>JANFAI010000010.1:0-1200000 GCA_024613185.1 Pisolithus microcarpus | reverse complement strand
TCAGTTGGAGTCACAGTTTGTCAAAAACAAAAAGTGGCTGTACAGTGATGATGTCATAACAAAAGTTGTAGGGCTGGATCACAGGATCATGGGAATATGCTTATCTCATTGATATGCCCAAAAATGGGTGAGAAAAATGCAAAATACTGAAAAAATTGGACATCTCAAAAATTAAATTTCAAAGATGTCATAATAAAAGTTGTAGTGCCTGACTAGAGGACCCCAGAGGTATGCCTATCCCATCCATACCTGCAAAAATGGTTGAGATACAGGCAAATACAATTAGTGTAGTGTAGTGTACATTTTATTACCAAAAGTGTAGTGTTGTGGCGCATTTTTGATTACCTAATGAGTGTAGTAAACTCTGCTTCTTTGACTACCAAATAAGTGTAGTGTTGATTAGTAATTGATTAGCAAAGTGTAGTGTAGACTATTGATTAGCACAAGTGTAGTAAAGTCCGCTTTTTTGACTACCAAGTAAGTGTTGTGTTTGATTAGTAAAGTGTAGTGTAGATTTGTATTACCAAAAATGTAGTAAAGTCCGCATTTTTGACTACCAAATAAGTGTAGTGGTTGATTAGTAATTGACTAGCAAAGTGTAGGGTAGACTATTGATTAGCAAAAGTAGTAAACTCCACACTTTTGACTACCTAATAAGTGTAGTGTAGATTTGTATTACCAAAAGTGTAGTAAACTCTGCTTTTTTGACTACCAAATAAGTGTTGTGTTTGATTAGTAAAGTGTAGTGTAGACTATTGATTAGCAAAAGTGTAGTAAAGTCCGCATTTTTGACTACCAAATAAGTGTAGTGGTTGATTAGTAATTGACTAGCAAAGTGTAGTAAACTCCGCTTTTTTGACTACCAAATAAGTGTAGTGTTTTGTAGTGTTTGATTAGCAAAGTGTAGTGTAGATATTTGTATTACCAAAAGTGTAGTAAACTCCGCATTTTTGACTACCAAATAAGTGTAGTGTTTTGTAGTGTTTGATTAGCAAAGTGTTGTGTAGACTATTGATCAGCAAATGTGTAGTAAAGTCCGCTTTTTGGACTACCAAGTAAGTGTAGTGTTTTGTAGTGTTTGATTAGGAAAGTGTTGTGTAGACTTTTGATTAGCAAAGTGTAGTGTACATTTGTATTACCAAAAGTGTAGTGTTGTGGCGCATTTTTGATTACCAAGTAAGTGTAGTGTTGTGTAGTTTTTGATTAGCAAAGTGTTGTGTAGATGTGTATTACCAAAAGTGTAGTAAACTCCGCATTTTTGACTACCAAATAAGTGTAGTGTTTTGTAGTGTTTGATTAGCAAAGTGTAGTGTAGATGTGTATTACCAAAAGTGTAGTAAAAGTTCGCTTTGTTGACTACCAAATAAGTGTAGTGTTTTGTAGTGTTTTGATTAGCAAAGTGTTGTGTAGATGTGTATTACCAAAAGTGTAGTAAAAGTTCGCTTTGTTGACTACCAAATAAGTGTAGTGTTTTGTAGTGTTTTGATTAGCAAAGTGTTGTGTAGATGTGTATTACCAAAAGTGTAGTAAAAGTCCGCTTTTTTGACTACCAAATAAGTGTAGTGTTTTGTAGTGTTTTGATTAGCAAAGTGTAGTGTAGATGTGTATTATCAAAAGTGTAGTGAAGTCCGCTTTTTTGACTACCAAATAAGTGTAGTGTTGATTAGTGTTTGAGTAGTTAAATGTTGTGTACACTTTTGATTACCAAAAGCATAGTAAAAGTTCGCTTTTTTGACTACCAAAAAAGCGTAGTGTTGATTAGTGTTTGAGTTGTTTAATGTTGTTTACACTCAAAAGTGTAGTAAAAGTTCGCTTTTTTGACTACCAAAAAAAGCGTAGTGTTGATTAGTGTTTGAGTAGTTAAATGTTGTGTACACTTTTGATTACCAAAAGTGTAGTAGAGTCCGCTTTTTTGACTACCAAATATTTGTAGTGTGACTAGGAAATGTACAGTAGTATTGATTAGCAAAAAAGCGTAGTCATGATTAGCTTTGTTGTGTAGTTGGCACAGCCACTAATAGCTCGAAATTTTGCAAAGTCACAAAAATACCCCAAAACGCGATATAGTGGACACTAAAACTCATGCCTTTCGTGCAAGTGGCCAAAGCCAACCAAACAAAGGCCAATTCCTACTATGGGGTAGTGTATGCCATTAGCCCACTACTACCACACATTTGATTACCAAAAAGTGTAGTGGTATTAGAAAAAAGTGTAGTAGTAGTACCAAAAAGCGTAGTAGTATTAGCAAACGGTGTAGTAGTATTAGCAAAAAGCATAGTACTATTAGTAAAAAGTGTAGTAGGTAGTGTTAATAGCAAAAAAGCGTAGTTGTATTAGGGTATTATGTGGTAGTACTTGAATTTGAATATATTACTACTTTTGATTTGATTTCTGTGTGACTGAGTTCCTATTAGCTTGAAAGTGTAGTGGGATTAGGAAAAAAGCGTAGTAGTGTTATTAGCAAAAAATGGTAGTGGGATTAGGAAAAAAGCGTAGTAGTGGTATTAGGAAAAAACAGTAGTGGGATTAGGAAAAAATGGTAGTGGGATTAGGAAAAAAGCGTAGTAGTTGTATTAGCAAAAAATGGTAGTGGGATTAGCAAAAAAGCGTAGTAGTTGTATTAGCAAAAAACGGTAGTGGGATTAGCAAAAAAGCGTAGTAGTTGTATTAGCAAAAAACAGTAGTGGGATTAGCACAAAAGCATAGTAGTGGTATTAGCAAAAAATGGTAGTGGGACTAGCAAAAAAGCGTAGTAGTGGTATTAGCAAAAAATGGTAGTGGCATTAGCAAAAAAGCATAGTAAAAGTATGGACAGAGGTGATGGGCTGGGATTCTGGGAACTCTGGAACCCTGTCTGGCCAGTCCTGGCCAGAGGGGGACCTTTCTGGGTGAGCTGGGAGTCTGGCCAGGTGATGTCTAGTGTGCTGATGAAGGACAAGGAACAAGAATAGGACAGAGTGCCATCATGGAATGGAGTACTGAAGGCCTAGAACTCAGCTATTATTACCTGGAGTTCAATCCAGAGTGTAGGTGTGTGTCACGGATGTGACACTCACTGTACACCACTTTACAATTGATTTTGCACTTTACAGGCCTTCCTGGCACATTTTCAGTACCACTTTTCACTAGCTAGGACAGTAGATACATGCAGTGAGATTGTCAACAGAGCCCCTCAGGCCCCTCCTGAACCTTGCTGCCCATGTGCCACCCCACAGAGCCCCCTCAAATGAGTCACCCACCCTCACCTGCCAGGGGCTTTGCTTTATCAGGCAATTCCCATGGCACTGCCACCTGCAAATTTCTCGCACTAAGTGTCATCCAAGGATTATGACATTGTGGCTGTACAGTGGTGCCCTTGGGAAGCCCCTATCTCTGTAGGCTCTGTGGGGTAACTGTGGGCTGTGTGACATGGTATTGTCACACTGTACCTGACGACCTATACATCCCGATTATTAAGCCTAATTAGCCACATTCCAATACACCATCGTAATGCCTAATTTGGCTTGTCAACTCGCTTTTCCCAACACCAGCAACAACTCCTGCCCCAAATACCCTCTACCTTCATAGAACTGGAGTACCAAGGTACGATGGCTGGTGGGCACTGCTCGGCTATGTGCCATCATGCCGCTCCTCCTTTTGGCTTCCTTCTCATGCCCCTTCTCCCGCTCCATTGTCATCATCGCTATCGTCGCTGCCGTTCTCGGTGCTGTATCATCGATCTCGCTGATCTCTACCTACTGACTCACCCCTCTGACAACACAAGTGAGTTTCATTTGTTTTCTAACGCCCAATTCCATCTCTAGTTACTTCTCATCGTTGTTACTGTTGCCACCCTTTCTCGGCGCTGCATCGTCGCTCTCACTGACCTCTACCAACCGACTCACCCCTCTGACGACACAGGTAAGTTTCATTCACTTTCAAATGTCTGATTCACGCTCACGCCCCTTCTCCCGCTCTCTTATCACTGCCACTGTCGTCACTGCCATTCTGGCGGCTGCTGCACTCTTCTCACCATTTCCCATCCACCGACTTGCGATCTAAACGATGCAGGCAAACTTCGAGCCCTTTCCAGTGTCCCCTACAGCCCAAACACTGCCGTTCAGCTCGCTGACACACACGTCATGTTCGCGACATCACTATGCATCAGCAACATCTTGCAGTGCCACAAAGTCCCCGTACGCCTGTGTATCGTACATGCTAGTGGCCAACACTGACACAATTGTAGGAAAAGCTCATCAATGCGTCTTCTATCACGCATCTTCACAGTATGATCGGGTGTGTGATCACTGACCTATCGGGTGAGCTGTGCAGCGTCGGTATTCTGTAACTATTGGACTGACAATATGCAGCTGACACCAAGGCACAGGTGTTCCACGCTCAACAGGAAGCTGCAGATTGGAGGTACAAGTACGGCTATGAAATCACTCCTGATGCACTGGCGAGGCAAATGGCAAATATCAATCAAGTCTGTGCGCAGCGGGCTGGGATGCGACCATTGGGCATTTGTGCATATCTTATCTGAGGGTGCCTATAACTGAAGAACAGTACTAACAGTCTACATTGGTGCTTCCCTCCCCCTGCTCTAGGGTGTTTGAGCTGGGTACGTATTCTTCCGAAGTATGTAATTATCAGGCACAGATTATGAATCAATGTATTTAGTATGGGGTTCCCAAGGCTGCATCGAAGTCCAGTATGGTATCAGCAAAGTTGTCAAGAAACTTCTGCTGTTCGATACCTTCCATATCATCAGTGTTGGGATGGGGACCCAGAGTACCTTGGATGTTTGCACTGTGTGCGGCTGGACTAATGTTTGAGTTGTGGGTTATGGTTTGTGGGATGGGTCGAGTGTTCACAGTGGTGCTGGTCTGCTCTGTAGGATTCGTGTCGTTGATCACTTCTGTACTTGCCTGGACATGTGCAGGCTGAAGAGAAGCCGAGGCATTATCATGTGGCTCCCCACTCTCCTCATCATCTTCATCATTGACAGTGGCAGCGCTTTTGTACTTCTTCTTACTTGCAGTGGCGGTGAAGAGAACTAATTAATGAGAGCCTCGGAGAGGCCAAGAGTGGTGGTACTGCGAGACTTGTTATGTCCCTAAGGGAGGTCCTCGAAACCTCAACAGCACAGGAATGAAAATAGCCTCGAAAAAGGGTATATGTTGCAGAGAAAAATGACAAAAAGGCCTCTCGCCCCAGACCTGGGCTCTGACTCTACAAACTTGTATGGTGGTTGTTATGTTATAGTTGACTGCTGCCCGCAGCTGAACTCTTGCGTGAGCTTAGTCAGCGCCTGGCAACTCCCGCCACTTCACCTCTCACTCCTAAGTCCCCATAGACCCCCTCGCACCTTCGAAGCCCTCCTCGCACCTCTCAAACCACCTACTTCCGCTTTCAAACACCCTCCTACCAACCCTCAAACCACCCTCAAAACCTCTCGCTACCTCTTTGAACCCTCGAACTACCCTCGAATCCTCGATCTACCTCATTTCTCGTAGTCGGGGCTTCGCCATGCCTACAGCAGAGGAATGATTAGTACGCTTTTTACCTTTGTCCAAGCGTGTACAGCATGAATGCTCCTCAATCTCCCCATTCTCCAGCCCCTCATTCCTCCTTTGTTGAAGTTGGTTGAGCTCATCGTCTGACAGTGCCTTCCAGTAGGTTGCACCCAGCTCCCATTTTCGTAACAAAACCTCAAGTTGTGCAAGTGAACTAGAGGCACTGCTGAGGTTTGCGAAGGGAATCGTCTCTGGCCATCCTTCTATGACAACCTGGTAGTGAGTAACAACATTTCGAAAGTATTGTGCCCACTGCATTTTTGCCTTCGGGTCTCCAGTAACATCCCCTAGGTATGAACGAATTTATATTTTACCCATACAAGAGATTTGGAGGGCACCCACGCAGTTGACAGTTTATACATCAGCAAACTAGACATCACCTGGCCAGAACTGGCCAGAGCTGGCCAGACTCCCAGCTCACCCAGAAAGGTCCCCCTCTGGCCAGGACTGGCCAGACAGGGTTCCAGAGTTCCCAGAATCCCAGCCCATCACCTCTGTCCATACTTTTACTATGCTTTTTTGCTAATGCCACTACCATTTTTTGCTAATACCACTACTACGCTTTTTTGCTAGTCCCACTACCATTTTTTGCTAATACCACTACTATGCTTTTGTGCTAATCCCACTACTGTTTTTTGCTAATACAACTACTACGCTTTTTTGCTAATCCCACTACCGTTTTTTGCTAATACAACTACTACGCTTTTTTGCTAATCCCACTACCGTTTTTTGCTAATACAACTACTACGCTTTTTTGCTAATCCCACTACCATTTTTTGCTAATACAACTACTACGCTTTTTTCCTAATCCCACTACCATTTTTTCCTAATCCCACTACTGTTTTTTCCTAATACCACTACTACGCTTTTTTCCTAATCCCACTACCATTTTTTGCTAATAACACTACTACGCTTTTTTCCTAATCCCACTACACTTTCAAGCTAATAGGAACTCAGTCACACAGAAATCAAATCAAAAGTAGTAATATATTCAAATTCAAGTACTACCACATAATACCCTAATACAACTACGCTTTTTTGCTATTAACACTACCTACTACACTTTTTACTAATAGTACTATGCTTTTTGCTAATACTACTACACCGTTTGCTAATACTACTACGCTTTTTGGTACTACTACTACACTTTTTTCTAATACCACTACACTTTTTGGTAATCAAATGTGTGGTAGTAGTGGGCTAATGGCATACACTACCCCATAGTAGGAATTGGCCTTTGTTTGGTTGGCTTTGGCCACTTGCACGAAAGGCATGAGTTTTAGTGTCCACTATATCGCGTTTTGGGGTATTTTTGTGACTTTGCAAAATTTCGAGCTATTAGTGGCTGTGCCAACTACACAACAAAGCTAATCATGACTACGCTTTTTTGCTAATCAATACTACTGTACATTTCCTAGTCACACTACAAATATTTGGTAGTCAAAAAAGCGGACTCTACTACACTTTTGGTAATCAAAAGTGTACACAACATTTAACTACTCAAACACTAATCAACACTACGCTTTTTTTGGTAGTCAAAAAAGCGAACTTTTACTACACTTTTGAGTGTAAACAACATTAAACAACTCAAACACTAATCAACACTACGCTTTTTTGGTAGTCAAAAAAGCGAACTTTTACTATGCTTTTGGTAATCAAAAGTGTACACAACATTTAACTACTCAAACACTAATCAACACTACACTTATTTGGTAGTCAAAAAAGCGGACTTCACTACACTTTTGATAATACACATCTACACTACACTTTGCTAATCAAAACACTACAAAACACTACACTTATTTGGTAGTCAAAAAAGCGGACTTTTACTACACTTTTGGTAATACACATCTACACAACACTTTGCTAATCAAAACACTACAAAACACTACACTTATTTGGTAGTCAACAAAGCGAACTTTTACTACACTTTTGGTAATACACATCTACACTACACTTTGCTAATCAAACACTACAAAACACTACACTTATTTGGTAGTCAAAAATGCGGAGTTTACTACACTTTTGGTAATACACATCTACACAACACTTTGCTAATCAAAAACTACACAACACTACACTTACTTGGTAATCAAAAATGCGCCACAACACTACACTTTTGGTAATACAAATGTACACTACACTTTGCTAATCAAAAGTCTACACAACACTTTCCTAATCAAACACTACAAAACACTACACTTACTTGGTAGTCCAAAAAGCGGACTTTACTACACATTTGCTGATCAATAGTCTACACAACACTTTGCTAATCAAACACTACAAAACACTACACTTATTTGGTAGTCAAAAATGCGGAGTTTACTACACTTTTGGTAATACAAATATCTACACTACACTTTGCTAATCAAACACTACAAAACACTACACTTATTTGGTAGTCAAAAAAGCGGAGTTTACTACACTTTGCTAGTCAATTACTAATCAACCACTACACTTATTTGGTAGTCAAAAATGCGGACTTTACTACACTTTTGCTAATCAATAGTCTACACTACACTTTACTAATCAAACACAACACTTATTTGGTAGTCAAAAAAGCAGAGTTTACTACACTTTTGGTAATACAAATCTACACTACACTTATTAGGTAGTCAAAAGTGTGGAGTTTACTACTTTTGCTAATCAATAGTCTACCCTACACTTTGCTAGTCAATTACTAATCAACCACTACACTTATTTGGTAGTCAAAAATGCGGACTTTACTACATTTTTGGTAATACAAATCTACACTACACTTTACTAATCAAACACAACACTTACTTGGTAGTCAAAAAAGCGGACTTTACTACACTTGTGCTAATCAATAGTCTACACTACACTTTGCTAATCAATTACTAATCAACACTACACTTATTTGGTAGTCAAAGAAGCAGAGTTTACTACACTCATTAGGTAATCAAAAATGCGCCACAACACTACACTTTTGGTAATAAAATGTACACTACACTACACTAATTGTATTTGCCTGTATCTCAACCATTTTTGCAGGTATGGATGGGATAGGCATACCTCTGGGGTCCTCTAGTCAGGCACTACAACTTTTATTATGACATCTTTGAAATTTAATTTTTGAGATGTCCAATTTTTTCAGTATTTTGCATTTTTCTCACCCATTTTTGGGCATATCAATGAGATAAGCATATTCCCATGATCCTGTGATCCAGCCCTACAACTTTTGTTATGACATCATCACTGTACAGCCACTTTTTGTTTTTGACAAACTGTGACTCCAACTGAACTTTGCAAATATCTCACCCCAAAAAGGAGATATTGCTGAGGTAATCATATTCCCATGGTCCTGTGATCATGGGCTACAACTTTTGTTCTCATTGTGGCTGTGCACCTGGAGGGTTGGAGGGTCTGGGAGGTCTGGAATCATTTTTCAAAAGTCCTGGGAGCACTGGAAAGCTGGGGGGGAAACATCTGGTTTGCTGATGTTTGTTCCATTTGTGCTTTCTATATTTAGTAGTAGCTTCCCTCACTTCAATTCCAGTTACCATTCTGGCTTTTTCTGGTTGACTGGTGACTACTGGCTTAGCTTACAAATACCTTACTAATACCCTCAGTCATCTGCACTGCTCTCCAGTAGTCCATATGTTCCAGACATTGCCTCCACATGTTCTCTGTAGTATAAAAGTCCTGTACATACTTTGTTACACCTGTCACATCCATGACACATGTCTACTGTCTGGGTCAAACTCTGGATAATAGTAGCTAAGTTCTAGGCCTTTGGTACTCAGTTCCAGGACAGCACTCCATCCTATTCTTGTTCTTTGCCCTTTGTTCTGTTTATAGTTTCTATATTTAGTAACAGTTTCCCTCACTTTGGTTTTAGTTACCATTCTGGCCTTTTATGACTAATCATCTCACTTTCCGGTTGACCAGTGACTACTGGCTTAGCTTACAAATACCTTACTAATACTCTCAGTCATCTGCACTGCTCTCTGGTGGTCCATATGTTCTGGACATTGCCTTCAAATGTTCTCTGTAGTATAAAAGTCCTGTACATACTTCATTACACCTCAGTTCGAATATCAACTAAGATACTCTTCAATCTCACTCAATTCCAGACCACCCTGGATAGATCTGACTCCAGAACTCTGCAAGATTAGTATACATGGTTGTGTACTAAACTCTGCTATCACCCAGAGTTCAGCCTACTACTACACTTTGACCTTGGACTTACTCAGAGACTGTAGAGCATCAGCAAACCAGACATTCCCCTTCCAGCTTCCCAGCAGTTCCAGATCCTTCCAGACTTTTTGTACACCTTATTCCAGAGTCCCAGGCCTTCCAGGCTTTCTATGTATCACATTCCAGTTGTCCAGCCCTCCAGTTTCAAACTTTTTGTCTATATATATAGACTTTCCCAGGAGTCAAATTTTCAGTTCACAATTCCAGTATCCTAGAGTTTCCAGATTCATCTATACATTTAGAATTTCCCAGGAGTTGAATTTTTGGTTTGCAATTCCAGTATCCTAGATTCCCAGACAAAGCGAAGCTTGCTGCACACTAGTGTACAACTAAGACAAGTGCAATGGTTCAAACTACAGATAAGAAAAATGACCAGGAGATGGATGTGTGATCACCAGTCCGTGTTGTTTCTCATGGGGGGAGATATTCATATTGGTCTGGCACGGTGGTGGTAAGCAACAGTCTTGATTGAAATTGAGTTCCTCACGTGGAAGTGGCAGCAGAATATGTTGATTCCTCCTGTGTGCAGTGAAATGCACTCCATTCACATTCCGATCAAGCAGTCACTACGAAGAGGTAAACAATGCATGTGGATAGAGTCTTGTCATTGCATTCTGAGGGCTGTGGAGGGAATTTCGACTGGGAGGATCCTGGATTGGCTGCTTGTGCCTGTTTGACCCAGGTGGGAGGTGGCATCATCAGCTGGAGAAGTGCCCAACGACAGCATCAGTATATGTGAAGTGCGGGTGATAAGCAAAGGTGATGGGACCAACCACTAGACGACTATGATGCATCAGTCTCCTTTGTCGACAATATTGATGGAAACGTTGCATATGACTAGATACACAACAGCCCAGGTACAGAAGTCCCACCACCACAATGCAGCGTGCTCGTATACACGCAACGAAAAGTCCTCTTCACCTAGCAGGCTTTGCCGACAAGACCTGATGACACGGCCAGAACCAGATACCATTAGTAGAGATATTGTTGAGCAATAATTGTGAAAAACTCACCAAAGCCTGCAGAGAGACCACCAGCACCAGAATGATAAGCGACTAACACCCACCAAAGACATTGGTGGC
This sequence comes from Pisolithus microcarpus, assembly GCA_024613185.1. Taxonomy (NCBI): domain Eukaryota; kingdom Fungi; phylum Basidiomycota; class Agaricomycetes; order Boletales; family Pisolithaceae; genus Pisolithus; species Pisolithus microcarpus. The sequence continues at coordinate 1,189,145 of JANFAI010000010.1, read as the reverse complement.
AGCCGCAACGTGCAAAGGTTGATTGCGACACTTAGAGGCAAACAACATCAAATGAGGTGGGCCACCCAATCACACCCGCAGATGGCCAAATAATGTCAAATGAAACCCGAGCAAAATACAACATCAGCACATGTAATGGCAATGCAGGTACTGTGTGGTAGCTAGTCCTTACATGACAGACAAACGGTCATACATACATCAGGACGTTCAGTGTATAGATGGGGATTTCTGAACAGTATGAAGTGCTACTGTGTAAAATCAGTCCATTGTAGGGATGACATGGAAAGGTCCTGACATACCTTAGCAATGTGAACATCCAACTGTAGCTTCATATAAGTACCCGCTCCTAGTGATGACCATCCGGCCATGACCTATTGCGTGCTCTGCATGCTCAATCCGTTTTCTCGCCTTCTCAGCCTGGTGTGTGTAATATTGGACACGAGCAGTGCACTGAATGATTTTGCAATTGAGAAGGTTGAACTTGGCCAGGCAAACGTCACGATCGGCTCTTAAGAGATGCAGTAGAGAGACCGCCCCTTCAGGAGACTCCAATGGCATGGGAGGCACCACTGACAGTGGCCTATTGTGCACAGCGAAGCATCCCTTTAGGACACTGCGATCCTAAAGTATTTGCAATAAACACACCTGGGTAACAGTGTTGGGGAATGTGGTTTAGCTGTGGAGGTGGGATTCGACATGTTCATCATTGTAGTCTCGAATTTTTCGGAAGTTGCTGGGGCTGCTAAATTATCATCACCTCCTGAGAGTTGTTGTCATCCTTGTCATGCCTAACTCAAGATGCCCTGGCTGCTGCAAAGTGTTTCCCAACCATACGCGACTTCTTCAACACATGAATCAACCACGCAGACGTTGCATCACTAGTCAACTTCGTATCAAATCTAGCAAAATCCCATTCTCGAGTGCCAATGGAAACGCTGATGACTGGATAGATATGGACTCGAGTTTTGACATGCTCATCGATGGCCTCTCTGATGAAGTATTCGACATCGAAATGGAAACTCGGAGTCACGAACCAGTTACAGAGCTTTATTCTGGTGTGTCTGCGAACTATGGACGAGGCTATACTTTCATGGACACGTTTGATGTTGATCCCTTCTTGTCAGAGTGCTGGCATAACTTATTTTACCCGTTTTCATCTGGAGCTGAGTGGAAGTTTGCTTCATGGCTCGCCAATTCAGGTCTGAGCATGGCCGCTATTGATGAATGTCTTTCTCTGGATGTTGTGGGTTTCTTTTCATTATCTACTACGAGTACTGACGCTGCACATTTCAGATCAAATCACAGCGATTTTCCTTCAAAACAGTGAAAGCGCTTCGGAAACTTATTGAATTGCTCCCTTCTGGACCCCAGTGGAAGTACCGGTCTGTCAAAACCAAGTTGCCCACCCGACGTGCTTTGCAGGTGTTCTATCGAGACACCATCGAATGCCTCCAACACCTCATACATTCGCCATCTAACAGCGGGCAAGTGCATTTTGTGCCAAAGAAGATTTACAGTACTGTGGACCGCATGCAGCATATCTACACAGATTGGCTCACTGGTGACTGGGCATGGGAACTGCAGGTACATACCCTCATGAAGGCCATGTATTTGTTCACATTTCCTCCAGGATGCTCTACCTGACGGAGCAACACTCCTCGGCGTCGTTCTTCCATCCGACAAGATGCACATCACCCAAGTTGGGAACTGCCAGGCTCATCCTCTTCTGATTAGTTTAGCCAACATCTCAGCCGATGTCTGCAGAAAGGGATCCACAAATTCATACCTTCTCCTTGCCCTGCTCCCCGTTCCTCGGTTTGTCCACCCGAACAAGCATCTGCATGGTGTTTTAGCAAGTCGGTTACTTCATCAAGTCATTTCCGTCATTGTGAAGCCTCTCAAAATGGCCACTGAAGTGGGTCGTATGATGAGCGACCCCGTCGGAAATCTTAAGCACTGTTTCACTCCACTTGTCACTTATATCACTGATACTCCAGAGCAACACATTATCGCATGCATCACCGACAATGCCTCGGCCGTCTCCATGGCTGTCTCCAAGCAATTCAGAGATCCCCTCCACTGTGCAGCCCGTACTGCATCCAAAACTCGTCAATTACTTATTGCAGTCAAGAGGGAAATGCATGCCCGGAATCTGTCCTCATATTTTCAAGCATGTCGGAAACAGCAGCTGAATGGGGTCACATCTCCTTTCTGGCTCGACTGGGCCCTTGCAGAGCTGAGTTCCTTCCTCAACCTGGAGGTCCTGCACCATTTCTTCAAGATGTTTTGGGACCATGACTGGAAGTGGTGCTCCAGAATGCTTGGAGCAGATGAGCTTGATTTCTGGTTTTCTCTCCTATGAACGTGTAGTGGATATTGGCATTTTCCAGATGGGATCATGACTCTCAAGCAGACGTTGATGTGGCTGCACTGGGAAGTTCAGCAATATATCGTGGGTGTAGTTGCAGGAGGCATTCCCGAGGGCGCTCTCACTGCCATTCAGGCCTTGACTGATTTTTGCTATTGTTCTCAAGCGCTGAAACTTACAGACGCTGACATCGCCAAGCTTACCGCAAGTTTACAGGAGTTCCACGATAACAAGGCTGCCCTCATGGAGGCTGGTGTGCGCAGCTCATTGGATCACTGGCGAATCCCGAAGTTGGAGATGATGCTCTCTGTTGTGCCCAGTATCAGGGGCATGGGTACTTTGGGACAGTGGTCGGCAGACATTACTGAACATGCTCACATCGACCTTATCAAGGACCTGGCTCGATCTGGCAACAACCAAAACTTTGACACACAAATCTGTCATTATCTTGATCATCAAGAGAAGTGTCAAGTCTTTATGCAGGCAACGACGGCGCATGATCTCGATCTTTGTGGGGACTCAGATGACTCAGATTCCTCTGATGGCGAAGAAAATATGCTGGGGTCAAGGCAAGTCACTGATTACTTCAAACGAGCTCACACCCTCAGTGCGGGACCACTGCGGGTGACTTCCCGAATGCTCCTCAGCCCTATCGAACATTTGCATCATCTACCATCGCTTTCCACCTCGCATCCAGACCAAAAATGACGAACATAGTCATTGACAGAGCGGCAGAGTTGTATGGACTTCCCGACTTCAAACTGGCCATTGCGGATTACTTGGCTTGCCATCATCATAACCTCACTCATATGATCGGAGGCAGATGGCAAGCAATGCTGGATTGTCAATTACCATTCCACCATATACAAATCTGGTCTAAACTTCACATCCAATCTTACTCCAGCTATGATTCGAAGACATTGCTACCTTCCCAGGGTCTCCATGTATCTCTGTCCACTGCGAATTGGCCGTTTGGTCGCTACAACAGCGTTATCATTTCCAGAGATGGGAACAAGGACTGGCCACACAGTGGCCTACATGGTGAGGTTGCCACATACTCTCCTGCTATTTCTACTAACTGTGTGCTGTTCTTAAAAGGTCATGAAGTTGTGCAGCTTCGCATGATTTTTAAACCAATCTCAGGTTTGCAATCGCTGCTGTCCAGCATATATTATGCCTATGTGCAATGTTTCATTATCACATCAGTAGATCAACACGCCAGGATGCATGTGCTCAAACGAGCATTGCGAAGCACTGGAGAATGTGTCGGGGACATTATTCCTCTATTTCAAATTTGTGCGCCAGCTCATCTCATCCCATGCTTTGGCCAGAAGGCCAACTCTCAACTCAATTCACAATCATCGGATGAGCTTTTGTCAAGTTTTTGGCTGAACAAGTACTGGACAAAGGAGCTATTCCATTCCTGCTCTTAATAGAATGTCCCATTATTACTCGTGTACTTATTAGCCTATGGTCCACTTTTCTTTGACTGTGTTTGTATTTCCATCCCTCCCTCCCAATGATGCCAGTCCAGCCTAAATTCCTCACTGAGACACCTAGAAAAGTGAAAACTTCGTCTATACCTCGTCAAGTGAAGGTTTTTGATGCCCCAAGCTTGAAGGAAGACTTCCATTCAGAACTGGGCACCAGTATATTCGATGAGGCTATGCTCCCAAGTGACAGGTATAATGGGGATATTATCACAGATTGCTGGTTTCCCGACAGGATTTTACCGATAGTCCCAAATGCTGAGCTACTCACTGTACTGACAGGACCAGATGGGAAGCTGCTCTATAACTCATCAATGAAACAATGGGATCTGTGCTATCTGCCACTGATACTGCATAAAGTGGCAGGACCACAAGGGCGACCGAGACTCCCTCCGGAAAAAGAGGAGAGGGAACTAAGCGTGATCATGACTACTGTCATGGATGCTCTGATCCACTACCACGACGAAAATGATCCCTCTGCAACCCCTTCTTTTGAAGGGACAGAGGCATCATCTCCCACTGACCCAGCTCCTGACCACCCATCTTTGTCCTCGAGTACGGATGACACAGCATCCATCCCTACCCCATCTATTCCTGCCACGACCAACCCCAACATATCTGTTCCCATTCATTCCTCATCTTCAGGCCCACACTCTGACTGCGGTGGAGGATCCACTCGCACATCTCAGCAAGGAACCCCCCCTTGACTCTGGTCTTCAGCAGCAGCCGTGCAACCTCTGTTGGGCAGTATAGCCAACCTCAAACTGGATAGTGTTCTGATACGATGGCCTGCAGATGGAACCACTCAACCTTTGGACTGGGCAGACGTTCTCATGACTGCAGAATTGACCTCCAGAAAAAAGACTCTGGAACTTACCTCACAAATCAAATTTAAAGCGCTAGCAATGTTTGATGCACAGCCCAACAGAGCATTCTCATACTCGCTCTCTTTTCATGCTGGCCAATATCGTCTGTATATGTATGACCGCGCTGGAGGTATCTATTCCCGCTCATACGACCTCCATGAATCCCCTCTCACACTCCTTCGCATCCTCTGTGCCACTGCATTTGCTCCCACTTTGTGGTTGGGAATGGATGTCACATTTGACTGCCGACCCCATCCTGTCATCACCATAGACACCACACAATATTTCATCATTGCCAAGTGTTTCTCCAGCAGTGTCATTTGGGGCCAAGCCACTAATGTCTGGTTTGTCGCCAAATCAATTCCGGCAGGCAGTGATCCAAACAATATCTTTGTGGTCAAGGATTCATGGGTGAACGTAGAGCGCCAGTTGTTGGAAGAGCAGATTTTCGAAGCCCTCAAAGACGTTGAATGTGTTCCAAAGGTGAAGGAAGCTTGGACCATCCAGCGGGATGGCCAGGATGACTCGACCTCGCTTTGCCATCCTGTGGCATTCATGTCTCATTTCAACTGGTCATGTGATCATCAGACCCGTTGACGACTCGTTCTTACTCCTGCTGGGAGGCTGATCATGCATGCTGCAAGTCCCCTAGAGGTTGTCACTTGTCTGCTTGACCTTGTTATCGGTAAGGAATTCATTTTTCGCTATAATGTGGTATGATTCCTGATCAATAAGCAGCCCACAAGCAGATATGGCTTCTCGGCATCTTACATCGAGATATTAGCATCAACAATGCCATGATGTATGAAGAAGTACTCCTGGATGGCACTGTTAGAGTATGAGGTTTACTCGTTGATTTTGATTATGCAACAAAGGTGGATGGATCAAATTGCACAGTAGGACCTGGAGACTGTACGGTGAGTTCAGTTGGCCAAAATTTTCCTCAGAGCATTCTTCATGCATATGAACAGGGTACACTTCCATTTATGGCCGTCGAGCTCCTCCACGCTGTCGATAATAAACCCGTAAAGCACACTGCTGCTCATGATCTCGAATCATTCATCTACCTCTTGTGTTGGATTGTCACATTTTTCACTGGTCCGGAAAGTCAGCTCCGCGAGAACACAACCAAGTTAGCCATAGAGGGGTGGTATGAAGGCAATGATTTGATTGCTTTTGCAAACAACAAGGAGGGTTGTATGGCATCCACCAGCCATCTTAAGGACATCACGTCCTACTATGGAGTCCTTAGTGCATGCATTGGCATGCTTTCCGAACTCATCAGACGCCAGCTGTATGCTCAACGCCATGCATGCGACCCAGCCATCACCCAATTCAATTACTATGTTGGGTCTAAACGACCCCGATCCAAAGACAACGAACAAGATCCACTTAATCATGATGCGGTAATCAGTATTCTTCATCAGACATGCCTGCATCTTTGCGGCAGGCAGATTCCAGAGTCAGGGGACTTCCTTCAGCCATTTTACCTTACCAAGAAGGAACGTACATCTGTTCTGCGTGGCACTGCTTCGAGTGACATCCCGGACTTCGGGGGTGGTCACCACTTGAAAAGAAGACGGATTATGCATCATGTGTGGGGCCCTATCCAGTCTGCACAGTAGTTTCATCCACCTCCATTCAGAGTTACTTTTTACCTACATGCCCATTGTTGTATTTTACCTTGTTGTACAAAGCGAGTTGCTGCAAGTCACCACGTGTCACTACGAGTCACAGCGAATCGATTTTTCACTACCAGCCAACAACCTCACTTGCACATCATGGTCTTGCACCACGTGATTATAGTTGATCACGTACGATGGCTTGAAGCATGTTACTTGCGAGGTACATACGTATATGCATACTTTGGCTCCCCCCATTTTTATAGTGGACTATCCTGCACTTCCTGGACCAGCTGATGACTTCGGACATCTGTCGATTATGGACTCCAAAACTCAATGCAAGCTCAGTAGTGATATCTGCCCCGCCAATGATGCTGCAGGTAAAGAACCACGGAGGTCAAAACGTAGTTCTCAGGGCATTGGAGGAGCCTTGTGGCAGATGGAGATCATCCAGAGTATTCAGACAGCTCCTCATGAGCCTCGGAATGCAGAGATGCACTGAATCAAGGACACACTCAGCCAACAGCCAGAAAATTTGTTTGCTCCTTCAAAACCATTGTGCAAGAAAGGGAAGGGACCGCAGGTGTGTGAAGCTCTATTATTCTTGATCAGGAATTGATAGAAGATGTGGAGATCCCCTATGTTCCTCCTGCGCCACCTTCTTCTGTTCTGCCGAGGAAACAACCCGCTGGTTCCAAGAAGTCATTTGGCTTTTATGATAGCAGAGACTTTTCACTCCCTCCTTTCACCCAACCAGACAGGTGATACCCCTCTTATTTATGTCCTCTGTACTAAAAGCCTTTGTGTAGACTTTCGTCGTGTCACCCACCTAGTGAACAGGATGATGACGATAGTGTTGAAGGTATTGCCAAGGGTGTTGCTAGTCTAAGTTCCGAAGATGGAGAAATGGTTAACTCTCGATGTGGCAAGGATGGCGAGCAATTCAATTCAGCACAGGGTGCCAGGAGGCACCCAGAGACAGGTACTGCACACCTATCTGGCTGCTTAAACTAATTACAACTTTCTCTTAGCTCTCATGGATGGCTCTGATGACAAACTGGAAGTCTTAAGCAAGAGAAGGTGTACGCAATGGCAAGGTATATAGTACAAGCAACATCTCGGAGACGTTGGTCATCGGGTTATTTAGTTTTAGATTCTGACAATATCAATATGGATCATGAGGCTCGGGTTGATCAGGCTCCGTCTCTGGTCGATCAGTGTGAGTAGAGGTTTTCTTACACGCTCTCTACTAACATTCCAAAAACAAGCTGCCTCTTGGTTTCAATTTTCAGAAGACAAAGATGATGACTCCTGCCGCTTGTTATTTGCTAAGGCTGCACGCTTGAACGGTGAGACTTCAAGATAGTCCTGCGGTCCTGAAACCCAACGGTTCCAACAGGTGAACAATGTAGCAACATTGATATTCAAGCACCACTTCCAGAGGATGATGATCATGGCTTGCTTTTTCCGCATCCCCACAGTGAGTTGCTTCCTGAGACCACACGCTCCAGCACTCCATCCAGTAAGACTTCAAGACAGCTTTACATACCCACAAACTAACAGTTCTGACAGTTAAACAACATGGCAACAATGCCAATGTTCAAACTCATGATGGTACTGTTGGTCAACCCGACTTGAAAGGTAAACAGCCTGTTGTCCTTAATTCAGATTTTGAAATCATATGTAGTGTCTAAAATACCGGTGGAGCAAGATATTTCAAAACCATTTTCGTCCAAACGACCCGCCAGCCCTCCAACCACCATCCAGTGGAAAGTACCTAAGAAGTATTTGACTATCGCATCCCGTGGCCATGGTGGTAGTGCCACTGCTGTGTGTTCTCAGCAAGTATCAGAACCTCATGATGACTCGGACTCGGAGGCCTCTCACGATGTTCTCTTCAAACATCATAGCCATAATGGTGTGCCACGCACTCCTGACCCCATCTACCTTGAATCTCTAGCAAGCAAGTCCCAGACCGACAGGGGCACGGGAGCCCCTGTCGCCATTCAGAATCCTAATATCAATGAGGTTCAGCACTCTGTCAAAACCGAGCTTCGCACTGGCACTAATAATGACCCCACGACCCTCAAGTTCTACAATACAATGTGGAAGGCCATCCTCAATCATGCCAGATTATTCTCATGTCTTGATGCTGTCATTGGCAATGCATTCCCAGAACGGCACGTATATATCAACCAGAAAGTCCATGAATTCATTACCCAGGCCATTGCTGAACTTAAGGAGGATGGTGTGCAACCTGACGAGTCATTCCTGAGGAAACATCAGCATCACATGAGCGATCTCGTAAGTTTTCATTAATTTCTCATCCTCCTGCTAATGCCTTTATTCAAGCTTTTCGAAGATCTGGGCACATATCACTCAGACTTTAAGAAGATAGCTCAACAAGTTATCATAAAACACTGGGACTGGGAACCCAGCAACTTCGATGATCCTCAACAGTTAGCAGACCATATCCTGGGACTATATAATGACTTAATGGAGGGAACGAAATACATTCACAGTGACTGTGATGAAGAGGTGCGTCATTTTTACTCGCAGCAAAATCTAATATTGCAAGGACCTTTTAGGGCAAGTTCGACAACTTTTCCAACACGGCATTACGAGATCTTTGCATGATGGGTTATTATATTGGCAAATCATCACTTGCAGCATCATTTCCCAATATTTTTGGTAAAGATCTTCCTGCTGGTGCATTGGCCTTTGCCACGACTGTGGTTAGTTCCCTTTCCTTTTTCTGAAATATCGACTGAGCTATTGTCAGCTTACCGGTACCCTGGATGAGTACTCGACTGGTTCTTTTGCTGCTGTCAAGTTTCGTCATGAAGGCTACTCAAAAGTTAATGAGCAATTTTTGGACATGATCAGCAACATCGAGAATGTGCCTCACCACTTGCGAAGCTTACGGAGGGTACTGAGAAATATTGCCGTCCAAGGATGGTAAGTTGTAGTTCTATGCTTTTCATTTAGCTAATTTAGATCTGCAGTGCGAAGAACCTGGCAATTGGTAATGGCACGGTGGCTGCCAGTGGGCAGCGCAATTTTACTGCCTATCTCGATTAGATATAACAGCCTTATCATCACCTTCATCTTTACATAATTGTGTCATCTCTTTTTTTTGCAATTAAAGCTCCATTCGTGTCGAGATTCCAGTGTCCCCAGAAGAGTTGGTTGAGTCTAGTGTCCAGGTTCCAGTTGGGATTCTGGTGTTACCAGAAAAGTTGGTTGTGTGTGGTGTCCAGCTTCCAGTTGGTCCAGGTCTCCAGCATAAGTCAAAGAAGTGAGAAGCCAGGATGCCCAGCTGGTAGTCTGGACTTCTGGAGAACCCTCTGGCCAGTCCTGGCTAGGGGGGGACCTTTCTGGAATTGCTGGGTGTCTGGCCAGTTCTGGCCAGCTGATGTCTAGTTTGCTGATGGAGAACCAGTCACAACACCTCAGTTTGAATATCAACTAAGATACTCTTTGATCTCACTTGATTCCAGACAACCCTGGATAGATCTGACTCCAGAACTCTGCAAGCCTAGTGTACAGAGTTGTATACTAATCTCTGTACCTCTGGACTTTTGACCTAGCTAAACCCTTTGACCTTGGACTTACTCAGAGACCATAGAGAACTGGTCTTGACAGTATATTCAAACTCACACTTGCACGAGTTCACTCACTCATATTCCCATGACCATGACCACTTGACTTCACACTTGTTCTCTCACAGCAGAAGCTTTGGAGCAGGCTGCTGTAAGCAACCTTCACCAGTCAAGTGCTCATATCGCACTGGCTAGCAACTGATGACCTCCACCATCTGTTAGCCAATTCTGAAGTTTCTCTGCCAGAGGAACCCCTTCCCCACTTACCCCTAGAGCTGGTTCATCTGGCAGATGTTCTGTCACAACTACCCACCAAACCCCAGACTTTCCCAGAGGTGATGACCCCAGTGATGATGACCCACATAACAATGATGAAGATGATGAAGATGACAACAACCCTTTTGTTGATGTGCCAGAAGACTTAGACCCCCAGGTGGTGGTCTTACAGAATCTGGCAACAGCTCTTGATTGTCTGTCACAATCCACTCATTGCCCTGATGATACATCATCCTCCAGGGCTAAAGTCTGAGAACCTGATACCTTTGATGGGACTGACCCATGCAAACTCTGGACCTTTTTGGTCCAATGTGAGTTATGTTTCCAAGATTGTCCTAGAGCTTTCTGCCAAGATAGGAACAAGGTCATGTTTGCTCAGTTGTACCTCAAGGGCATGGCCCTTGAATGGTTTGAGCCTGACCTTCTGAACACTGGAGATCTGGCTGACCATCCACTATGGATGGATAGTTGGATAGACTTCATTGTGGACCTCCAGACTACCTTTGGACCTCATGACCCAGTCACTGACACTGAACATCAGCTTGACCACCTCCACATAAAGGAAACCCATCACATCAATTGCTATGTGGTGGACTTCAATTGTCTAGCCTCTCAAGTCCAAGGCTATGGAGAAGGAGCCCTTCACCACTTATTCTACTCTGGACTTCCAGATCATATCAAAGATGAGATCAATAGGGTTGAAAAACCCAATACCTTGTATGGGCTGCATGCATTAGCCCAGGAGATTGATGCACACTACTGGGAACATAAGGATGAGGTCGCTTGTCAGACCAAGTCCTCTGGAGGTAGCTCCAGTAGTAACACTGGCAATAAAGTGAACTCCAACAAGGGAGACAAGCAGAAGTCTGGTGGGAATACCCCAGCTGCTACCAGTACCACCACTCCATCCACCTTGACCTCTAATACTTTGAATCAGCAAACCTCCGGACAATCTGCTGGCCTGTCTAACAAACTCAGCAAAGATGGGAAGCTAACTCCAGCTGAGAGAAAGAGGCATTTTGATCAGAACCTCTGTATGTTCTGCAGAAATGCTGGGCACAAGGCCAAGGAGTGGCCTAGGTCCACCTCTCACACAGCTAAAGTCTGTGCAGCTACAGCAACCAAGTCAGAAGCCAAACTGACTGCCTCCATTGAGGCAAAAAAAATAGAGCACAGCTCTCAGAACTCTGCACAGCCTGGGAGTTGTGTTGACACTGACTGTGCACCCATGGAGGCATGCCTCAATGCATCTGCTCTTTCGAACCCTAATTCTCTAAAGCCTTTCATATCTCTTGAAACCTATAGTATTCCAGACTTGTTATGGATCCTATGAGTGGTTGGTCATGCCATTCAGACTTATCAATGCCCCTGCAGCTTTCCAATGCTTTGTCAACTCCATCTTTGCAGACCTACTTGATGTATGTGTCATTGTCTACCTAGATGACATTCTCATCTACTCTGATAATATGGAAAACCACAAAAAACATGTTCATGAGGTTCTTCACAGACTCTGGAACCACAGTCTCTATGCCAAACCTGAGAAGTGCAAGTTCCACTCCAAGTCTGTCAAATACCTCAGATTCTTTTTGTCTCCAGATGGTTTAACAATGTCTGAGGATAAGGTTAAGTCCGTTCAAGACTGGCCTGAACCTCGTAAAGTAAAGGACATTCAGTCCTTCCTTGGTTTTGCCAATTTCTACTGTTGATTCATCCACAACTACTTGGATATAGTGATACCTTTGACTCATCTGACATGAAAGAATGCCCCTTGGAACTTCTCCAAGGATTGTTGAAACTCCTTCAATCATCTCAAGGAAGTGTTCTCCACAGCCCCTATACTTACCCACTTCCAACCTGGAGTCCCTATCACAGTCAAGACTGATGCTTCAGACTATGCAGTAGCTGGCATCCTGTCCATCACATGCCTGGATGGTGAAATCCATCCTGTGGCCTTCTACTCTCAGACTCTGACCACTCTGGAGTTAAACTATGACACACATGACAAGGAGCTGTTGGCTATCCATGAAGCCTTCTGGACTTGGCATCATTACCTTGAAGGACCAGCATTTCCAGTGGACATTGCCATGGACCACAAAAATCTTGAGTACTTTTCCACTTCCAAGGTCTTGACCAGGTGTCAAGCATGCTGGTCCAAGTACCTTTCCCAATTTAACATGATTATTCATTTCTGCCCTGGTAAACCTGGAGCTAAGCCTGATGCCCTGACTAGACAATGGGATGTCTACCCCAAAGAGGGGGATAGGGACTTTGCTTGAGCTAACCCTCAGAATCTCCATCTGGTATTTACCACTGAACAGCTCTCAAACTCCCTGAGGGCTACATATCTTGAAACTCCAGTCCTATGAGCCAGCATGATCATGGATGTCAAACAACTCCATGATGACATCAAGTCCACACTACTTTCAGACACTATTAGTAAACTCCACCTCTCAGACTGTTCCAACTTCCAACCCCCACTGGCAAGTTGATGATGACAGACTATTATGTTTAGATGGTCATATCTATGTCCTGGATGTCAATGATCTACATCTATGAGTACTTCAGTACAAGCATGATCACCCTCTGGCTGGCCACTTCAGACAAAACTGCACACTCAAGCTTGTCCATCATGAATACACCTGGCCAAATGTCTGTAACTTCATCAAAGACTATGTCAAATCCTGCACAGCTTGTGCATGAGCTAAGACTCCGAGACACAGACCATATGGTATGTTAAAACAGTTACCAATTCCAGAAAGACCATGGAATTCTATATCCATGGACTTCATTGAACAACTCCCAAACTCTGGAACCCATACTGCCATACTGGTCATAGTGGATCATCTCTCCAAGCAAGCTATATTCATCCCCACTGATGATACCATCACTTCCCCCCAGCTGGCACAACTCTTCCTACTCCATGTGTTTTCTAAACACAGAGTACCATCCCATGTGACCTCAGATTGAGGCACAGAGTTTGTGTCACACTTCTTCCAATCCCTAGGCAAGGCATTAGACATGAAGCTCCACTTCACATCAGGATATCATCCTGAAGGCAATGGTCAAACAGAACAGACTAACCAGACACTAGAGCAGTACCTCTGGGTATATTACAACTACCAACAAGACAACTGGTCCGAACTGCTACCACTCATGGAGTTTGCATACAACAACACTCTGAGTGCCACTACCAGAGTTTTGCCTTTCTTTGCTAATAAGGGATATCACCCAAATATAACCATACACCCAGAGAGAGATCTCACATCTTCTAGAGCAAGAGACTATACAGTGGACTTAGATTTGCTGCATGTGTACTTGTGTGAAGAAATGGCAGAAGCTCAAAAGAGATACCAAGGTCTGGCTGATGCTAAGAGATCTCCACCACCAGACTTTAACATCAGAGATTTGGTCTATGTCAAGGCTAAATACTTCAGGTCTACTAGACCATCCAAGAAACTTTCCAAAAAGAACTTAGGCCCATACCCCATTATCACACACATTGTTTCCCTATCATTTACAATCCATCTACCTGACTCCATGAAGTCTGTACACCCCATCCTTCACATTTCCCATCTGGAGCCAGCAACTCTGAACATCATCCCTAATCATACCCAGCCACCACCCCCACCTGTTGAAGTCGACAGAGAACCTGAGTACAAAATTGAACAGATCTTAGATTCCAAGCTGGACTGTCATAGGCATCAATGTCTGTTACTGTACTTGGTCAAATGGGCAGGCTACAAAGGCACAGACAAAGAAACATCCTGGCTAGTAGCTACAGAACTAGAACATGCCATTGACCTCATCATGGACTTTCACAATGCTTACCCAGAAAAACCTGGCCCATTGGAATCTATCACTTGGTCTTCTTAAGACTTCAAACTATCTGTTCACAGATACAAACTCTGTCATAACAAGAAAAAGACTCAGAAAAAGAAAACAAATATATTCAGATGGGGGGGGAAAAGACATGCCATATGAAAATACAAATGAAAGATACTACTAGAGGTCATTGTCATTTTGAGCCTGGCTCACCAAGGCCATTGTCATGGTCTTCAGAGCCTCGAATGACTCCTCCAAAACTCCAGAAAGGTCCCAGATGTCTCCAGCCAGAGTTTTGATGGTGGTGTTGTTCTTCTGCAACAACTTCACAACCTCTCCCAATCTCCTGTTGAGTACCTCAGCCACAGAGTCTTTACAAGGTGGTATCATCCTCAGAGTCTGAGGACAACTTACACTTTCCACATCTGGAGTGTCCTCCATCACCTTGTCATCTCTGTCATCCACATCTATGACCACCTCCATCAATTCCTTCAATTTTCTATGGTGCTTCCATTTCTCACCTCCTTGGGGGGATGTCATTTCAACTGACCTCTTCTCCATGTCTGTCATCCAAGTAATTAGATCACACTTAGCCTTCAGTTTCTGGCACTGGATGCATGACTTGCTGCATCCAGTTCCAAGCTTGCATTCTTTGCTGGCCTTTGTGCACATGCTGCACCCACTTGGCCTCTCGATGCCCTTTCCAGTCGAGGCCAAGGGCTGCTGAGACTTGTGAAGATATCAGTACAGAGTTTAGATGTGATGGTTCTTGTCACTCACTGAAGTTCCCTCTACCTGTTGGGCACACTGTCACATCTGTGACACATGTCTACCATCTGGGTTGAACTCCGGATAACATTAGATAAGTTCTAGGCCTTTGGTACTCCATTCCATGATGGCACTCCACCCTATTCTTGGTTCTTGTCCTCTGTTCCATTTATGCTTTCTATGTTTAGTAATAGTTTCCCTCACTTTGTTCTTAGTTGCTGTTCTGGCATTTTATGACTAATCATCCTGCTTTCTGGCTAACTGGTGACTACCAGCTCCACTTATTAATACCTTACTAATGTTCTCAGTCATCCGTACTGCATTCCAGTAGTCGATATGTCCTGGACATTGCTTTCTAACATTCTCCATAGTATAAAAACCCTGTACATACATGGTAGCACCTCAGTTCAAATATCAACAAAGATACTCTTCGATCTCACTCAACTCCAGTAACTCCCTGGATAGTTCTGACTCTGGAACTCTGCAAGTCTAGTATACAAAGTTGTGTACTAAACTCTGATAGTCTGGACTTTTGACCTAACACCACTCCCCGACCTCGGACCCCCTTGGAGACCATAGAGAACCAGTCTTGACACATGCCTGGTCTCCTCTTCAAGCCATTTCTGCTCAGCCTCCAGCACTCTAATCTTCTGTTGCTTGGCCTTCCTCCATTCTTCTTTCTCAAGCTCTCTTTGGAGAGCAAGGCATTGGTGGCATTGTCTTTCATCAAACTTTGCCATTTTGATGGCTACACTATCCCCCAGCTTATCTTCCAGCTCATCCAGAAGAGCTGTCTCCCACAGGACAATGGTGGTGCTGCTGTTGACTGATGATGACATGATAGATGGGTATGGATGGGTTGGACTTAGGAAGTTTTCTGTTGAGTCTCTACCCCATGAAGTTTTTCAAACTCAGACAATATGGACTTTGAAAACTCCATGTGTATGATAATTGGTTCAACACCTCGAGGGCTTGGCCCTAAGAGGGGGATACTGTCACATCCATGACACACACCTACACTCCAGATTGAACTCCAGGTAATAATAGCTGAGTTCTAGGCCTTCAGTACTCCATTCCATGATGGCACTCCATCCTATTCTTGTTCCTTGTCCTTTGCTCTGTTTGTGCTTTCTATATTTAGTAGTAGTTTCCCTCACTTCAATTCTAGTTACCATTCTGGCTTTTTATGACTAATCACCTCACTTTCCAGTTGACCAGTGACTACTGGCTTAGCTTACAAATACCTTACTAATACCCTCAGTCATCTGCACTAGTGTTGCCTCGGTTCGGTTTGGAGGCCCAAACCATTCAGGATTGAGCAGCTTAGTCAGCGAAAAAAGTACCCACAATTGTAGCCCCATATTCAAAACCCCCAAATCAAAAAGAATTATATTAATAGCTAGTAAATTGAGTGAGCTATGGCCAATGGCTTGAGGTGGTTTGGTGAACCGTGGCAACACTAATCTGCACTGCTCTCCAGTAGTCCATATGTTCTGGACATTGCCTCCACATGTTCTCTGTAGTATAAAAGTCCTGTACATACTTTGTTACACCTCAGTTTGAATATCAACTAAGATACTCTTTGATCTCACTCAATTCTAGACAACCCTGGATAGATCCAACTTCAGAACTCTGCAAGCCTAGTGTACAGAGTTGTATACTAATCTCTATACCTCTGGACTCTCAACCTAGCTAAACCCTTCAACCTCAGACTTACTCAGAGACTGTAGAGAACTGGTCTTGACTGTACTTGGAGGTGGCATTCTGGCACATGGGTGATCTGGCTCAATGATGTCTATGGCATCCTCCCTTCAACCTAGGTCAACTGCTTCAGGTGCATCATCAAACTCTTCTGTTTCTGTTCATTGGGATGAAGTGGGATGGAGACCATCAAGAAGAAGCATAGGAAGGAAAAAGAAAGCAAAAAGGCAGCAAAGGAGAAAGACAAGAAAAGAGAGCAGTCCAAGAACAAGGAAGATTCAACTAGGAAAGTGTCCAATAGTAGGAAGAGGAAACCACTGGCAGCAATCTTCCCCAGAATGCTTTCCAAACACAAAGAGGAGGACATTACTCCCAGCCCTGTTCTACCTATCATTACAATGAGGAGGCCATGATCCAGGAACATTCCACAGACAAGGTAAAACTTTCCAATGAGACCCCTATGAAATGAACCCACCTGCATCCAATGTCCAAACAACTGCTAAGTCCCAATGTCTCGTGCATTTCATGGTTAAGATGTGTGAACAGACAATGATGATTTCTTGCTCTTGGATGCTGTGACAGATGACTTAGCTCAGCTCATCAATGGACTGGATCTGGAAGCCACTCCAGGGAGTCGGGCTATATCTCCTAGAAGTAATTGTTCACCATCACTGCTTGACCAGCCTGGTAGTCCAACACCCTCAAAGAATCAGTTTACCATGGACAGTCTTGTCAGGGCTCTGCACACCAACATTGCATCTATCACTTTGCTCTGACCTTATAGCAAGACCCCCACAGTTGGCCAGGTGCAGATTGGGCAACATATTGTGGCCTGGGCAACCCTGAATGCCAGCATCTCACCATTGAAGCTTCTCCAGTGACCATTAGGGCCACAACCTAAGGAGGACATACCTACTATTTGGATGATGCACAAGAGTACTTTGACTCCTGCCCCCACAGCTGACCCATCACTGATTTTCAAGCTATTCAACCAGCAGTGTCCAAAGTCCCCAGAGATACTGTGACAGTTCAGTAATCTCCTGCTCTCCCACCACTTGTTCTTGGTGACAAAGAAACCAATTGCTCTCCCTTGACTTTTAAGTTTGGCTCAGCACACTCGAAGTCTGATTCACATTGCTGTTCATTGTCATCTCCTGTATCCAAGAAAGGCAAAGGTCATTCCAGGAAGTGGTCATCTCTTGTTCCTATCCAAGATCAAAGTGGCAGTCTACCAATCCCTCCTGAAGCTAGATACAATCTAGGTCCCACTGGAACAATGGGCAGCTCCATCTGTAGCATGGCAGTGCAGGAGTTTGATGCAAGCAATCCTGATTCTGATATTCTGGACAAACTTCAGGTCATTCTTTCCAATTCTGACCAGGAGCTTGATGATACAATGTCTTTCAATCTTAACATGCCCCCATCTGCCATGATTCTCCCTCCTGAGATTCCACTCCCTGTTCCAGGTTCCAAGTCTCCCTCACAGGACACATTGCTTGAAGTCCCCATCTTCTGTGCCACATTGATCAATGAAGATGACCAGAGGCTGGAGCCTTATCCTCATCTAAGGAGGACACCAAGAAATCATTCGATTATACTGGGGAAATCAATAAATTCAATGAATCCAGTGCATGGCACTGACATAGCTTTGTGGAGCAATTGGAGAGCACCCTTTGCACTCCTGCGAAGATTGACCTTCATTCTGACTTTGGGAATTTCTTCAGGTGATGTTCCACCTTTACCCAAGAACTCTCTACAGGACAAATTGTCAAGGGTGGGACAGAGTACATTCAGCCTTCCAGACAATTATGAGTCTTGTGAGTTCCTTCCTGCTCTGTTTATGCTGTGACCCTCACACAGAGAAATAGGTTTGGGTGTTGGGAGCTCCTCAGAAGGTAGCACTAACAATTATTTCCCCCTAGGAGTCCTTTTACTATGAAGAGTACACACCTCTCAAAGACTTGAATCTTCCTGGTAACTACATTATTTCCTCAGTGCTCTGGTTGATCACTCAAATGTATGTTATAGTCCCTCTGGTAAGCTCTGTCCCAAAAATCTGGCACCCATGATAAGACATTGTAATGACTAATAATGCACTATTTTTACCCAGTGCCTTTTAGTGTATGGTAATGGGACCCAAAAATATGAACATGCATTCAAATGGATGAGTCATGTCATGATAATGACCAAATACATTGTTATTATAACCTTATAAGGTTAGTGTACCACAGCCATGGTCACCCAACAACAGGGCATTATGATGCATCATCAGATGCATCTCCTGCATGATGATGACATTTTAATGATATGTTGAAAGCATGTCAATGTTAAGTCAATGGCATGTTGATGCCAAGTTAATGGGTATTACAGTGGTACTAATGCCATCCCAGTCACTTACATGGCACTTTTAATGTGGTCCTCAAATCTTCAAATGATCAAAACAGGCTTGTAATCGCCGTGGTTACTAACTACAACATCATGTATAAGTATGTTAAATGCTACTGGAGATTTTGTAGGGTGCTGCGACCTATGGCAAGGCAGGGGGAAGGAGATGTTGATGGTATTTGGACTGCACATGTGCTCAGGCAAGGCACGATCCACAGTGAGAAGAGCTTTGACTCAAGTGTGACAAGGATTGTGAGTTGCTGGCGCAGTAATAGGTCAGTACTGTAGGTGAATAGTGATGATGCTGCCATACCAGATGCAGCTGAATGATCAAATCTGTAATGACAGTAGTTGCATTGGCGACAGTGGGGATGTGGTGGCCAATTTGATTGAAAGTCATAGCCAAGATAGAGGGAGCAAATTCAGCTCGGTGGGACTTAACAAGTGCATGGATAGACTTTGAACCAGACACAAAGGGACTCTTCCCAGACAAGATGACAGTAGAGAGTTGGCCATTCACTAGAGCTTCTGGGGGAGTGTGATGGAGGATTTCTGTGAGCTGGATGACTATATTTTACCAGGCTCCTACATGCCATCTACTGTTCATGTGAGGGTGAATTCCGAGTTTCAGAGTATTCCAAGGCATTGTCTGAAATTCAAACCCAGGACAACTTTATTTCCCTCACACTCACAGAGACAGCTGCAAGAAAACATTTGTAAACAACATCAGCCACAGTGGTGCAAGACTTGGACTCTCAAAAAATAAACAGAAAACCGAGTGTAGGGTTACATTTATTCTGGCTTGGAGTATGTCACACCCCCTAACCAATCATGGTGATGTCCCTATTGAAAGCAATCTGTAGGCAGCCTTAGTGGTGGCTTCTGACTGTATTGACAACCCTGTAAGTAACCATAAGATACCAGTATAGTAAGCATATCATAACAGTGTGTGCTCAGTAGTGTCCAAGCTGGTATACCACTACTGTATGCTCTAAGTGCTTATGTAAGCAACCTAACCTCGCCCCAAGACTAGTTTAACAAAAGGGGGGGATTTATGGATACAGTGAGGGTGCACTATGGCAAGGTCAGGAATGTCAGGAAAATCCAACTGATCTGGTACATGGACCACAGTGATCATACACATGACAGTCCTGCCATACCACCAGTGCACCACTTCAACCAATCTTGACATTCTTGGAACCTCCCTGGAACATCACCCAATACTTACTGGAAGAATTAGGTGCCCTCATTTTACCTTGCCATAGTGCACCCTCACTGTATCCATAAATCCCCCCCTTTTGTTAAACTAGTCTTGGGGCGAGGTTAGGTTGCTTACATAAGCACTTAGAGCATACAGTAGTGGTATACCAGCTTGGACACTACTGAGCACACACTGTTATGATATGCTTACTATACTGGTATCTTATGGTTACTTACAGGGTTGTCAATACAGTCAGAAGCCACCACTAAGGCTGCCTACAGATTGCTTTCAATAGGGACATCACCATGATTGGTTAGGGGGTGTGACATACTCCAAGCCAGAATAAATGTAACCCTACACTCATCTGTAAAAAAAGGAAGTACTACATAGTACTATGTAGTATGGGTTGCACTGGTAGCACCAGTAGACTTCCCTCCCTTATGTAGTACAATATAGTAAGAAGCATGTCTTTTGCTACACTACATTGAACAATGTAGTAGACTTACATAAGGAGACTGATTTACAATCACCCTACATCGCACAATGTAGACAACATAGATCATAAATCATATTCATAGTTCCATAAACAAAACAACTACAGCAACAATGAAATCTAGTAGTCAATCTTCAGCCATCTAATAGTTGTAGTGTTCATAACTGTGCAGCCTCAAATAGTGGCTGTGAAATGGGCGAACAAATCAGTTATGCCATTCAACATCATACCCCTTTGTCCACTTGATAAGCTTTGTTGGCCTAATTATCACATGTCAGGGGGGAAATATATGCTGAGGAGTGATTGTTGTACCTTATAATTGTCATTACAAAGTTCTTTGAGTCCCGTATTCATATTGCACTCAAGCCCCCCTTGTTCAACATGCCTGAGACACCACCCCTCTGTCCTCTGTCAGCTGAAGGACATGACTGTGACAAGGACCAGATATTTCCAGCACTGCCATGTCCTGAAGACAGGTACTCCCCATGATGGGCATGGTGATGTGTGGGTTCTACCTCCAGTTCATGTACATTCATCATGTTTGCTGCGCCCCTGCAACCAGTGGAGTGTCTGTGAATCGGTGTTCTGGAAACCATGTTTAGCTGGTGGGACAAACTAACCAGCATTACACTTACATTCCCTCTGGGTGATGATGCCTCTTCCTTTCTTCTTGGTCGAGGGTGTCACTGTTCCATCCATCGCCGAATAACATGTTTCCAGCACCACCCCATCCAGTGGAGTGAAGTGCAAGCCCGGGACTGTGGGACCTCGAGCAGGATCTGGTGATATTTCCCACACCCCCTTGGCCAGAAAAGTGCTGCTAGATATATTCAATGAATTGAGTTTTTGAAACGAGCATGTATATATGCACCATATGCACCACAACCTCAGAAGCTGCATGTTCCCTCAAGATACACTGCTCATACTTGGATTCCACGATGACATCTTTGTGAACAGGTCTCACCAAGCCAGGGTTGCGAGATGGCAAACGTATGTTTCCTGTGCCACCTCTCCCTATGGAGTAAGCCTAGATCAAATTCCGGTCATGAGGATGACCGCACCACCCCATGGGTTCAGAATGATGATTAAAAACATACCCGATTGGGATGCACAGCAGGTTCACATCCACAGGTGTGGGAAAAGTCATCGGGGCCATTGAATGGATGGGGTTCATGAGATTGAGAGGAATGTCTGATGTTGCCTGCTCCACCTCTCCCAAAGGAAACCTACACTGCAGTCCACAGTATGGCAATCAGTGGTAGTACACTGGAACAAGTGACACACTCACCTCATGCTCCAACTTGAAACCATTGCTGAGGCCTGCAGAAGGAGATGGGGGAAAGCAAAGAACAGGCATTGGCATGAAGGTTCAACGTTCAACTTCCCATGTGACTGTGACTGTGATGCTGTCAGTTAGGGCAGGACTTGGTTGACTTGGTGTGAGAAATTTGCAGGTGGCAGTGTCATGGGAATTGCTTGATAAAGCAATGCCCATTGACTTTAGTATGAGAAACACAGCCACTGAAAATTTTCTGGAATAAACCAAATTGAATGTATCTTTGCAAAGTCACATCACAAAATGTCATAACGATGGTAGCCTGCTTGGAATGCCTGGTCCACCAAGTAGACGATGTAGTACATGGTAGTAAATCATGCCATAGGTAATTACGACAGTATACGACAGCGTACATTAAAGGCTATGTAATTTGGCTGTGCACAATAGCGGATTTCCTTTTTTCCTGATGCTCGGTTTTCTGTTTATTTTTTGAGAGTCTGAGTCTTGCACCACTGTGGCTGACATTGTTTACAAATGTTTTCTTACAGCCATCTCTGTGAGTGTGAGGGAAATAAAGTTGTCCTGGGTTTGAATTTCGGACAATGCCTCGGAATACTCCAAAACTCGGAATTTGCCCTCACATGAACAGTAGATGGCATGTAGGAGCCTGATATTTTACAATATATTTTGACATCTAATTGATATCCTTTGGGAGCAACCACATTGTCATACCATGTTTTTATGTTCCCAGTGATATATGCACGACAAAAAAAGAAAAGAAAAATTGCACAAACTCCAAAACTCGAGGCATGTACAAATGGAGTGAAGTCTGCCAAGCACACTGCACTTTCCCCTCTCGACATTTGCTTTCTGTTTCTCGTACATGGGACAACCTCAAGTTCAGCATCTGGGGATGACCTGGAAGATCAAGTGTGAGTATTGATGACCTGTGGTATGGTACGGTCAACTGTCCTGCTGCAAGTCCATACAGAGCTATACAATTACACAGCAGTGGTTTCAATATTATCACGAGCTGTAAAGAGTATTCAGAATAGAGAACAATATTTTTTTTTGTAATTCAAGTTATTGGTATCTTGTAAATATTTATTCTGGGGGGACATATAAGATTTATCTCAAGTCTATTTTGGGACAAATATTATGATATCTATCAAAAGACAATTGAAAATTATATATTATGAGAGGGTTTTAGGGGCAAACTTCCTAAAATATATAATTTTCAATTGTCTTTTGATAGATATCATAATATTTGTCCCAAAATAGACTTGAGATAAATCTTATATGTCCTCTCAGAATAAATATTTACAAGATACTGATAACTTGAATTACAAAAAAATATACTGTTCTCCATTTTCAATACTCTTTAGAGCTTGTGATAATATTGAAGCCACCGTGT
The DNA here is from genome assembly GCA_024613185.1 of Pisolithus microcarpus. Classification (NCBI taxonomy): domain Eukaryota; kingdom Fungi; phylum Basidiomycota; class Agaricomycetes; order Boletales; family Pisolithaceae; genus Pisolithus; species Pisolithus microcarpus. The sequence continues at coordinate 1,165,861 of JANFAI010000010.1, read as the reverse complement.
GTTATGGGTTAGTAGAACTCCCATCTTTCACCGCGTGTGCTTCCTTTCTAGACCTGCAGTCATCTCGCCGTCCATGGAAGTGTCCATGGGCATCAACCTATTCCCACCTGATTCAACCCAGACAACTGACTCTAGGGCTCAACCAATATGGCCAAGTTTCAGTTGAACAACCCCAAGCAATTCATTAGCCTAGTTAACTTACTCTCCCTACACAATGGGCACCAACTCCAGCTGAGCATCAAAGAAGAACATCAAGATGGCATCTATGAGGATAAATTCAAGCAGCGCTTTCCAGACAGGTTCATGAAGATGGTGTCGAGAGACAAGGGCAGGAAATATGTCTGCTGTGTAGCACTCTGTGAGTCCGGAGGTAAAGACCTCGCTGAGGACATCAAAACTTCCTTGATTGTTACTCGTAATGTTAACTTCAATAATAATGGTATTCAGAGTGGGTTCAGCTGACAAAGCTCAGGTGCTTAACCCTAGCTAACCCTAACTTCGTCTGCATATGGAAGTAGATTGATAGTTTCAAAATTGCTTTGAAGGCAAACAAAATGGTAGTATAGATTGTAGTGTAGATAACAGTACAGTGAAAAAAATACAGTGCTCTCGATACTGCACATACCAACATCTGTTGATCACCAGGATGCCCCGAACTTCCCTTCGCACAGAGATACTTCAACTGCTTGATGATGCTACGCTCGCTACTGCACAGATGCAGAATGATGAAATCAGTGCGAGTCTTGAGGATGATAGTGACCTTACAGATTGGATGGACACATCGTCTGACACCTCAGGGATGTCTTCCCCTGCACTGAGCCCCATGGTGCTGTCCCCCCCCTCTCCAGCATCCTCACTCGCCTCTTCCTGGGGATCTATGTCAGTTGATTCCAAGTCGACTAGCACTGTCTCAACGACAGACATGATTATCACACCATATACCCAACTTCTGGATACAATTGAGGCACTACATGATGAGGTTGAGGCTGTGCGTGTCCTCGAAGATCTGGGGGAACCCATACCTAAGGCCTCGCAACTCCCTCTTCTTAGTCACTTTGCAGAACATCACCCTTCATTATTTCGGAAGAAACTCCGTGTCAATCCGGAGGTATTTGACAACATTCTGGATCAAATCAGCAGTCATCCAGTCTTTCAAAACCAATCAAACAACAAGCAATTACCTGTCTCGATACAACTCACAATATTCCTCTACCGTGCTGGCCACTATGGGAATGCATGCTCACCAGAAGATGTCGGCCAATGGGCTGGTGTTAGTGTTGGAACAGTAGTGAACTGTACTCACCATGTGATTGCTGCCCTTCTAGATCAGCATGACGAGTTTGTGTACATTCCTGGTGCCCAGTCAGAGGAAATACAGCGTGCACGATGTAGGGAGGGAAGCCTCCCTACTAGGTGATTTGCCTTATTTCATTGTTTTTTACTTACTGTTTGGTTCTTATATTTTATTCTACCTTTTACTTAGTATTTGGACGAGTTTTGGCTTATGTAAGCCAGACTCGTACTTAGAGTATACTGTACATACTTAGAATAATAACAACCACCTTACTAGGAGACAGATTCAGACGGAATTCGAAGGCCGTAGGCTTCGGATTATCACTTCTCCATTATCAGATGTCCATTAGATGATATCTCGACGTTCTTTGGATCCTTTTGGGCGCATTTTCTAGTCCTTTCACTTCTCTTTGACCTCTACTGGGCAACTCCAGTCCCCTTGGGTCGAACTGACCCCACCATTCCAAAGGGAGACCCACAGGCATCTCCCCCTACACTCCTTCATCATTCTTTACATCTGGAGCCCACCGTGAGGGGGCTGTGTTGCTTGGTAACCACTTCTCCTCCTACCTCTGACTTCGTGCACGCGATATCTCGAGAACCGACGTGCCTACCCTCTCGCTTTTCGAGACTCTGAATCTACTCGACGATAGCTTTCGAACGATACCATTTTCGACGCGTTCGCTCCAGCGGTTCCAGAGATATCCTTTGTTTTGTGGAGAAAGGCCTAGAGCACGAAATTTGGCATAACTCGGGATTGGGTGCGCAGAATCTCTCGTTTCTTTGATCTCCCAGCGACCCTAGACTCCCTCTACCACGCCCCAACGTTTCGTGTCATTCGGCCCAGCGGTTCTTCACCGACGTGCTGCTGTCCTCCTCCCTTGCCACAGCTGAGCTCCCTGGCCCCATCCCTCGCGTTTTTCGTGCCGTTTCGAGTTGTAGGAACCTATTCCCCACCCCTTAGAGTCGATTGAAAGCCCCTTCGAGACCCCATAGTCCCTTCGAGATCCCAGACACTTCGAGACCCACAGACGAGTATCGAGCCCCCCTTCGAGACGCCTTCAAGACGTAGCCGTTCACTTAGACGCATCTGCAGTCATTCGTAGACATATCCAGACGTAACCCAGACGTATATTATTCGTTTTCTGCACATTCTTGCAGTCGAGCGAGGCTGCAAGCTGAGAGTTGAGTCTTCGAGTCACACACGGTGACTATATTTCGTTTTCTCTTCATTTTCAGTGGTCGAGTCCACTTCGTAACGTGTATACAAGGCTTCCACCAACCCCCCATAGACATTCGAGGTCGCATCGAGGCGACCCCACCCCCCTTCGTATACCCTTCGAGGCCAACCACGGACATTCGAGGCTCGTGCCTACCCTCGATACTACTGTCAATAACCAGCTACGACGTGAAATAAATCCGTTTGAGCTTTGTATATACTGCTCATGATGGAAGAAGCATGCAGACTGTCGCGAGCCCCACTCGAGCCCCACCCAGAGTTCTCAGTGGAGGGACGGGACCTGCCAGCTTACTTCGAAGAGGTGGTGGAGTATGGTAGGGCACAGGGAAGGTCAGGGGACCTGTCCCTAATGACAATTGCAATCGAGGGAGCCCCACCCCTCGACAAGTTGCTCTGGTGCCTCCTCACTGCCAGTTCCCCAGCTGTTAGGCAGTGGGACGGTTTTAAGGCGCTTGTAACACTTCAGTACCCCGAGATCGAACCAGTCGAGGATACCCTCGAGTGCTTCGAGGAGTTCCAGTCCCGCCTCAAGGAGACTCGTTGCAATGAGCTCAGCTCTGTTGAAGCCTTGGGGGACTACCTTCGTGTATTCCAAATCTGGTTCTTGGGCATGGTAAGAGGGAATGCACTTGAGATGAGCCACCAGTCCCAGATGTTTCTTCGAGGCCTCCCACCACGAGTCGAGGTCGAGGTCTCGAGGAGGCTCGAATCGAGATACCCCCTGTTTAGGTCTGGACTGCTATGGCCTATCGAGGTTGTTGTTCGCATTACAAAGGAGGTTATTGAGGATGGGGTAAGCTGCTCATCTCCTCATCTAGCTTCGAAGAAGTCCTCGTCAGCTCTCGAGTCACCCTCTCCACATTTGCACTCGCCCTCGATCAGCTACCAGTCAAGTTCCCCTGTGGAGTATTCTCGGTCTCGCTCTAGAAGATGCTCCCAGGGAAGCTCGAGCACGAAGCTTCACCCTCGTTTCCCCTTCGAGGCATCCCCTCGAACCTTGAAGTACCCCCCTCACTCGCATGAGCTTGCCTCAAGCAGCTCGTCCCCTCTCCGAGTCACCAATGCAGGCTCATGGCACCCTGTGGTTCGTCCACATAGGTGTGACCATGGTTGGCAGACTGGTGACTTGGCTTCGAACCCACTTTGTAGCTCGAGAGATGATCGAGACTCGTGTTGGCGACCATCTCATGACCCCAGTTTGACCTCGAATCAGTTCCTTGGACGTGGTGAGCCTTCAGTTTCCCCCTCGAACCTCTCCCCTCGCCTCGAATCATCTTCGAAGACCCCCTCGAAGCTTTCCTCTCCCCTCGAGACTTGTTCGAAGCCACCCTCGTGCCTCAAGTCACCCCAGGGTACTTCATTCCTCCTTCGAGAAGCCTCGACTTCGATGTCGAAGCCTGCCCCTGCCTTGTTCGAGTTGTGTTCAAGAGCATCAAGGGGTTTGTTCCCTCTTCGAGAGTATGCAGGTTCAAGCAAGCCATCCCCTGGCCTTCGAGAGGTGTCGAGGCACCAAGTACAGCCTCAAAGGTTTAGTTTTTGCTTCTTCTGTGGTTGTGAGGGACATATCTGAGCTCAGTGCAGGGTATGCAGTTTGTACCTAGCTGCAGGCAGGTGTAGGATCGTTCGAGGACGAGTTGTACTACCCACAGGTGATGAGATCCCTCATGAGGCGCTCGGGCGCACCCTCCAGGCTCGATTAGACTACTGGGCACTTGCTCATGGCCCAGGAAGTCTCACTTTTCAGGTGAAGTCCCTCCCTTCGAGCCCCTGGTCAGTCCAGCCCCCCACTCCCTCTCGAGTCGACTCCGAGGCTGCTCGTGAGCGCCTCTCACCTCCGAAGGCTGCTGGGACCCCAAGGGTGAGTCCTAGCTTCATGCTGAGGCCTGCTACGGCCCTTCGAAGGTCTGTTTCCCCCTCTCGAGTCCTTCCTTCCCCTTTGAGTCAAGTCCCTCCCTCGAGTTGCCCTATGAGGCCTGCTGAGGCTCAAGACCTGTCTCGCCTTCGAGGCCATGGCCTTGATCTGCCTTCGACTCCCCTTCGAGACCCTCAGACCACCTTCGATACACCTTCAACACCCCTCGAGCTACCTTTGGACAACCAGGCAGAGCCTGCAGGTGATGTTGAGTACCTTCAAGCCCCCTCGAGACCGCTTCGAGGCCCCTTCGAGCCACTTTCAAGCCACTTTTGGCTCTCGAGGACCTTCAGACGCCTTCGAACAGTGTCCCCCATCCATCTGGGTAGTGTCTTTTGTTTCTTTTAGGCATCAGCAAACTAGACATCACCTGGCCAGAACTGGCCAGAGCTGGCCAGACTCCCAGCTCACCCAGAAAGGTCCCCCTCTGGCCAGGACTGGCCAGACAGGGTTCCAGAGTTCCCAGAATCCCAGCCCATCACCTCTGTCCATACTTTGACTATGCTTTTTTGCTAATGCCACTACCATGTTTTGCTAATACCACTACTACACTTTTTTGCTAGTCCCACTACCATTTTTTGCTAATACAACTACTACGCTTTTTTGCTAATCCCACTACCATTTTTTGCTAATACAACTACTACGCTTTTTTGCTAATCCCACTACCATTTTTTCCTAATACCACTACTACGCTTTTTTCCTAATCCCACTACTGTTTTTTCCTAATACCACTACTACGCTTCTTTCCTAATCCCACTACCATTTTTTCCTAATCCCACTACTACACTTGTTTCCTAATCCAACTACTACCATTTTTTCCTAATCCCACTACTGTTTTTTCCTAATACCACTACTACGCTTTTTTCCTAATCCCACTACCATTTTTTGCTAATAACACTACTACGCTTTTTTCCTAATCCCACTACACTTTCAAGCTAATAGGAACTCAGTCACACAGAAATCAAATCAAAAGTAGTAAGATATTCAAATTCAAGTACTACTACATAATAGCCTAATACAACTATGCTTTTTTGCTATTAACACTACCTACTACACTTTTTACTAATAGTACTACGCTTTTTGCTAATAGTACTACGCTTTTTGCTAATACTACTACCCCATTTGCTAATACTACTACGCTTTTTGGTACTACTACTACACTTTTTTCTAATACCACTACACTTTTTGGTAATCAAATGCGTGGTAGTAGTGGGCTAATGGCATACACTACCCCATAGTAGGAATTGGCCTTTGTTTGGTCAGCTTTGGCCGCTTGCGCGAAAGGCGTGAGTTTTAGTGTCCACTATATCGCATTTTGGGGTATTTTTGTGACTTTGCAAAATTTCGAGGCATTAGTGGCTGTGCCCACTACACAACAATCCTAATGATGACTACGCTTTTTTGCTAATCAATACTACTGTACATTTCCTAGTCACACTACAAATATTTGGTAGTCAAAAAAGCGGACTCTACTACACTTTTGGTAATCAAAAGTGTACACAACATTTAACTACTCAAACACTAATCAACACTACGCTTTTTTGGTAGTCAAAAAAGCGAACTTTTACTACACTTTTGGTAATCAAAAGTGTACACAACATTTCACTAGTCAAACACTAATCAACACTACGCTTTTTTGGTAGTCAAAAAAGCGAACTTTTACTATGCTTTTGGTAATCAAAAGTGTACACAACATTTAACTACTCAAACACTAATCAACACTACACTTATTTGGTAGTCAAAAAAGCGGACTTCACTACACTTTTGATAATACACATCTACACTACACTTTGCTAATCAAAACACTACAAAACACTACACTTATTTGGTAGTCAAAAAAGCGGACTTTTACTACACTTTTGGTAATACACATCTACACTACACTTTGCTAATCAAAACACTACAAAACACTACACTTATTTGGTAGTCAAAAAGCGAACTTTTACTACACTTTTGGTAATACACATCTACACTACACTTTGCTAATCAAACACTACAAAACACTACACTTATTTGGTAGTCAAAAATGCGGAGTTTACTACACTTTTGGTAATACACATCTACACAACACTTTGCTAATCAAAAACTACACAACACTACACTTACTTGGTAATCAAAAATGTGCCACAACACTACACTTTTGGTAATACAAATGTACACTACACTTTGCTAATCAAAAGTCTACACAACACTTTCCTAATCAAACACTACAAAACACTACACTTACTTGGTAGTCAAAAAAGCGGACTTTACTACACATTTGCTGATCAATAGTCTACACAACACTTTGCTAATCAAACACTACAAAACACTACACTTATTTGGTAGTCAAAAATGCGCCACAACACTACACTTTTGGTAATGCAAATCTACACTACACTTTACTAATCAAACACAACACTTACTTGGTAGGCAAAAAAGCGGACTTTACTACACTTTTGCTGATCAATAGTCTACACAACACTTTGCTAATCAAACACTACAAAACACTACACTTATTTGGTAGTCAAAAATGCGGAGTTTACTACACTTTTGGTAATACAAATATCTACACTACACTTTGCTAATCAAACACTACAAAACACTACACTTATTTGGTAGTCAAAAATGCACCACAACACTACACTTTTGGTAATGCAAATCTACACTACACTTTACTAATCAAACACAACACTTACTTGGTAGGCAAAAAAGCGGACTTTACTACACTTTTGCTAATCAATAGTCTACACTACACTTTGCTAGTCAATTACTAATCAACACTACACTTATTTGGTAGTCAAAGAAGCAGAGTTTACTACACTCATTAGGTAATCAAAAATGCGCCACAACACTACACTTTTGGTAATAAAATGTACACTACACTACACTAATTGTATCTTGCCTGTATCTCAACCATTTTTGCAGGTATGGATGGGATAGGCATACCTCTGGGGTCCTCTAGTCAGGCACTACAACTTTTATTATGACATCTTTGAAATTTAATTTTTGAGATGTCCAATTTTTTTTGGTATTTTGCATTTTTCTCACCCATTTTTGGGCATATCAATGAGATAAGCATATTCCCATGATCCTGTGATCCAGCCCTACAACTTTTGTTATGACATCATCACTGTACAGCCACTTTTTGTTTTTGACAAACTGTGACTCCAACTGAACTTTGCAAATATCTCACCCCAAAAAGGAGATATTGCTGAGGTAATCATATTCCCATGGTCCTGTGATCATGGGCTACAACTTTTGTTCTCACTGTGGCTGTGCACCTGGAGGGTTGGAGGGTCTGGGCAGGTCTGGGAGGGTCTGGGAGGTCTGGAATCATTTTTCAAAAGTCCTGGGTGCACTGGAAAGCTGGGGGGGAAACGTCTGGTTTGCTGATGCCTATGTGGTCTATTTTGTTTTTGAGTTCACATTTTTGCATTCTGACTTAGAGTTTTTGTTTCAAGGAAGATACCCCTCTCTCGCTATATGATACAGTTTGGTACATGATGACTGGGGACAGTCACTATCTAAAGCCACCCTCAGATGTAGGGAGGGAAGCCTCCCTACTAGGTGATTTGCCTTATTTCATTGTTTTTACTTACTGTTTGGTTCTTATATTTTATTCTACCTTTTACTTAGTATTTGGACGAGTTTTGGCTTATGTAAGCCAGACTCGTACTTAGAGTATACTGTACATACTTAGAATAATAACAACCACCTTACTAGGAGACAGATTCAGACAGAATTCGAAGGCCGTAGGCTTCGGATTATCACTTCTCCATTATCAGATGTCCATTAGATGATATCTCGACGTTCTTTGGATCCTTTTGGGCGCGTTTTCTAGTCCTTTCACTTCTCTTTGACCTCTACCGGGCAACTCCAGTCCCCTTGGGTCGAACTGACCCCACCATTCCAAAGGGAGACCCACAGGCATCTCCCCCTACACTCCTTCATCATTCTTTACAACGAGCATTCACCAAGTCTTGAACTTGTCGCACTTGGAAGAATGGAGTGTTTGCAGCAGACGGTTCTGTGATTAACCTGTATGCCAGGCCTGGAATGTTTGGAGATGGCTTCTATGATCGAAAGGCTTGTTTCTCGTTAAATTGCCAGGTATAGTGTATTGCTGGGCCCAGCCTCAAGCCCCAGGCCAGGCCCAGCCAAGCCCTTAGGTTGGCCTGTGGGGGCTCAGGGCCTGGCCTGGGGTTTGGCAAAGCCCGAGCCGAGCCCTCAAGCAGGGCCTTTGGTGGCTGTGCAACATTTACCTTATTCGGTACTAACTTCCCAGGACTGGCTTCCCTGTTCCCCCTCCCCCCTGCCATTGCATGTCAGATATCTCATCAACCATCAATCCAAGCCTCTCACAAACCTGAATTTAGGCTCTACTCGATGAGACCTTTCTAATAATTCCTTTTTTATTGCTACTGCTGCCATTGTTCCCAAGCTATAGCCTGTTTGGTTATCACTATTGGGCCATTCTGCAAATACCTAGGGATTGGGTTTGTTTATTCCCCCATTTCCTTTTTCTCTGTGTTCTCTACACTTACCTGCACTGTTTCCCCATGTTTTGTAGTGTAGTGCTGAGCCATTGTTCATCGGCACATGCCCTTCCTCCTACCCCTACCATGTTTGGGGCATAACTCATGCAATTCCAGACTCAATCGTTCACTTCTTTCAGTAAGTAACCTACTAGGCAAAACCTACCAGATGAGTTGGTGTCCAGTATGTACCATATTGTCTAGTTAGTATGTATGTATATCTTTAGTTTTCTTTTCTGACTGCCAAGCCCTGGCTCAGGCCATCAGGCCCCGGCTTGGAGCTGGGCCGAGCCCTCACATAGGGCTTGTTGGGGCTCAGGGCCCAGCCTGGTGTTTCCCCAGGCCTTGAGCCCTCAAAAGCTGGGCCTGAAAAACACTAGCCAGGTAAGCGTAGAAAGCAGACAGAAGAGTAAGACTCACCTTGCTTTGGAGGCAATTATTATGCCCCATAACTTGATGATTGTCGACTATGCATTGGGCCAGCCTGGGAGCATACATGACGCATATGCGTTCCAAGGAATGCGAATATCGCAGGACCTGGCTAACTTGATTCCAGCCCAGCACTGGGTATGGGCAGATTCAGCTTATCCTATGGAGACGTGGTGTGTGGTACTGTTCAAGAAGCCATGCAGGGGACACTTAACACATAGGCAGAACACCTACAACTGTTATCTGTCAAAGGTGCGTACTAGAAAAAAAAAAACCTGCTTGTCTTCTCAGTGTATGGAAGGTCCGCGTCAGGGTGGAACATGCTTTCGCCACTCTCAAAGGCTGTTTTCAGTCACTGCGGGAGCTCAGGTTACACATGAGCAAAGATAACAACTTACACATTGCAGCTTACTGGATCACCGTGTGCATAATTCTCCACAATATGATCATCCATTTTGAGGAAAGGTTAGGCGAAGAAACCACACAGTGAGCAATAGGTGAGGCAGAAGGCTGGGACGATGAAGGGGGAGATGACGGTGGAGGTGAACAGGGAGACAGAATGCAGGGACAGCGTTTCCGTGGGTATTTGATGGAAAGGCTGTTCGAGCAGTGTGGTCTCTGCATGTAGTTCAAACGGTTCTTAGGAAAAACACTTGCACATCAAATTCAGATTGTTCTCAGGCAAATGACGATACAGATTTTGAGCTATGAAGGATACATGACATCGTACGGATGTAAATGGTAGTATTAAAAAAAAAGATACCGGACACTGAACTACTACAAGCCATCTGATTGCAGGGCGCAAGAAGTAGATTGCATGGTGGGAGGAGCAGTAGTAGAAATGGAGGGAACGGACACATCACCTGCTTGTTGATTTTGAAGTCTCGCCAGTTCCAGCCTGAGGCGCATCAGCTCCGATTCCTCCTTGAGCATTTCAAGTTCCAATTTCTTCTGCTCCAGCATTCGAATATGTGCCTTCTCCGCCTCATTATGCTCCCTCCTGTGCTCTGTCTCCAGATGAGCGATCTCTTTCTCTCGCATGTAAGCCTGGGTCTTTGCCACTTTATGCTCGTACTTGAGGGTAGCTCAGAGCAAATGCTGGTCTTGGGAAGCCTCATTTAGGCTGGTAAGCCACCCATCGAGGTCAGCTTTCATGTGTGCAAGGACATTCTTTCCCTTCGTCAGGCTGGTTTGGGAAGACTCAGAAACCGTGCCGAGTGCTACTGCTAGGTGTAGATGATGTAGTCATTGTAGAGATGGTAGAAGCCAGTGGCCTTGGGTATGGGGCCACACGGAAAGCAGATTGACTATCTGAAGATGCAGTACGATGGTGCATTGCACTTGGAGGCTTGTCTGGGGGCAGAACTGTGTTGGTAGAATTTCCAGGCTACATTCTCTTGTTAGGGAGGAAAAAAAAAATCATTAGTACATAGTACATACCTCCTGTTGAGATGGCAGATGATTGCCAAGCATCTGTGGTTGCTCATCCACAGGCATGAAATCGTCACGACACTCCAGTGTAGGGAGGGAAGCCTCCCTACTAGGGGAATTGTTTTATTTCACTGTTTTACCTACTGATTTGTCTTGTGTTTTTGTTCTACCTTTTACTTGCTATTTGGACGAGTTTTGGCTTACATAAGCCAGACTCGCACTTAGGATACTTTGTACATAGCATAATAATAACAACTACTCCCCTAGAGACGAGAAGACGAGAATCCGAGCCCGAGGGACTCGGACTATTATTTCTTCGTTATCAGACCTTTGTTAGACGTTATCTCGACCTTCTTGGGACTTTAGGGCGCGTTTCAAGTCTTTTTCCTAACTCTTTGACTCTACCAGGCAACACCAGTCCCCTTGGGTCGAACTGACCCCACCCTCATCCAAAGAGAGACTTCCTAGCCTCTCCCCACACTCCTTCAACCGACTTTACATCTGGAGCCCACCGCGAGGGGGCTGTTTGCTTGGTAATCCCCCTTCCCTCCTACCCTCGAGCTCGTGCATGCGATACCTTGAGAACCGACGCGCCCTACCTCTCGCATTTCGAGATCCTAGTTCTACTTGACGAGAGCTTTTGAACGACACCTCTTTTGACGCGTTCGCTCCAGCGGTTCTGGAGATATCCCTCATTTTGTGGAGAAAGGCTTAGTAGGACGATTTTTGGCATAACTCGCGATTGGGTGCGCGTATCCTCTTGTTTCTTTGATCTCCCATCGCCCCTAGACGCCCTCTACCATCACCCGACGTTTCGTGGAATTCCGGCCAGCGGTTGTTCACCAACGCGCTGCTGTTTCCCCACTCCCCAGCCTGCCCACGTGTTTTCTCACGAACCAGAGCTCCGAACCTCTCGCAAACTCCAGATCTAGTAGAGCTCGTCGAGACCTTCCGGAAGGTGTCTGTTTCGTCGCGGCTGCACCATTACTTCAGGAGGTATCGCTCATTTCGTGCGGAAAGTTGTATCAGACCGTTTTGCGAATATCTCGGGATTGGGTGCGCGGTTTCCCGTGATTCCTCATTCTCCCAGCTGCGCTAGGTCCCTGCTACTGTGTCCAGAAGTTTTGTAGCATTACACCCAGTGGTTCTTCGCCCATGTCCTGCCGTCCTCCCCCTCCTGCCACAGCTGAGCTCCCTGGCACCTCCTGTCGCGTTTTCGTGCTATTTCGAGTTGTAGGAATCCATCCCCCACCCCACAGAGTCAGTTGAGAGCCCCCTTCGAGACCCCATAGTCGCTTCAAGATCCCAGACACTTCGAGACCCACAGACGAGTATCGAGCCCCCCTTCGAGACGATTTCGAGACATAGCCGTTCACTTAGACGCATCCACGTTCGTTCGTAGACGTATCCAGACGTATCCAGACGTATATCAGTCGTTTTCTGCGCGTTCTTGCAGTCGAGCGAGGCTGCAAGTTGAGAGTCGAGTCTTCGAGTCACACACGGTGACTAATTTCATTTTTCTCTTCGTTTCAGTGGTCGAGGCCACTTCGTGACGTGTATACAAGACCCCAGTGATACCCTGTGGACGTTTGAGGTCGCATCGAGGCGACCTGACCCTTCGTTTACCCCCTTCGAGGCTACTCACAGACACAAGGGTGTCTGTGGCTCATTTTCTGTGCCCTACTACCACCTATAGTTGGTTTGTTGCGAAATACATATTCGTTTTTTTTTGTTGCATCCACTGCTCAGTATGGAGAGCACATATCGAAGGTCTCGAAGCCAAGTCAAAGGCCTACGAGCATTCTCGGGATACATGCGAGTTTCGGGAGCCCCATCGTCCTTGCCCTCGATCAGGTACCAGTCAAGTTCCCCTGTGGAGTATTCTCGGTCTCGCTCTAGAAGATGCTCCCAGGGAAGCTCAAGCACGAAGCTTCACCCTCGTTTCCCCTTCGAGCCATCCCCTCGAACCTCGAAGTACCCCCCTCACTCGCGCGAGCTCGCCTCGAGCAGCTCATCCCCTCTCCGAGTCACCAATGCAGGCTCGTGGCACCCTGTGGTTCGTCCACATAGGTGTGACCACGGTTGGCAGGCTGGTGACTCGCCTTTGAACCCACTTCGTAGCTCGAGAGAAGATCGAGACTCGTGTTGGCGACCACCTCGTGACCCCAGTTTGATCTCGAAGCAGTGCCTTCGACCTAGTGAGCCTTCAATACCCCCCTCGAACCTCTTTCCTCGCCTCGAAACACCTTCGAAGACCCCCTCGAAGCTTTCCTCCCCCCTTGAGACTCATTCAAAGCCACCCTCGCACCTCAAGTCACCCCAAGGTACCTTGTTCCTCCTTCGAGAAGCCTCGACTTCGACGTCGAAGCCTGCCCCTGCTTCCTTTGGGTCGCGTTCAAGAGCATCAAGTGGTTTGTTCCCTCCTCGAGAGTATGCAGGTTCGAGCGAGCCATCCCCTGGCCTTCGAGAGGCATCGAGGCACCGAGTGCAGCCTCGAAGGTATACCTTGTGTTTCTTCTGTGGTCGAGATGGACATATTCGAGCTCGATGCAGGGTCTGCAGCTCGTATCTAGCTGCAGGGAGGTGTAGGATCGTTCGAGGACGAGTTGTACTACCTACAGGTGACAAGATCCCTCGTGAGGCACTCGGGCGCACCCTACAAGCTCGATTGGATTCCTGGGCTGTCACTCGAGGCCCAGATAGACTAGTGGAAAAGGTACCCTCTCCCCCTTCGAGTTTCAAGTCTGCCCAGCCCCTCCCCTTGCCTCGAGTCGACTCCAAGACTTTGCAGGGGCGCATTTCGAGTTCGAGAGCCCCATCTTCCCCTTCGAGAGTAAGCCAGTCCCCTTCGAGCACCCCCAAAACCCTCGATAGGAAGCTTCGAAGCTTCGAGCAGAGCCCAAGTCGGATCCCGAGGCTCATTAGAGCCTCACGAAGGTTCGTTCCACCCTCACGAGCCCCTCCTATCCCCTTCCAGTCAAGCACCTCCCCCAAGTCATATTTCGAGGCCAGTCCAGGCTCGAGCTCAGTCTCGCCTTCGACCCCCGCTATGCTCGTTGGGGAGCACCCAACCTTCGAGACCTTCGAGGTACCCTCCAACTGCCTCGACCCACCTTCGATGCCCCTTGAGGTACCTTCAGGTGACTTCGAGCCCCTTCGAACCCCTTCGAGACTGCCTCGAGGCTCCTTCGAGCCACTTCCAAGCCACTCTTGGGCTTCGAGGACCTTCGGATACCTTCGAACCATGTCCCCCCTTCAGCTGAGTAGTATCTTTTTCTTCTTTTATATGGTCTGTTTCATTTTTGAGTTCGCAATTTTGCATTTCGACTTAGAGTTTTTGTTTCGAGGAAGATACCCCTGCCTCGCTATATGATACAGCTCGGTACGTGATGACTGGGGACAGTCACTGTCTAAAGCCACCCTCGGATGTAGGGAGGGAAGCCTCCCTACTAGGGGAATTGTTTTATTTCACTGTTTTACCTACTGATTTGTCTTGTGTTTTTGTTCTACCTTTTACTTGCTATTTGGACGAGTTTTGGCTTACATAAGCCAGACTCGCACTTAGGATACTTTGTACATAGCATAATAATAACAACTACTCCCCTAGAGACGAGAAGACGAGAATCCGAGCCTGAGGGACTTGGACTATTATTTCTTCATTATCAGACCTTTGTTAGACGTTATCTCAACCTTCTTGGGACTTTAGGGCACGTTTCAAGTCTTTTTCCTAACTCTTTGACTCTACCAGGCAACACCAGTCCCCTTGGGTCGAACTGACCCCACCATTCCAAAGGGAGACCCACAGGCATCTCCCCCCACTCTCATTCAACTGATTTCACACCGGAACTGACACCACATTGTTGGAGCTTCGTAGGTATGGACTTGTGTTACCTTAGACTTACTTTACAGCGCGGATACTTAGTTTCATCACGTGACATGTACGCACATAGATACTGGACTCGTTTCTTCTCTTCTCTTCTTTTTCCTCAGCACGTTATCAGATGGCTGAGGTACGCATACAATACTTCATATGATAGATGGGACTGATGGCTGTTGGTAGACTCTGTTCCTTCTAGGTTCGTGGAGCCATGTGTAATGTAGCACGTTATCAGACGGCTGAGACTCTGTTCCTTCTAGTCAACAGGTTATGAGCCCCGAGCTTGCCGCATAAAGGGCAAGCTCAACTCGCTGACAGCTAGGACAGACGAGAGAAAGATAACAAAGTCACACGCACGAGAATTCGAACGCATATATTCACGTTCACGGACTGCGTCATGGGGAAGTTTGAGAACATTCCCGAGTTGAAGGGAACGGAGAACTATTACGAATGGCATCGGCAAACCGAACAGCTTCTCTTGGGACAGGGGGTGTACAACCACATCAGCAATGGGACGAATCCGTTCGACTACGTCAAGTATGCCTCAACTTGTCCATGCCCACTGATCCCGACTGCGCCAACTGTGGCAGAACAAGAGGCGTTGAGATCGTGGTTCAAGGATGACGGGGTCGCGAAGTCCATCGTCCTAAGGAAAATAAACTCCTCCGTTCTGACACTGATTCCCGATGATGTCAGCATAACGGCTCGTGAAGTGTGGAATACACTCGCCGAACTCTACGATCGATCCGACGTCTCTTTACAGTTCTCTTTACGCGCTCAGATCTCGACCTATCAGATGAAGGGAGCAGCAGACGCTGAGAAGTACGTGGCGCTGCATACACACGTGAATGACAGACTGGCTCGCATGGGGGCAAGACCATCAGAGGCAGACACAATATATGCACTACTGTGGGGTTTGCCAAGGACCGGAATCTGGCCAGTCATTCGAAAGAATATAGAAACCGAACTGGAACGGAGCGTGCAGTCAGCACGAGTAACACCAGGTCTCTTCAATGCGATACCAGCAACCTCACAGTCGTCATGGCCACCTCCGGCCAACACTCCCGTCACACCTCAGAACCCATTTGCTCCGACACAGCAGTTCACGAACCCTTTTCTTACCCCACCTCAACGCTTCATTCCTGCATTCAGTCAGCAGGTAGCACCGCCGGCAGTTGGAGGGTATACCTTCAGGCATGTGGCACAGACAATTATTAAGGAAGCTATGCAAATGACGAACGAAGGCCCTGCACCTGGTCCAGGCTCAGAGTATGCTAATGCAGCGGTTCAGGGGGGATGGGGAGAGGTGAATCCAGTCACCGGCCTAAGGAAAACCAAGAACAATCCCAGTGGGACAGCTTGTACGATGCCAATCTGTCTGGGTCGGAAGCGGGTAGATCATGATTGGAACAATTGCTTCCAACCGGGGGGTGGAAGAGCTGGACAGGCGCCCTGGCAGAGGGGAAGGACAACCTCGGGGGGTCAAGCAGCAGCCGTCGTTACACCAGCGGCGGCACCGACAGTGTCAGCAGTGCCACAGCCAGCAGGAGCGCAGACGACCACACCGGTGGCAGCAGTTGCAATACAGTCCCCGTCGAGTGGAGATTACTTTCGAGACTTATCTTGCGCGGTCGTAGAAGAGTTACCGGAAAGGGGGGCGACTGAGGGTCTAGCGTCTCTGGTGACAGCGGCGTCGTCTACCATTCTCGACTCAGGAACGACTACACACCTTATCAAGGATCCGTCCTTCTTTTGGACCTTTACTCGTGACTCCACGGTATCCATGAAGACGGCGAACCAGGGCAGCCTGAGTACAGAAGGCCATGGGGATTGCATCGTCGTGTTGAAGCTCGGTGACAAGCGGGTTCGTCTGAGGCTGCAGAATTGTTTGTACGCACCGAATGCCATCGTTAACTTGCTGTCGGTCGGTCGAATGGTGGAACACGGCTGGGAACTGCAGTTCAAGGGCGAGCCGAGTCATTGCGAACTGCTTCACAATAACGAGTCCCTTGGCTGCATCAACATGCGAGGACAGTTGTGCTTTCTGGATGTCGAGTTCATTCATCCACCTGACGCGGGTGCCTCAACATCAGGACTCACTGCCTTTACACCAAGTTCGCTCACCTGGGATCTCTGGCACGCACGACTGGGTCACGTTGGGGGGGATATCGCTAAGTTTCTATCAACGATGGTAAAGGGGGTTCAGGTTACCTCAACTGCAACCCAAACGCGATGCGAGTCTTGCATCGTAGCCAAACACCCACGGCAGCCCTACCCCACGTCCACCTCACCACCAGCACGGGCGTTTCTTGAGTTAGTGCACACGGATCTTTGCGGGCCTTTTCCAACCCCAACGTTGCATGGCAAACGATATTTCATCGTCTTCATCGATGACTACACAAATATAATCAGCGTTCATTTGCTGGCGACCAAGGATCAGGCCTACGATGCTTGGCTAATGGTGAAGGCACGGTGGGAGAACAAGTTCAGCACTAGGATTAAGGCCATACAGACCGACAACAGTGGCGAGTACATGGGAAGTGTCTTCACGAGAGGCCTGCTGGAGGCAGGGGTTGAACATCGGAGGTCGGTGGCGTACGCACATCAGCAGAATGGCAAGGCAGAAAGGGGGATACAAACCATTGAGGGAAGGGCCTTGGCGGCTATGAATCAGGCCGGTCTTCCAGCAGGATACTTCGGCGAAGCTGTCCTGACAATCGGTTACCTCTGGAACCTAACTGGCACACGCATCCTGCCTGACAGTAAAACACCTTTTGAAATGCTTTATGGGTACAAGCCGGACGTCTCCCATCTCTGGGTGTTCGGCTGCCGGTGCTTTGCTCGCATTCCACCTGAACGTCGCGTGAAGAATGGACCTCACTCCTCGCAGGTGCTTTTTATGGGGTACCCAGATGGGGTGAAGGGGTGGAGGTTGCGAGACTGTACAACCGGGACGTTCTTCAACAGCAGGGACGTAATCTTCGACGAGGAATCAGTCATGCACACCAAAGATCTAACGGAGAGTCACCGTCTATCACCAAGTCTAATTGGTTCTTCCTCATCCTCTCCATCACTCATACCCTCGCCACAGACAGCAGGGCTGGGGCCACCTGAGCAGATGCAAACTCTTCCACGCCGGTCGAGTCGTTCTAGAGTACTGACAGAGAAGGGTAAGGCGTTGGCAGAGGACTTGCAACGGATACGGGATAAACGGCTCACCACGGTCCACGAGCGTCTTGAGGGAACGAGTGAGGGGGTGGATAGTAACGTTGGTGAGGGGGTGAAAGACACAGAGGAGGAGGAGATGGACAACAAGGACGTCTTTCAGGAACATCAGGTTAATCTGATCATAATGGAGCAGGCTCACCTCTCCATCAGAAGCGACAGACAACGAGATCCCAGTCAGTTGGGATATGACATGTCCATCCCCCCGGCAACCTATGAGGAGGCGGTAAAGCGTTCGGACTCGGCTGGGTGGATGGAGGCGATGAATAAAGAGTTAGGAACAATGAGGGAGATGGGCATGTGGAAGTTAGTGGAGCCACTGCCTGGGCGTAAACTCGTGGGAAACCGGTGGGTGTTCGAGTTCAAGCCGGTTGACCTAAAGGGGGGGTCAAAGTACAAGGCTCATCTCGTCGCACAGGGGTTTTCACAAGTACTGGGCATCGACTTCCATCAGACCTACGCACCAGTCGCGAGACAGGCGTCGGTGAAACTTCTCGTAGCATTGGCAGCACGGAACAACTGGGAGCTTGATTGCTTCGACGCAAAGTGGGTGTTCCTCCATGGGAAGATTGCCAAGGAAATCTATATGAAGCAACCCTGGGGATTCGAACAGTACAACACGGCGGGGGTGCTGCTCGCTTGCTTACTCCTACGCTCACTCTACGGACTCAAACAGGCAGCGTTCAACTGGTACGTCATGCTGTGCAGTTTACTCAAAGAACTCGGCTTCTCCAGATCAGACGTTGACCTGGTGGTGTTCATATTCGACAAAACTGGGGACGATGGGCGAAGAATCATATGCATCATAGTGTGGCATGTTGATGATGGACTCGGAGGTAGTAACTGCAGAGTTTTTCTCAATTGGGTAAAGGAAAGGATAGGCGAACGGTTCGGCATCAGTGACTTGGGCCCGGTCTCGTTGTACCTGGGGATCGAAATCGAGAGGAGATGGGAGACGCGCGAGATCTGGATTCACCAGGAGTTGTACATCGACCACATCTGTGAGGAGTACGGACTTGCAGATGCCAACCCCGTGTCTCTTCCCATGGACCCGAACCATCCTTTTGGACAGGAGACGGACGCTTACCCCGACATCCCTGACCTTCCTCATGCATACAGAAAGATTGTGGGGGAATTGACCTATCTGGCAACGTGCAGCAGACCCGACATAGCGCAGGCAGTGCAACGCCTCACTCAACAATGCGCACGTCCGGAGTCACGTCATTACGCCGCTGCGAAACATCTAATCCGCTATCTAAAGGGAACGAAGTCTCTTCGAATTCACTATGGGAACCCTAACATCAATCACTCTCCCTACGCTTTCAGTGATTCAGATTGGGCAACGTGCTCGACGGATCGCGTCTCGGTGACAGGTTACGTGTGGTTCTTTTACGGTGGGCCTGTAGCCCATGCGTCGAAGAAACAACACACGTTAGCTCTTTCTTCCACTGAGGCGGAGTATATGGCGCTTGCAGCGTGCGTTCAGGAGGGTTTGTGGCTGCAGTCCGCATTACGGTCTCTTAATCAGGGATATGATCTTCCTTTCATCATTCACGCAGACAACACGGGCGCGGTGTCTCTCTCCTCCAATCCAGTCAATCACTCTCGTACCAAACACATCGACGTGCGCTATCATTTTTTTCGCGAACATATCGCGGGGGGTCGTTTCACTCCTAGGTGGATCCCGACGCATCGGAATGTTGCCGACGTCTTGACAAAACCTCTTGCTCACGCATCTTTCCAAGGTCATCGAACGGGTTTGTCACCGGTGCCACGCTGAGGGGGTGTGTTGGAGCTTCGTAGGTATGGACTCGTGTTACCTTAGACTTACTTTACAGCGCGGACACTTAGTTTCATCACGTGACACGTACGCACATAGATACTGGACTCGTTTCTTCTCTTCTCTTCTTTTTCCTCAGCACGTTATCAGACGGCTGAGGTATGCATACAATACTTCATATGATAGATGGGACTGATGGCTGTTGGTAGACTCTGTTCCTTCTAGGTTCGCGGAGCCATGTGTAATGTAGCACGTTATCAGATGGCTGAGACTCTGTTCCTTCTAGTCAACACACATTCCATTCCCCCTCCCAACCTTCATCTATTTCACCTTCCTCCTCCTCCTCTTGCTCAGATGCATCCATCGGAATGTTCGGATCAGGATCCCAGTCATCATTTGTGGAGGAACCGGGATACTCTACTACATCGCCTTGATCTTGATCTTGGGTATGATCGCATGCAGGTGGTGTGGTAGTGCCACCACTTTTGATAATAGTAAGAAAGTCACCTGTTCGATTGGCCCCAGGAGTTGCATTGAATACTCTCGCATCATACATAGGGTTGCCATGCCATAGCTGATCGCATTCCTCCCAGAAGGGAAATTCTGTGAGAACTTGCTCTTGAGAGAATACCATGAGTGGGCGGGGTGATAACAACAGAATGGATGGTACTTACCGTGGAGGTTCTGGTAGTTTGGGTTATTAGGGTTGACACCCTCGCCAGTAGACTTGAACCTTGATACATGTTGTCGATATTTGTTCTTCAATCTGTAAAACGAGTGTAAAGAATCATTATGAAAGTGGAGGAAAGACATACATTACGAGGCAACTAGCCACTGCTGACGCAAACTTGGCTGGATGGGAGGCATATGACTCCCCATATTGCCTGTCCTGGTGAAAGATAGCATCAGCGATGACTGCATTAATATCCTTCTTCCTCCGAGAATGAGGTTTTCCCTGAACATTTTGATCCATCATCTCGTTGAAGAGGACAGCGTGATCGGCTGGATGTCATAAGATCCAAGATAACAGATCCCTTGTAAGTTGGGGGTACAGCTCCCAGTGAATGGCCTCAGCACTTCCGGATCCCTCTTGGGGCTCCTGATGGCACTTTCTCACTTGCTTGCCTTGGGATCTTACCGTGGGGGGATGGGAGGTGGGCTCCATGGGTGGGGCTAGTGTTGTGCTGGGCCCGGCCTGAAGCCCTGAGCCGAGCCGGGCCGGGCCCTCCTAGGCCGAGCCGAGCCAAGCCATGAGCACAGCCTGTGGGGGCTCAGGGCCCGGCCTGCCTTTTTGAAAGCCATGAGCTGCGGCCTGAAGCCGCGGCTTCGTGGCTGTGCTGCTGACATTCTCGGTCAGCCGCAGACAGCCACTGTTCCCCACACTGTCCATGCAATATCTTGACCTCCACTCATCCATCCCTCTCGCAAACCTGGATTCAAGTTCTACTTAACAAGACCTTTCGAGTGGTATATTTTTTGTTGCAATTGCCTCAGCAGTTCCGGAGATATCTCCACTTTCCTGGAGAAAGGCTCTGTCGAATGAAATTCGGAATAACTTGGGATTGGGTGGGCCTTTTTTCCTACTTCCTTGTTCTCCTAACTCTCTGTATATTCCTCTATAACCTATGGAAGTCTTGTAGAATTATACCCAGTGGTTCCTCGCCAATGCGACACTGTCCTCATGCCCCCTACCATATTTGGGACATAACTCATGCAATTCTGGATGGAATCATCTGCTTTTTTTAGATGTTAATCTACTAGGTGAACCCTACTAGACAATACATGAAATGTGGTGCATGCATTCACGGTTCCAGAGATATGTCAGTTTTTGAGTCTGAACAGAGCAGGGAGGTTAGGACGATGTATCTCTCCCATTTTCGCACCGGGCCTCTCGCTTTCTTGCATGATAGTACCACTCATTCACAGCTATCTGATGATACCTTATTTATGGTGATGCACCCATTTTTTCTCGAGATATCTGCTGTTCTTTGACTCCTAATAATTTTACACCTCAACTTGTTCAGGCCAGGCCGAGCCCCCAATAGGGCCTGGCCCAGCTCAGGGCCTGGCCTGAGATTTCTTAGGCCGTGAGCCCTCAAAAGCCGAGCCCAAGCCGCGGCTTTCGAGCCAAGCCGGGCCTGGACAACACTAGGTGGGGCTGTAGTAGTCCTCGTCTTGGGCTTTGACGTTGCCATCTGTAAGTCAGGTTGAGGGATGAAAGAATACTGGGGATAACCCCTGCCACCCCCAGAGGGGAGCATAGTGATCCTTGACTTCAGCTGAAGGCAGGCAGAGTGTCATAGGTCTTGATGAAGGGGAGGCATAGTTTGAAACTCCACTTGAATTCTACTGCATGGCCCATGAGCTCAGGTGGAATTTCGCACCGAGATTTGCTGGCTAAGCCCAAGCTGAGCCAGCTTTGAATACCATTAATGTGGACGAGATATTCCACAGCAGGCTGGAAAGGCTGCTTTCTGTGATCGGTGCATCTGCTTACCAAGATCCAAATGGTACCACTGTTCTTTCTTAGGTCTAGATCAGACTTGGTGATGCACTTTTCCTAGATATATCTGCGGGCGAGGAGCTTTGGAAGGAAATGTTATGCTATAACCGAGTTCGCCTCGACTGCTATGCCGATAGCTTGCGCGAAAGTTTGAAAGCATTCAAAGCCGCCGGATCCCTGCACAACATTCCTCCTTATTACACCTCTTGGCCATCACGGGATGCTGCCTCTGGATACGGAAGTTTCTGTGACGACTCTTCTATCGGTCCTTACTCAGACGAAACTCATGTTGCCTACATGATGTTTGCACAAAACTGTATTCTCAAGCTTGATGCTATTCTGCGCACTGGCGACAGAGCCACCCAGCGGCGCCCTCTTGCTGAGCATACCTACTCCATCCGTCACATGAAATCTGTCCGAATGTTTATCAATTCCCACCCCAAGGTTTCCGTCGTGCATGGGCTTCTCTCGGACATCCTCTTCTTGGGCCGTCTGAGGTCCTGTTACTACGCAATCGTGGAGGCAGCACTCAATATTCCAGGGTTCGCCCACCTATCCATCATTTTTGTGAAGAATCCCCCACGTCGTGTCTGCTCGGCCACTTTGCTGTCTTTGACAGACACAATGAAGCTCTTGGATCAGGCCTTGAATCCAACCTCTGTCAAAATTTCATCGGCGAAAGGTTTGGTGTGATTAGTGCGGATCGGGCATTCGATAAACTTCGGAATACCCGGCATCATCTTCCTACTCATGCGGAGGTTCAGCTCGTCCTTCACATCGTAGGGACGATGAATATCAATACCGTGGACAAGGAAGTATACCCTTACTTGGGCTGTAGCAAGTTATCCTGCTTTCTCTGTTCGACTTTCCTCAAGTCCTTTGATCACAATGGCATTAAGTTCAGGACTCGGGGAAGTCACGGCAAGGTTTATTCGCTCTGGTCCATCCCGGATATGGATGGGCTTCGTTCGGACGTCGTCGTTGCCCTCCATTCCGCGTCGAACAAGACACGGAAGGTCTTAGTTGGCGAGATAATGAAGCCTATTGCTACAATCGCCCATGTCGCTGAATCAACCGCCGCAGTGACAGATGATAGTCCCCAACCATCTTTGAACCATGGATACCACGAAGTACTGGCCGCTCAAAATGAATTCGACACCCTTCATACAAAGAACCTGACCAAGTGCGTACTTCGTCGTGTAGCCAATCGTAAGCGCCAACCACGTTATATATAGGAATTCTGACCCAGTCGACGACACAGAGACGCACGATGTACCCGGAACTTCGGAGCATTCTGAGATTCCGAGGCTCTCTGGAGAGTGTAGAAATTGTAAGCACGAGACTGCGAGGAGATGCTCCAAATGCCATGGGCCATGGTTGTGCAGTGAATACTGCGAGAGCGAGTGGGGCTGCTACGGACATACTTTCAACTGTGCTATAGGTCGACCCCTCGACACTGCCGATTACCTTGTCCGAGCCTGCTGGACAGATTCCCCGGATGACCTTGATGAAGACACAAAGGAAGATTTCGGATTCACAAAATTCACGTCTGTCCAGGATGCATATACACTCCTCACAGTGTATGCCAGTCTCGTCTGCGACATGGGGGTTGGAAGCCGGGAGTTGCATAAGTGGCAAGAAGAAGGCATGTTGGCACAAAATATAATAGCCAAGTATGAAGTCATACCCGAAAGTAGTGGTGTTGGGTACTATCTGTGGTTCCGCCAGAACCTCCATATTTTCAACTCCCGAGGTGGACCCCCCGACTTCTTCGCGGTTGCCAGACCATACCTTGACCCAACAGATAGGGAGAAGGAACCCCACCAGCTGTTCCCAGAAGCGAAACAGAAGTCATTCATCCTCTGGACCGTTGCGCAAGAGAATCCAACATCTCGAGGCCTTCTTGAAAATCAATAGCAACGACCCATGTCCTACTGTGTGGCGCCTCAGACTCTTCGTTCGCTCCCAGGACGTTGACCCTCTGGCATCCGTCACTACCGACTACGGATTTTTCAACTGCCAGACAGTTGAGGAGAAATTTGCTCTTACAGCTGTTTGCAAAAGTCTGTGGAAAACCCAAAAATCAGTTTCGCACTCAGGGAGTTGCCGAGGGAGGACCCCGGAAGTAGCCCTAGACACATTTGGTAGCTGGTGTTAGTGTTAGTTCTTCCCACAGTAGTCTTCGTTCTTCCTGCAGCCAGTATGTCGAAGTCACCGACACCGGAGGATGACAATGAAATCCTTCAGTCTTTCTCCGTTTCTTTGACTGTCTACACAAAAGTGAAGAAGACGACCCGAGGCAAGGCGACGTCCAAAGAAGAGAAATCTACAAAGACGAAGGAGCTTCTTTTCGCCATCAACGACTCAAATTACTTGGAATTTCTGCGTAGTATCCTCCACAAACATGGTCTGAAAAACTACGAGGTCACTGAGAAGAAGCACTTTCCGCTGAAGTATATTCCACCGAAGGCGAAAGGGTTCTTTTTATTTTTTTTTCGTCCTTCATTGTACTGACATACTTCTGGCAGGCAACGAACAAGCGATGCTATTGATGTCGATAACCTATCTGACTATGGGGAAATGGTGAAGAAAATCTACGATGAGAGTCCACTGGTGGTGAAGGTATTTGTCGATATGCGACACATCGAGAAGCTACGCCGAGTCTCGCATTCTGGAGGGCCTGGTTCTGAGAACGACTCGGAACCTACCACTGATAGCAGCGTGGTGCGTACGTTTATACTTTGGGAACCAGTGCTAACACTCACAACCTCAGGCCAAGTCTGTTCGTGGTAAGAAGGCTGATCTCGACCAACGCCTTGCCCGATGGCGCCTCAAATTGGAAAAAATGTATAAGAACGATCATGATGAAGGGTTGACATATGTGGGTCCTCTTGGAGCCGTCCCGCTGACCCCTGCGATGATCCGTGACTGGTGCATTGCACTCGTAAGTTATCTCTCTAGAACTATGTACAAAAACTGATCGTATCGATAGGAAGATGGACAGGCAACAATCAAAGTCCCACCGAATATTCCATCGTTTGACCTTGCAAATAAGGCTCCCATCCTGCATCCCGCTCGCAAGGCCACGGCTCACTTGCCATCGCCGTCCGTCGACGTCAATTCTTTGACATCGGTCCTTCTGTTACAGACGCTTACTCAGTCCGGTCTTCTCACTGCTGGCCAACAAGGGACCCCTCAAGGATCCACCGTGCTGCACACCCCACAGAAAGGACCTGCCACACCGTGTACTCCAAGTCGCAATCCGGTAGCTGCTCCTTCATCGCCACCCATCCCTTCTCCATCCCAACTGACACGCTTCCTTCAATATGCCGAGACGAACCTTGGTGTGCGCTATGCGATGTCTTACAAGTCCATCTTGGAAATGCATAGGATCGGCCCGGATATCCTTCCGGATGTCGACGACAAATTACTTTCAGAATTTGGCATCTCAGCTGGTGACGCAATCCGTTTGAAGAAAGGCAGTATGGCTTGGTGGAACGGACCCGACGCAAAGCGCAAGCGAAGCGACGCATCTGCATCAGCTGAGGACGCTCAACAGCCGGCCATCAAAAAGCGAGTATCGTACAACAAGAAGTACCATGAGGGAGGTGGCTGTCGTTTCACCGGGCCCCCCATGCGGAAGGATGACAGGAACCCCGACTTTCAACCTGAGCTCGACTACGATTTTTTTTATTATTGCGACACCCAGAAGCAATGGCTCCCAGTTCCTGCTGGGTTCGTTGTCGATGAGGATGAGCCAGCTGATTAGTTGCTATGTAGTGTCACACTCATTTTTTTTTCCACCTCATCCCTACGTCGTCGAGTACTTGCTGTTTTTTTTTTTTTTCCTACATCATACTTGCATCGGATCCAAATAGAAACATGAACGTGCGCCGTGACACTGAATATTTGAGTATGGCAATGATTCTACATCGAAGACGGATCCTACAACATAGCTAGCTAGATCAAACAATGTAGCCAGAAGCCCTGAAAAATCCCTCGGCTTTCTCTGGCGTGATGCTCTGACACGCGCGGACGATGGACATCAAGGGTGAGTCATGGCTGTGACGACGAAGGTAGGCCTTGAGAGTGGAAAAAGCTTGTTCGATAGGGTTATAATCCGGCGAGTAAGCGGGGAGATAAAAAACTTTGCAAACTAGAAAATGGTGAGTACGACAGTGTCTTTTCAGAATGGATACCACTTACGATTATCCTCTTCGACTAAATGCCGAACTTCTTCACCATGGTGGATGCGGCAATTGTCCATAACTAGGACACTGCGAGGGCCGGGGTAGGGGTTTGTGAACGGCATCTAGTCATAATATGTAGCGACGGAATAGGGAAAAAAAGCTGCTGTACTTACAACCTGCTCTTTGAGGAACTTGACAAACCGCTCAGTATCGACCGGACCCTCAATGATGTTGTATGCAATAATTCCATCGAGAGTGAGTGCGGGAAGGATAGAATAACGTGTACCACGGATGAAGGGCCTCCGAGCTACGCAGCGAAGGCCTCGGTGTGAGCGTCCATACCTCCTGGATATAGTGCGTTCGTCCCTCGCAGCCTCATCGATGAAAACCAACATGTTCGAGTCAGGAACTTCTTCAGCAATTCGATTCATAAATGCCGCACGCAGTAACTCGTTACGCTCCGAGGCACGGGAAGAGACAAGCTTGTGGGTGACGCCTAGATGTTGGAGGGTGCGGGAGAGAGTCGAGAGCGTGGTCTGAACGTTCCGTTTGAGTAGCAGCTCGTTGCGCAACTCGTCAAGGTAGATTGAACTCCGATGATGGATTACAGCAGAGAGGAAGGCATGGTCAGCATGACCAAGAGAACGAGGGCGGCCCACTGCGTACGAGTACTTGTGGGGGTTCGAGACACTGCCAGATCGCTGATACTGGCTGAGAACTTTATAGACCAGGGATTTACTGAGGCCAAGTAAATGACAGATGGTTTTGATGGAGTAACCCTCATGATAAAGGATCGGAATCCGAGTCTTCAGGTCGTCTGAGGCGGTCTTCGGCATGGCGAGATATCTTGCCAGTCAGCTGCACAAGTTCGTTCAACACAGTGTATTTTGATGTATTTGGAGTAATAGTACAGAATAGTAACACTGGCTAGTAGTGACTAGGGCTACTTCTGGGGTCCTCCCTCGGCAACTCCCTGAGTGCGAAACTGATTTTTGGGTTTTCCACAGACTTTTGCAAACAGCTGTAAATACCCAAGTGGGTTTTCTGTCCTGGAGGGGGAACATTACTCACCTGTGTGTCACCATTAATGTTACATATTAGTAATAGTGTTGGCACCCTGCCTCCTTGCTAATTAGGCAGGTTTTGCAGTGCTGCAGTGCTGCAGCAATACCCATGGCACTCAGCAGTCCCTTGGTGGCTATGTAGTGGCAATGTCAGACATGGTAGAGACAAAATAGGGTTATTATATAATCATGCTGATAATCAGAGGCATGTGCACAAGCCTGCCTGTCCGCCACTGCCCTCCCTGTTGTTCCCACGATGCTCACAGCCTCACATAGTCGTGCTTGCTGTTGTGCACAATGAGCATGACAACTCACTCAAATATTCATATTTTTGAATGTAGTTTTTTTTGTACATTATTTATAACACCCTCAGAATACGATAAATGCATTGTACTGATAAAAGTAAGCCTTTCTATCAGTAGGGAGACTGGACGAGGGTTGAAGAGGAAGTCAATTATATAATCACATTGGTTTCATAATACTGACCAACGACACGTCCTCCTCCACACTACTCCCATGATGTTCATGCACCCATGCTCGCTGCTGCACATGACAAGCATGATGATCGGCTCGAATATTCACTTTTTTGAGTGCAGCCTCAGTGTTCATCAATGACAGCGTCAGGTGAGTGCAATGGGTTGGTTTCATAGTGGGCGGCTTAATCTATTGACTAGCACGACTACATCCAGAGACGGCCAGCTGGCAACAACCCCTTCCAGTTCTACCTCTCACTCTTATCCAACAGCTTCAGCATGCGGGTCATCCAACCAGCCCATCCATCCTGACTCGTGACACTTCCTGCCCTCGAATACCTCACCCTCAATCTGTGAGCATTCACCTGTCTCTGCACCCTCCCTGTCTGACCTCCAACCGGGAGTTGAAAGTGACATTGAAGGAATTTGCAGATACAGTGTGCAGGGATCACCATGTCACACATACCAGTTTTACTGATTGGTGTATCACACAGTGTTAGATTGTCAACATGCTTGTTACACCTGCACATTCTGTGGATAGGTAAGTGTTGATCACTGGTTGTTGCTGGTCCAGCACCATTGAAGAAGGTGCAGCCCTCAAGTGGATCCATTTGAATCAACATGCTCGTTACACCTGCATGTTCTGTGGAAAGGTAAGTGTTGATCATTGGTTGTCACTGGTCCAGCACCATTGAAGAAGGTGCAGCCCTCAAGTGGATCTGTTTGATCTGAACATGGCCTGCAGGCGAGGACATTCAGCATGCTTGTTACCCCTACACATCCTGTGGAAAGGCAATTGTTCTGTCACTGTTTCCATCAAGCACGTGGTAGTACGAACTTGGAGGCATTGCTCATGCAGAAAGTCAGTTGCAGGCGGTGGATATACTGTGACTATGACTACAGCTGCTACCATTATGCAATCAGGATCCTGTCAAGTGTAAGCAATGAGGAGGAGTGTATAGGATGATTAAATATGTACTATAATGATGTAATTAAATGGCAGGATTGCTATGTGACTATTCACAGTGCTAGGTAATGTTTTCACACTGAGTAGGGCAGTGGTGAGGCTGATAAATCTGCTCTCCCCATGCTTGACGTGCTTTGTTATCTGCAATCCTTGTAGCCAACTCCTGTGGTGTCAACCTTACCCACTTGCACTTTTCTTCCTTCAGTGCATCTAACAATTTCTCCAGCTTGGTTCACTTCACCTTGGAGGGGTTACAGACATGCCCAGGAATTGGCCAGCCATGAAGTGCAACTCCCAACTTTTCCATGATTTGTTTCTTGTAGTTAATGTAGTTCATCTGACTGTTGCCCTTGATACCATTAGTTGTCAGGATGTACTCTGTAAATCTGTTAAGAAATATCCATGCATGTCACAAAAGAAAGACTTGCCCAGCTCCTCTTGTATGATGGTGCGACACTCACTGACCAGCTTGTTGAGTGGTCGTTGGTGTTTGGGCACCACAGGAACATCTAATAGTGAAGTGATTTAATTACTGCTTCACGAGGGGCAAGGGGAAAAATGAACAAACCTATTCCACTAATGACCCAAGACTCCAGATGGAGTGCCAAATGACAAGGTTCAATCCCAAGAACATTGTGGACAAACTTCTCTGCCTTTTCTGTGAAGAATACCTTTGGCTCTGATAGGTCTTCGACAGTACCACGAACAGCAATGTAAAAGCCTTCGAGACCAGTTTGCACACAGAGACCTGTCCACTGAGTGTAGAAAAATGATCAGCATATTCTGAAGGATGCCTCAAGCATATTGATTCACCTGTTGATCCATTTTTGAGAAAGCTGAACTCACTACTTGACTGACAGACTTGGGATTCAAATGTGCAGTAGGAACTGCAGCTGTGCACACAGCCATGATGGCATTATTGTATGCCTGTTTTTGATCAATGGTGAGTAGGCTATAGGTGGCTAGTAACTCCTGTCTGTTCTGTGCAATAAAGTCTGTTAGCCTCAGCCAGTGCCCCACTTCACATCCTATGTGCGATGCAAATAGTCAATGGGTACTCCATAGTTCCTTGAACCCTCAGCAAGGAACTTACCAGCATTAGCCTCACGAAGCTTGGCCTTGAGAAAGCCATTCCATGAATTAACATGTCAGTGGTCTCACAGACATGTGGTGAGAAATAATTGAGTTTTCGTCCACTTGAGTGACCTACAAATAACTGGTTGAGTCCTAAAGAGTATCCAGTGCTGGTGTAAATACCGTCCATGTTTGCCTGCAAGCTCCTCTGCCTCTCGGGCATAGGCACTTTTGGCATGTTCAAGGTCTTTCACAAGTGAAGCGTACTTTTCATGTCGATCAGCCTTCTGGGAGGGAGTCAGCTTTGCACGAACACGCTTTCCATTGATGGTCGACACATGAGCCATTCTCAAAATGCTGGAGGGGGGGGGTGAGAGAAGTTCATAAGGGTCATGCTTTATTTAAATACAATTGGAAAGACACCCTTGTAGCTACTGCCAGGGCTCTGTTTGAAACCATTTATGTACTAATCACATAGGAGACATTAGCACATAGCTCAGGGAATAGAATGTAGGTGTACCTGTCCACCTTTCGACACTCGTGACTAGCCGTCTTCATAACCTGGAGTAGCTGTGGCCAATACATTTCCTCGACACCACACTTGGCGAGGACTGCATGCCAAGAACTAGGCTCATAGCCACTCAGCTGATAGATACATTTCCAAATCTCGTCAACAGTTGTAGGATGGATATAGCTGCCCTGAATAATCTTGTGAATATTGGCTGTGATATGCTCAGTTCTGGCATTCCACTGGCCATTTGATGTGGTGAGTGGGTCCGAAGTCATCAAGTAGAAGTTATTGGTCACCATAACCCCATTCTCATGCACGTGTGTGGACACATGCATTGGTGCAGGATCAGCTTGAAGCTTACCATGGTGATGTTTAGACCCCACTTGTCTCTTTGGACCAGATGCAGCAACAAATTTACCTCGGCTCTGAGGAGTTGGCAATGACATTGGAGCACATGGTACATTGTCAAGAGGGATAGCCTTAGAACGTTCGTGTCTGACAGGGCTGCCAGCCATGTCATCTTTGATGCTCTGTGAAGCAAAAACCGGATCTTCTCTGCGAACCGAAGCCTGGGAAGGCTGCCCAGAAGGGCTGGACTGTACCCGAGAAGCTATGTGTCCCATCGCAAGTTTGAAAACAGGGGCACGTGGGAGAGCAGAAGGAATCAACAAGTCATCAGTGCGACCCTTAAGGTTAGCATTTGCATCCTTCCTTGAAGACTGCTTCTGCATAACTTTTGCAGATATGGAAGGATATGAGATAGTGGAGGATGTGAATGAGTCATCGGTATGACCTGTTGGGGGCAGTGTGGAAGTTGCAGGGATTTCTCGAGAAATGGAATGTCCAGTTGCAAGTTGGAAAATGGGGGCACGCAGGGCAGCAGCATGGGCGAATGAGTCATCAGAGTGACCCTTAGAGTTAGTGTTCATACCCTTAACTGGGGACTGCTCCTCCACAGCTTCCATGAACCCAGAGGGATGCACGGCACTAGCAAGCATGGATGAGTTATTCGAATTTTGATCAGTCTGGAGCACAGTGGAAGCAACAGAGTTTGCCCGCGACATGGGGTGTCCTGTCACAAGTTAGAAAATGGGGGACAGAAATGGAGGCAAATAAGTTGTCAGTACAACTAATAGAGTTGGTGTTCGTACCTTTATGCATGGCCTGCTTCCCTGCAGTAGATTCTTTGAATGTCAGCATATGCAAAACAGCGCTAGGCATGAATGAGTCATCGACATGACCCTTAGGCCTCGTGTTCACAGCTGCAGTAGTTGGGTTCTTCTCGTTTATGCCCTCTGGGCCAACCAGTGGGCTAGATCTACTTTGGGGAGATGCAAAAAAAGGTGGGCAGTCCATAGAACAGACAGACTCCATGGGCTTAAGGCGACTGGGCGGCCTTGGTTCAGGAGTGTAGTGTTGTCCATGTCACAGCGTGATGTCAGAAGAAAGTAAATGGAGCATCATATCATCAGATACTTCCTGTTCGGAGTCAGTATTCATCGTCGACGATCCAGGATCTTTGTCAGAATGCAGCACGTATGAAGTATCGGCCAGATACGAGAAGTCCGAATCTGAATCACCCAGAGAGAAAGCTTGTTGACAGATTGATGTTGAAGGAGTTGAGGTCAATGGTACAGGAAAAAGAAAAGGGACACTGTCATTTGCACTATCTGCATTGATGCATGCATCTAGTGCAAGTCCTGACGAGTGTCACTGATAATTACAGATCTGAAAAGTGGGAAAGCTTACTCCTGTTCATTGATGTGGGGAGATCGACTGTGTCCCACTGGAACCAGCAGTTTCGAACAGAAGGAACAAAGTCATTGCAGAAGATGTTGGCAATGCATGCAATTGCAAGTTGCTCCATAGAGCCCTTGATGGGGTGGGACAAAGTGAAGGTTGGGTGAACCATCGGGACCATGTGATACTCCCCAGTACCTTGAATAAACTGGAAGGAAGCACACATTGTCAATTCAATAGTGGCTTTCTGCTGGAGAGTAAGAAAAAAAAAAGGAGCTGCAGGAGAAAATGAAACATACTGGATCTTGATGCAGTGTCAGATAATCCAGTTGTGTTGTGGTTTTGGAGTGCTTGATCTCACAAGGGCTTGCCATTGTCGAGGTAGTGAGGTATGAGAGAAAGGCTAGAGATAGCAGGTGTCATAACAAGATTGCATTGGTACTGATAGGCCACAAGTACTGCTGTCCCATGTGGCTGCTGCAAAGCATGAGGTTGTGCAGGGTGCGATGTTGGCATGTGGCTGGTGCTAACTGTTCATCGATGTCCAATGGTGGTTTGATTTGCTGCATTATTCACTTTACTGCTGTGGGGATAGATCTTGATAATGGCTCCACACATGACCAAGAAGTGGTTTGCAGTTGTGATTCACAGTCCAGATTAAACAATAGGCAAACATTAGCCAATGATTTGCATGATCATCACACATCAACTCATAGTTGAGCTCAAGATGACTATGTCACTCTCACAATATAGGTGATTGTTTCCTTTTCATGGCATGTTATTAACCAATGTCCAACTGGACAACCTCTTTAATAGTTGTTTTAATCAAGGTGCTAGACAAGTCGGACTAAGAATTATGCATTTGACGCAACAGATAAAAGTTCATAGACATGCTTTGGACGTCACTGTTAAGACAAAACTACTTAAAACTACTTACTTCATGTGCTCCAGGGTATCGCTAAGTCTGAGTACCTCATCACTAGCCACTTCATCAAGTTCCTCATCATTGTGATCCTGATTGCCCATTGGGTCCTTCACACAGCTAGGAACAACACCTGTATAACCCATCAACCCATAAATTTTAGATAGACAGCTGTGGTGGATATCATTGATCCTATGCCAGTACAGATACCATTCACACATCTCAGCTGCCATATTATCCATACTGTTTGCTTCGAAAGTCAACATGGCCATCTGAAGTTTGTCATTGTCAAAGTCCACCCAGGCCTGCAACTGCCGAACCTCCACATTCAAATGCTCTATCTCCTCGCAGGATCAGACCAATCTAAAAAACTTCATTGACATCTCCTGGTTCAGCAGTTTCATCCACAGCTTCTCCAAAATGTTGTAGCATGAATACTTCAACAACTCGAACTCTCTGAAGGTAGAATATCCAATGACATCTGCAAAATCGAGTCTGGGCCTTGGGGGACATTGGTGGGGAGTGAGCTTGTTGTAGTGCTCAAGTGCAGTGCAAATTGTAGCAGTGTGAGTCAACGTGTGGATCAATGGCAAAAACACCAAAAAAAACCCAACACAAAGACAAATGGCAAGTTGGTGGTTTTCCTATGCAGGCTTTGGCTTGAGGGATCTGTTAAAATAAAATGGGGGAGGGGTTCCATGCACCTAGAGGGGGCTAGGGCAGAGGGTATGGGTGCTCCTGATGAAGGGGGAGCAGGGGAAGACTGAAAAAAAGCAAAGAGAATAGGCTGCTCTGAGCCTAGAAGTGACGTAGAATGATGAAGAGGACAGTAAATAGACCCTTAATGGAGCCTCAGATACTGCAGGAATAGTGATGATGATGATGAGCTTAGAAGTGACAATGATTGGGCCTGATAGGTAGGCAATTGAGTGGACTGTTGAATAGGCAATTAAGTGGGCAAGTAGCTTGGCTAGTAGCTTCCTGATTGCTGTCGATGTATTGGTACTTTATATACAAAAGAGTAGCATAGCCTGTGGTAAACATAGAGCAATACTTTGTCATGGGTTCATAAGCAATTGGTAAAGGGATTGGTGAAGGATTGGTAAGGCTTTGTAAGGATGAGTAAGGACAGTAAGCGATTGGTAAACAAAATCAGTAAGCATGACAAAGATTATCACTAATCAATTTGAAATGGGAATGAGTCATCAAGGAATGGATGAATAATGCGAAAGGGGAATGAGTAAGCACACTGGTCACTGCTGATTAAGGGATATGACTGCAAATGAGTCATAGTGACTCCTAGATCTGAGATCTAGATGGATTAAGGCAACTTGCTGCATGTCCAAACAAAGAATGGTGGGGATTTCTGCCAGGGGCCAATTTTGGGGGTCTCCAGGGTAGTCAGGGCATAGGATTTTGCAACTTTCCCCCTTTCCTCCTCTCTGTAAAGTGACCTGCATTAGCTGCAGCTAGTGTTCTGGAGGGTTTGAGGAGGAGGAAGGGCCATCTTCTCCCATAAGATCAGGGAGAAGTGTCTCAAATTCATCATGAATGCGATCAGATAGACTGGATGACAGTAATTGGTATTGAACCTGTCGCAATTATGGAAGAATGAATGATGAGATTGAGAGGTAGATGTTGCAGGGCACTGGGACGAAGGATCCATATGCTTCTTCGACTGGAGAAACTGAAACAACCACATATGATTTTTCAAGCCTGACAACAGACCTGAGATGACCAAAGAAAGTCCTCCTTGATGTCAGACTGACAAGGAGAACTTGCTGTCCCAAAGCGATAGGATGGGAGGTCATGGATGAGGGAGGGATGAACCAGGAGGCTTCAGGGCAAATGCTAGTGGGGATTCCTGGCAAGTACTCGTAGTTATTCTCCCTGGCAAAGGGGATGAGCGAAGAGATCGTCGAAGAGGTGGCCATTACAATAAAAAGTGGCAAAATGGGTGTTTGTTGGCAAAAATGATGCAGAAAAATCATGGAGGACAAGGATCATCACCAAATTTGGTAGGCAGGATGGCGTGGTCGAGAGCTTTCTGTGAGTGTGGGAATGATGTTGATATCTTTAGAAATGACCAAGATATTTGAAAAATTGGAATGCCATAAACTGGCACTTGAAAACTTTTATTTGGCACTTGAGCGGTTTCTTCCCTAATGTTAAGGGTGGTTCTTGTGCGACAGATGACTGCTAGACATTCTAGTCATTCTGTGCATTAGGGCTAGGCTTCTCCATTCTTCATCATTCAGCTTTTGGGTCCATGCTCACGTTGCCAAACACCTTTGGTGCGTGACAGCAGAGTGACGAGTAATCACCTTGGAAAGATGTTTTTGCATTTTGTATCCTAACAAACCCTTTGTCAATGGTACAACTAATGAGAAAGCAGACTTACCTGTTCCAGCAAGGTTTGCTTTTGAAAGTTCAGCTAAATGTTGAATGACAAGGCCCTCAAGTTCTTCAACGGCCCATATAAAGGTACATTGCCACACATACTCCAAAGCTTCATTATATTGAGGATGCCAATATAATGAAGCTTTGGATGTGCATCAAACTAAACCATACTGAGTTCTAAGTACTTGTCAGAATCCCACTGATCGAAATGCAGATCAAGGAACTGCATCCAATGAAACAATGAGGCATGGCGAATGAGTGCCGCTGTACTGTTAGAGTTAGCAAAAATCCACTTGCATGTCTCGAGATCTTCAATGCCAAGGCCCGCAAGATAAAGCGGATGATTCTGAAGTTGGCATACATGATTGTGTGTGAAGCCATGAAAAGCATTGACAACAACTTGGAGATTCAGATCTTTTGCACATTGACTGAGTAAGGATGACAGAATTGTCTTCCGAGATGAGCAACCAATGTCATGACCAATGGCTTGGTCAGGACCGCAGATGTCAAGCACTTGCTCAACAACGGCAAGGGCATACTTTGCACTATTGACTGAAAAGCAAGCAGCGACCATAATTATTTTAAATGACTTACAGCTCACCACTGTGTCTCATTTCTGCAATGCACTCAACGAAGCCATGACGACATGCAAGTACGAAGATGCCTGTCTGCTGAAACACCTGAACTTGATCCTCTTGGACAGCCCTCGCCACTACCCAATTGTCTGAACAACTCGACGCACAGCTACCAGTCACATTCCTTGACTTGCTTTGCACACTATCTTTGAATTGGTTGACCTTTTCCTGGGGGATAAAGTAGTCACTGTTGAACACCCACATGTCTGCAGACCCTGATCCATCCAATTGCTTGGCAGAAAAATTACCATCCATACTGTGGAGTCGTCTGGGGCACAGCTTTGGTTCACCAGGTTGCTGAGAGGAGATGTAAAAAGAGTAAACCACTGGAGATGAGCAATTACCTCGTATGCACACACCAGACATGCCCCTCGTAACTTCCACTTCGACCCATCATGACCAAGTGCACACTTCAAAGTCATCTGGATATGCCGAAGAATATGAAGATAGGTATCAAAGGCGTCGACCAGTAGGATGCAGAAATGAGAAGTATATGTAACCTTTTTGAAAAAAGTAAATAAAAATATCAATTGATCTGGCATATGTATGTTATGTAAGGCACAGAGAACCTTAGCCATTGCTTGGACGCTGAATGAAGATTGACGATGTTGGATTTGATGAAAGAGCTCCAGGCAATGAAAGGTAACAGCACACAAAGGTTGAGTAGGAGAACAACCTAACAGTCCATGGTGAACCAGTGCTACATTTGCAGTATCGCCAGCCTCCTGGATCACAGGGATCTGTGCCTTGTAGTCTGGCTGATGAGGTACATGCCTGTCAGGGACATATTCGGCTTACCGAAGATGCTAATAACATCAACATGGAAGACCTGATCACGAGGTTCATGGATGACCTCGTCCTCAGGTCTATGCTTCCATGCCAAGTATCCCTCAACAAGCACTGGTATCTGCGACTCCCAAGCAGCCTGCACTTGGGCATAGCGTTGAGCATGAGTGCGAGTATCATGGCGATGAGTGTTGTGGTTCCAGCTGCATCTGAAGTGAGCACATCAAAACTCATCTGGAGAAGATAATTACGAGTGAGACACTGGTAGGAAGTATTTGGAGAATATTGGGTTGGCGTCCACCAATTCATTGTCATCTTCACTGTCATCTTCACTGCTACTGTCTCTATCAGTGATGTCTGCATGGTCCTCATCATGAAAAGAATCCATTTCAAAGTCAGCATTTTCACCCAGGTAACCAATCTCTAGACCAGCTTCAACCAAAGTGTCCTGAATGCGAGATGTGGTTGCTATGAATAGTTAGTCTTTGCTTACAGATATCATAGTTAAACAAGTGACTTACCTTCTTCTGCCTGTCTTCTCTCATCTTCCAGGCACCATTCATGAATCTGCATCAAAGATAACATTGAGGTATGAGGAGCAAAGTCAGATCCAAGGACAGTCATTTTCACCTGACAGGATGTTGTGAACTTCTTGGAGTGCCCCATAGTAGTTCAAATGAATGGGGAAGGACTACAGGAGGATTAGTGAAGACGAAAGCATATGCCAGAGATGATACTTGTGCCTTACAGAATGACAGAGAAGAAGAATAGAAAACTGTGCTGAGCAATGGCACTTACAACGAGTAGGAAGATCAGAAATGTGTCATCCAGGCTCTGATTATTGAACATTTGTAAATATCACATAATGGACCAGCGGTACACGTGGAAGACACATGTTGCAAACATGTTTCCTTTCAACAAAGTGTACCCCCAAGTCTAATCACAGCTAGAGATGGCATAAAAAAACACGGGACCATATAGGGGACACCACGCAGGCATGCAGGAAAGACTTGTATTAATTATGCCTATCAGCAGATGACAGATGGTGCTTAGGAACGGTGCCATCCATGTTACTCTATGCACTCACCTCCATACAGTAGCAGCTGTAGTTATAGTCACAGTATATCCACTGCCCACAACTGACTTTCTGCATGAGTGATACCTCCAAGTTCCTACTACCACACACTTGACAGAAACAGTGACAGAACAATTGCCTTTCCACAGGATGTGTAGGGGTAACAAGTGTGCTGAATGTCCTCACCTGTGGGCTGTGTTCAGATCAAACAGATCCACTTGAGGGCTGCACCTTCTTCAATGGTGCTGGACCAGTGATGACCAATGATGTCTTTTATTTCTTTGTTTTTACCTTACAGTTTTATGTCTATACCTTACCATATACCTTTACTTACATGGCCAAATGTCAAATATACTCTATGGGCAAGTGCCGAAAAACATTCCCAGGTTATGTGTTGTACACCTGACCTATAACCCATGTATACATACAGAATAATTTATAAATTTATGAAATAGGGCTAGAAATTGGGTTAATGTGCCGAGAGACTCTTAAGTACATCCACTGGACAAGTGATGCATATGCAACTGATGTTCCGGTGGATATTATTAGTATGAATTTCAGTAGATCTATCACATAGCAACTTTACAGGATATACTATGTATACTTGTCACCAATATACATTGTATATCCCTGGTATATCCACGAGATATCTGTGGCCTCATCAAATTCTGCACGGGTTCAACATGGTGATGTAATCACTCATCCTGAATTTTTTACAAGTCTCGTTTGCTTGTGGTGCACGCACACTTCTTGTCCTCATGCAACACACCTCACAGTCACAAAGTGTTCAACAACAACATTGACATTTCAGGTTACTGGCACCCACTCACCCTTCTCTGCTTGACTCATGTTCACAGCAGCCTGTTACCCTTGTATTTGTGAGTCTCCTTTTCATTGCTTCTGTGTGCAACACTAGGAATGACATTCATGTGTTGACCCCACCACTACAGGATGTTGCAAATGTACACAACTATTCTGAGTTAATGGGGCTGCCTAGCAGTGGTGTAAGTTTTCGTACTAGAGTACATACTGCTAGCAACATGTAACAACTCCCTGTTGGTATGGAATGTTGAAATTAATCATTCAATTTGCTATATTTGCTATGAGATCACCCAGCAGAAGTATAGCTCGTATACTTGGCCAGCATACAGTGTATACCCAAAAGTGCATAGGTGATATACCGTGTCTGGATACTTAACCGGGAATTGACTTTCAGTATACAGGCTACCCTTATTGGATACCCATCATATATCTGAACGACACTGGGTGTATAGCCAATTTTTGAGAAGCGAGGAGTAAATTTAAATATTACCACATCTATGACAGATGAAAAAGGTTCCTGGTACATAATTTGTATACTGGCTGTAGCTGGTTAAAAAAATATATATGTGGTATATATTTTGTAGACAACTGGAAAACAGAGAACACTCAGCCATCTGATAACGTGCTACTGTACACAGTACTGCGAACCTGGAAAACAGAGAACACTACCTAAAGTGTCAGTCCCCTGTACCATACGAAGTATAGTGAACATACCTCAGCCATCTGATAACATGCTGAGGAGAAAGAAAGGAAAAGAGGAAAGTACGATCTATCTATGTGCGTATGTATCACGTGACAGTAACGGGTGTTGACGCTGCAATGTCTAAAGTAAGTAACACAACTCTGTACCTAGTATGCTCCAACACACCCCCTCAGCATGACACCAGTGAGAGACCCGTTTGATGACCTTGAAAGGACGCACGAGAGAGCGGTTTAGTGAGAACGTCTGCGACGTTTTGATGTGTTGGGACCCATCTGAGGCTGAACACCCCCTTACTGATGTGTTTGCGAAGGAAGTGATAACAGACGTCTATGTGTTTAGTGCAAGGATGATTAACTGGGCTGGAAGAGAGAGAAACTGCGCCCATGTTATCCGCATGAATGACAAAAGGTAGGGTTGATGTCTGATGAAGAGAACCCAGCACCGAGTGCAGCCATAAACCCTCCTGTGCGCATGCGGCGAGTGCCATGTACTCCGCTTCCATAGACGAAAGCACCAGAGTGTGCTGTTTCTTTGAGGCATGCGCAATTGGTCCTCCGTAATAAAACCAAATGTATCCCATTATTGATACACGATCCGCCAGGCACGTTGCCCAATCTGAATCGCTGAAGGCATAGGGAAGGTGATTGACGTTCAGATTCCCGTATTGAAGACGGAGGGACCTTGTACCCTTCAAGTAACGGAGTACACGTTTTGCTGCAGCGAAGTGACGTGGTTCTGCGTGTGCACACTGTTGAGCTAGGTGCTGAACGGCTTGGGCGATATCTGGGCGACTGCACGTGGCAAGATAGGTTAACTCCCCAACAATCTTTCTGTAGGCATGTTCCAAGTCTGGAACGTCTGGAGAGACATCC
Organism: Pisolithus microcarpus; assembly: GCA_024613185.1. NCBI lineage: Eukaryota > Fungi > Basidiomycota > Agaricomycetes > Boletales > Pisolithaceae > Pisolithus > Pisolithus microcarpus. The sequence goes on along the minus strand of JANFAI010000010.1, from coordinate 1,125,420 downwards.
ATGTCCAGCCCGAAAGGATGATTCGGGTCCATTGGAAGCGACAGTGGATTCGCCTCTCCTAGGCCATACTCCTTGCACACATGACTGATATATGACTCCTGATGGATCCAAATCTCACGCGTCTCTCGTCTCCTCTCGATTTCGATCCTGAGGTACAACGTAACGGGTCCCAGGTCACTGATGCCAAAATGCTCACTGATTTTCCCTTTTACCCAGTTAAGAAAGTGCCTGCTGTTGCAGCTGCCGAGACCATCATCGATGTGCCAAATGATTATGCATATGACTCTCCGCCCATCCTCTTCAACTCTGTCCAGAATGAAGACCGCTAGGTCCACATCTGACCTGGAGAAACCAAGTTCCCTGAGAAGCTCTGACAGCGTGATGTACCAATCGTATGCCACCTGTTTTAGCCCATAGAGTGAACACAGAAGCAGACAGACAAGTAACGTTCCGGCGTCATTGTATCGTTCGAATCCCCGGGGTTGCTTCATGTAGATCTCCTCCATGAGCTTTCCGTGAAGAAACGCATGTTTCGCATCGAAGCAATCCAGTTCCCAGTCATTTTGCGCTGCCATTGTGATTAAAAGCTTCACTGACGCCTGTCTGGCAACGGGTGCATAGGTCTGATGGAAGTCTACACTGGGAACCTGAGAGAAACCCTGCACAACAAGACGCGCCTTGAACCTGGAGCCTCCCTTGAGATCGATCGGTTTGAACTCAAACACCCATCGATTTCCCACGAGTTTGCGACCACATGGTGGCTCCACCAGCTTCCACACGCCCATCTCTTTCATCGTTCTCAACTCCTTTTCCATCGCCTCTTTCCACCCCTCATGATCTGACTGTTTCATCGCTTCCTTGTACGTGGCCGGAGGAATGGACATGTCGTAGCCCGGCTGTCCGGGATCCCTGTGTGTGTCACTTCTGATGGAGAGATGCGACTGTTCTGTGATAATCAAGTTGACCTGATGTTCCACGAAGACCTCATTTTCCTCCGTCTCTCCTTCATCTGCATCAGTCACCCCCTCGCTAAGGCCACCATCATCCACCCCCTCACTCGTACCTGGAACTATGGTAAGTCTGTCTTTCCTCCTCTGAAGTTCATCTGCCATCAGTTGCCCCTTTTCCGTCAGGACCCTAGGACAGTTGGATCGACGTGGTTCGCTCAGTGCAGTCTCCCACGTGGAAGGTACGAGTGGAGATGAGGTCGACGAGGTTGGTGCAGATGGAGACTTCGATGAATCCACCACGGAACCTGGTAAGCGACAAGCTATCGAGATGTTCCTGGGTTGCATCACTGAACCCTCATCAAAGACCATGTCCCTGCTGTTGAAGAACGCCCCAGTGGCACAGTCTCGTAGTCTCCAGCCCTTTATTCCATCCGGATATCCCATGAAGAGTGCCTTGGAAGAATGAGGCCCATTCTTCATACGACGTTCAGGCGGAATCCAAGAGAAGCAGCGAGAACCAAAAACTCGAAGGTGTGAGATGTCCGGTTTATACCCATACAACATTTCGAAAGGGGTCTTGCTACTGGTGTAAAGAATGATGAAGGAGTGTAGGGGGAGATGCCTGTGGGTCTCCCTTTGGAATGGTGGGGTCAGTTCGACCCAAGGGGACTGGAGTTGCCTGGTAGAGGTCAAAGAGAAGTGAAAGGACTAGAAAACGTGCCCAAAAGGATCCAAAGAACGTTGAGATATCGTCTAATGGACGTCTGATAATGGAGAAGTGATAATCCGAAGCCTATGGCCTTCGAATTCCATCTGAATCTGTCTCCTAGTAAGGTGGTTGTTATTATTCTAAGTATGTACAGTATACTCTAAGTACGAGGCTGGCTTACATAAGCCAAAACTCGTCCAAATACTAAGTAAAAGGTAGAATAAAATATAAGAACCAAACAGTAAGTAAAAACAATGAAACAAGGCAAATCACCTAGTAGGGAGGCTTCCCTCCCTACACCGGGCAGAACACGTGTACCAGTCAGGTTCCAAAGATAGCCAATCATGAGAATGGCTTCTCCGAAGTAGGCTGCGGAGAGACCAGCCTGATTCAAGGCTGCCAAGGCTCGCCCTTCAACAGTGCGTATCCCCCGCTCCACCTTGCCATTCTGCTGATGTGCGTACGCCACCGACCTACGATGTTCTACCCCAGCCTCTAGCAGGCTAGTCGTGAAGACGCTTCCCATGTATTCACTGCCGTTGTCGGTTTGTATGGCCTTGACCCTGATGTTAAAGTGATTCTCCCAGCGAGTCTTAACCATTTGCCATGCATCGTACGCCTGATCCTTAGTGGCCAGCAGATGAATGCTAACAACATTCATATAGTCGTCAATGAAGATGATGAAGTATTGTTTCCTGTGCAGCATTGGAGTGGGAAAAGGACCGCAAAGGTCAGTGTAAACCAGTTCAAGGAATGCTCGTGTTGGTGCTGATGTGGATGAAGGAAAAGGTTGTCGGGGATGTTTGGCGATAATACAGGACTCGCAGCGCATCTGAGCAGCAGATGAAGTGACCTGAGCACCTGTCACTATCACAGGGAGAAACCTGGCAATGTCTGCTCCCAAGTGTCCCAGACGTGCATGCCATAGATCCCAAGTCAGCGTGCTTGGTGTGAAAGCTGTGAGGCCTGACACTGAAGTCTGCGAGCTGGAGCTGTTAAGCAGACGAACAAACTCGACATCCAAGAAACAAAGTTGTCCTCGCATGTTGATGCACCCAAGTGATTCGTCACTGTGAATTAGCTCGCACCAGCTTGGTTCTCCCTTAAATCGCAACTCCCATCTGTGTTCAACCATGCGACCAACAGACAGGAGATTAACGACGGCGTTCGGTGCGTACAAGCAATGCTCCAACTTCAGGCGGATTCGCTTATCCCCAAGTTTTAGCACTGCAACGCAGTTGCCATACCCCTCCGTATTCAGGCTGCCCTGGTTGGCCGTTTTCATAGATACTGTGGAGTCATGGGTGAACGTCCAGAAGAGAGAAGGGTCTCTGATGAGATGCATGGTTGTGCCTGAATCGAGGATAGTGGAGGATGCCATTGTTGCATGACACGTGAGACTTTCATCCGTCGCGATTTCCTGTAGTTCCTCTAACACTGCGCAGGACAGATCACGAAAATAGTCGTTTGTCGGTGGGCACTGGATTGCCACTGCTGCTATTGGAGGTATATTTGTCTGTGCTCCCACATCAGGGAAATTTTAATGAAATGATTATGTTATATAAGACTTTATCTACCCTGTAAAGCCCTATAAGGTACATCATAATGACATACACATTGGTAATGCTATATATTGACTGGGAGCCTTGGCAGCATTGGTCAAAAGTTATCACATAGGTAGAGTAGATCATATGTATCAGAATATGAACAGTAGATCATATGTGTCTTTCATTATCAGGCATTACCAACAATTGTCATTGACACCATCAACAGCTTAAAAATAAAAATTGCTATAGCACCCTTCAATTGAACTTATCAATCATGATATTATGAGAAAGCAATTTCATTCAATATCATTTACATAATCAGTACCTACTGAGTGCACTACTAAGTATGATGAACTACTTAAACCTCCAAAAAAGTGAAAATAAAACAGAGAAAGACACTCACATATCACTTCACACAAGGCTACACTTACCTGGATATGAACCCTAAGACTTAGAGTCTTAGAGTGACTCTTGCCCTGAGGTGGAACTCAGAGACAAGAGTGAAGAAGAGAGAGAAGGGGAGAGAGGATGAGTTTATATAACATGTACTATACAGTCATTACAAAGACATTCCCACACTTGTGGCTGGGGAAGAGTTGTTCAAATGATCATAAATGGCATAGATGACAACACTAGATATTGATGATCAAAGTGAAATCAGACTGAAAAGAATATTGTCATTGATATGATGATGATATTATCTGATGAGCAATTATAATCTATTGTCAACTACATAGTATTATTATATGTGGCATATCAGCTCTTGCCATCATTATATCATGATGACAAAAGTATTGTAACTCTTATATCAGGCCTATATGCAGTTGACAAGATAGTAAAATGTCTGCCAGGTATTCTAATGCATTGTCTGTCCATTATCATTATGATTTATAGATGATCATGCCTTAAACACCATTATCCAATTCATATCAGACAGATCACTACTTACCATAATTAACTGGGAATACCAGCACATCAAAGGTTCCCTGATGCATTGGCTGTGACGTTGTGTTCACAATTGAAGAAGTTGAACCAGCTACTGCAGCCACCTGAGGAGTACCTGCCGTCACTCCCCCCTTCCCCTTCTGCCAGGGAGCCTGTCCTGCCCATCCACCCCCTGCTTGAAAACAATTATTCCAATCATGATCTACACGCTTTTGGCCCAAACAGATGGGAGTAGAGCACGGAGTTCCGCTGGGGTTGTTTCTGGTTTTTTGTAGCCCAGTGACCGGGTTGATCTCTCCACGACCCCCTCATCAGGGAACCTTTGATGTGCTGGTATTCCCAGTTAATTATGGTAAGTAGTTATCCATCTGATATGAATTGGATAATGGTGTATAGGGCATGATCATCTATAAATCATAATGATAATAGTCAGACAATGCATTAGAATACCTGGCAGACATTTTACTATCTGGTCAACTGCATATAGGCCTGATATAAGAGTTACAATACTTTTGTCATCATGATATAATGATGACAAGAGCTGATATGCCATATATAATAATACTATGTAGTTGACAATAGATTATAATTGCTCATCAGATAATATCATCATCATATCAATGACAATATTCTTTTCAGTCTGATTTCACTTTGATCATCAATATCTAGTGTTGTCATCTATCACAGCAAGCATTTCACAATTTTTCTTCAGAATTCATGCTGAAAAAATGGAGGAAAGAGATACTCTTTTATTTTTGATGTTTGGAAAGAAAAAATGCCAAAATAATATTTTATTTTCTTCCAGAGAACATGAATTGATGCTAATACTGATTGGAGTAGAAGCTAATGGACATTACCACCAATCCACTTTGTTTGGACAAACATAAAATATTATTTTTGCATTTTTCCCTTCCAAACATGCAAAATAAAAGAGTATCTCTTTCCTCCATTTTTTCAGCATAATTTCTGAAGAAACATTGTGAAATGCTTGCAGTGTATGTCATTTATGATCATTTGAACAACTCTTCCCCAGCCACAAGTGTGGGAATGTCTTTGTAATGACTGTATAGTACATGTTATATAAACTCATCCTCTCTCCCCTTCTCTCTCTTCTTCACTCTTGTCTCTGAGTTCCACCTCAGGGCAAGAGTCACTCTAAGACTCTAAGTCTTAGGGTTCATATCCAGGTAAGTGTAGCCTTGTGTGAAATGATATGTGAGTGTCTTTCTCTGTTTTATTTTCACTTTTTTGGAGGTTTAAGTAGTTCATCATACTTAGTAGTGTACTCAGTAGGTACTAATTATGTAAATGATATTGAATGAAATTGCTTTCTCATAATATCATGATTGATAAGTTCAATTGAAGGGTGCTATAGCAATTTTTATTTTTAAGCTGTTGATGGTGTCAATGACAATTGTTGGTAATGCCTGATAATGAAAGACACATATGATCTACTGTTCATATTCTGATACATATGATCTACTCTACCTACATGATAACTTTTGACCAATGCTGCCAAGGCTCCCAGTCAATATATAGCATTACCAATGTGTATGTCATTATGATGTACCTTATAGGGCTTTACAGGGTAGATAAAGTCTTATATAACATAATCATTTCATTCAAATTTCCCTGATGCTGGTACAACTGCATTTGCGTACTCTGAGCCTGGGCCAGCAGCAGGACTTTCATTTACAAGTTGTATCGCCTCCTTAATGACTGTCTGAGCTGCGTGTTTGAAGGTATATGTCCTGACTGCCAGTGACAGTGTATGTGCATGTTGACCATACTGTGTAACAGGTGGGGTGAGAAATGGGTTCGTGAATTGCTGCGTTGGGGCAAACGGATTCTGAGGTGTAACAGGAGTATTTGCTGGGAGTGGCCATGCTGACTGAGACGTGACCGGTACCGCTGAAAAGAGTCCGGGTACGAATGTTCATGCGAGCTGCTCACTGCGTTCTAATTCTGTCTCTATGTTCTTTTGCACTACTGGCCAAAGTCTGGTCTTCGGGAGTCCTCGCAGAAGCACATATATTGCATCTGTGTCGGAGGGTCTTGCCCCCATGCGTGCCAGCTTGTCATTAGCATGCACGTGTGACGCCATGTACTTTTCAGCGTCTGTGGCCCCCTTCATTTGGAGTGTGGAGATGTGAGCGCGCAAGGAAAACTGCAAAGAGACATCGGAGCAGTCGTAGAGTTCGGCAAGTGTATTCCACACCTCCCGAGCCGTTATACTGACGTTGTCAGGGATCAGTGATAGAACAGACGAGTTTACTTTTCGCAAGACGATTGACTTCGCCAGACCGTCGCTCTTGAACCAGGCTCCTATTGCCTCCTGTTCTGCCACAGTCGGTGCAGCTGGAATGAGGGGACACAGACAGTTTGATGCATACTTGACATAGTCGAAGGGGTTTGTTCCGCCGCTAACGTGATTATAGACCCCTTGTCCGAGGAGCAGCTGCTCCATTTGTTGTCTCCACTCATAATAGTTTTCTGTTCCTCGCAGTTCTGGGATATTCTCAAATTTCCCCATGGCGCAGGCTATGAATGTGCGTATATGTGCCTCGTTTCTCGTGCGCAAGCTTCAACAAATATATCTTGTCTGTTTCTGTTGTCAACGAGTCGAGCTTGTCCCTTATGCAACGAGCTCGGGGCTCATAACCTGTAGACAACTGGAAAACAGAGAACACTCAGCCGTCTGATAACGTGCTACTGTACACAGTACCGCGAACCTGGAAAACAGAGAACACTACCTAAAGTGTCAGTCCCCTGTACCATACGAAGTATAGCGAACATACCTCAGCCATCTGATAATGTGCTGAGGAGAAAGAAAGGAAAAGAGGAAAGTACGATCTATCTATGTGTGTACATATCACGTGACAGTAACGGGTGTCAACGCTGCAATGTCTAAAGTAAGTAACACAACTCCGTACCTAGTATGCTCCAACATATTTTTTGTTCGGATGTGTAGTGTTTGGTCGCATTTTGGCTTATGTAAGCCAACCTTCGCACTTAGGATACACAGTACTTAGCAAATAATAACAACTACAGCCACTACAGATGAGAGACGGAAATCCGAGCCCAAGGGGACTTGGAGAATTATTAGGCGTGCTCAACTCTAAAACAACACCAGCAAACTAGACATCACCTGGCCAGAACTGGCCAGAGCTGGCCAGACTCCCAGCTCACCCAGAAAGGTCCCCCTCTGGCCAGGACTGGCCAGACAGGGTTCCAGAGTTCCCGGAATCCCAGCCCATCACCTCTGTCCATACTTTTACTATGCTCTTTTGCTAATGCCACTACCATTTTTTGCTAATACCACTACTACGCTTTTTTGCTAGTCCCACTACCATTTTGTGCTAATACCACTACTACACTTTTGTGCTAATCCCACTACCGTTTTTTGCTACATCTGCAAATCCCTGTTTTCGGAACAGTACTGACAGTAACTACAGCAACGTGACAGCATATTACATTATCTTACAGCATGACAGCTCGGCAAGGCCCCAGGCCCTCAGCCACACAGCGTGTCACAGGAGTCACAGACCTACATTGGCACAGCCACCCAGTTGGGTACAGGCCCATGGCGGCCTGCAGCAGCATACAGTGCCGCATTGGCACAGCCACCCAGTCGGGTACAGGCTCACAGCAGCATACAGTGCCGCATTGGCACAGCCACCCAGTCGGGTACAGGCTCACGGCGGCATACAGTGCTGCATTGGCACAGCCACCCAGTCGGGTACAGGCTCACAGCAGCATACAATGCCACAGTACAGACTCGCAGCAGCCTACAGTGGCATAGAATGCCGCATATTGATAAGTAAAATGTGTGTGAGAATCCGTCATATGCAGAACTCGGCCCGGCCTGAATAAACTTGGAGGGTATCAAAAATATTACAAGTACACACATTAAGGAGGGACATGTGACGAGCCAGTCGAGAGGATAAAATCTCCCGATCATCACATACAGCAACAGAGATGGTACATATGGAGTATGGGCTCTATCCAAGGATAACTACGGCCACCTGATGGTGATGAACTGTAACCAGTACGGACAAGCGTTGATATTGCACAATATTCGAAAGGATCTCACTGCACGTTCCGTACCCCCTCCCGGTTCGTGCGAGGCGACGCATGCGACTTATGAGGACTATTTTGTGGAACATTGGATGCGCAAGAACCGTGAGGCATATGTCCTCACTGACTGCCCGCTGATTGAAGTTCATAGTCTCCCACGACGTCCGTCGGGTTTATACCACCCTGAGGCCTGAGGGCCGACTGCTGGATGTAGATGCTATCAGGACGCAAACTGCTCCCGTTGGCTCAATCATCCCCCAAGGTGCTTGTAGACAGACGCATTTTTCGGAGGGAGTGTATCGGGCATTTCTCTTCCTTCCACGCTTGTGCAGACGTGCAACGGACGTCTACCATGCCCACGAGGCTCGCTTCCAACTTGGCCTGCCTCCTATCGCTGACGATCTCCTTATCAAAAGCACCGCCTTGCCGACGACGAATGCGAATTGGAACCTAGAAACGTTGGGTGACTCGGTGTTGAAGCTCATCACCACAGTGCGTATCACGAACAAGTGTCCCCACTGCCACGAAGGACAACTCTCGCAATTGCGACAGAGCAGTATGTCGAACCGAGCCCTTCTCGCGCGCGCTACAGAGATTGAGCGGTTCCTGACTTCGGAGGGACAGAACGTACACGTATGGCGGTACACGGTACCCGAAGGAGAAGATGTGTTGTCGCACATGTTAAACTCGTACCATGCCGTGCAGAGGTCATTCCCTCGTCGTAGTCTACAGGACTGTATGGAGGCCACGCTCGGTGCTGCGTTCTTGACGGGTGGGATTGAACTGAATATCGTACCGTGAACAGTGCACCTCTATGGCAGACCTCATCAATCTCGAGGAGCAAGGATGCTCCATCGCCGGGCGTGGAAGACGGGCCTGAAATTGTATTACTGGAATGAGAACTTTCATTTTCTAGTAGCGAACGTACGTCACCTATGGATGAAGGGCACAGATTAGCTGGATCGAAGGCTGTGTTAGATGGTGAAATAGACGGGCGACGAAAGAGCTCGGCCAGATTAAAGTCACGGTCCGAGCCTTCGGTGCCTTTCTCGGTGAAATGTACGTTTCAAATCGGGGAGATCGAGGGTGGAATGAGGTGACATCGGGGATGGCATGAGTGACTCATGGCACGCAAGACTTCCCGACTCATGACAATGGGGGAGTCCAGGATGCAGCACAGCTGGGCAGAATAACAGGGTAAAGACTCGCCATTTCCTTCTGGATGTTATCAAGGCTTCAGCAAACTTGCTAAGCGCGTACAGGAGGGGCAATGGGGTCGAGGCGGTGGGACCGGAGAGTAGTCTCACGCCTGTGGAGATGTCAACCATAAGATAGAAATTGCTAGCACTAACGAGGGAACGAGCAACAGCTAGATAAATACATTGACATGGAAGTACTGATAAGAAAATGCGAAGCATACCTTGCCAATGTGTGTGGTACGGAATGCGTGGAAACATCTGCAGGGGGAGTTTGGTCAGAAAGTGGCATACTAGGAGAATAGACAAAAAATTGGCATAGAGAGAAACCTTGCTCGACTTATGGTCTGGAGCTGCAAAAGTATCCTCGAGTTGGTGGTGACCATCCCAATGCCCTACACGACGCATCTGCTCGCACTCGACACGCTGCTTGTAATGATCTTATGGACTTAGTCCCCGTCTTCATCGCCAATGCCCTCATGGCAACACTTTCTGTAAACGGCGGCCGAACAGGCAACGGAGTTGAAGCAGCGGGAACGAGCAAACTCGAGGGAAAACAGGGCAGGGGGATGCTATTGTATGCGCGAATGACACGAGTAAAACGAACAGGAGAACTACAACATACATGTCAGTGCAGAATCAAACGCCAGGTAAAATGCCTTGGCAGGGGGTAACAAGTGAGATCGAAGGGAATATCAGCAATAAATGAAGTACGTACTGGCATCAGAACTCGAGCCTGAGATGCGACGACGACGCTTGCGTGCAGAATCATCACAAAGTTTACCTCCACTCATCCGAATGGAATTACGGATGCACCCAAGCTCAGCTTCTGCATTCTCCAATCTTCTTTCGGATTCTTGGGCTCGACATTTGTAGAGGTTACCTAGGGCAATGTTTTCATCCAACTTCGCATGCACTAGCTGCCACTCGAGGTGACGGACAGTTGCCTGTGCCCTCGCAATGTCCAGGAGTAGATATGCTTCTTGCTGATTGAATTCTTCGCGGTCTTCGTCAACGGAGTCCGAGAAATCCGGTTCAGTCTTTCAGAAAATCAGTTAATCGTAAAGCGCGTGATGATTACAAAGTGTGAATACCTTCTGTCGCTTTCCAAGGACAGCGCGAACCTGAGTGGTCGGGTCGTGCATTCTTCCGGGCGTCGGTCCAAACCAGGCGTTCCGGAGTGGCGTCCCAGCAAATGGAAGGTTGACCATAGATCTCCGTACGCAGAGAGCTCCAACGGCAGAGGGGGTTCCTTTCAGTGGCATACCCGGTTCAGCCCGATGAGAGGAGGCTGGCTCCGCTTTGATTGAAGGAAAAGAAATGGACAAGTCAGTGCCCGGCGTTTCTGGAACCGTACTTGTATTATACTGGGTGGTGAGTGGCACGTGCGTAGATTGGTGAGGAAACTCAGAGCGATTTGGAAGAGCGGATGGAACATCGACCTGTTGAAAAGGGACTATCGAGTCGTTGCCAGCCGGGGATTGTGGCTGGTCAGAACTCGCCATGGATATACGATATGAAGGGCAAAAACTGTTGATACTAACGAGACGCAAAACAGTTTTTAGTGATGCTGACGTACATACACAGGGTGTGACATGGATGCGATAAGACTGCCGAGCCACGACTCACCCTCTTCACAAACAGTGGTAGGCACGTTCAACGACAAGCGGTAAGCCGTCCTACTTTCCATCCAGATCTTTCAACCAGCTCAATGCCAGTCTGTCCCAAGTGTCTCAAGTACTTTGAGACTGCGAGGAGCCTTACGTTTCACCGAGCACAACCGCGAGCTGCCTGCAATGTGCACGACGGCTGGGACACGGAGATTGTCTCGACCACCCCTGCCAACGAACGAAACAATCACGACGTAGACGATGTACCAGTAGCCTCTTTTCCATCTGACTCTGGGCATGCGATGGACTTCGATCCTGGCCTCGCCTGGGAAGGTAACGATAACCGTCGATCACTCTCTCCCCCCATCTCCGTGCCAGTGGACTCCCTGGGAAGAGTCTTGGTTACTTTCCCTCGTGCTGCCGAGATTTTTGAAGGCAGGGAAACATTCCTAACTCGTTTTGAGTTGGATCCATATTCGGTATGCCGGCGTCTCGTTCCTTTCTACCCTTTTGCAAATCTCGACGACTGGAGAGTAGCAAACTTTTTATTGACCTCGGGGCTTAGCATGAGGGCTCTCGATGAGTTCCTGTCTTTACAAGCAGTAAGTCGGTACGATTATTCAGATGCATGCAACCGATAATCTACTTAGACAAAGAACATGCCACTGTCCTTTTGGACCACAAAGGATCTACATGCATGTGCGGAACTCCTCCCATCTGGTCCACGATGGAAATTTCAGATCGTTCCTACTACGCATTCTACGAAGGAGCCCATTCAACTATACTTCCGGGATGCTCTCGATTGTGTCGAGGCACTCTTCAATCACCCATTTTTTGAGGACAAGATGGACTTCACACCCTTTCGATTATTTACCACAGCTGAGCATGTCGTGCGAGTTTTTACCGAATGGATGAGTAGCGATGGCGCCTGGGACATGCAGGTAAGCATCGAGACACTACGTGGTATCAATTCACGGACCTTCGTAGTCTAAGATACCTGAGGGCGGTACGGTTTGTGGTGTCATCCTATCCTCCGACAAGACGAACATTACCAATATGTGTGGCGGTAGGGTTGCACACCCGTTGTTGATCAGTCTTGCAAATATCAAAATGAAAGTGAGGAACAAGGCATCGTCGCACGCGTTTCTTCTCTTGGCCTTGATGCCAATCCCTCAATTCATTCATCCGGTCCCAAGAATGTGCTCGGTCCTTCAAGAGCGCCTTTTTCACCAGTGCCTCGACATCGTTCTCGAACCTCTGAAACAGGCTGCACGTTTCGGTCGAATGATGTCCGACCCTGTCGGAAACCTGTGGTACTGCTTTACCCACTTGGTGTCGTATATTGTCGACACACCTGAGGCACGCATGTTGGCATGTGTGCGTGGCAACACTTCGCCCGTCACAACTGCCATGTATAAGGACTTTGGTGACCCATATCGCCACCCACCTCGTACTGCAACAACTACACTCGCACAGTTGTCTTCTATCGAGTGTGACGTACTCGATGTCGATCAGTATTTTGCAGCATGCGAACCATTTCGACTTAGCGGCGTATCACACCCATTTTGGAGGGATTGGCTGCTTGCTGAACCTTCCGAGTTCCTCACACCTGAAAGTCTACACGAGTGGCATCGCCAATTCTGGGACCATGACGTTCGCTGGTGCAAGCAAGCTCTCGGGGCTGCTGAGTTGGACTTCCGATTTTCTATCATTCCACGTATCACCGGTATCCCCCATTTTTCTAACGGCATCACGAAATTGAAGCAAGTGGGCGGAAGGGTCCAAAGGGATGTCCAACGATACATCATCGTTGTCATCGCTGGTGCAACAGATCCAGATGTTATCATTGCAATTCGCGCCCTCATGGAGTTCCGATATCTTTCCCAAGCTACCGCTATAACTTCGACGACGCGCGACAAAATCCGAGCTTCCTTGCAAGAGTTCCATGACCACAAGGATGCTCTCATTGAAAACGGTTTTCGGCGTGGTGAGAAAACGAAACATGTTCTTAAGCATTGGCATATCCCCAAGCTCGAGCTGATGCAAAGTGTCGTTCCCAGTGTCGAACGGGTCGGCTCTATACTACAGTGGTCAGCAGACACGACGGAGCATGCGCATATTGAAGTCATCAAAGACCCCGCTTCGACTACTAATAATCACAACTACGACTCTCAAATCTGCCGGTGTCTCGATCGCTACGAGAAGTGTCGACTTTTTGACACTGCATTGGCACTGCATGGGTCGACGACCGAGTCCATACCTGTTCCACCAGTTGGTCAAGACGCCGATGGCAATGATTCGGACACCTATGATGGCGATGAATGCAGGAATGTATTAGATGATATATGGACTCCGAAACGAAAGGTCACCAACTTTTTCGATGTTGCCGCACGGTTGTTGGCTGCTCTCCCTGGCTCTGTCCCCAGGCCGCCTCGTACTTTCATAGCCGGATCTACTGCTATCCGCCTCAACTATGACCCGTCGTTGAAGCGCATTCCTATTGACACTGTCGCGGAACAGTTCGGCTTGCCTGATCTGCGTGGGGCCTTAGGTGACTACCTAAATCGCAAGGGGAACGTTGCCCAGAACTTCCATACCTTTGGGGGCCAGAGAAGATCTCCGCCAGACATACACCTTCCGTTCAAAGAACTTGATGTATGGTATAAGGTCCGTCTCCAGCAGAAAACTTACCACAATTCATCCGAAATTACTCCTACGTTCACCGTTCACGCACACCCGCCAGATCGTTCATTGAAGTATGGTCGGTACGACGCAGCGATAATGAACATAGACGACCGTTGGCAGTGGCCATCCAGTGGATTACAAGGTCACACCGTCGTGCAAGTCCGTCTCATTATGTGCCCCGCCACGCCGAGAGGAAGCAATGGTATCAACCACTTTTCAAGCCGTTTTTTGATGTATGCCCAGCGCTTCGACATCGTCCCTCAAGGGAACAGCTCGGTTGAACGAACGACGGGGCTGCATGTACTCAAAAGAGCGACGCGCGCATCAGGGTCCGAGCTTGGGGAAATCTTTCCGTTGGATCAGCTCAGGTCTTATGCTCACATCGTTCCACGCTTCGGTCGGAAGGCAGACAATCGCCTTACTTCAGATAACTGCATACACTCGTCGCAGTCCTTTTTCCTGAATAGATATTTTGACAAGGACTTTTTTTATGCTACTTCTTAGACTTCTGACTTTTATAAGATAAGGATTATGACATTGATATCTCCCCATGCATACAAGGACAGTAAGGTGAACGGTTATTGAAGCATCACCCACCCATGTCGGTACAATGCGACCATGTAGTTCGCCTTTTTTTTTTTAAAAAAAAAAGGAGAGAATGCTAGTCAGTGAGATCCGGATACGCAGGAACCTACTCACTAGTGGGCCTCAGAGGTCAGCCCGACCTCGACGAGTAGGGAAAGGGAATGTTAGGTGAAATGATCTACAAATGCAGCCCACACTTTCGAGTAAGGAAAATACGTACGATGAGTGAGCGCCTGCTCGGTGAAACGAGCGACAGATGTCGTCTAACGCTTTCACGAGCAGGCACGGCGGCAGGTGCGAGCGAGCGTTTTCACGAATGAGCGACAAATGTCCTGGTAGCTAAGGACTTCACGAGTGGAGCCAACGGGTGCAGATTATCGACGTATCGACCCGTTGTGAAGTTGCTTACTCAGCTTGCTAAGGTCACTCATGACGAAGTCATGACCGATGATCTGCCTGCCTTGTACTGTCCAGCTCCAGCCTGCTGTTCTGACACAGATCGGTTTTCTGGAATTAACGCTAGTGAGTACAATGCAACTCCCCACTGTTCCACAGTATTCACGGTGCATGGTATGCGATGTACAAGTCTTCGTCGATGGCCATGGACGTGCTTGGACCCGAGTGCGAGACGATGAGGTCGAACTGGACGAAGAGACTCGGAAGCAGGAACAAAGTATCTGGTGACCACCCAGGTATTTGGATCCTCTCAAATCGCGCCCGCATGCTGATGGAAGCCAACGATTTTATTCATGCCCGACGTCTCCCTGTAGGGCAGCGACCAGTCACGTCTTCGTTTTCCTATTTTTCCACACTTTCGAAGTCTTACTGAGCGAGATTTCTGTGCCGCTGCCTGGAACACGTCCCTTTTCCCGCCAAGAAGACCAGGGATTTCGTCTCCGATGATTGGCTCATATTGCTGGTTTCAGTAGTCTTGTATGCTGTCCGTTAACTCTTTATTTCTCTTCGTTCAATAATTTGAAGTTCTATGCATAAACGCGCAAGCGCTACGATCCTTCTTATTTCGACTCCCACGACGCGCATCAGCCTTGCAAGCTGTGGAGGATACATACGTTGCGCCAGAAACTCCATTCTTTGGAGCGGCATAATGACCTCTTCACAGCACATAGTCATCCCTTCGTTTTTACATCCTCCACCCTTTCATTTCACCAAAATCTTACCGAGCTGGGCGTCAACGAAGGTGCCGTTGCCTGGATCCCACCCCGTTTATCTGACAGAAAGACCATGGACTTCATTTCCAGAAACGAGTCCTACCGTCAATATCGCGCCGCACTGGTTTTGGCGGTCTCGTGTGATCTCCGTTTTCTCTTCGTTGAAGACTCCGAGGTTCCCTGCATATGGACCCACAAGTGCGACTATATATCCCATTTCAACCCCCAAGAAGTACGCACTCGAATCGACGTTATCAGTCTCCCAGAACTGTGGAGGATACATGTTTTGGGCCAGAAATACCGTTCTCTTGTAGAACGTTGTAATGCCCTCTTCGTGGCATACTCCCGATTGAACACAGAAGACGACCATTCTAAGCGGGCGCTCAAACCCAAAATCGATGCAGTTGAGATGGTAGCTGACAGTACGAAGTGGCTCAGTATGAAATACGAGTCCAGAAAGCAGGATACGTTTGACCTGCGTTTCCATGATGATGAGGAAATCACCCACCGAAGGCGAAAACCCTCAGTCGAGCATCTGCCTACGAAATTGCCAAGAGGAGCGTCATCTCCAAGCTTGTTGAGGTTAGTACCGCTTCACCATTATCTACGTACCCTTGACTCCACTTGACCAGGGTTTTGCGATCCAGCCACACGACGTAATTAAAAGCTTCACTTCATCGGACAGACCAAACTTCGTAGAGGATCAAGAACTCAATCCGACCACTTTCGCAGAACAGACCCTGACCCCCCAAATTTTCAGACACCGGCTGAACTGCTTCGTCGTGCTCAAATTGTTCTTGCTACCGAGCATGGGAAGGGCCCACTTCTGAGGCCAAAGATCGATGAACTTTTCAACGTTGAGTCCCAATAGAAGAGGATGATTCCGAACTTCTAGAGGAGAATACCGGTACCTCCTCAGAAATCGTCTTACTCGTCTGTGTCGAAGCCGTGATGGGAGGTCTCCACCCGCTTCTTCCTCTTTCAGGCGGAAACAAGTGGTTGAGTCCTCTGAAGACGTCCTAAACGACGACATGGATTTACCCCAGGTTCAAGACATCCAGCGTATATGGGACGATGAACGAGCAGGACGTGGTCAAGAGGACGAAGAAGATATGGATGACTTCATAGATTACTAGGATGAGGAAGAAGCTGGTTGTTTGCATGAGCAGGAACGGGAGGAAAGGCGGCGCGAAAGGAAGAAACCAGAGAGGCAGCGTAGGAGGGCTATGGGTTCTATACACGAGTTATCTGGGATCGACGCTGGGTGAGTCTCATGCCATACCCTCAGTAATGTACCCTAATCATGCTCTGTAAGCGCGTGAGATGAAATCCATGATGTTTTCGGTGATGGACATGAATACGATTGGGCCTTGGCGGGAGATACTGAAGTCGGACTCGACGAAGAGGCTCAGAAGCCGGAGATGAAATATCAAGATGTGAGTGTTGAGTAGGTTTGTCTTACATGGCAAAGTTGACCCCAACCACCAGGTGTTTGAGCCTTCCGAGATTCGAGCCTGCATGTTGACAGAAGACGACGACCTCATTCGTGTTCAAGATATCCCCGAACGTATGCAGCTAGCTACATCTTCGTTTTCAAAGTCCTCCACCCTTTCTCTCCACTCCATCAAAATCTTACCGAGTCGGACATCGAGGATGCCACTGCCTGGGTCATGTCTCGTTTGTCCACCAGGAAGACGAGGGACTTTTTCTCAGACAATGGGCCGTACCGTGTGTATCGCGACGCACCGGTCTTGGCGGTCTCATATGCTCTCCGCCTTCTTTCCATCCAAGAATTTGAGGTTTCTACACATGGACCCACAAGCGCGACTATATTTCTTATTTCAACCCCCAGGAAATACGCACTCGAATCGACCTTACCAGTCTCCCAGAACTGTGGAGGATACATGTTTTGGGCCAGAAATACCGTTCTCTTGTAGAACGTCGTAATGCCCTCTTCGCGGCATACTCCCGATTGAACACAGAAGATGACCATTCCGAGCGGGCAAACCCAAAATCGATGCAGTTGAGATGGTAGCTGACAGTACGAAGTGGCTCAGTATGAAATACGAGTCCAGAAAACAGGATACGTTTGACCTGCGTTTCCATGATGATGAGGAAATCACCCACCGAAGGCGAAAACCCTCAGTCGAGCATCTGCCTACGAAATTGCCAAGCGGAGTGTCATCTCCAAGCTTGTTGAGGTTAGTACCGCTTCACCATTATCTACGTACCCTTGACTCCACTTGACCAGGGTTTTGCGATCCGGCCACACGACGTTATTCAAAACTTCACTTCTTCGGACAGACCCAACTTCGTAGAGGATCAAGAACTCAATCCGACCACTTTCGCAGAACAGTTTGTCGACCCTGACCCCGTAACCCCCAGACGTCTGCAGAATCACTTCGTCGTCCTCAAATGATACTTGCTTCCGAGCTTGGGAAGGACCCACTTCTGAGACAAACGATCAATGAACTTTTCAACATTGAGTCCCAATAGAAGAGGAAGAAGCTCTAGAAGAGGATGATCTCGAACTTCTAGAGGAGAATACGGGTACCCCCTTCAGAAATCGTCTTACTTGTCTGTGTCGAGGCCGTGATGGGAGGTCTCCACCCGCTTCTTCCTCTTCCAGGCGGAAACAAGTGGTTGAGTCCTCCGAAGACGTCCTGGATGACGATGAGGATTTACCCCAGGTTCAAGACATCCGGCATATATGGGACGATGAACGAGCGGGACGTGGTCAAGAGGACGAAGAAGTTCCCTGCATATGGACCCACAAGCGCAACTACATTTCTTATTTCAACCCCCAAGAAATACGCACTCGAATCGATCTTACCAGTCTCGCTGAACTGCAGAGGATACATATATCCGGCCAGAAATATCATTCTCTTGTCGAACATCGTAATGCTCTCTTCGCGGCATACTCCCGATTGAACGTGGAAGACTACCATTCCGAGCGGGTAAACACAAAGCCGATACAGTTGAGATGGTAGCTGACAGTACGAAGTGGCTCAGTATGAAATACGAGTCCAGAAAACAGGATACGTTTGACCTGCATTTCCATGATGACAAGGAAAGGACCGTTCGAGGACATCAACTGGCAAGTTTTCGATATTCCTGTCATCCATGTCCGGTATGAAGTCTCATGGAGTTACCAACATAGCAAGTTCGCCGCAGAGGAATTCAGCACTCCCCCCTCCTCCATCACCGAGTACTACGTCCGTTTTGTCCGTTGTGCGCAAAATATTGTAAACTGTGATTAGTTCATCCAATCTGGCTTGCTAACTACCCAGATCTTCTTCAATGCTACGAGTTTCTTGTGTATTCTCCAAGATGTGGGTGACAATTTACCGGATCTTTCAAATAGTGCTCACATTCACCGTAATGTTGTGTCTTTCTCAAGCAACCCGTACCACCATTTTCAGGAAGGATCCCGCGCTCCTCAAGGTAGCGATTTGAAACGCATCGCATTGCGAGTAGTAGCTATCATATGCCAGCGTATGTAATGAATGCACTGGACCTTTAATCCTGAAGATCGTAAAATAACTACAGGGCAGTGAATAAGTGGGTGATGAACCTGGTACAGGCAGATGAAGTATGATAGTACTTGTAGTGTTTGGTGTAACTTTGTGCCAATCAGGTTTAATACGACTCACGCTATGACTCGGAACTTCCCGCAATCTTCCAGGCTGGAACTGAAAGATCCCTTCATCTCCCGCAGCCAACCACCTGATGTTGGACCTACAGATTTTGGTGGGTATTTACATCTGGCTTATCCGTCCGGGTGTGGAGTACGTGATGTTATGGCCAAGCTTTGGCCACTCGCGACAATTGAAATGTAAGTAAGTGGTGGCCGGACGTTTCCTTAAGCTAACATGCCCTCGAAGCAACGCCCCAAAGCTCGGGGGAAAAGCGCAGCCGCCGAGACTGTTGCTCGTAGCTGTCATCGTTCTGGTCGTAACCCTCTCCCTTCCATCCCCGAAACATGTGCTCCGACAGACCCTATGGATGCGCAGGATGACGATTCAGCCGCTCGTGTTCGCCCAGAGGAAACTCTTAGGCGACGTTCAAAGCGGACCAATGCCGGGACTGGCGGCCGGCTGGAGCAACTAGAGAAGGTTAGTCAAGCCATTGAGACACCCTTCCGGCGCAGGGAGCAGGCCGTCAATCTTCCGGACGATGAGCCGGTCAATGTTATGGCACCTACCCCACGTCGCCCAAGGAAGAAGAAAGTGCCCAACACCCCGGCATGTGCTAATTTGGAGGCGAGGAATTTGTCATCTTATACGTCTCGTAGGCTAACCTCTACTTTACTTAGGGATCGACTACAGCGCCTGCCAGTGCAAGGGATAACAACGTAGTAGAACCAGCCCGGATTTCTGTTCAGGCAGAGCGGGGTGGTCGTTTCGGCTTTCAGCTGAGGGATCCTCCCCGTCCTACATATGTTGGCTCCCAGTCTCTCGATACCTTCCAAGGCCGTCAAACGAATTCCAGTGTGACTACCAGGAAAGGTCTGTGTATGAAGTGTCGTCTCAGTTGTCAACTCACAACAAGCTGAAGGAATTCAACATTCGCCGGCACGACCTTCAGGAAGCCCTCTGTCTGTGCTGAGTCAGGAGGACGACGGAGAGATGGAAATAGTCAACAGCTCACCTCCTCAAATTCGGAAACCCAGCAACTCACCCTCCCCTGATTTGCCTCGTCAACCGGAGGGATTCCTATCCGAATCGGAGTCAGAGAAACTCTACCGTCGTGCAAGGGAAGGTAAGCAAAAGGTCACCTTCCATTTTCATGATGTCGATCGTGATACCAACCTACTAGATGGTGATGACATTGGTTTTCGGTCTGGTACGTGTTGTTGAATAGGATAAGTTACATACTAACTAGAAGACATACTAGATACTGAGAATGCCAGCTTGCATTCTCGCAGTGGTGACTCTACTGCGAATGGATTCCAAGAATACGTTGATGAGAGGGCGGCAGCTTCTGTTCCTGAAACGACCCAACGCACCACTCTGTACCACTCAACACCCCCCCGTTCTTCCTACGTCCAGCAGAAGGCAATCCAACCAATCCAAACATTTGTCATCTGGAATCGTGCCGTGCCATCTGGCTTCCAACAGTCGACCATCCGTCCGCTTCAACCGCCTAGCTCCCAGCAAGTGACAGCCGCTAGTTCCCGTCAGCAGCCCCCCCCTCAGAAACGCGGGGTTACTCCCCGTGTTTCCTGTGCACAGGTCCAAGCCGCTGCAGCTCCCCCCCCTAGTGAACCCTTTCCAACATCGCCCCATCTCCCCCATAGCAACTCAGAGAAACTTTCGCACCGTGTTGGGGATGAGAGGGGGAGTCCCTAATCTTCTCAACGTTTCCAGTTGGCTAACCTCACTGCAGGCCGGAGTAAGTTACGATCTGCTTGAACATCATCACACCACCAATCGTCGTCATCACTCCCCCTCCCCAAATTTCCTGGCAGGTACTGGCAATTCACAAGATTTTCAATCGTCGAAGAGGCAATGCCTGGAACCACCAGAACAGCCGGAAGAAGACGTGATCGATCCCAAGGGTGATAGCACCAAGGATCAACTGCATCGTGGGAGATACTCTAGGAATGCAAAAGGCACCGTTCCTATTAAGCCTACGCTCATAGCATTCTATCCACCTCTCTGGGCAAAGCTTCTCAATCTCGCCAAGGCTCGCATGCGACTGTATGTCGCTGTTGAAAACGCATTCCCCCGACTTGAGGATGCGGTGGGTGGCCAGTGCCGGGAGGTTCTCATGGAGGTGATTGCCCATTTCGAAGCCCAGGGCTGGGAGGTCGAAGCTGGTAAAGTATCTTTCCGTTTGTGAAAATATTACTGATAATTTGTAGGCTACTATCCGACTCACAAACTCGACATGTGCAGGCTGGTGAGTGCAAGTCTCAGGAAGCGCAATTAGGGCTGATAATAGAACGTAAGCTCTTCAATGATATTCTGACCTTTCGCAGCGACCTCAAGAAGGTGGTGATCAAGAGCCTACGTGCTGACTATGACCTCTACCCACCAACAACTGCCAAGACGGAGGAGCAACGTATCGCAGCAGTGAAGAAGAAGGCCGATGATCTCTTAAATATGGCGAGATATCTGCGTGGGGAGCCTGACGGCCAGGTAAGCCAATCGTCGTCTCTCTTCTTTGATAACCTAACCCAGACAGCAGGGCAGAGCAAGCAACTTCGCCCACAGGGCTCTTAAAAACATATGCCTCGCATTCTACTATAGTAATTCGTCTAAATGCCTCCGCCAGTTCACGGAATTCCAGGAATATGTCCCGTACAGAGCATTGGCACTTGTTGCCGCAATGGTAAGCCACCGGCCGAAGCTTAACCCATTGCTGATGGTTTTGCAGGTCCATGCATTGCTGTCGTTGTTCAGAAAACATGGAATTGACAACTCAGCACAAGTCAATTTGCAGGACGTTGATGAAGCATATACGGCGCTAAACGAAACGATATTAGATGTTCTCTATCACCCCCACCACGGTCCGAAACTGAATGCGATGCTCACAGACTGGGCTCAATCAGGAATGTATGTATCTGTTCGAATTGACTACTAGTATCTAACTCGCGTCCGTTAGGACTGGTTATGTTACGAAACATAAACCGACGGAGCGTACAAGGAATGAATTCGCTCCCATCCTGGACTGAGTCGAGATATGATAGTGTCCTCTTCCGTAGACTACATATTTTACACCTGCGTTTCTAATGATATCCAGTTTGATTTCTGCAGTTGATTGAGCACGAGTATGTAGTTGTGGCCCAAATTCGAGCACTACAAGGTACTGTCGAGGGCTTGCCAGATCCCCACCCTCTACTCAGCACTGTCCAGTATTGTAGTAACTCCGTGCACTGTATGGAACTGTCCAACAAACTCGCCCATGTACTGGTCCGGGTAGCACTGTACAGCGCTGTGGCGGCATTGATCACTGTACAGCGCTGTCAAGGCTCGCTAACCCAGCCGAGTGTTGTGACAGCTTCGAGAAGCTTCTCGGCAATGCCGAGACTAGCGAATATATATACATGTGTCTAAATGCGGCAGATCAATGGAATTAAAAATATATGTAAAGCTGTACAGTAATGTGACAGGTCTGTACCTCGGCTGCACAGGTAGGGACCTATCTGTCACACTGTCGTCGCTGTCGCTCGCTGTGGTTGGCTGTACAGCATTGCACAGTGAATCTGGGATTTGCAGATGTAATACAACTACTACGCTTTTTTGCTAATCCCACTATGCTTTCACACTAATAGGACTATCACTCCATCACACAGAAATCAAATCAAAGTAGTAATATATTCAAATCCAAGTACTACCACATGATAACCTAATAGTACTATGCTTTTTTGCCAATAACACTACCTGCTACACTTTCCTAATACTACTACCTACTACACTTTTTCCTAATACCACTAGTACATACTACGCTTTTTCCTAATACCACTACGCTTTTTTGCTAATACTACTACCTACTACGCTTTTTCCTAATACTACTACGCTTTTTTGCTAATACTACTACCCACCACTACACTTTCTCGCTAATGAAATAGTTGGTAGTAGTGGACTAATAGCATACCCCCCCCCATGGTAGGAATTGGGCTTTGTTTGGTTGGCTTTGGCTGCTTGTGCAAAAGGCATGAGTTTTGGTGTCCACTATATTGCATTTTGGGGTATTTTTGTGACTTTGCAAAATTTCGAGCTATTAGTGGCTGTGCCAACTACACAACAAAGCTAATCATGACTACGCTTTTTTGCTAATCAACACTACACTACAATGCCTAGTCCCACTACAAATATTTGGTAGTCAAAAAAGCGGCACAACACTACACTTTTGGTAGTACAAATGCACACTACACATTGCTAATCAAACATTACAAAAACACTACACTTTTGGTAATACAAATGTACACTACACTTTGCTAATCAAACACTACAAAACACTACACTTATTTGGTAGTCAAAAATGCGGAGTTTACTACACTTTTGGTAATACACATCTACACAACACTTTGCTAATCAAACACTACAAAACACTACACTTATTTGGTAGTCAAAAAAGCGGACTTTTACTACACTTTTGGTAATACACATCTACACTACACTTTGCTAATCAAAACACTACAAAACACTATGCTTCTTTGGTAGTCAAAAAAGCGGACTTTACTACACATTGGTAATCAAAAGTCTACACAACACTTTACTAATCAATGACTAATCAACACTACACTTTTGGTAATACACATCTACACTACACTTTGCTAATCAATTACTAATCAACATTTTACTTATTTGGTAGTCAAAAAAGCGGACTTTACTACACTTTTGCTAATCAAAACAATTACCACTACACTCATTAGGTAATCAAAAATGCGCCACAACACTACACTTTTGGTAATAAAATGTACACTACACTACACTAATTGTATTTTGCCTATATCTCAACCATTTTTGCATGGATGGATGAGATAAGCATACCTCTGGGGTCCTCTAGTCAGGCACTACAACTTTCATTATGACATCTTTGAAATTCAATTTTTGAGACATCCAATTTTTTTGGTATTTTGCATTTTTCTCACCCATTTTTGGGCATATTGATGAGATAAGCATATTCCCACAATCCTGTGATCCAGGCTCACAACTTTCATTATGACATCGTGGCTGTACAGTGACATCTGTGGGAAGCCCCTATCTCTGTAGCACTGTGTGTCTGTAGGCCTGTCACTCTGTAGGAGCCTGTGGGGAACTGTGGGCTGTGTGACATGGTATTGTCACACAATTGTCACACTGTACCTGACTGTGCACTGTGACACTGTGGCACTGTAGGATGCTGTGACATCACTGTGGCACTGTGGCCTCTGTGCCAAAAAGACGGTTTTGCTGATGTACGGAAATCGAGTGCATTCTACCAGGGAAGACAGTCCTGACAGGAATTTGAAGATTTTCTATGGCATGTCAGCAAACATTTTTCATGTAGTCTATGTGCAACACAAGTAGATTTGGACATCTCACACTTCAATGAGGAATTGAACTTTACACAGTGGATGCATTCACATGGACAGACAGACAAGCGTGATAAGTGCGACTGGGATGTGATAAAAGTACGACAAGTGGTCACATATTTTTTGTGCTCAACGTGCTCAAATGTCGGAAGAAAGGCAGCTACCTGTACAAGTTGTGAGATAAGAATGGTGTGATCCATAGAGTGACCATACTGGTAAGCCCATTGTCAGACATTTGACAACACTTGCGAGTTGAGGGAAGGTTGCAGAGGGAGACACCATTCTTCCAGATACTGTGACAAAAATGTCTGAGGTCGAACTCAGCATGATTCAGTTTCCTCTCTGCATCCTCAGCCCTGAACCGGTAAAGGTTCCCCAAAGCATCGGTTTCCTCGATCCTGGCAATGGAGAGCTGCTGCTCAGTGCGACAAACTTTGCGCTGCACTCTGGCAACCTCAAGGACCAACTTCGCCTCATCCCTTTCCATGTGCTCCTCATCCTCTTCTTCTTCTTCCCCCACTCGCTCCCCCTCACCCCCATCCTCAGTAGAAACCTTTTTTTTTATGGTGTATTAAGCTCGGTCAAGCAAATGTCAGACAACTCACCTCTGTTTGCACCAGCACGTTCTGAGTAGGCACAGGGGATCTTACTGTGAAGTTGAGAGTGTAATTGTGGTATGGGAAAGGGGATGTATATGGTGGCAACGTGGTCAATGACTTGCGAGCTCTGAATAAACCAATCATGGCAGGCATTCCTCGGATGAGGGAAGTACTTGTATTGGAGGGGACGATCCGTGGGACAGATGAAGATGGGAGAACTGGTAGAATTTGTTGTGAATAACTGATGTTAGCATTGGGTGTTTCAGGAACAACACTGGGGGAAGGATGTGAGTAGGAACCGGCACAAGCTGTTGTGCTAAGCTGAGGCATATCCAAACCACTGCTCATAGTTGTGCACGGTTCTGGCTTGCTAAACGTACTGGAGGGCTCGGGGGCTGCCATATGAAGACAACATAGCAAAATGATGCAAACACAAAGTAGCAGAACTGGTGGGTGAAAATCACAAGGCTTCTACTTGACCCAAAAATTGTGGGAAAGTGCAGACCGACCTCGTCTTATCTCCTTCCACCGATTCAGGTCTTCTCATTCAACTAGTCAACACTTTCATCATCTGTGAGTAATTCTGAACTTTGAGCCTTCTGAAAAGAGTGTTCTATCTGTGTTCACGTTGCTTATCTTTCAAGAAATATAGCACTGAGTCTGCAACCCAAGAAGTTATTGCAGACAGAAAGGTATGCACAATAGATCGATGATATCTTTGTAGAACGATGTAACGTGTATTTCGAGGAGCATGTGTGCTGGTACAGCTCAGGGAGTGATCAATGTATTCGGAGGAAAGCTAAACTACGTTCAGAAAAAAGTATGCTCATTGATCCCTCCTGGACTTTTCCCTCCTCTGACAATCTACCATCCAACCCCACTCCAACCATTCTCCATTCATGGTTCTTGATCGTGGATGGACAACACGAGCAGCTTGCATGCACGTTGCCTGAGTCAATGTGCAGCATCGGTGGGTTGGTCTTGAGGCATCTTGTCCAGCAGTGTGGATATGAAGCAACTTCCACAAGTGGAAGGTGTGTGACTCTGGAACATCGATGTGGAACTCATCATCGTCAAGCAGGTTTCCAAGTCTCATTGACATCAAGTCTCCCTGAATCATCGACGCAATGAATCTCAGTGTATGCGAGGGAGTTTGGAGTGATTAGCGGACCTCTTGAATAAAGTTCAGAATGAATACCTGAAATGTGAGTGTTCATTCTTCCCTTGTTCCTGCTTCATCGACAACAAATACTTACAATGATCGAGGCCAGTAAAGATATCTTGCATGTCATCAGATGCATGATGAACAGAAATCCAAGGGATGGCGTCGCAGGAAGGAAAAGAAGTGATGTTTAGTGAGTCTGTTCAGCTGAGATATTGCTTAGGGATCCATGATTGACTGGTACTTATGGAATCCAGGATGCAGCTTTCGTCTGCAGACCTGCTCTGTGACACCGCCGCTGAGTGCGGTCTTTCTATGGGACTGGGTCCTATCTGTCTGGACGAGCTGATGTTCTGGATGGAGAAGCAGTCTCTACAACTCATCACTCTCACTGTTCAGGTTGCATGGACCAGATTAATGGAGGGTACGCTTGATTCCGGGGGACTCCCTGAAGAGCCTTTGCATACCGTTGGCCGACATCTTCCCACAGGAGTTGAAGCCAGCGACACACCATAAGTGCGAGCATCTGATCACGGAACTTGTTCATCAACGTGATGTTACTTGTACCCTCATCCAGCAATGAGTAGCGGACCCCAAAGCTTTCACGTGGTTTTCCTAGATGCGCTTCTTTCTGCACCTTACAGCACTCTAATTTGTATCCTTGGATGCCGATGCTGATGATACCATTGATGTACGTGGTTGCCGCGCCAACATTCTGAGCACAGAAACACCACCCAGCACTGCTCACATTGTTACTCAAACTCGGGTAATTGCCATCCTGGAACGTTACTTCAGAGATGCGACCTTATGAGCTTTGTTCTCGAGTTTGCGGAGCCTATCGTTTGTGTCGTGGACTTTACCACTTTGTGTGTGCCGCATACACTCTTATCCATTCTCAACCAGACAGCGCAGAATATCACAGAATATCCACCACCCAGTTTTTCCTGGCACTCGAGAAGGTCAGTATGTCACGAAGCATTTGCAAGTTAGTGTAATTTAAGCCTTTTCTTACTAGGTCTCTGTGCAAAACTGTGCGGTTCCTTGCACAAGAAGCCGGAACTGAACTTCCTCCCATGGTTCCTGAGGACTCCCTTCATCAAACTTCGATATCTGAATTGCAAGCGGACAATCAACTAACCTGATACCGAGCTATGCAGCTGTAGTGGCCTCAAAATGTTTGTTGTTATGGGATCATGCAGGGGTCAAAAAAAATGGGCACCAAAACCCTAGATTGTTGTCAGCACCAGGCTCCCTCTAAGCCACCAAACAAAGAAACTGACTCCACCTGTATTTAATCAAAAGCAAGGGAGAAAGAAGACACACATAACATGGTCCCCTTCCTCTGCTGTGGCTCCCACATTCACATGCCCGGCTTCGTGTCCACCATCTCCAATTCTATTATCACAAGGTATCAAGATTGGAGTGTCGCTCGGCATGGTTGGATGGCAGAGATGCCAAACCCATTCTGCACATGGAGCTGGGGGATTTCCTGCAAATACAAACCAGAACCGACCTTACCCTAGTAGCACTTGACACCCTTTTTTGCTGAAATCACTCCACAAACTGGTGCTTGATCGTGCCTCAAGGTTTAACCTGGATGAATTATAGCTGGTATTTTCAAACCGTATCACCCATCTTACTAGTATCTACGATTCTACGTTATTCATTTACTTAATGTCACCGAATCAACCTGACATGGTTCAACATTCACCCATTATCATTCACTGAGTACATATACACAGCTGTAAGTGACAACTAAGTTTCTGCCACATGTCACTTACGCGGCACTTCAAGTACTTTGAAGTCTTACTGGACTTCACGACATTGTGAAATGGGTACTCTGCAAGCTTCCAGCTTCCTCTTTAACCTCACCTTCAGCTTTCCAGCGATTTCCTTATCTCCATCCCTGATACCAAAATGCTGAGCTGTCCGCATTGTGCAAAGGCATTTCGAACAGCAAATGGCGTCACTTTCCACCTCCAGCAGCTGCGAACAGCATGTCACCTTTGGGAATGAGAATACATTTCATTCTCTGGTGATCCGACCTTGGAGGATGCTGATGCACTCGCTCTCCATTCTCCAAACTGGGATGCTGAGCAGACAGACGGTCACTTCGAAGTCCCATACCCTGAAGATGTCGATTATGACATCCCTGAAATCAGAGAGAGAGAGAAACCAGTCGAAGGAGTGGAAGCTTCTGTACCGACGACTTGTGCCAGACATCTTTGCCAAGGTGAGCAATTCGAAGGTGCTGCAATCATATATAGGATCGGGGACACCTTTCTCAGGCACTTTGACATGGATCGTCATGCTCTCCATTGTCAAACTAACATGTATTATCCTTTTGCCAACCTTGGAGACTGGGAAATGGCCAACTTCCTGCTCCAGTCAAATCTCAGTATGAGAGAGATCAACAGTTACTTGTCTCTAAGTATGGTAAGCAGCCATCATATTTCGCAAAATTATTGCTATCATTTACATGCTACCTCTTACTATAAAGACGAAGAAGATGCCGCTCTCCTTCTGGACTGCAAAGGAACTTCATGGGCATATTGAGGATCTTCCAAAAGGGCCATGCTGGAAAATTTGTATAGTTCCTATGCACCATCCGACCACCAGCCCCGTTGAGCTCTATTGGCATGATCCTCTCGAATGCATAGAAGCATTGTTTAACCATCCATTCTATGCAGGAAAGATGGACTATTCTCCATTCCGCATGTTCACTGCTGCGGGATGAATCATGAGGGTATACAGCAAGTGGATGAGCAGCGACGGGGCTTGGGAGCTGCAGGTAAAGGTTTCGAGACAACAAGCTGCATATGTTGACTATTATCAGACACAGATTCCCACAGGCTCCATGCTTTGCGGCATAATCCTTTCGTCAGACAAGATGAATATCACCAACATGTGCAGAGGCAAGGTAGCGCACCCATTACTTATTAGCCTTGCTAACATTAGGATGAATGTCTGGAACAAAGCTTCATCACATGCCTTTCTTCTGACCACACTGATGCCCATTGTTGAATTCATCCACCCCATTCCAAGGATCTGTTCAGTCCTTGAAGCACGTCTCTTCCACACATGTCTTGATTTCATCCTTGAACCTCTCAAGAAAGCTGCTCAGTTGGGATGGATGATGGCGGATCCACTCGGGAACGTTCACTTCTGCTTCACCCCACTGGTCGCTTACATAGCTGACACACTGGAAGCGTGCATGCTTGCATGCATACGAGGAAAAACGTCACCTGTCATGAAAGCTATGTACAAGGACTTCAGCGACCCGTTTTGTCATGGTCCACGCACTGGTGAGGAAACTCTCCGTCAACTTGGGAGCATCCACTGTGACCCCAACAACGTCGAAGCATACTTTGACGCATGCGCACGATTTCGATTAAGTGGCGTATCACATCCTTTCTGGCATAACTGGCCTCTCAGCGATCCCCATCAGTTTCTTACACCGGAATGTTTGCATCATTGGCATCACATGTCCTGGGACCACGATGTCAAGTGGTGTAGGCATGCACTGGGCGCTGGGGAACTCGATTTCCATTTCTCTCTCTTACCACCCATCACAGGTCTTCGTCAGTTCAAGTCTGGGATCACCAAATTGAAGCAGGTTGGGGGATGCACCCAGCGTGATGTCCAACAATACCTTGTCGTGGTCATAGCCAGCTCTGCCCATGCCAATGTCATTGCTGCAGTCCACACATTGATGGAATTCCATTATCTTGCCCAAGCACCCATGATCACGGAAGAGGGATGTGAAAAGATTGCAGTGGCACTTGCAGAATTTCATTGTTACAAGCATGCCATTATCAACGGAGGCCTTTGTCGAGGTGACCAGAGTGGGTTAGTCCTTGAGCACTGGGAAATACCCAAACTCGAGCTACTACAAAGTGTTGTTCCCAGCATACCTCAAGTCGGTTCTGTGCTACAGTGGTCTGTGGATACAATGGAGCATGCTCACATAGAAGTCGTTAAAGACCCAGCGTCAAGGACGAACAATAAGGACTACAGCTCGCAGATCTGCTGCCACCTGGATCATGTTGAGAAATGCCGGATGTTTGATACTGCCATATGCTTATGCAGGGCTACTGTGGGGGGCTTTTCTAGTTCTGCCATCGAACGTGACAAGGATCGAAGTGACGGAGAGGTTGGTTATGCAGCTGACAATGCAGATGAAGCTGGGGAAGCTGTCTTGAATGACTTATGGGCACCGATGTAGGGAGTGAGTACTCCCTACCAGGATATTTCTTTTACTTTATAGTTTTTATTTTCACTTTTATTTCTGTTCATTTACTCTAGTCCTTACTTAGTTTCGAGTTTAGACACGTGAGTAGCTTATATAAGCACACACGCACTTACACTTCACTGTAGCTACTTACAAAAATAATAACGAACTTCCGAGTGTTAGGAGTTTGAGTTTGAGTTTGAGAAGGCTTCGAGTTGCCTTCTTCAGTGTCCAGACAGCCCCAGACAGCCTCAGATGTCCCCCCTCAGACAGCTCTCTCTTCCAGGCTATAGGAGCCCCTTTGGAAGACCTCCCCTTTCAGATCACTGTTCATCCCCAGACTCAATTTAATCTTTCTCTTCACCGAAACAGTTGCCATCTGACTTTTTCGATATCACTGCAAAGCATGTTGCATCCACAGCCCTCTCTTCCTCTCCACTGCACACATTCACATGTGGTTTGACTGCATTCCATCTCAACCTCCACCATTCTCTCTGTCATCTTTCAGTTGATTCTGCCGCAGAGAAATTTGCTATACCCGACCTTCGTAGCGCATTGGGAGACTTCCTGGCTCTCCACAGCTGCCACGGTCGAAGGATCCAACCTTTCGGGAGAACCAGACAGTTGGCACAAGATACGCCACTGCCCTTTATATATCTTCAAATTTGGTACAAAGTCTGTATCCAGCAAAGGGATTATCACAACAGAACTTCCACCACTTCAATGTATACCATTCATGCCGAACCACCAAACGGTCATTGGAAATATGGTCGCTACGATGCAGCTATTCTGCAGGTGGATGAGGGTCATGACTGGCCAGACAGTGGGCTCACAGGTATGTTTTTTCGTATGCACAGTAGTGGAACTAATCTTAGTGCAGGACATGTGGTTGTTGAAGTCCGTCTCATAATGCATCCACGTCCTCCCTGGGGGATGAATGTTGTGTGGGCAAACCACTTTCTTGTCTATGTGTGGCAGCTTGGCATCATCAATGTGGAACTTGCAACGCACTTACCCGTGCTCAAGCAGGCAGTTCGCACATTTGGATCATACTTTGGCAATATATTCCCTCTAGATCAGATCAGCTCCTTTGCTCATGTTGTCCCTCGGTTTGGCGAGACTGCTGACAAGAGGCTAACTTACATGAATGCCTGTCATGCCTCGCAGTCATTTTACTTAAACAGATACTTTGACAAGGATTTTTTCTATGCTACTAATCGCTGACTCGTGTATGCCTCTTTGTTTGGTTTTTCTTCAAGTTAATATCCAGTTCCCTGTATGTACATACTGTTCTGAAGCTGAAGCTTGTTGCTGTACATGATTGAATCCTAGAGTTGATGGTGCTATACTAGAAGAGCCTTTGAGAACACATAACCATACATACCTATATTCAATATTCACTATTCACTATTAATTAGTATCCGTATCCATATCTTAGCACAAGCATGACTATCAATCCCGATCAGGATTTATGGCACATACCAGAAGCTGATGCTTGTTGATTTGAATCACCATCTTTGAAGTTCTTCCAATCGCTGGTCGAACACCACTGCTGGATTGCCAAGTAGTAAGGAATGGGAGTAGGAGGATGTCATCGGTGCGTTTGGCTTTCGGAAAAGATAACTAACTACTTGCTTCAAGTATATGGAACCAGTCATTGTTCAATGGTTCAGCTGCCTCGTTGTCCTTCGATTCAACAAATCTTACTATGACTGCTAGCATTGTCGAGCCCGTGTCTGGCATATTTTTGACCCCTTCCCTCTCCTAGTCAATCGGACGGATGGCCATGTTCTCTCATGTACAACCAGCAACTCGTCATAAGCCACTGGGAAAAATAGTCTCCAGGATGGATTCCTGGCCCACCCAGTCAAACTTCCTCTGTGAGTTCTGCATCAAATCGGATAACGAGTGTACAGATCATTCCATACAACAGACTCTTATCGAATCAAATGTCGGTAAGTACTAGTCCAAGGGTATATCTGAATATGTATCCTCGATCCCCTACTAAATGTCCTGATTGTACTCACACAGGTGTTTGTCTCACAAGCCACTTTCAATGCATTGTGGAACCGTTTCATATATGTGGCTGACATCAAAGAATAGAGGTGTAAGCGGATTCGTGTGGTAGAACCCGAAGCCGGTCTTAAAGGTCAGCCCACTGGTAATCTCCATGACCTCCATCTATGCCCCAGTGCAGTGGGCATCGAGGATTCTACACACACAAATGCATATGGTGGTCAGTCCCGTTTGTTGTTGAAGTTCGTCTTTCCATAGAGAATTTGATGAGGAATCCATTCAGGCAAGTGTAACTAGGTGCTACTCAAACTCGGAGATATGCTCATGCTTGTCACATATGCCTTCCAGGATAAGTACGTCTTTTGGAATGCACCGGCCCCCGTTCTTTCTATGCTTGTCATTCTCAGTCAGAAGATTCTCTTGTCTGAGCTGAGAGTTTTCTTGTAGGTGTGGGGGGCTATAACATTGCTCCGTGTCCCTGTATCACAAGTGCATCACATCCCACATAGGTGTGCAACACGGTACTGAGGTATGTCTCCCAGAACCACCTCGTTCACTCCAACTCACCGGCAAAGCTTACTCCACATATGGTGCACAACACACATACGTCTAGAAAGGGTGTTATAATGGTGGAGAACGCTCACGTGGGAGGATACTACTATAACCTTTGAGTAGTGTGGAGGTGTGCATGAACAGAGCAACGGGCTACTCAGCGTTGTCTCGGTTTATCTTGTGTAGAGAAGAAAAGGGATGTTGATTGGGAGTCTCAAGTGTGTTCAAAGTAAGTACGTGTTCTCAGGTCATGCAGTCTGGCCATGCTGACACTTGTCAAAAGCCACAATCAACTCAGCTGGCATAGGGCAGATGAGTCACAGATTTGAGGCTGCATGTCTTCAACCATGAACAATTCAGATAACAGACGAAGAGGAGAGATTCTGCAGTGTCGGCTCAGGTTCAGCTGGTATGTCTTTACACACATTTCCAATTGCTTATCCTAATATCCTTCTCTTCTAGTTTTCAGAAAACTTCTTTGTACAGGTTGGAAAGCAGATCCACCGACAGCCTCGCACTGATGCTACACAACATTTGAATATCATATAGTGTCAGCCCTTGAGGAAAGCGGCCAGGCTGATTCACACCAAGCCCTCAACGCTGTGCAAGTAAATGAAACATTGGTCATTGAAGTGCCTTCCCTACCAAGTATCCCATTACATATACTGCTCAACGCTGCTCAGCGGATTCGTTGCAGCAGATGAAGAAGGCTTTCGTCAGTCCTATCGGGTAAGATTAAAGATGTTTTGAATGTACACCTCGATCAAACCACTAGCAGTGACTTATGTAGTTGTAGTACCTCAGCTTGCCAACCTTCCACGGCTCATAATGGTGGCAAAGTGCAAAGTAAGGAAGCAGTCATTGGTGGCCCTACCTGTTGATTGACGCGACCTACAGCCAGTCAAGGAGGTGCTGTTGCCCAACTAGAAAGAGTAGGTAAGGTGGTCGAGACTCCACACAGACTATGCAAGCCACAGGTTGTACTCTCCAGTGACGAGAGTATCAATCCCATGGCACCGACCACTCATCATGGAAGGAAGACGCCACGCAGTGCACGTACAGCTTCTCAAGCCCAGGTAAGTTGACATGCCAAACAACAATTTGTTTCACCCAGATTCCGCTAGGACAAATGCACATATACTTCTAGTGGGGTGGAGGATTCAGGCTCCCACTTTGGGTTGTGAACTGATGACTCGCAGCTGCCCTCCTTCGTTGGTACCCAGTCCCTACGTGATTATGAACAGAGCTGTACTAGCATGAAGCACGTTTCTACTGAAGGTGTGTCGAAATTGTTTCAGAGGATGCTCATCATTCTTACCACTGAACTGCAGGTCGTTCTTCTATAACTCAAGACTGTGTCTCGGGGTCATGCATGGAGGTTCATCATCCGGGTGGCTCTTTCCCCGATACATCCTGAGGTAAAAACATGGCTAGGAAACAGAGATTAGGTGGTAATAGTGGTCATAACCTATCTGTTGTTCCCGAGGCAGACAACTCCCGGGAATCGGACACGAACAGCAGTAATAATGGTCGTGAAGAAGTCCAAGATGACGGCGATCTATTTGACGACTCTCAAGCAGATAGATGGGGTAACGAGCAGCACTCCCAACAATGTTGGAGTGACGACGAGTGGAATACTTTGCCCAGTCCAGTGATCCACTCTGATGATGAGACAGATACTCAATGAGATGCGCACCTTAACTTTTTTGGAGGTGAGTGGTGGTCCTTGCATTGTCCCATATAATACTTACTCTTCTCTCTCTCTCTCTCTCTCTCTCTTTCTTCAGCGCTGAATACCAACACTCATCAGGATGATGAGCTGTTGTCTCCGCTGAGCTCACCCTCTGCTAAGTCTGTAATGCAGACTCAGCCATTACCAAGAGCGACTTCGAAGCAACCTGCTCAGCAGCGTCAGCATCCTTCACAGGAAGGCTTGCCATCCCGGCTTCCACGCAATTTCCATTCTCAGTCCATGCGCAAACCACCTGTTCCCTCCAAACTTCCCTCATCTCGGCAGGGTGTTTCTTTGCAACCTACAGTTACCTCTCGTCGTTCAGAACAAGTCAAGTCAAATGTACCTCAACAGGGTGCTTCCTGGAATCATGAACCTTCCCGACTGCCAACACCAGGTTTGTTGCACAGTTTGTCACCCACTGCATCATGTCGTACCACGGATAGGCAAGCTATTGGTGTCCGAAGAAGTGGTATCCACGAGACCCACCAAGTTAACCAAGAAGTATTTAGTATATTATTATTGATAACAAGTGCGACTACCATTATCCACCAGCCAGGAATCGACTACAATGTACTTGGTCGGCATCATAGCTTTAATAGTCGCTGAAGATCTCCATCACCAACCTACTTAAGGGACGTGCATGATGGCCATGCATCTCAGGATTGCCACCCCTCAAAGAAGATCCGCCCTGATACAACATCACCTGACCAACAGTCGGCTGTGGAGGAGATGATGGATGTGGACAATGCAGGAGCTAAGTCTGTCAAGTGTGAGTGTCCAGGGCGTTCACAGAGCACTGTCATTCCGAAGCCCACGACACTGGCATTCTACCCTCCATTATGGATGAAACTACTTGACGAGGCCAAGGCAAGGATCCGGCTTCATGTCACCACTGAAGAACCCTTCCTTAGGCTCGAGACTGCTGTCGACGGTCAGTGTAGTGAAATAATAATTGAGTTGGTTGTCAAATACCAGGAAGACAGTAGTGAGCTTGAGGCAGGTAAATATGCTCCTTTCGCTTTGATATATTCTTGGCCCACTCTTAACCTTTTTGTCCAGGCTTCTACCCACAACACAAGAGGTCTATGGCACGGATGGTAAATGCCCATTCACTACCGGTTTTTATTATTTATTATTTCGACAGTTATTCAATGACACACAAACCTTCTGGAGTGAAATCAAGAAGTTGGCTGCATGGATTGTTCCTATTGAGTATAATTTGTCTGCACTGAAGAGTGCTACGACTGAACATGAGTGGCTTGAAGCTGTCAAGCAGAAAGCCGCTGCATTTCTCGAGGGAGCTAAATTCCTTCGAGGAGAGTGTGACAATCTTGTATGTACAGGTTCTTTCCACCCATCTAGCCGACCAACCTTGTCGATTATTAGGGCAGAGCTAGCAACTTTGCACACTCCGCTCTGCGGAATATTTGTCTTGCAGTTTACTACAGTAACAGTGTCAAATCACTCTGTCAATACATTGAGTTTCAGCACTTTGTCCCATACAAAGCCCTTGCCCTCGTCGCCACTATTGTGAGTTATTTAACCATTCAGCTTCGAAGTTAACCATGATGTCGCTTTCAAGGTTCACAGCATTCTTTCGATATACAAATGGCATGGCTTCTCCAAGGCAGAATTGTTGAACATGGGTGAGCTTGAAGACTCTTACCAGAGACTGCTTGTGCTAATGGACACTGTTGCCCTTGATATGTATCATGGCCCAAAGCTCACTGCCATGTTGGAGGACTGGGCACAAACAGGAATGTCAGTATTCATCTGTGAACTTGTACATGTAATCTCACCAGTCCTGCAGGACTGGGTTCATTGTGAAAGATCCAATTCTGGTGAAGCAGGGAGATTGGGAGGTAATTTTAGATTAATATTTCCACTAATTCATGTTACACTGGTCTATAACACAATTCTGGCCCAAGAATATGATAGTGAGGTAGTAATGATCATTTACATTCACAGTGTGGATACCACCTGACAGTGTGAAGTCCTTTTGTACAGTAGGAGATAGTGTATATGGCCCTCTGCAGTAACTGACAGCTTTGGAAATTTGTACAGTGAGTGACAGCATGAGGCTGTCATACAGTGCCTGACAGCACATGGCCGTCATACAGTGCATTACAGCAATTGACAGTTTTTCCCAGCATGGGACCATGGTACATTGGTTGACAGTGAGCTTCCCAGCTGGGCTTGCAGTACAGCCACTAACAGCATTTCGGGTAGCTGGAGTAGCTGACAGCGCTTATTAGCCTTCACAACTGTAGTATTTCATAATGACATGTACAGATATAGCACAGTACTAATACTATATATGGAACTGTACAGTACTGTTACCGGACTGTGGGGTAACTAGACAGCGAGGGACCTTGCTGTGGCGCTGTAGCCGCTGTACAGCACTGTACAATGGCTGACTGATTTGCTGATGTCTGGGAGGGTCTGGGAGGTCTGGAATCATTTTTCCAAAGTCCTGGGAGCACTGGAAAGCTGGGGGGGA
Organism: Pisolithus microcarpus; assembly: GCA_024613185.1. Classification (NCBI taxonomy): domain Eukaryota; kingdom Fungi; phylum Basidiomycota; class Agaricomycetes; order Boletales; family Pisolithaceae; genus Pisolithus; species Pisolithus microcarpus. The sequence goes on along the minus strand of JANFAI010000010.1, from coordinate 1,088,127 downwards.
AACATCTGGTTTGCTGATGAAGTTCACAGTTCCCCAGTTCGTCAGCTAATAGTGAGCTGCAGAATTGATTAGTCATACCCTAAAATGTACTAGCTTGGTACTAGTTGTTGAGATGATGGTGTCTCGACAAACCAGATTCACATGACTGTGCTACGACCAGTTGAGGCCGTACATAGTCTAAGAAATTAGTGAAACATATGACGGACAAATGATGTATATTGCAGGAATGGGGACGGACAGAATGTCTTGTCCGCCTCCATAGAAACTGATATCAAATACTACGAACATATAACAAGGTAGCTACCGCAGAGTGAATCGATATGAGACAAGAGCTGCTCGTCGCCCCGCACATATGCTGGACATCTAAGCTCATCGATACTAGCATCCATCTCCGAGCAGCCTACCACCTGCTTAAGTAAACCATTCCTACTGCTGCGCTCACACTAGTGCCGTGATTCGTACATGTCCGCATCCCAATACCCCATAGTCCCCCCATAGTGCCCAGGCTCCCTTGCATGGTCTGGTGTTATCCCTGGTGGATATACACCACATATGATCTTTCACATGTAGTATAAGTGTATTACAGTGTATCTGAATGCTTATTTGAGTATTCTAAAGGCCTCGGAGGGCTGGAAAGCACATTAGGAGGGAAAATAAACAATGTGTATACATTTCTGATATTTCAGACCATCTCAGAGACAAGTTCCCATGCAATGAACTGTGGATGTTGTATTGGTCCATATAAACCCTTGAAGGGGGATATGTTATATTTTTCAGAGTGTCTATGTCAAATGTATCAAAGATGTAACTAGCTTCTCAGTTTCAGCCCTTAAAAAGAATTCTCCAGCTATTCACAAGCCCTCAGACACTCAATTGATGGTCCAATCATGTTCTAATACACTTGGAATAATTCTGTTCCCTTTCTCATTACACTTTCTAGCACCAAATGCCCAGGAGGAGTTCTCCAAGGTGTAACATGTTGAGGAGATCATGGCATTGCACCTGAGCCACTCCATCACCGATTATGAGATTTTGATATGTGGTAGGCACTCATGTACCCTTGAAGGGGACATCATAACCAGTCTGAAATATCAGAAATGTATACACATTGTTTACTTTCCCTCCTAATGTGCTTTCCAGCTAGTGTTGCCACAGCTCAGCTTGGCTTTATTTGGCTCAGCTTTGCCCAGTTTGGAATAATATCTGTCTTGGTTCAGAAACCAAGCCACCTTCAAGCTGCAGCTTCAGCTTGGCTCAGCTTCTGAACCAGCTCAAGCTGGACCCACTACTTAGTCTTAGTGTGAGAAATTTTCAGGTGGCACCAATCACCATGGCAGGGCCAGCAAGTGAGGGCAGGCTATTCAGTTAAAGGGGCTCTGTGGGGCAGCACACAGGCAGCAAGATTTGGGAGGGTCAGGGGTACAACAAACTCTGTTGACATCCTGATTCCTAAATGCATTCATCTACTGTCCTAGGCTCCTAGGCTCCTAGGCATCCTAGCTAGCAAAAAGTGGTTGAAAGTACAGTAAATGTGTTGGGAAAGGCCTGTAAAGTCAGTTTATTCCCTAAAATTTGCAGTGGCTGTGCAGCACTGCCACTGCAAACACATTTGCTCCGCTGACTAAGCAGAGGGGTCAGGGTTGCACACTCTCATTCACCACCCTTTAGTACCTGCATTAGTGCTACTGTAGGCCAATTCAGGACGATATCTATGGAATGGACACGAAAAAATAGCTATTGCATATGGAAGTGAGCCTGAATTTGTGCACTAAGTCCTGTTAAGTGACTTTACAGTGTGTAGCCCCAACAGTGATGTCATCACAATCACGTGACTGTTCCCGTGGTCCAAAACGGCCATTACTCTGAAGTCAGAAGCTAACACTCCATATGCTCACTCATCGATCCCAGTTCCCCGTGGCCATCCTTTTCCATCTTCAGTGGACCCGTCCCACAGCAGGTCTCGCTAGCAACGATGATGATCCATCCCATTTCAAGTCCCTTTCAGTCTGGTATGCTGCAGAATTTCTGGTCTTCTTCCCTAGACTCATCCACCAATCTGTCCATGCAGCATTCCATCTTGCTATGGGGAAATAAAACCACCTGGATGCAGCTGGTACGGGTCGCTCGGGACCATCGGAAGGTTGCCCCTGGGTGGCAGCAGCCACCCCTTTGACTCATCGTCCGGTAATGGAAACAATGGCAATGGCTACAGACATAACACTATTGATGCTTCCAACATGAGCCTGTTCATCAGGGATGCCAGGCACATCCTCCTCGACAATGGCTCTGCTCTTCGTGAGCTGTGAACCCACCCAAGGACAAGAATGGCAGTGGTGGAAGTGGTATGACGAGCAGACATCACAGCATCAGCGTCGTCCAGCCCTGATGGCCTACCATCATTGGCTTCAATGCCCCAGGCCATGACACCCAGGACAAGTTGGCTGCAGGGGCGCATTCACATGTATTCCACACTCCCTCGTTCAGTTGTGGTGGCTTCATGCTCTCCGACAACGATCTCACTGCAGATCTGGGCTTGCTCAGCCTCTCCAAAGACGGGTCTGGGCCATCGTCATCAGTTCATCCCCCAAACCAGCCATCCTTGCTTCCCATTTATGCCCCCATATCGAGAAGTCCTTTGTCGTCAGACCAGATATCCCCCTATCAATGCATCAACCTCAACATACCGACTGGTACCTCTTTCGCATCCCGCCAGCGCTTCGGATCCCCGAGTGATAGCGGTCTGTCCCCTGGTGACAGTCCTCCCTGCAGCCAGTTGGAACAACAGTTAATAGATACTCAATACCTCACCAGTGGCAACAACGACCATGGCTCTCAACAGCAGCAGCAACAACAACAACAGCAATCGTCCCTCACTGCTCGTTTCATCCCTGGGAAGGGCATCCAGTATCTTCCTCAGGGGAACAATGACCCCCCACCTTATAGATCGACTTCATCCCATTGCCGCTGTCACCCACCATGGGTCGTCCAATCCAACCTCAACAAGGTCTGTTTTACCCCCCAGCAAAAGCAATGTCGTTCGTCTGATGCTCCTGTTCCGAATCTCAATGATCTCAGCAAAGGCATGCCACTGTTGTCTGTGCCAGCTTCGTGGCCACTCTACATCATCGAGTTCAAAGCAGGTTGTACCAATCTTTTCTACCTGACCAACCTTAGTCTCAACATTCATGTGGGTGATCTGGTCATCGTGGAGGCAGATCAGGGGAAGGACCTGGGTACTGTCATCAATGATTGAATCACTCTCAAGGAATTTGCTGATGCGCAGCAAAATACACAGGGACCGACGAAAATTGACATTCTATTTCATTGCAGAAAAGCACATCGACTTCCAAGAGCTTGTGTGAGAGCTGTTCAGGTACAATGCCGTTGCATTGATGTAGTTCATGCTTGCTCACCATCTTGTTCCCAAGGTTATACAAAACGCATATCTGGATGGCTTCTCTCCAAGGCCCTGGTGGTTATGAACAGTAATAGGCCAACCCTCCTCCAAGACCAAAGAAAAGTTAGCAAATCTGAAATCAAGATAGTAATGCCACAATATATCACAACACCCCTTCCCCTTGTCTGTTTGATCATGTCTCAATTTTACAAGTAGATATGCAATCTCTCCCATCTGTCTCTGGCTTTCTTCATTTATTACATTTCTAGGTCAACCTAGACGCTCTTAGGTTGTGAGTGTACACGTACCCTGGCAGTCTTAACTATTTATTCCAGTGTGCTTCAAGAGATTTCTTCTATATGATCGCCACTCTCCAGTGTCTCTCTTGCGCCAGTCAGACACCAATGTATTACTACTGTACACAATCGGATTAGTGTTAGCGTTTTGAATGTGCAACATGTGGGCAGCCATGTCTCTGTCAATTGATTCATCAGTGTTAGTGTCATAGGATACATTATGTGTGTGACTATGTATTGATACAAATGTGGCAGCATATCTCAACGGCAAGAGAACCCTTTACCAGATGATGGTATGACATGTCAAGGTGCTTCATTCACGGTGTGGTTGTTGTTGACCTTTCGTCCTGCGGTGACTGCGCATGATGGCGACGAGAAAGGATGTGAGAACTCGAGAAAAGAGGAAGAAAGTAGGGGACATACCCCACAGTCTACAGTCCATTGGACTTTGCTGTTTTGACATGGGCATTCCGAGCCATTTAAGTAGACAGTGCATATGGTAAACATGACTGCACTGTCCCCACACCGTATTTGCTGTTCCGAACCTTCAGCACCACTTTTTTCCATGGCGAAGAAAGACACATACTGAGTGGACAATCATCTCTGGGCATTTTACACGTAGGGCAGCATCCTTCATAGGGGACTCAACAGATCCGTAGCTGTGGCCTTTTGCAAAATCTCTCATTTATGGCAAATAGCAAGCAAGGTTGGTGCCGCCATGGTTTATGTAATAGTGTAGTGCCACACTTGCAGTTGTGTGGCACTGGAAACCAGTGTCGTCTTGAGTTATCTGATCTGCAAGATGGCTACTGGGCATTGTCGAAGCAGTTCCACTCATCGTGCCCGTGGTGCAGATACCAGGCAGAAAACAGGTAGGACCCAAGCAGCCCTGCCTCCCACCCAAGGTACGTTCACTTTTGTTCAAGGCATTTTTTTCTCTCATGGGTATGTGCCTTACAGACGAAACAGAAACATTCAACTTGGACCAAGTATCATCGTCATCTGACAATGATCAGCCAGATCGTCCTGCACAACCTGTACTCCCCACAATCCCCAACAATGATGCCAACAGTGAGGCCTCTCCCTATGATCCACTTTTAGATACCGCCCATTCAGAGAGCAAGACTGCTTCAACATATGATGTCAACCATTACTTTGAGCGGGAGAAAGATAAACCGAGTGTCTGCAGAGTTTGCTCGTAAGTCTATCCTTACCCTCACTTTTTCACGACTCAAGCGACATTTTACAGCAATCTTCGCAACAAGTATCCAGCTGAATACACGAAACAGAAGAAACACACAATCTTGTACTCTCCAAATACGACGACAGGTGTCCTCCACAGTCACATCAGAAAGTGGCATCTCCTTCATTTTATTAATTTGGCGATGGAACTGGGGAGGGCATGGCCGATTCAAGTCTCACCTGTGAAGGAAATTCTGGTGCTTGGTTACATGCTTGAGGAGTTGAAGGCATTCTTAGAGAAAGGTGTTGATCTCAAGTCGCTTCCACCCCGGGCTATCAGGGATTTGTTACTGGACCCTGCTGCTGCAAGTGATAGGGCCAATGTTCCGCCATTTTCCCTCCCCATTTTTCAGAAGTTCCTTGTTAACTTTATTATCGCTGACGACCAGTCACTCAATGTCATCGAATGCAAGGAATTCCGTCACCTCGTCCTCCTTCTCAGAGATGACCTCAAGGACAGCAACATTCCCAGTTGCATGAAAATCCGGTCCAATATAATCCAAGTGTGGAAGGATTACTTTGCCATTTTGAAGATTGATCTTGCAGTATGTATATCATGCCTATCTACTAATTATGTTTATGTCTGTGATGGACCAGAGTGCGGTTGGCGATGTATCATTCACAGCTGATATTTGGTCTTCTGACTCTCGCCGTCCTTATCTTGCCCTTACTGCGCATTGGATCACCGAAATCTCGTGGAGCTGATCTCTACAGCCGAGATTGGCCCTCCTCACTTTTCACTGCATCCGTGGAAGACACACCGGGTCATCTCTTGTGCACACGATTCTCTACCTTCTTGACCAGGCTGGAGTAACTGCAAAAGCCAGTCACTTTACTATGGACAATGCAGAAAATAACATTACTATGATGACTCATCTCGGTCAGCTCCTCCTTCCATGTGAATTACCTCTCGGGTTCGATGCCAAGGACAGACGTATCATGTGCTACGTGCACATCATGAACATCTGCGTCCAACATGTCGTTGATGCATTCTGTTCACCCAATTTTACTGTGTTGGCTGAAGCATGGGATGATGCGTTTGATGACGGTGAGGTGGATAAGGACGAGTATTTGGCAGCAGTGCAGAGGGATCCAGTCTCACTTGGGCATAGTGCTGTCCATGCCATACGTGCATCAGGTCACCGTCGTGATGAATTTGAGAAGCTTGTTGCAACTGGAAATGACCAAGACTGGTTCAAGTCTCCAGATGGACAGCCCGTCCAAGTTCCTGAAACTCAGCTCCTTTGCGACATTAGAACTCGGTGGGACTCAACGTTTTATATGGTCAACTGCCTTCGCATCCTACACTTACCAATCGGTTGTTTCTTATCGCTGCCAGCTCAGAAGGACATCGCGCATTACCGCATGAGCGACATGGACTGGTTCGTCCTCCGGGAATATGAAATACTCCTTGATGTACATATGGACTTTACATCGTGCTGCAGGAAACTGACTGACGTCACTCAGATACCTCACAAAGTCCAGCAATGCATGTCCTCTGAAAAGCGAGCCACACTGAACCATGCTGTCCCCTCATTCGAACTATTCATGACTGCATGGGAGAAACTGCATGAGACGAACAAGCGCATTGTGCCATTCATCGATGTCAGTCTCAAGTGGGCCAAACAGTACTACAACCACATGGATAACACACAAGCCTATATAATATCCATGCATAAGTTTTTGTATCACCAGGGGCATTTTTATTGATGCCAGTCTGAGTAGTCATTGATCCCTCTCTTCGATTTCAGTGGATCCACAAATACTGGGGGCGGGAGTTGGATCATGCATGCAGAGGACATCGTACTAGCTTTGGTGAGTGGCATCACCGCTCTTCTCTTCTGTGAATCCAATTAATTTATTGTGCAGATGGAGAAATATCGTGTGACGAAGGTTTCAGCATCTGGAAACATCGAATCCTCGTCCCAGCCGGACTCCTTGGACTCCCTCACTCACCTCAACAGGCTTGACGACATGGAACTTGGGTCATCAACATGCGGTGCCCTTCAGGCTGTTGAACAAGAATACTGGTTGTATGTCGATGGTGAACTTGTGGACGAAAGTATGGATCCTCTTAGATTTTGGGAGGTATAGTATTTTACTTTTGTACATTCAACTTTTTGATACTCATCACTCGTGATAACTCAGGTGAACCACGCTCGATTCCCAACAACGTTCGCCATTGCGATGGACTACCTTCTGATCCAGGCATCTTCTGTACCTTGCGAAAGAGTTTTTTCATCAAGTGCTGACACAGATATGAAGAAGCAAAACCAGATCAGCCCAATACTAATGGAAGCCCTCCAAATGCTGAAGTACCACTTGAGGAGTCAGCGAATCGACTTCCTGGCAAACTGGACTTCCCCTTATACCGTCCTTGTTGAGGATGAACCGGAGGAACCAGATGACGCAGGCAAGAAATGGAAAGGAGATGCTGACGTTCATACCACTTTGCAGGTCCTTCTTGATAGGAGTGAGGCTGAGGAGGGGGAGGCGCTTCCGAGTAATGTCAACGTATACGCATAACATCTTCACTAGGTTCCAACCCGACTATCAAACTACTGGTTATTCCATAGAGTTGATAGTTTACATCACGTATTCTGAACATGTGTAGTCTTCTACACCTGCAATTGACCACGAATTTTCTGCACTGCACTGAAATGACCATGCACGTAAATTCACGAACCTGCGTTACAGTTGACATCAGACTGGCCTGAATTTAAAGGGGAGTGTAAGAGGACAGTAACCTATGTAGATCTACAGAAAACTATGGAATAGTCAAGCATACTTATGGGTACAATGATGCAGTGAAATCAGCTATGGAGGTGCCCATTTCTATGGAGGTGATTCCCATCATCAGCAAACCAGACGTTTCCCCCCCAGCTTTCCAGTGCTCCCAGGACTTTTGAAAAATGATTCCAGACCTCCCAGACCCTCCCAGACCTGCCCAGACCCTCCAACCCTCCAGGTGCACAGCCACAGTGAGAACAAAAGTTGTAGCCCATGATCACAGGACCATGGGAATATGATTACCTCAGCAATATCTCCTTTTTGGGGTGAGATATTTGCAAAGTTCAGTTGGAGTCACAGTTTGTCAAAAACAAAAAGTGGCTGTACAGTGATGATGTCATAACAAAAGTTGTAGGGCTGGATCACAGGATCATGGGAATATGCTTATCTCATTGATATGCCCAAAAATGGGTGAGAAAAATGCAAAATACCAAAAAAATTGGACATCTCAAAAATTAAATTTCAAAGATGTCATAATAAAAGTTGTAGTGCCTGACTAGAGGACCCCAGAGGTATGCCTATCCCATCCATACCTGCAAAAATGGTTGAGATACAGGCAAAATACAATTAGTGTAGTGTAGTGTACATTTTATTACCAAAAGTGTAGTGTTGTGGCGCATTTTTGATTACCTAATGAGTGTAGTAAACTCTGCTTCTTTGACTACCAAATAAGTGTAGTGTTGATTAGTAATTGACTAGCAAAGTGTAGTGTAGACTATTGATTAGCAAAAGTGTAGTAAAGTCCGCTTTTTTGACTACCAAATAAGTGTAGTGTTGATTAGTAATTGATTAGCAAAGTGTAGTGTAGACTATTGATTAGCACAAGTGTAGTAAAGTCCGCTTTTTTGACTACCAAGTAAGTGTCATGTTTGATTAGTAAAGTGTAGTGTAGATTTGTATTACCAAAAATGTAGTAAAGTCCGCATTTTTGACTACCAAATAAGTGTAGTGGTTGATTAGTAATTGACTAGCAAAGTGTAGGGTAGACTATTGATTAGCAAAAGTAGTAAACTCCGCACTTTTGACTACCTAATAAGTGTAGTGCTTTGATTAGTAAAGTGTAGTGTAGATTTGTATTACCAAAAGTGTAGTAAACTCCGCTTTTTTGACTACCAAATAAGTGTAGTGTCTTGTAGTGTTTGATTAGCAAAGTGTAGTGTACATTTGGATTACCAAAAGTGTAGTGTTGTGGCGCATTTTTGACTACCAAATAAGTGTAGTGTCTTGTAGTGTTTGATTAGCAAAGTGTAGTGTAGATATTTGTATTACCAAAAGTGTAGTAAACTCCGCATTTTTGACTACCAAATAAGTGTAGTGTTTTGTAGTGTTTGATTAGCAAAGTGTTGTGTATATGTGTATTACCAAAAGTGTAGTAAACTCCGCATTTTTGACTACCAAATAAGTGTAGTGTTTTGTAGTGTTTGATTAGCAAAGTGTTGTGTATATGTGTATTACCAAAAGTGTAGTAAACTCCGCATTTTTGACTACCAAATAAGTGTAGTGTTTTGTAGTGTTTGATTAGCAAAGTGTTGTGTAGACTATTGATCAGCAAATGTGTAGTAAAGTCTGCTTTTTTGACTACCAAGTAAGTGTAGTGTACATTTGTATTACCAAAAGTGTAGTGTTGTGGCGCATTTTTGATTACCAAGTAAGTGTAGTGTTGTGTAGTTTTTGATTAGCAAAGTGTTGTGTAGATGTGTATTACCAAAAGTGTAGTAAAAGTCCGCTTTTTTGACTACCAAATAAGTGTAGTGTTTTGTAGTGTTTTGATTAGCAAAGTGTAGTGTAGATGTGTATTATCAAAAGTGTAGTGAAGTCCGCTTTTTTGACTACCAAATAAGTGTAGTGTTGATTAGTGTTTGAGTAGTTAAAAGTTGTGTACACTTTTGATTACCAAAAGCATAGTAAAAGTTCGCTTTTTTGACTACCAAAAAAGCGTAGTGTTGATTAGTGTTTGACTAGTGAAATGTTGTGTACACTGTTGATTACCAAAAGTGTAGTAAAAGTTCGCTTTTTTGACTACCAAAAAAGCGTAGTGTTGATTAGTGTTTGAGTAGTTAAATGTTGTTTACACTTTTGATTACCAAAAGTGTAGTAAAAGTTCGCTTTTTTGACTACCAAAAAAAGCGTAGTGTTGATTAGTGTTTGAGTAGTTAAATGTTGTGTACACTTTTGATTACCAAAAGTGTAGTAGAGTCCGCTTTTTTGACTACCAAATATTTGTAGTGTGACTAGGAAATGTACAGTAGTATTGATTAGCAAAAAAGCGTAGTCATCATTAGGATTGTTGTGTAGTGGGCACAGCCACTAATGCCTCGAAATTTTGCAAAGTCACAAAAATACCCCAAAACGCGATATAGTGGACACTAAAACTCACGCCTTTCGCGCAAGCGGCCAAAGCCAACCAAACAAAGGCCAATTCCTACTATGGGGTAGTGTATGCCATTAGCCCACTACTACCACGCATTTGATTACCAAAAAGTGTAGTGGTATTAGAAAAAAGTGTAGTAGTAGTACCAAAAAGCGTAGTAGTATTAGCAAACGGGGTAGTAGTATTAGCAAAAAGCGTAGTACTATTAGCAAAAAGCGTAGTACTATTAGTAAAAAGTGTAGTAGGTAGTGTTAATAGCAAAAAAGCGTAGTTGTATTAGGCTATTATGTGGTAGTACTTGAATTTGAATATATTACTACTTTTGATTTGATTTCTGTGTGACTGAATTCCTATTAGCTTGAAAGTGTAGTGGGATTAGGAAAAAAGCGTAGTAGTGTTATTAGCAAAAAATGGTAGTGGGATTAGGAAAAAAACGTAGTAGTGGTATTAGGAAAAAACAGTAGTGGGATTAGGAAAAAATGGTAGTAGTTGGATTAGGAAAAAAGCATAGTAGTGGGATTAGGAAAAAATGGTAGTGGGATTAGCAAAAAAGCGTAGTAGTTGTATTAGCAAAAAACAGTAGTGGGATTAGCACAAAAGCATAGTAGTGGTATTAGCAAACAATGGTAGTGGGACTAGCAAAAAAGCGTAGTAGTGGTATTAGCAAAAAATGGTAGTGGCATTAGCAAAAAAGCATAGTAAAAGTATGGACAGAGGTGATGGGCTGGGATTCTGGGAACTCTGGAACCCTGTCTGGCCAGTCCTGGCCAGAGGGGGACCTTTCTGGGTGAGCTGGGAGTCTGGCCAGCTCTGGCCAGTTCTGGCCAGGTGATGTCTAGTTTGCTGATGATTTATGGCATATGAAGATAGGTCCGATTCCCACTGGTTCCTTGTCACTCACCCCACGCACCCCATGACCCACCATCACCCACGTACATAAATCTGTTTACTAGCTTGTTCTCATGCCCACCTTGTTTAATAAGTGCTATCAGTTGAAAGAAAGGCTCGGTTTGGGTTCATACAGTAATACTTGGGCTATCTAACTTTGTGGTAGAAATGTTGACAACTTTTGAGGTGAAGTCTTCCATGTTCACAATGTACACACTAACAAGGAGTTCACTGCCAAGTTTTCACCAGCCAATGACACAGACTCGATTTTGCAGCATGAATATGAAGTTCTTTCTAAGCTTCAAGGCATTGCTGGCATACCTCATGTTACTTCATTCGGGAAGGAAGCCTCTTACAGTGTAATGGTCTTCGAGCGCCTTGGGCCTTCGCTAGAGAAGGTATTCCACTCGTGCCACCGGTCTTTTTCACACCATACTATCGCTGCAATCGGTGAACAGTTGGTGTGCAGTGTTCATATCCTTTTTCTTTCTTTCTAATAATATCTCAACTTATGTTGGGTTTTAGGGCACGTTTACAGTCTTTCCACACTCTCTACCACCTACCAGGCAACTCTTGCCCCCTTGGGTCGAACTGACCCAACTATCCAAAGGGAGACCCTCAAGGTATCTCCCCCCACCTTCCTTCAACCGAGTTTACATCTGGAGCCCACTGTGAGGGGGCTGTTTTGCTTGGTAATCCTCTCCTCCTCCTACTCTCGACCTCGTGCACGCGATATCTCGAGAACCGACGCGTCCACCCTCTCACTTTTCGAGATCCTGATTCTACTCGACGAAGGCTCGCAGGAGGTATATTTCTCGTCGCTATAGCTGCAGCGGTTCCGGAGATATCACCCGTTCTGTGGAGAAAGGCACTGTAGGACGGTTTTGGGCATAACTCGGGATTGGGTGCGCCAATCCTCTCGTTTTCTTGATCCCCCAGCACCCCTAAATCCCTTCTACGACGTCCCCGAGTTTCGTGGCATTCGGCCCAGCAGTTGTCCACCAACGCGCTACTGTTCCCCCACCCTGCCAATTGCACACGCGTTTTCTCGAGAACAGACGCGCTGCTCCTCTCGCAAACTTCAGGTATAGTAGAGCTCGTCGAGACCTCCCGGAGGGTGCCCTTTTCGTCGCGTCCGCATCATTACTTCTGGAGATATCGCGCGTTTCATGCTAAAAGGTGGTATTGGACCGTTTTGCACATATCTCGAGACTGGGTTTGCGGTTTCTCGTATTTCCTCGTTCTCCCAGGTTCTACAGGTCCCTTCTACTGTCTCCTGAAGTTTCGTAGTATTTTGCCCAGCGGTTCCTCGAAGCACTGCCGTTCTCCCCCCTCTGCCACAGCTGAGCTCCCTGGCCCCACCCTTCGCATTTTCGTGCCCTTTCGAGTTGTAGGAACCCTTCCCCATCCCCTAGAGTCATTTGGAAGCTTCTTCGAGACCCCCCAGTCACTTCGAGATCCCCAGACGTTCGAAACCCTTCGAGACTCCCACAGACGAATACCGAGCCCTTTCGAGACGCTTTCGAGACATAGACGTTCCTTTAGATGCACCCACAGTCGTTCTTAGACGTATCGAGACAAATACCAATCATTTCTTGTGCGTTTTTGCAGTCGAGCGAGGCTGTAAAGTTAAGTCGAGGCTTCGAGTCGCACGTGGCGACTATATTTTGTTTTCTCTTCGTTTCGGTGGTCGTAACCACTTTGTGACGCGTATACAAGACCCTCCCCACTCGTTTCGTGTATAGGATCCATCCCCCCCAACTCCCCATAGACATTCGAGGTCGCATCGAGGCGACCCCACCCCCCTTTGCTTTACCCTTCGAGATCGACTGCGGACATTCGAGGCTCGTGCTCGCCCTCGATAATACTACCAATAATCATCTAGACTGTGAAATATATTCGTTCGAGTTTCATAAATACCACTCGTGATGGAAGAGGCACACAGACAGTCTCGAGCCCCACTTGAGCCTCACCTGGAGTTCTCAGGGCAGGCACAGGACCTGCCAGGTTATCTCGAGGACGTAGCAGAGCATGGTAAGGCCCAGGGGATAACAGATACCCTGTCACTTGGCCAGTTGGTGATCGATGGAGCCCCACCCCGTGTTGGGAGGCTTTGGACCTACCTTGTGGCCAGTGCCTCAATCTTCGAGTGATGGGATTGGGAGAACTTCAAGGCCCTCATAACCCTCCAGTACCCTGAGATTGAGCCAATTGAGGATGTTCATGAATACTTCGATGAGTTCTATGCCTTCCTCGATGGGAGTCATCACAGCAAGCTAAGCTTGGTCCCAGCCTTAGGGGCTTACCTTTGTCATTTCCAGGTCCTGTTCTTGGCCATGGTGACTCGGAATGCCCTCCAGTTGAGCCATCGGGCCCAGCTCTTCCTTTGAGGCCTCCCACCCCATGTTGAGCTTGAAGCCTCAAGGAGGCTCGCATCGAGGTACCCTTTATTTATGTCAGACCACCTATGGCCTATCAAGGTCATCGTTCGTGTTATGAAGGAGGTTATTGAGGATAGGGTAGGCCACTCACCCCCTCATCTAGTTTTGAAGAAGCCCTTGTCCGGTCTCGAGTATCCCAAGGAACCTGCTCAGCACTTGCACTTGCCCTCGATTGGTTACTGGCCAGATTCCCCTGTGGAGCACTCTCGGTCTCGCTCTAGAAGAGGCTCCCAGGGAAGCTCGAGCTCGAAGTCCCCCTCACATTCCCCTTTTGAGGCAGCCCCTCGAACTTCAAAGAACACCCCTTGCCCCTCTGAGCTCGCTTCGAGCAGCTCGACCCCTCACCGAGTCACTATCGCAGGCTCGAGGCACCCTGTGGTTCATCCACGTAGGTGTGACCTTGGTTGGCAAGCTGGTGACTCGCCTTTGAACTCACTTCATAGCTCGAGAGAGGATCGACAGTCACACTCGCACACAGTAGGTGGTTTAGAGTGCTCAAAGGTTTGTTCCCCCCACCTCAAAACTGCTTCGAGCAACCCTCGTGACCTCAGCTCAACCTTGACTTGCCCCCCTTGACCTCATGAGCCTTCAAACGCCCCCTCGAAGTGTTACTCTTGCTTCAAAGCATCTTCAAAGTCTTTTGGTAAGGCTTACCCTTGCCTCGAAGCCCCCCTCAGATCTCGAGCCACCACACCAAACCTCATTCCTCCTTTGAGAGGCTGCAGCTCCAACAGTGAAGCCTGCCCCCACCACTTCCAAGTTGTGTTTGAGGGTGTCAAGTGAAGTATCGCCCCTTCGTGAGTATGCGGGTTCGAGCGAGGCATCCCCAGCCTTTCGAGACTCGAGGCACCGAGTGCAGCCTCGAGGGCATGCTTTCTGTTTCTTTTGTGGTCAAGAAGGACATGTTCAGGCGCAGTGCAAAGTCTGCAGTTTGTACCTAGCTGCAAGTAGGTGCAAGATACTTTGAGGATGAGTTGTACTACCCACAGGTGAGGAAATCCCTCGAGAGGCACTCAGACACACTCTCCAAGCTTGACTCGACTTCTGGGCACTCGCTGTCATGCACCAAAGGTGTTTGGCAATGTGAGCATGGACCCAAAAGCTGAATGATGAAGAACAGAGAAGCCTAGCCCTAATGCACAGAATGACTGGAATGTCTAGCAGTCATCCGTCGCACAAGAACCACCCTTAACATTAGGGAAGAAACCGCTCAAGTGCCAAATAAAAGTTTTCAAGTGCCAGTTTATGGCATTCCGATTTTTTGAATATCTCAGTCATTTCTAAAGATATCGACATCATTCCCATGCTCACAGAAAGCTCTCGACCATGCCATCCTGCCTACCAAATTTGGTGACGATCCTCACCCTCCATGATTTTCTGCATCATTTCTGCCAACAAATGCCCATTTTGCCACTTTTTATCATAATGGCCACCTCTTCAATGATCTCTTCGCTCATCCCCTTTGCCAGGGAGAATAACTACGAGTACTTGCCAGGAATCCCCACTAGCATTCGCCCTGAAGCCTCCTGGTTCATCCCTCCCTCATCCATGACCTCCCATCCTATCGCTTTGGGACAGCAAGTTCTCCTTGTCAGTCTGACATCAAGGAGGACTTTCTTTGGTCATCTCAGGTCCATTGTCAGGCTTGAAAAATCATATGTGGTTGTTTCAGTTTCTCCAGTCGAAGAAGCATATGGATCCTTTGTCCCTGTGCCCTGCAACATCTACCTCTCAATCCCATCCTTCATTCTTCCAAAATTGCGACAGGTTCAATACTAATTACTGTCATCCAGTCTATCTGATCGCATTCATGATGAATTTGAGACACTTCTCCCTGCTCTTATTGGAGAAGACGGCCCTTCCTCCTCCTCAAACCCTCCAGAACACTAGCTGCAATTGATGCAGGTCACTTTACAGAGAGGAGGAAAGGGGGAAAGTTGCGAAATCCTATGCCCTGACTACCCTGGAGACCCCCAAAAATTGGCCCCTGGCAGAAATCCCCACCATTCTTTGTTTGGACGCACAGCAAGTTGCCTTAATCCATCTAGATCTCAGATCTAGGAGTCACTATGACTCATTTGCAGTCATATCCCTTACACTGCAAGCATTTCACTGTTTTTCTTCAGAAAACATGCTGGAAACAGGGAGGGAAAAGATACTCTTTTATTTTTGATGTTTGGAAAGAAAAAAAGCAAAAATAATGTTTTATTTTCTTCCAGAGAACATGAATTGATGCTAGTGCCAATTAGAGTGGAAGCTAATGGACACTACCATCAATCCATGTTTTTTGGACAAACATAAAATTTTATTTTTGCATTTTGCCCTTTCAAACATCAAAAATAAAAGAGTATCTCTTCCCTCCATTTTTTCAGCATGTTTTCTGAAGAAACATTGTGAAATGCTTGCTGTGTTAATCAGCAGTGACCAGTGCACTTACTCATTCCCCTTTTTGCATTATTCATCCGTTCCTTGATGACTCGTTCCATTTTCAAATTGATTAGTGATAATCTTCATCATGCTTACTGGTTTTACTTACCAATCACTTACTGTCCTTACTCATCCTTACAAAGCCTTACCAATCCTTTACCAATCCCCTTACCAATTGCTTACAGATCACTTACAAAGTGTTGCTCCATATTTACTGCAGGCTACGCTACCTTTTGTATATAAAGTACCAATACGTTGACAGCAATCAAGCAGCTACTAGCCAAGCTACCAAGTCCCCTGCATAGGAAGCAGTCCCCTGTGTAAAGACTCACCTGCTCACTCATCATCATCATTAGCCTCATTCATTGTCGCTTCTAAGCTCATCATCATCATCTCTATTCCTGCAGTATCTGAGGCTCCATTAAGGGTCTATTTACTGTCCTCTTCATCATTCTACATCACTTCTAGGCTCAGAGCAGCCTATTCTCTTCGCTTTTTCAGTCTTCCCCTCCTCCCCCTTCATCAGGAGCACCCATACTCTCTGCCCTAGCCCCCTCTAGGTGCACAGAACCCCTCCCCCATTTATTTCAAAACAGATCCCTTGAGCCAAAGCCTGCATAGGAAAACCACCAACTCAGCATTTGTCTTTGTGTTGGGTTTTTTGGTGTTTTTGCCATTGATCCACATGTCGACTCACATCGCTTGTGGCCCAGGAGGTGCAGCTGTTCAGGTGAAGTCTCCCCCTTTGAGTTCCAAGTCATCCCCACCCCTCATCTGCCCTCAAGGCGATCTTGAGACTACCCCAGAGCCACTTTCGAGTTCAAGAGCCCCCACTTCCCCTTCGAGAGTAAGCCTCTCCCCTTCGAGCACCTCTGAAACCCTCAATAGGAAGCTTCGAAGCTTCAAAGTGAGCCCGAGTCAAATGCCGAGGTTTGTCACAGCCTCTCAAAGGCTCGTTTCCCCTTCTCGAGCTCCTCTTTCCCCTTCGAGTTGCCTTCTGAGGCCTGTCTGGGCTTGAGGCCAGCCTCATCTTCGATGCCACTCCCTCGTACCCCCTCGATGCCCCTCGATGCCACTCTGGCACCCTCTCCTGAAGGTGTTGATGCATATTCTCATTGGTATATTTGTTTTTCTCATGGTCTCTTTCATCTTCAAGCTCACATTTTTGAATTTTAACTTAGACTTCTGTTTCAAGGAAGATACCCCCCTCTCGTTATATGATACAGCTCAGTATGTGATGACTGGGGACAGTCATTGTCTAAAGCCACCCTCGGATGTAGGGAGGGAATCCTCCCTACCAGGTATTTTCTTTTATTTCTTTGTTTTTACCTTACAGTTTTTTGTCTATACCTTACCATATACCTTTACTTAGTGTTTGGTCGCATTTTGGCTTATGTAAGCCAACCTTCGCACTTAGGATACACAGTACTTAGCAAATAATAACAACTACAGCCACTACAGACGAGAGACAGAAATCTGAGCCCGAGGGGACTTGGAGAATTATTTCTCCACCATCAGACAATTGTTAGATGATAGCTCAACTTATGTTGGGTTTTAGGGCATGTTTACAGTCTTTCCACACTCTCTACCACCTACCAGGCAACTCTTGCCCCCTCGGGTCAAACTGACCCAACTATCCAAAGGGAGACCCTCAAGGTATCTCCCCCCACCTTCCTTCAACCAAGTTTACAACAATCAATGCTTACCTTTCCACAGAACATGCAGGTGTAATGAGCATGTTGATTCAAACAGATCCACTTGAGGGCTGCACCTTCTTCAATGGTGCTGGACCAGTGACGACCAGTGATCAATGCTTACCTATCCACAGAACATGCAGGTGTAACGAGCATGTTGACAATCTAACACTGTGTGATATGCCAATCAGTAAAACTGGTACATGTGACATGGCAATCCCTGCACACCATATCTGCAAATTCCTTCAATGTCTCTTTCAACTCCTGGTTGGAGGTCGGATGGGGAGGGTGCAGAGACAGGCAAACATTCACAGATTGAGGGTGAGGTATTCGATGGTGGGAAGTGTCATGAGTCAGGATGGATGGGCTGGTTGGATGACCCATGTGCTGAAGCTGTTGGATAAGAGTGAGAGGTAGAACTGGAAGGGGTTGTCACCAGCTCACTGTCTCTGGATGTAGTCATGCTAGTCAATAGATTAAGCCACCCACTATGAAACCAACCCATCACACTCACCTGGCGCTGTTGTTGATGAATGCTGAGGCCACACTTGAAAAAGCGAATATTCAAGCCAATCGTTGTGCTCGTCGTGTGCAGCAGCGAGCACAGGTGTGTGAACATTGTGGGAGTAGCATGGAGGAGGACGTGTCATTGGTCAGTATTACGAAACCAACGTGATTATATAATTGACTTCCTCTTCAACCCCCATCCAGTCTCCCTACTGATAGAAAGGCTTACTTTTATCAGTACAATGCATTTATCGTATTCCGAGGGTGTTATAAATAATGTACAAAAAAAACTACATTCAAAAATATGAATATTTGAGTGAGTTGTCATGCTCATTGTGTGCAACAGCGAGCACGACTATGTGAGCATCGTGGGAACAACAGGGAGGGCGGTGGCAGACAGGCAGGCTTGTGCATGTGCCTCTGATTATCAGCATGATTATATAATAACCCTATTTTGTCTCTACCATGTCTGACATTGCCACTACATAGCCACCAAGGCACTGCTGAGTGCCGTGGGTATTGCCGCAGCACTGCAGCACTGCAAAACCTGCCTAATTAGCAAGGAGGCAGGGTGCCAACACTATTACTAATATGTAATGTTAATGGTGACACACAGGTGACATTACTTGGGCAAAGAGTGAGGCCCAGTGAAAACTGGACATCACCAGATGTGGTCGCAGATTGTGAGGCATGAATTTCCTTATTAGGAATATGCTTAGATAGTATCAAATATTACCAAATCTCAAATGCAGGAATATCGTCGACCTCAGCATTGCAATTGTTGCAATGCAAAGCATTACTTAGCTTTGCGAACGTACAAAGCAAAGTAGTAAGTAGGAGTGTCTGAGCATTAGAGGTATCCCATTATGGTTTCTGCCCTTGCCCACCACCTAGTACCCACTTTGCCTGATGTGTCTTCAGGCATCCATTCAGACTTGTGGTCACTGAGTCCATGACACCTTCTAATACATGTAAATGGGGGATTTTGGGCTTCTGATGTGAGGTTTCATGCAGATTCGAGCTCATCTCTACTGATTTCTTTATTTCAGAGCACATATAGTCATGAAATAGTACATGGCTCTATGTTCATGTCACTTGATCTAACTTCCACATCCAAAGGGTGACTCCATCCCCCCACCATAAGTACTTTTGACACTATAGGATTGACACTGATGGCAGTGTGTCCTAGTGTGGCCACCCCCCCACTCCTCTTGCACAATTGCACAGTTCATTTGGGCTCTTTTATTCACCTTCTTCATCGCTTCAAATCATGTGTTGCTTGCTTCATACCCCTCTCAGCACTTGCTTAGGAATTCATCTGCATGTTGCACACTTTCATTCACAATATCTGCTCACTGGCCAGTTGATTAGAGTATGCAAGCAGTGAGCAAGCCTGCCATTAACTGCACCATATATTACCATTTTTGGAATGCTTAGAATGCAATGGTATTTCATTGCATATTGTCACAACTGTATGGAAAGCTGGAGCATCATGCTCCCCCAGATTTCGGATTTTGGTGGAATGGATTCCAGATTTGGGAGTTTGGCACATGAGGACCTCAGGTACTGCTGATGGGTAGTTTTACTTTTCTAATTTGGGAATACCACTTTCTTGACTTGGGACTTTGGTGTTTCGGACTTCGGCTTTCGGGTTTGAGATTTGGGAGTTTTGTACTTGAGACTTTGGAGTATTGTACTTATGACTTCAGAGTGTTTGTACTTAGCACATAGGCATTTCGTACTTGCAACGTTTTTACAGGCCTCAACACACACATTCAATTATTCAATAGTAAATAAAACACACGTTATTGTGACTGAATCAACTGCCACAAGTACACACCCTCCATGATTGCAAGGCCATGTTGTGAAAGGTGGAGTGTGAAGTCATGGCCAGACAATGTGCTGCCACGCATGTGGATAATATGCTCAATGGCTTCATGTGTGTAGCCATGAGCAGCGAGATACAGTGCTGCAGGGGAGCTGAGCACCTGGGAATAAGTATCGACAGCTGTGTTCATGGAGTAGCCATAGTGACTTTCCATGATACCTCTAAGTGTTTGTATGTGAGTATATATGATTTGGCTTGTGTGCCTTGGCAAATTTGTCTGTTGTATAGAATTGGCATCGCATCCCCTTGGAGGCTGAGCTGATGGTAAAGTGAGGACATGTATGATATTGATGGAAGACAGCGTCAGGCACTCACCATGGACAGGATGCCCCTGTGGTTGGGATGGTACAGATGGACGAGCTGTTCCAGGAATTGCAGTAGCCATGCAGGTAGTACCTGGCCCTGGAGGTGGTTCCATGTGAACAACATTCTGGAATAAATCATTTAATTCATCAACATCAGGTTCATGAGGATCTATCTGTGGTCAAAGCCTGTTCACCAGCTTGGATAAGAAAACATACTAGCTGGCACTTGAATAATCACTGGGGGTAGTTGAGCCTTGATACCCTTCATGACCATATATGCTAATGCATTGCAAAGTGTGTCAGTCTGCTTCCACTTCAGCCAAGAAAATGACACTGCTGCCTGAATGGCTCCCTCTCTAGCAAGGGATAGTGTAAATACCTTGCATGAAAGACTTAGATGCACTTACTCTGTCCAGTGGATACCAGGAGGATTCCCAATGACCACTGCATAGAACCCATCTTGATCTGCATCATTGAGGAGGTTCTGTATGGCTGGCGAGGTGCAGATAATGTGGACCAACTCATGTGTGCTTGGTTCAGGCAGTATTGGATCTAAGACAGTGTGTAGTGTTTGCATGACTACCCTTGCTTCATCTGCGGAGGTACACTCAATTGCAAGAGGCAGGGGAGGTGTCAACCTTCCACAAGGGATGTACGGGCTGTGAACAAAGAAATAATATCTTGACATGAGTGTTTGAGCCACCGGCCATGTGTCTCACTCACCATGTGTGGTATATCCCAGTCTCATCACCACCAAACACTACCCAGTACTGAGGCATCATAGCAGACACTTGTGATTCCAAGCCATGGCTGATGGATTTATAGCTGCTTCACTCCTGTGCATTACAATGAGGCAAACAGAGATTGGAATTTTCATTTCTCAATTGTAGGAGCATCTACAAGTGATGAACAAGATAAACTAGCACACAGCACCAGAGGAGCCTCTCTGGATGGCGACTCCCATGTCTCTGTGTGGATCTGGTATCGCTATGACACAAGGTGGATCAGAGGCTGTAGTGCAAGAATGTCAGGAAGCAATGTTGGGTAGTATGGATTACTCACTGCCATGTTGTGCATCAGACACAGAGCACCTTATAACATGTGGATCAGGCACATGGAAGGAACCTCCTATTAGGACTGGGTTCAGTTCATGAATAACCTATTAGCACTAATTCCATACTGTTCTGCACACTAGTTGTTGCTGGTTTTGCCTTGTACCTATCCAAACAAGACTGACATACAAACCTTCTGGACTTCCTGACATCAATAGTAGCTATGTAATGTCACAGAGCTCCTTTTGGTATAATGGCCTTGCATGCTGGATGCTCACATGTACAATCTTCATGAGCAATAGCATCCTCAGTAAATTCATCAGCAAACCAGACGTTTCCCCCCCAGCTTTCCAGTGCTCCCAGGACTTTTGAAAAATGATTCCAGACCTCCCAGACCCTCCCAGACCTGCCCAGACCCTCCAACCCTCCAGGTGCACAGCCACAGTGAGAACAAAAGTTGTAGCCCATGATCACAGGACCATGGGAATATGATTACCTCAGCAATATCTCCTTTTTGGGGTGAGATATTTGCAAAGTTCAGTTGGAGTCACAGTTTGTCAAAAACAAAAAGTGGCTGTACAGTGATGATGTCATAACAAAAGTTGTAGGGCTGGATCACAGGATCATGGGAATATGCTTATCTCATTGATATGCCCAAAAATGGGTGAGAAAAATGCAAAATACCAAAAAAAATTGGACATCTCAAAAATTAAATTTCAAAGATGTCATAATAAAAGTTGTAGTGCCTGACTAGAGGACCCCAGAGGTATGCCTATCCCATCCATACCTGCAAAAATGGTTGAGATACAGGCAAGATACAATTAGTGTAGTGTAGTGTACATTTTATTACCAAAAGTGTAGTGTTGTGGCGCATTTTTGATTACCTAATGAGTGTAGTAAACTCTGCTTCTTTGACTACCAAATAAGTGTAGTGTTGATTAGTAATTGACTAGCAAAGTGTAGTGTAGACTATTGATTAGCAAAAGTGTAGTAAAGTCCGCTTTTTTGCCTACCAAGTAAGTGTTGTGTTTGATTAGTAAAGTGTAGTGTAGATTTGCATTACCAAAAGTGTAGTGTTGTGGTGCATTTTTGACTACCAAATAAGTGTAGTGTTTTGTAGTGTTTGATTAGCAAAGTGTAGTGTAGATATTTGTATTACCAAAAGTGTAGTAAACTCCGCATTTTTGACTACCAAATAAGTGTAGTGTTTTGTAGTGTTTGATTAGCAAAGTGTTGTGTAGACTATTGATCAGCAAAAGTGTAGTAAAGTCCGCTTTTTTGCCTACCAAGTAAGTGTTGTGTTTGATTAGTAAAGTGTAGTGTAGATTTGCATTACCAAAAGTGTAGTGTTGTGGCGCATTTTTGACTACCAAATAAGTGTAGTGTTTTGTAGTGTTTGATTAGCAAAGTGTTGTGTAGACTATTGATCAGCAAATGTGTAGTAAAGTCCGCTTTTTTGACTACCAAGTAAGTGTAGTGTTTTGTAGTGTTTGATTAGGAAAGTGTTGTGTAGACTTTTGATTAGCAAAGTGTAGTGTACATTTGTATTACCAAAAGTGTAGTGTTGTGGCACATTTTTGATTACCAAGTAAGTGTAGTGTTGTGTAGTTTTTGATTAGCAAAGTGTTGTGTAGATGTGTATTACCAAAAGTGTAGTAAACTCCGCATTTTTGACTACCAAATAAGTGTAGTGTTTTGTAGTGTTTTGATTAGCAAAGTGTAGTGTAGATGTGTATTATCAAAAGTGTAGTGAAGTCCGCTTTTTTGACTACCAAATAAGTGTAGTGTTGATTAGTGTTTGAGTAGTTAAATGTTGTGTACACTTTTGATTACCAAAAGCATAGTAAAAGTTCGCTTTTTTGACTACCAAAAAAGCGTAGTGTTGATTAGTGTTTGACTAGTGAAATGTTGTGTACACTTTTGATTACCAAAAGTGTAGTAAAAGTTTGCTTTTTTGACTACCAAAAAAAGCGTAGTGTTGATTAGTGTTTGAGTAGTTAAATGTTGTGTACACTTTTGATTACCAAAAGTGTAGTAGAGTCCGCTTTTTTGACTACCAAATATTTGTAGTGTGACTAGGAAATGTACAGTAGTATTGATTAGCAAAAAAGCGTAGTCATCATTAGGATTGTTGTGTAGTGGGCACAGCCACTAATGCCTCGAAATTTTGCAAAGTCACAAAAATACCCCAAAACGCGATATAGTGGACACTAAAACTCACGCCTTTCGCGCAAGCGGCCAAAGCCAACCAAACAAAGGCCAATTCCTACTATGGGGTAGTGTATGCCATTAGCCCACTACTACCACGCATTTGATTACCAAAAAGTGTAGTGGTATTAGAAAAAAGTGTAGTAGTAGTACCAAAAAGCGTAGTAGTATTAGCAAACGGGGTAGTAGTATTAGCAAAAAGTGTAGTACTATTAGTAAAAAGTGTAGTAGGTAGTGTTAATAGCAAAAAAGCGTAGTTGTATTAGGCTATTATGTGGTAGTACTTGAATTTGAATATATTACTACTTTTGATTTGATTTCTGTGTGACTGAGTTCCTATTAGCTTGAAAGTGTAGTGGGATTAGGAAAAAAGTGTAGTAGTGTTATTAGCAAAAAATGGTAGTGGGATTAGGAAAAAAGCGTAGTAGTGGTATTAGGAAAAAACAGTAGTGGGATTAGGAAAAAATGGTAGTAGTTGGATTAGGAAAAAAGCATAGTAGTGGGATTAGGAAAAAATGGTAGTGGGATTAGGAAAATAGCGTAGTAGTGGTATTAGGAAAAAATGGTAGTGGGATTAGGAAAAAATGGTAGTAGTGGTATTAGGAAAAAAATGGTAGTGGGATTAGCAAAAAAGCGTAGTAGTTGTATTAGCAAAAAATGGTAGTGGGATTAGGAAAAAATGGTAGTGGGATTAGGAAAAAAGCGTAGTAGTGTTATTAGCAAAAAATGGTAGTGGGATTAGCACAAAAGCGTAGTAGTTGTATTAGCAAAAAATGGTAGTGGGATTAGCACAAAAGCGTAGTAGTGGTATTAGCAAAAAATGGTAGTGGGACTAGCAAAAAAGTGTAGTAGTGGTATTAGCAAAAAATGGTAGTGGCATTAGCAAAAAAGCATAGTAAAAGTATGGACAGAGGTGATGGGCTGGGATTCTGGGAACTCTGGAACCCTGTCTGGCCAGTCCTGGCCAGAGGGGGACCTTTCTGGGTGAGCTGGGAGTCTGGCCAGGTGATGTCTAGTTTGCTGATGTTGCAACAGAATTACAGGTTGAGATGAAGACATAGGTGAGAAAAGTATGTATGTACTGGATGTAAGGAGGCTGACTTAAGTATGGTGGTCTGCAATGGAATTGGTAAGACATGAAAAACATCCAGTTGTCTGCAGTGAGCAGGCCTGCAACAGATATCATAAAGTTGAAAGACTCATTGAAGTATACTACTCACCATGGGGGGACCATCGACTGACATGCTGTTACAATTGTCTTGTAAGAATGATGACTGACCACCATGTTATCACAGTGATCCAAATTGCCTTGGAAAACTGCCCAGTCGACTGGGTGGGTAGGCCTGCTGCAGATATCATAAGATCAATCGAAAAACTCGTCACAGTAAGATACTCACCGTATGGGGGCCCATCAACCGATCTGTGGTCACAACTGTCTTGTAAGAATGATGACTGACCACCATGTTACCACCTTGCTACCACATTGTATGCAATGGGCTTGGAGGAAGACTGCATGCATTGAAAGGGGCTTACCTCTCATCGCTACCAAAGGGAATTGACCTGGGATGGGAACAAGGGAGAAGGATGCCACAGAAGATGCAAGCGCCACCCAATCAGAAATGAAAGCAGCATGCTTAGATATTATGTTTGAGAAGTGCAATACAAATTGTGATGAGGCTTGATCAGGTTGTTATGCGGCGCAAGCCCACATGTACATGTCAAGCCAGCCTTAGGTCAACAGGTATAAAAATCCCCTGCAAAGCTCTCCGTATGGTGCATGTCCACTCACCATGCCAAATCAGTGGAAACTGCTGCATATGTACAGGACCTGATGATATTTACTGTTACTGATATTCTGGTATTGCACAAGCACCCCTAGAACAAATCAAACCAATTATCACCTGAATGTGGAAAACTCAATGTACTGACACAGAAATTTTGCAGGAAGTGTGCAAGCACATTGAAAGTAATCAATATGGGATTGGGTGTGTATGGTACTCTGTCAGTGAACAATCAGCAGCAAATGTACTAACTGTTGCTTAGCCTAACAAGCTTAAGAGCCATCTGGAAGAGTCTTGGCTTGTTGGGCATGCATCAGCAAGGCCACATGCCAGAATCCATTCGAGAGGTCATGGTGCAACTAAGATGAATTTATCCAAATGCTGGTACCTGTGAGATGATCAGCCTACTTTTTCATGAAAAACAAATGTTGGTTGCAAGGTAAAATCACTCCTTTTGCAGGTCTACATGTCTGATAACAGCAATACAGCAGAAGTGCCATTCAAGAGTATTTTCTTCTGTATGAACCTGAACTCATTTGCCAGTGCAAGGCTCGCAGGCTGAGACGCCGCCGTTTCTGGGCTGCAGGTGTAAATGATCTTTGGGCAGTGGACCAACACAATAAGTGGCTTCATTTCGGACTAGCCCTCCACACTGGCATTGAACCATTTTCAGGGAAAATATTATGGATCTGAGTCTGGCACTCGAACCACAACCCACAACTCATCTTGACATACTTTCTAGATGCTGCCAAAGAACAGACTCGTAAGTCACCTTTACCTTACTGTTGATCACTGGCATATTCTACTGTTCCTATAGATATCCTGTTGGTAACCCAAAGTGACCCTGGCACGGAAAATTTCGGTATCACAAATGCCCAGTCCATGCTGAGACAGTGGCATGATCCAGACCTTGTCAGTATGCTTCAGCACAGATGGATGCGACACAAGAAGAATATTATACCCAAAATCATGTGGTTGCAGCTTTGCTGTCGGTTCACCCCAGGATTTGAGAGCATCCTTGAAGAAGGTGTAAATGCAGGGTGGTGTTATGCTGCTCCCGCCTAACTGTGTGGCTGTGCTGGTGGTCGCCTTTCCATGGTGACTTGGTCTACACCGTATTCATGTTCTACTTTGTACTGGCATGTTTCCTTTCCCTTCTTGTTTCTTTACCCTTTTACTTGTACTATAGTATGCATAGGGGCACTGCCCCCAGTCATGTGTGAGACACGATGTGGGCTACTCTTCTTGTGAGAGTGCGAGAGGGGGGAAGGGGAAGCTGTAGGAAAATACCTAGGCTCGTCCCAAGGGGTTGTGAGTCAGAAGGAGACTGATGGGAGGTGACTGGTGAGTCAGGGAAATTTTCCTTGGGGTCTGGGAAGTGTAGGTGGTGAAGAACTCAAAATTCTGCCACAAAATGGATGAAGAGGGATTTTTCTACTCAATAAGGCGGTGTTGGGAAGCTAGGAACTTGGTTGGTGGCGATAGTAGACTCTTGTAGACTGTAGTAAAAATTGGTAGATGCGAAGGGGACAACTTGGAAGGCTGGCAGAATTTTTAAGATGCAGGGAGACTCAAAATTGTCGGTAGAACTTGATGGGTATCTCTAGGGACTTGAAGTGGGCTCAGAAGACTCAAAGAAAACTCTGAAAACAGCTCTGGGGACTCAGGATGACTCTCAGATACACAGATTGTGTCACCAGAAAGTGGGTATATTTTTCCTAAGTACAGTGGTGTTTTGTAGCATACAGGCAGCTGTCACTAAGGTAAAATTTGGCAAAACTCAGAACTGCCACATGTCAAGCAAAACTTGAAAGAAAAGTGCTGAAGTAAGGCACTACAGGTTGTAGGCACAAAAAGAAGGGAAAGAAACCAAGCAAAACCAAAAGAAAGGAGAGGCAGTGATGTACTACATGCCTAAGGTCTATGGGGCACTGACTGACACTGTGGGAGTTCCTGGGGATGATCAGAGGTGGCACGGTGGCACTACTGGTGGCAGTGGGCATCAGAGGCTCGAGTGGGGCCTATAGAGGCCGAGTTGCCAACGTCACAACAATTGCTGGAGGCTGCTGACGGTCGGTAGGCCTGTGATACAGTCACATAGGGCCAAAGACTGACGAAGACAGGGGTTGGACGTCATGTGGAGTCAAGAACAGGGGGTAGGCAGCGACTTGTTGCGGCAGTAAGTGTCAGTAATAGGGGCTACTTCCTGATTAGGCAGCAGTGGCATTAGTAAGTGAAGGAAGTGCTCAACATAGCCGAGATAGCCAAGAGTGGAGCAGCAGCGAAGATTCTGAGGGATGGTGGACCTGCAGGGGCTGGCTAGGGGGTGAGGACGATGCTAATAATTGATGAGTTCCACCCTAGGGAGTATGGACTCCCTGCACCTCCTGGGGTCTTCGAATACTGGCCATCCTTGGTCAGGGGTATGCGGTGACATGGAGCAGTGACGAGATGCCGTGAGACACGTGATGTGGCTGTGCTCGGATCAAGTGCAAGCGAGACAGGGAACTCAGTCATGTGCTGTGGCAAACTTGATTTTGCAGGAACAAAGGGTTGCCAAACATACCAAACAACATGCTGCCACTTCATCTTTTCTTTCCAAGTCCCTCCACCACTACTCATCACCACCACACTACACACTACCATCAACATGTCAACCTCCAATGCCGCCACCTCTTCACAGCCCATCTACATCCCACCTGATGCCATCTGTCAGCAGATACCTAAAAGGTGGGCCAAGCTTATGGGGGCTTTTGCAGCAGTGATGAGGGAGATTCTGGATGAAGTGGCAGAGGAAGATGTAGCGCAGGAGTGGATGGATAGTTTTGAAGAGGTGTCAGTAAGTCCCTAGCCCATGCTATAGGTGTCTCAGCAGCAGATGGGGGTACAGGCCCAGATCAAGGAGCTGTGGTGATTTGCCACCAACATGAGCACTGAGGTGCCAAGGTACCCCAAAGACACCGAGGAGGCGATCTCGTCAGGTTTCCTGACATTGGTCACTCTTCGTAACCGGTTCCCTCGAGACTCGAGGAAGTCAAGACCCAAGCTGGCCCCAGGAGCTGCTACCACACTGAAGGTAGGTGGCGAAGTTAGGCAGTCACAGCACCAGATCAAGAAGGCTGCTGTGACAGACGATGGGCCTAAGGTGCATCACAATGTCAGTTTTTCAAGGGTAAGTTTCTGACTTTTGCCTCTCTTCCAGGACACCATGCATAATGCCAATTTGGTAGCCATCAAAGTAACGGCAGCTGCCCCTTGCAAGGTACCAGCAGCCATGCAAGGGCTGGTCATTGTTGTCAATAACCAGACCAAGGTGATGCCAGAACTCAGGGGTGGTGTCAAGAGTACTGCCCAGGCATTGCAAGGGACCAACAAACTGTGCAAGTGGTGTGTCAAATGAGGGGTACTGTGTGTCTGGAGAGATGGAGGTGCCTGTGAGTTGTGCCATGAGGGGAAGAAAAAATGCAACAAGGCTGGGAAGGCCAGGAGGAAGGTGAGTCTGCACCCATTGCAGCTAGATTTGCCCAAATTTGTGGATTGTTCCAGATATACCTCTTGTCAAAAAACATGGATTCTGACCATGGGACTCAAAGACCAAATGTGATGGGGGGTGTGGCACAGCCACACAGTGAACAGCCACAGAGACAGGGGTCAACACAGCCACACAGTGAAAGGGGTTGCGCAGCCACACAGTCAGGTCAGGGACACAGCCACACAGTCAGGTCAGGAACACAGCCACAAAGTAAAAGGAGATGTACAGCCACAGGGAGAGGGGTTGCACAGCCACAAAATGAAAGGGGATGCACAGCCACACAGTGAAAGGAGTCGCACAGCCACATAGACAGGGGTGTGCACAGCCACACTGAAAACCAAAGTTGTAGCCCAGGTTGAGAGGATCACGGGAGTATGCTTACATCAGCGAGATCTTTATTTTTGGATGAGATAAAAGTAGAATACTAAAATTTTCGCAAATCTTCACTTTTTTGCACAGCCACTCAACCTTGAATGTGCACTTATGTAATCAAAAAAGCGGACCAGATGCCTGGGTTGTTGTTGCTGCCACCACTTCTCCTGTCCACTGGATGGTATTTCATAGTACTGTAGCATACTATTGACAAGTAATCTACCCATTCCATATGCAATCTTGATCTAATCCAATGTTTCTGGATATAAATCTAAATAGGGGTAAAAATGCGAAATCTGCTCCCAATTGTGCAGTTCTTCACATATGGACTTGGAAATTCCACCCCAAGTTGCTCTGTCATATATCTACAACCTATCAAAGTTCCAGACCATCAGCACTTGTCCTTGTGGAGGTGGAGTCAGATCCCCTCCTCCCCAGTGTATGCATTGTACACATGGGTACTGTAGCTTTCTGGATATTTTGACCCATTGGTGCTGTAGAGGATACATCTAATTGTGTGTATGTACAAGGACTTTGGGGATTTATCAGGTGGAACATGTACAACACCACCTTGTTGGTTTTTTGGGTGCATGGCCACCACACCACACCTCCAAGGGTAACATACCAACTAATACCATAGGCACATTCTACACCTATATATCTACCTCTGTTTAAAGTTTCAAGTCCATCCATTGAGAACTGGAAGAGCTGGAATGAAAATGAGAGCTGGAGAGCGTGGGAAAATGTGCGAAGATTTTTAGAGAGATAGGAGATCTGTCAAAAACTTGTCATAGCACACCACAGAGAGAAATAATGAGTAAGCTAAGTGCATGGCTGAATTCCTACTTGCAATTTGGACTGTCCTGAACAATTTCTGCATTGGAAAATCTGCCTAATTGGTATGGGTGATAGCAATGTCCTAGGTATCTGCTTCATTCTTGCAGTTGATACATTAAAGTCCAATCCCCCATGTTTTTGTACCTTTGAGTTTTTAATAACTATATGACAGTCTAAATGATACAACAATGTTCATTGATGTTCCTACATGCATTCCCCAAAGTTTCAACAAACAAAGCCCACTGGATAGTGTGCTGTGACAAGTTTTTGACAGATCTCCTATCTCTCTAAAAATCTTCGCACATTTTCCCACGCTCTCCAGCTCTCATTTTCATTCCAGCTCTTCCAGTTCTCAATGGATGGACTTGAAACTTTAAACAGAGGTAGATATATAGGTGTAGAATGTGCCTATGGTATTAGTTGGTATGTTACCCTTGGAGGTGTGGTGTGGTGGCCATGCACCCAAAAAACCAACAAGGTGGTGTTGTACATGTTCCACCTGATAAATCCCCAAAGTCCTTGTACATACACACAATTAGATGTATCCTCTACAGCACCAATGGGTCAAAATATCCAGAAAGCTACAGTACCCATGTGTACAATGCATACACTGGGGAGGAGGGGATCTGACTCCACCTCCACAAGGACAAGTGCTGATGGTCTGGAACTTTGATAGGTTGTAGATATATGACAGAGCAACTTGGGGTGGAATTTCCAAGTCCATATGTGAAGAACTGCACAATTGGGAGCAGATTTCGCATTTTTACCCCTATTTAGATTTATATCCAGAAACATTGGATTAGATCAAGATTGCATATGGAATGGGTAGATTACTTGTCAATAGTATGCTACAGTACTATGAAATATCATCCAGTGGACAGGAGAAGTGGTGGCAGCAACAACAACCCAGGCATCTGGTCCGCTTTTTTGATTACATAAGTGCACATTCAAGGTTGAGTGGCTGTGCAAAAAAGTGAAGATTTGCGAAAATTTTAGTATTCTACTTTTATCTCATCCAAAAATAAAGATCTCGCTGATGTAAGCATACTCCCGTGATCCTCTCAACCTGGGCTACAACTTTGGTTTTCAGTGTGGCTGTGCACACCCCTGTCTATGTGGCTGTGCGACTCCTTTCACTGTGTGGCTGTGCATCCCCTTTCATTTTGTGGCTGTGCAACCCCTCTCCCTGTGGCTGTACATCTCCTTTTACTTTGTGGCTGTGTTCCTGACCTGACTGTGTGGCTGTGTCCCTGACCTGACTGTGTGGCTGTGTCCCTGACCTGGCTGTGCGGCTGTGTAATCCCTTTCACTGTGTGGCTGTGTTGACCCCTGTCTGCTGTGTGGCTGTATGACACCCCCCCTCCCTGTGGGCTGATAATGTGGCTGTGACAAAATCTGGGTTTTCTGACAAGTGGGTAACCTGGAACTACCCATAATTGTTTGGTCAAAAACAGCAGCTAAGGCTCTGGCATGGACTTCGTCTCAGCCTAACAGGTGGTATGACATTGACAATACATTGGAACAGTAATAATACATATCTACTATGTAGCTTTTGACTGACAATATTTCTAGGCTAGTCTTTCAGTGGCTATTCATCCCATGGCTTCAACAGGAACTGGATGCATACTGGGACTGTGTAAATAACACAGCGAAACGTCACGACCGTAACAAGGTAAGTAAGGGTCGAGCATGCACTGCTATGTGCTTATGGACCACCTTCAAGGTGTTGCCTCATGGCATTCCAAACCTTATATACGAGGCACCTGGTGATTATGGTGCTCTAGACTTCAAGGTCAGTTTGAAATGCTGTCACCTGAACACACATTAATATATATGTTTACGAATGATAGGTGAAAGTAGATCCACAAGTGATTGAACATGTCCGAACACTTTATATCATGCCATCTCATCCCATTTTCAACTTAGTTCCACCCACATTTGGGGTATTTGTACAGGAGTGCTATGAGCATATGGACCATCCATCCATAACACACAAGAATGTGTGGACTCTCTACCTCAACCTCTGCAGCATGATACAGGAATGCACAAATGCAATCACTGTCCTTTGATCATCTAGCCTGTTTCCTGCAACTGACAATGATTCCCTTCCACTTTATGAAGGCTGAGAGCTTCTCTTTACAGTGGTTTTCAAAAGTCTGTGGAAAGTCGAAAAATCAAAACTTGCATGGCGGGGATTGCCGGGGCGGACCCCGGAAGTAGCCCTAATAGATTTTGTAGTTACTATTAGCCATACTACTTCCTTCCAGAGCATCCATGTCGTCCCCACCTCCGGAGGACGATGACTTCCTACAATCATTCTCCATCTCACTGACCGTCTACTCAAAGATCAGGAAGACATCAGTGAAAGGGAAGGCTACGTCGAAGGAAGAAAAATCGACCAAGACAAAGGAACTGCTGTTCGCTCTCAGTACCTCGAACTACATCGAATTTTTGCAAGCCGTACTCTCCAAGCATGGCCTGAATAACTACGAAGTTACAGAGAAGAAGCATTACCCTCTCAAGTATGTTCCACCGAAAGCGAAGGGGTATCTTTTTTTTTTTTTTTCAGTGTCGCAACATACGCTGACTGTACTGGCAGACAAAGGGCGTCCGATGCAATCGATGTCGATAATATCATTGACTACAGGGAGATGGTCAACAAACTCCTGGAAGACAAGCCATCAGTAGTGAAAGTTTTTGTGGATATGCGACATGTCGAGAAGCTGCCTCGAGGCTCAAAGTCCAGGAACTCTGAGGATGATTCAGAAGTCACCTCCGGCAGCACTGTGGTACGTATTTTTATGAGCTCATTGAATCCAGCTAATTTCTATGATTACAGGGAACGCCTAGCCATGCAAAGAAAGCCGACCTCGACAATTGCCTCGCTCGATGGCGCTTGAAGCTGCTGAAGGCTTACAAGAATGAGTATGACGAAGGCCTCACATATATCGGTCCTCTTGGGCCAATCCCCCTCACGCCCACCATGGTTCGTGACTGGTGTCTAGCATTGGTGAGTTCTGAATGAGACGTCTATGTGCAAACTGACGGCCATGTCGCTCAGGAGGATGGCCAGGCAACAATTGCCATTCCACCAAATATTGAGTCATTCAACGCTGCGAACAAGGCTCCCGCCCTGCACCCTGCACGGAAAGCTGCTGCTCAACCTGCAGCCCCTCAACCTGCAGCCCCTGCTGCAGCGGATATAAGTTCATTGACTTCAGTAATTCTGTTATGGACACTCGCTCAACTCGACTCGGGTCTCTTGAATTCCTCAACTCCCCCTTTTGCATCCGTGCCATCTGCGTCTTCCCCCTCCACCCCACAAACTCCTACTCAGCAGCGAGGGGATGTTCTGTTGTCTCCACCAATCCCTTCACCGACTCAACTAGCACGCTATCTCGAATATGCCGAGACCAACCTCGGTGTGTGGTATGCATCATCATATAAGGCAGCTCTCGAACTTCATGGAATTGGGCCGGATATTCTCCCTGATGTTGACGATAAGTTACTGGCTGACCTCGGCATCTCAGCAGGCGATGTAATCCGCCTGAAGAAAGGCAGCACGGCATGGTGGAATGGACCGGATGTGAAGCAAAAGCGAAGCCATACCTCGACTTCAACATTAGATGGTCGTGAGCCACCTCCCAAGCGAAACAATGTGTCAGCCTCAGAGGCTCATGAATCGGTATCCCGGGCTCCAAGACGAGTATCTTACGAGAAGCGGTATCACACTGGAGGTGGCTTCCGTTTTACTGCTCCCGCCATGCAGAAGGACGAGGATGACGATGGCTCCCCATTGGATCGAGACTATGACCTCGTCTATTTTTGTGAGACTTACAAGTGGTGGTTCCCCGTTCCCCGTGGGTATCGTGTAGATGAAAACGCTGAGTAGCTACATCGTATCTACACTCATGTCTAGTTTGCGTATTTTGCCGTATGCATGTTTTGGTTCATGTTGCATTCACAAAGTGTCATGGAAGCGTTCACAGGTGCACAACATTTTTTGAGACAACGATACACGAGGAGTAGCTAAGGTTACACAATGTATCCAGACGCCCTAAAGTAGCCCTCAGCCTTGTCCGGCGTGATGCTCTGGCATGCATGAGCAATAGACATCAACGATAAATCATGCGAATGGCGACGAAGGTATGTCTTGACGGTAGAAAATGCCTGTTCGATGGGATTGTAGTCTGGCGAGTATGGAGGGAGATAAATGAGCTTGCACACTGTAGGCTCATCAGTTGATATGCTCTCCTAAAGTCTAAAAACTTACAATGATCGTCTTCAATCAGATGGCGAACGTCCTCGCCATGGTGAATGCGGCAATTATCCATTATGACTACGCTGCAGGGGCCGGGATAAGGGTTTGTATATGGCATCTATCTCGAGCATGTCAATTGATGAAACCAATAAAAATTTACTGCACATGTACCACTTCGTCCTTGAGAAACTTCACGAACCGCTCACTGTCGACAGGTCCCTCCATGATGTCGTATGCGATAATCCTGTCGAGGGTGATGGCTGGAATGATCGAGTACCACGTTCCTCGGACAAATCGCCTTTGAACGGAGCAGCGCACTCCCCTACCTGCACGCCCATATCTCCTCGACACCATGCGCTCATCCCTCACTGCTTCATCAACAAAAATCAACATGTTCGGATCGGGGACCTCTTCGGTGACCTGATTCATATATAGCGCCCTCGATAGTTCGTTACGTTCATAGGCGTGGGCGGAGACAGCCTTGCGACTCATACCTATTCGCTGCAGGGCACGAGAGAGAGTCGGAAGAGTGGTGTGAATGCTGCGCTTGAGCAGCAGCTCATCCTGCAGCTCGTCGAGGTAGACGGATGGATGATGCTTGACGACGGCGGAAAGGAAAGCGAGATTGGGAGGACTGAGGACACGCGGGCGGCCCACTCCGCACGAGTAAGTATGGGGATTCGAGATGCTACCAAATTGCTGATGATGATTGAGGACTCTGTAGACCAAAGACTTTTTGAGACCCAGTAGATGGCAAATATACTTGACGGGATATCCCTCGTTATACAGGATTGGAATCCGTGCCTTCAGATCGTCTGAGGCAGTCGGCGGCATGATGGGTGTGCGCAGTTGATTAGTCGTGGGAAATATACTGTGTTCAACATTGTTCGATTCTAGTCAGAAGTAAGTACTATTAGTAACTACAAAATCTATTAGGGCTACTTCCGGGGTCCGCCCTGGCAATCCCCGCCGCGCGAGTTTTGATTTTTCGACTTTCCACAGACTTTTGAAAACCACTGTAATGAATCAGACAAATACTATTACATGGGTGGTGTGAGGAATGGACTAGGACTCAGTAAGTTGACTTGTACCACCATCACTTGTATAATACTTATCACTAGGTATTATAACTCTCAGGTGATGACCATTTGCGGCAACTCAATGAGCTGGAGGCCGATGAACCAGACATTGAGGATGATGGCCCAGCACTTGTCCTACCCACTTTCTCATATGATGACAGGGATGATGATACAAATGATGACTGGTAGACTTCTGTACTACGTAGTTTGTACTTTGTCTGAATTGACTGTGCTGCTATGTCTTGGCTTGTCTCAATCAACTGCATTGCTGTCTCTCTAGTCTCAAGTACCAAAACTCTCAAATCTCAAATCCAAAACCCTGAAGTCCGAAATGCCAAAGTCCCAAGTCAAGAAAGCGGTATTCCCAAATTAGAAAAGTAAAACTACCCATCAGCAGTACCCGAGGTCCTCATGTGCCAAACTCCCAAATCCAGAATCTGTTCTGCTGAAATCCAAAATCCAGGGGAGCATGATGCTCCAGCTTTCCATACAACTGAGAATATTGTACAATAAAGGTTTCTAATAGAAGTATATCATTGGATATGATATTTTATGTTCAGTGCAAAATTTTAACATAGCAACACACAGGACTCTGCCCCAAAATGTTGCAAATATGATATTTGGCAAGGTTTCATAGTAGAATATGTTGAGATATGTCTTACATTCACAGCCACCATCAGACTCATAATCTGTCACATTGGGTCACACCTGGTGATGTCCAGTTTTCACTGGGCCTGAGAGAGGGTGGTTGCAAAAACAAGAATGGGTACTTGCAGGTTGGTTGCACAGTTGTGCACGATGCAACTTGCAAGAGATGCGGAACACTCCACTTACTTTTACATAGAAAACTAATTGTCCTTGTACTAACCACTGCACTCCACTCAACTAGCCCAGGCATTGGTTTGAAATAACCTAAAATTTATTGCAGGAAACCCACACTGACAAGTGGTGAGTCCATCAGCAAACCAGCCTTTTGGCCCTAGAGCTTTCCAGACTCCCCAGACATTTGACAGACCTCCCAGACCCTCCCAGACCCTCCAGATCCCCCCAGGTGCATAGCCACAGTGAGAACAAAAGTTGCAGCCCATGATCACAGGACCATGGGAATATAATTACCTCAGCAATATCTCCTTTTTTGGGTGGGATATTTGCACCAGACCTTTGACAGACCTCCCAATCCCTCCCAGACCCTCCTAGACCCTCCAGACCCCCCAGGTGCACAGCCACAGTGAGAACAAAAATTGTAGCCCATGATCACAGGACCATGGGAATATGATTACCTCAGCAATATCTCCTTTTTTGGGTGAGATATTCACAAATTTGAGTTGGAGTCATGGCTTGTCAAAAATGAAAAGTGGCTGTACAGTGATGATGTCATAACAAAAGTTGTAGTATGTGATGTCATGATAGAATATGCTTATCTCATTGATATGTCCAAAAATGGGTGAGAAAAATGCAAAATACAAAAAATAATTGGACATCTCAGAAATTAAAACTCAAGATGTCATAATGAAAGTTGTAGTGCCTGATCAGAGGATCCCAGGGGTATGCTTACCTCATCCATCCATGCAAAAATGGTTGAGATACAGGCAAAATAAA
This sequence comes from Pisolithus microcarpus, assembly GCA_024613185.1. NCBI lineage: Eukaryota > Fungi > Basidiomycota > Agaricomycetes > Boletales > Pisolithaceae > Pisolithus > Pisolithus microcarpus. The sequence goes on along the minus strand of JANFAI010000010.1, from coordinate 1,051,160 downwards.
ATTGGTGTAGTGTTATGGCGCATTTTTGATTACCTAATGACTGTACTAGAGTCTGTACATAAAACATGGAATATCTATTGATCTACAAATCTGTATGCTGCATTTTATATCTCATTTTGTACAGATCTCCAAGCACACCCATCCCCCAAAAAATCAGATTGATCTGACAAAAAATGAATGAGATATGTACCCCACCATGGCTGGACACAAAAACTCAAATATCTACTGATCTATCAATCTGTATGCTATGTGTGATATCTCGTTTTGTACGGATTTCCAAGCACATTCATCCCTCAAAAAATCAGAGTGATCAGACAAAAAATGAATGAGTTATGAATTAATTAATCCGTCAGTAAGGCCTTCAGGATTGACTTGTAGTTTTGAGATGAAATTCAAGTCACATGACCTGTGAGAAATATACATGTCAGCACAGGATTGACTTGCAGTTTCAAGACAAAATTGAGTCACATGACCCATGAGAAATAACATGTCAGCAACAATATATAAACCCAACATCTCTTCTTTCCACTTCTTTCACTCATCTCCCATCATCCCCCACTTTGTCATCTCCCATCATTCCCCACTTTGTCATCTCACTTTGTCATCTCTCATCATCACTTGTCTCTCAGCTATGTACTTTTGCTCTTGGCCTTGGGGGATGTTAGTCCCCCCCCATCCCCTTAGCCCTGATGTCCCTCTCAGTTCAGGTATGTTAGGCACCCTAGCAGTACCCCTACTTAGTAATCATGTAATATTTATTAGTACTGTAAAACCATGTACTGTAGTATGAATTATGTTGAATGATTATCAATTGATTTGATCCACTGCCATGCATTGTGACTATTAAGTGGTTGTGTATTTGTAACAGCTATCTGTACAACTCTGTACAGGTCTGTACAGACTTGTGATTGGCTGTGGTAGTGTAGACAGAGTACTACTCTATACTGTAGCAGTCTGGGACAGTGCTAGGACAGTGAGGGACACTGTAGGGTTCTGTCATCAGTCTGGGACAGTCCTGGACAATTCTAGCCAGTTAGGTACCTTGCTAGAGGTGTCTGGAGGGCTGGGGGGCCTGTCCAGTTCTGGACAGCTCTGGACAGCCAAGTGCTTGTTTGCTGATGAGTCTCAGGGTGGCTTGCACAGGTATGCATTGAATAAGGGTTCCTTACAGGTAGAATGTTCCTGCTCGGAGGCTAGCAGTAACCGATATGAGTCGGAAATGAAGACCACTGCTCCACGAGTAGCTCTTACCAGTCATGTCACAGCCTTACTGTACCTTCTGACTTCAGCAGAAGGCCATGGTAATTCCAATCATCCAGTACTGGCAATCATACCCACGTCTATGGTTCACACCGAATTACCACGTCCATGGTGGGTCTTGTAGTATGTAGTCAACATCAGGCACACTGGTCACTGGTCCTTGAAACCAGCTGTAAGCATGCCAATTCTGTTGAATGTGCTCAGACCAACAGGCACCATGCAGACCCATGACATCAGGTATGTATGTACACGTCTTCACGTCAGCCATTTCTCTCATGTATCTCTGTCTGACCCATAACCAGTGTCAAATATCAGCACTTTGGATTGACATCATGCTTGGACCTCCAGGAGCATAGTCCAATGCCGGTGAACATTCCACCTTTCTTCCATTTGCATAGTACAATCCCAGTTTTGACATGTACCTGGGAATGGGCCCTGGAGAATGATGCCCAGTGAGAACTCGTGATATGCGTAGCTACCTGGAGTGATGTAACTGTATTGAGCAACTATTATTTGTATCTATTGGTATGTGTGGCTATGTGACTATGGTGTCTCTAGAGGAGCATAGCTTTCCATGTCATTTTGCTCATATAAATTCAATGCAATCAATGATGCGCTCAACGTCGTCGAGTCATCGACAGGCCCAAGTCCCACATCCATATGATTGTAAGATGCAATGCATTTCACCTCTCCATTTCATGCAATGCATCTTGTTGCACTAAGTCGTCTCACTACACTGTAAGCTCTCCTCCCCCTCACAATACAGGAATGCCCTCGGACTCGACTCAAGAACTGTGGTGTATTTGCTGCAAATACTGTAAGGGGGTACGAACCCGAATCAACACACTCAGCACCTGGTGATGCCATCTATGTGAAGCTGCAGCAGATGAGATCGAGTCCATTTGGCTGGCTAAACAATCTGACGACTTTCGTGCCTTTATCAACACTGTAGCTGGACCCTCTTGCTCGTCTGACAAGTGGCCAGGAGATGAAGCGTCCAATCCCACTGGGATTACAAAATGTGCACGCACCTCGCAGGAATCTTGCCCAGTAAGTGAACGCTATTAGTTGAGCTAATTCCAGTTGCGGGAGCTTCGTAGACTCCCCAAGAGGGTTCTACAGAAGATGTCCGAGCTGTGCATAACATTCCTGCATTTTTTAAGGGAGATGACCACCAAGATCAAGGTTTATATCATGGACAATCGAGCAGCGAGGTATCTAATCCTCCCGGTGCTGCAGAGTGGGTACATGCCTCACATGAGGACGTCTTGGTAAGTGTATAGTTAACTCCAGCTGTGGGAGCTGTGCAGACTCCCCGAGAGGATTCTACAGAGGACATCGTACTTTCTGATTCACGAGACGGTCATGAAGGTCAAACAGATAACCATGAGCTCACAAATCACCAAGACGAACATCATCACGCCCCACCTTTTCTCCCAATTCCCCCGCCTCCAATGCCTCCCGACCCTCTTCTCCACCTCGACCTTGACGAACTTGCACGTATGGCGATACTGCCCAAACTCAAGCACAGTATGTCCTTCATTCAAGCCATCAGAGGTGCGTCACTCGGTGATGGTGTTGGACTGACAGGTGAGGCCCTCGAGTGACTGCGAAACCCACCCCAAGAACCTCTCAGTGTCGATGACCGGTATAGGGAACTCTCTCTCTCGATATTCATCGCACTGGAGCATTCATCGGAGAGTACATATGAGAAGATTTGAAAGGCTATCGAGAAGTGCTTCCTGGAGGTAGAGATTGCTTCATTTCACCAAACAAAGCATGTCCTTGCTGATCTCAGTGGAGTCACATTGGTAGCCCACCACATGTGTGTTAACTCCTGTGCAGCATATGTAGGCCCATTCTCTGAGCTCGACACCTGTCCAGAGTGCGACAAGCCGTGATATGATCAAGTGAAACTCAACAGAAGCAGTGGACGTGTTAAACACCCTCATGCCATATTTCACACCATTCCCATTGCACCTCAGCTTCAGTCACTTTGGCAGCATCCTGAGAGTGCCAAGAAGATGCACTACTGGCACAGATGCACTCAGCAAATATTCGATGAGCTCCAGAGAAACGATGGACTGGTTGACACCTATGACGATGTTTTTTGTGGCCAGGCTTACCTCGATGCTGTGACCCAGAACAAGATTCACAACAACAACATTCTTCTTATGCTATTGATTGACAGTGCACAGTTATATGAGAGCAAAGAGTCAGATTGCTGGATATACATTTGGATCGTGCTCGAACTCTCCCCAGACCGTCAATACAAGAAAAAACATGTTCTTCCTGGGGCCATTATCCCTGGGCCAAGGAAGCCAAAGATCATCGACTCATTCCTGTTCCCAGGTTTACATCACCTCTCTGCCATGCAGGATGAGGGACTACGCATCTGGGATGCATCTCGAGATTGTGCATTCACTTCACGACTCTTCTTATTTCTTGCATGTGCAGATGGCCCTGGACTTCTGACTCTAAGCAATTTTGTGGGCCACCAGGGCAAAAATGGTTGTCGCATGCTGTGTCCATTGAAAGGCCACCGAAAGCCAGGTGCATCCCAATACTACCCTGTCCTGCTCAAGCCAAACCGCTACAATGTGAGTGGGTGTGACCATCCCAACATCGATGTCTATGCAATCCACCCGAGCAGCTCACAAATATACATTCAGCATCTGGTTTACCTTCTTGGCTCGTGAACTCAACATATATATGAGAAGCAACATTTGGAAACGGGGATTGTAGGGCCAAGTATACTGCTTGGCCTTCGTCCACACCTCATTTTAGGTATCCCCGAAGTCTTCTCATCTGAAATGATGCACTTGAGTGGCACAAATATGGCCACACTCTGGCTAGACCTTTGGCATGGTACATTCGATTGTGCTCCTACAGACAATAAAATGACTTGGCACTGGGCCATACTCAAGGATGCAGATGTCTGGGAAGCACATGGACATGCCATCGCTGCCTGCAAGATGTATCTACCAGGATCTTTTGATGTCGCCCCCCGTGATCCAAGCCTTCACTCCAACTCGTGGTACAAGGCAACTGAATACACTACTTGGACCCATGGCTTATGTCTGGCGCTATTATATGGAATTCTGCCTGAGCGCATATGGCAAAATTTCTGCAGGTTTGTTGCTGGCCTCCGTATCATGTCGCAGTACAGCATCGAACCTATGCAACTCCAGCGTGCTTGTCGATTAATTGCAGAGTGGGCAATTGAATTCGAGGGCATTTTTTATCAGCGGCGTGTCGATCACATTCCATTTATCTGACTGTGTGTCCACCTTACGTGTCACCTTGCTTCCGAAGCAGCCCGTGTTGGGTCTCCCATCTGTTCCTCTCAGTGGACCATGGAGCGCACTATTGGGAATCTCGGACAAGAAATTTGCCAGCCCTCAGACCCATTCTCAAACCTTGCACAGCAAGGTATTCATCGTTGTCAAGTAAATGCACTCAAGGCCATGTTACCACACCTGGATCCCCCCGAGAACACCAACCCATGTGTGTCTGCAGATCTTGGGAATGGCTACGTTCTCTTAGCCAAGTGCGACAGATATCTTACAGCAGTTCGAGGGGAAGAGGAGAGAGTGATTGCAGAGTACCTTGGACTACCATTTGCACCCAAAATACGCCGCTGGGCACGTCTGCATTTGCCCAATGGCCAGATCACCCGATCTGAATACCAGGAGTTACAGAAGGCACCTGAAGACATCCGCATGTCCCACAATGTTAAGGTATGACGACTTTTTCGTCTGCTCTATGTATTTATTCATGCTACAATACAGGTTACTCTTAATGGCGCATCAGCAAAACCATCTTTTTGGCACAGAGGCCACAGTGCCACAGTGATGTCACAGCATCCTACAGTGCCACAGTGTCACAGTGTCACAGTGCACAGTCAGGTACAGTGTGACAATTGTGTGAAAATACCATGTCACACAGCCCACAGTTCCCCACAGGCTCCCACAGAGTGACAGGCCTACAAACACACAGTGCTACAGAGATAGGGGCATCCCACAGATGTCACTGTACAGCCATGATGTCATAATGAAAGTTGTAGGGCTGGATCACAGGATTGTGGGAATATGCTTATCTCATCAATATGCCCAAAAATAGGTGAGAAAAATGCAAAATACCGAAAAAATTGGATGTCTCAAAAATTGAATTTCAAAGATGTCATAATGAAAGTTGTAGTGCCTGACTAGAGGACCCCAGAGGTATGCTTATCTCATCCATCCATGCAAAAATGGTTGAGATATAGGCAAAATACAATTAGTGTAGTGTAGTGGTAATTGTTTTGATTAGCAAAAGTGTAGTAAAGTCCGCTTTTTTGACTACCAAATAAGTGTAGTGTTTTGTAGTGTTTGATTAGCAAAGTATAGTGTAGATGTGTATTACCAAAAGTGTAGTAAAGTTCGCTTTTTTGACTACCAAATAAGTGTAGTGTTTTGTAGTGTTTTGATTAGCAAAGTGTAGTGTAGATGAGTATTACCAAAAGTGTAGTAAAAGTCCGCTTTTTTGACTACCAAATAAGTGTAGTGTTTTGTAGTGTTTTGATTAGCAAAGTGTAGTGTAGATGAGTATTACCAAAAGTGTAGTAAAAGTCCGCTTTTTTGACTACCAAATAAGTGTAGTGTTTTGTAGTGTTTTGATTAGCAAAGTGTAGTGTAGATGTGTATTATCAAAAGTGTAGTGAAGTCCGCTTTTTTGACTACCAAATAAGTGTAGTGTTTTGTAGTGTTTTGATTAGCAAAGTGTAGTGTAGATGTGTATTATCAAAAGTGTAGTGAAGTCCGCTTTTTTGACTACCAAATAAGTGTAGTGTTGATTAGTGTTTGAGTAGTTAAATGTTGTGTACACTCTTGATTACCAAAAGTGTAGTAAAAGTTCGCTTTTTTGACTACCAAAAAAGCGTAGTGTTGATTAGTGTTTGACTAGTGAAATGTTGTGTACACTGTTGATTACCACAAGTGTAGTAAAAGTTCGCTTTTTTGACTACCAAAAAAGCGTAGTGTTGATTAGTGTTTGAGTAGTTAAATGTTGTTTACACTTTTGATTACCAAAAGTGTAGTAAAAGTTCGCTTTTTTGACTACCAAAAAAAGCGTAGTGTTGATTAGTGTTTGAGTAGTTAAATGTTGTGTACACTTTTGATTACCAAAAGTGTAGTAGAGTCCGCTTTTTTGACTACCAAATATTTGTAGTGTGACTAGGAAATGTACAGTAGTATTGATTAGCAAAAAAGCGTAGTCATCATTAGGATTGTTGTGTAGTGGGCACAGCCACTAATGCCTCAAAAGTTTGCAAAGTCACAAAAATACCCCAAAACGTGATATAGTGGACACTAAAACTCACACCTTTTGCGCAAGCGGCCAAAGCCAACCAAACAAAGGCCAATTCCTACTATGGGGTATTGTATGCCATTAGCCCACTACTACCACGCATTTGATTACCAAAAAGTGTAGTGGTATTAGGACAAAGTGTAGTAGTAGTACCAAAAAGCATAGTAGTATTAGCAAATGGGGTAGTACTATTAGCAAAAAGCGTAGTACTATTAGTAAAAAGTGTAGTAGTATTAGCAAAAAGCGTAGTAGTATTAGTAAAAAGTGTAGTAGGTAGTGTTAATAGCAAAAAAGCGTAGTTGTATTAGGCTATTATGTGGTAGTACTTGAATTTGAATATATTACTACTTTTGATTTGATTTCTGTGTGACTGAGTTCCTATTAGCTTGAAAGTGTAGTGGGATTAGGAAAAAAGCGTAGTAGTGTTATTAGCAAAAAATGGTAGTGGGATTAGGAAAAAAGCATAGTAGTGGGATTAGGAAAAAATGGTAGTGGGATTAGGAAAAAAGCGTAGTAGTGGTATTAGGAAAAAAACAGTAGTGGGATTAGGAAAAAAGCGTAGTAGTGGTATTAGGAAAAAACAGTAGTGGGATTAGGAAAAAATGGTAGTGGGATTAGGAAAAAAGCGTAGTAGTGGTATTAGGAAAAAACAGTAGTGGGATTAGGAAAAAATGGTAGTGGGATTAGGAAAAAAGCGTAGTAGTGGTATTAGGAAAAAATGGTAGTGGGATTACAAAAAAAGCGTAGTAGTTGTACAGGACTGTACAGTGCTGTGACAGTACTGTACAGGGGGGGACCTTTCTGTGGCACTGTGGGTGCTGTAGCGGGCTGTTGCAAGCTGTACAGTGCCATACAGTGACTAACAGTTTTGCTGATGCAGAGACCAGATCGTCGAGGTGTGGTACTTCGCCAGGCTCATCATCAGGGTGGCAGACGAGCATGCTGCACTCGATGCAGACATCGCTTCGCCGGACCACTTTCACTTTGCCGACGTTGCCCTTGTCACAGCCTACTCCCAGCCTCACACAGACTTACTCGAGAAATCCTACAGTGTGCTTGCTTTGTGCACAAAGCCAGCTCAACCTAGCTTGCAAGTGATCAAAATTTCTGATATCTGGTCAGTCATCACAATGATTCCCCATCGCCCTATCATTCATGGAGTAGCCGAGGAGAGATACTTCTTAGTTGAGAAGTCTGGCATGGAAATTGCATGATTCGGTGTGGAGGACGATGAGGAGTAGTATTCATACCTCTATTCTTTTCTTTGTGTCGACACTATTTTCTAAAATAAAAAATCTGAGTGGAGCATTGTTGCTATAACAGAAGCTTTTATTGTGATGCGTGGACTGAGGAAAATACATGCTTGGACAATTATAATAGTACACGATGGAGTACGAATGATTGTGTGAACAAAAACGAATACTTGCATACAATTAAACGAACCTTGACATGACCTCACTCCAGGTCTGGCCCACCTGAGCTTTCTACAGATTTCACTGCTTCTGGCCATGTCATGAACCCTTCGTATGATGCAACTGAGGACCTGGGTGAGATGCTTTGGAAGGCACGAGGTCGACGAGGGGGCCAGGCCGGGTCAAAGGCTTTGCGCTTCACATGAACAGTATCTTTGGGAATTCCAGCCAGAGCGACAGGAATTGCGTGAACGGTTGTGGACAGGGTCTTGTCACCAACAGAAGTCTTGTCTTCGCCATCCTGAGAAGTCTCATTGTCACCATCCTGAGAAGTCTCATCATCACCATCATCAGAAGTCTCCTCGCTTTTGTACTGTAAACTGGGGCCATCGTTGCTGCATATATAAAAATCATCAGCAACGGAGAGATACATCATGACTTACTCCTGCACAGTGACCATAACTCTCCCGTCACTATTAGTGATCAACTTCTCTGTGCTGCAATCAGAAAAACTGTATATATGCGCAGTATTTGACTTACTGTGTTCACTCACTCGGGCTCCAGTATCATCGTCCTCGTCATCTGATTCCACAGTGACGTATTTAGACAGATTTTTCAGATGAAGGATAATTTTCTGTAGGACCGTCAGGCATAAATGAGAGAATGTATGATATGCTTACATGTGGGTGGGTGTCTTCTGGTGTAGGGAATGGTATTTCCCTACCAGGGGATTTTCGTTATTTTATTGTTTTTACTTTCTTTTCTTTTTCTTCTGTTCATTTACCTTAGAGCTTATTTCATGTTTCGAGTTTAGACACGTGAGTTGGCTTAAGTAAGCCACTCGCACACTTACATTACACTGTACTTACTTAGAAAAAGGAGGAAGTCGAGTTCTGAGAGTTTTGAGTTCAAGTTCGAGTTCGAGAAGGCTGCGTGTGGCCTTCTTCAGTATTCAGACTGCCTTAGACTGCCCCAGATGTCCCAAGACAGTTTTTCCTTCCAGGCTAGAGGAGCCCCTTGGAAGTTCTCCCCTTTCAGATCACTGCTCATCCCCTGACTCTATCTAATCCATCTTTTCACTGGTGTGAAAGTAATGACATATGCTGGCCAACCTTGTAAGATATTGTCCACCTCAAGTATGATAACATTCTCCAGCATCTTGATGGTGGTGTTGTGTTTCATCACTCATTTGATGGAGTGAGAGTAGTGTGCAAGTAGGATACTAGTACTATTGGGACTTTGTGAAATCGAGACAGTGAGTGACAAATAGTGCCAAACACCATCCTCGCTCTTCCCACCATGTCGCCCATACCCCTGTCCTTCTCAGGCTTCTCGGACAACCAGAGTCCTCCCATGTTCTCCTCTAAATCACTGCAAGATCCATTTCATACCCCGAGCAACAATTACTTGGGACCATACCAAGTAAGTAACTTGATGTACAAATTGACTACTGTGATCGTCTCGGTTATAGGTACAGGCCATTAATTCCTCTGTTTTTGGTCAAGGCATTCCAGAAATTCTGGTAGGTCTGTCGCATTTGTTTTTCATGAATACTTATCTTTGCCACATATATGCAGCATGTACAACAGTTACAGAGCCTCCAAGATACCATCACAAAACTTCAACTTGAAAACTCTTCACTCAAAGCTGAGCATGACGCCATCCAGTAGGTTGATCAGGAGATTTTTAATTACTGACGTTACTTCTATTGCAGAGGCGCATATAATATGCTCATCTCGCAGCTAACCGTAATGCGATCGGATTCAATGACACCAGCAGATGGTCCCATCAACATCATGCTACAATCAGCACCCATCGTTCCCACACCACTCTTGAAGGGGGACTTTCTTCCACATCTCAACCAAGTCAACTACCCCGATGTGCGATTCTGGACCGAGAAAGACTGGAAGACTTGGTCAAGTATGACTCTGGAAGGACAACGTGCTAACCCATATACATCATACTTTGAGGACAACAAAGGAGAGCCACTCAATGCTGAGAAGATAGGTAACATTCTGCAGACAGTGCAGGAGATTTGGCATGAGTTTTGCACCCATGGTGTCATCAAAACCGACACAACCTGGTCGTCAATGTCTTTGCCAGTCAAGAAGGCCTTCCGCTCAGAAATCTCACGAGCACATTCGGACCTCAACCTATGTGAAGACGGGTGGAAGATCGATATGATTGGAAAAAGATACTACTCATCCTTTAAGCAGATGTGGTTTACCAACAGGTCAGATGATTCTGGCAAGCAGAAGGCGAAGAAGGAGTCAACGGATGACACTACCTTGTCACCCAAGCCCAAGCGGGTCAAGCTTACTTTGTCCCTGTCCCCAGAAGATAGTGGCCATAGTACCGGAGATAGCACTTCTAATAGGTCAGCTTCAAATACGGGCGACAGCAGCACCTTATCAAGCTCATCCATACTCGGACCCTGCACACCATCTGGCCCATCATCACGACAATACACATTTCCTGATGCTGACAACGTATCACAGTTTGATGACAACTATACTCGCGCTCATGCGCCAGGCAAGAAAGCATGTAAAGGATAATTCGGGAACTAACTTTTCTTCTAGGCAAATGCCATACTTTAGATGCCCCTCCATCAAACATAATCAAAGAGGTCAACACTGGAGCGACCGTTTCTCTCCTGTTGATCAAGAACCCATTGTAAGTTGTGGCTCTGTATATACACTTACTGAACTCCCTTCTAGACTTTCCGTGTGCCCCAGACCATGCTCCACAGCTGCATGTCACCAACAAAAACCAGAAGAGACACTACCCCCAAGTGACACAACTTCCAGATCCAATGATAATAAGGTCAGTCCCAACAGCCCTCGAGTGGAAGAGGCAGGTGAAGGAGATCACCGGAGTGACAAAGGTAATCCATGATACCAGTACTACATTTACTGACCACATCTTGAAATGCAGTGTTGGATGGGAGCCTAGCGAGCATTGTAGGGAGTGAGTACTCCCTACCAGGATATTTCTTTCATTTTATAGTTTTTATTTTCACTTTTATTTCTGTTCATTTACCTTAGTCTTTACTTAGTTTCGAGTTTAGACACGTGAGGTAGCTTATATAAGCCCATGCACACTTACACTTCACTGTAGCTACTTACAAAAAGAATAATGAAGTTCCAAGTGTTAGGAGTTCGAGTTCGAGTTCGAGAAGGCTTCGAGTTGCCTTCTTCAGTGTCCAGACAGCCCCAGACAGCCTCAGATGTCCCCCCTCAGACAGCTCTCTCTTCCAGGCTATAGGAGCCCCTTTGGAAGACCTCCCCTTTCAGATCACTGCTCATCCCCAGACTCAATTTAATCTTTCTCTTCAGCGTGTCACAACCATCATTGCAGACAGCACCTGGAGAGGGACAACAATGTTCGGAGGACAGCACAAATATCACGCAGACTACACTTGGAGAAGCACCGCCATCATCCACCTGTATCACACCCAGAGACACAATGCAACTGTCGACTCATGGACAGGAAGCATGACCAATGGAGGCTGATAGGAAGAAGATCAGTTGGTGTCCACCATCAAATAAGAGTGGGAGGTAAGTGCAGTAGCGAGGTTCTATTACCATTAACTAATGGACTATTCCACGAGGATGCTATGTATGCATTGTTATCAAAGGAAAATTGGCAGTTTTCTTGAAGAGTTCAATTCATACTTTGAGGCACTGTCTGCTGAGGTGAAGGTGGTGTAAACTCAGTTGATGGGGACCTGGGGGATATACCTGAGGTCTCCTGGGGTGAAAAGAGTGGGGTCAGTTTGACCTAAGGGGACTGGAGTTGCCTGGTAGAGGTCAAAGAGAAGTGAAAAAGACTTAGAACATGCCCTAAAGTCCCAAGAAGGTCGAGATAACATCTAATGAAGGTCTGATAATGGAGAAATGATAATCCAAAGACTCTGGTCTTCGAATTCTGTCTGTTTTCATCTAGTAGTGACTTGTCTTATTATCTTCTAAGTAGATACAAAGTGTTCTAAGTCGCACATGGCTTACATAAGCCACAATGCGACCAAACATTACTTGAAATACTAAGTAAAAGATAAAAGAAAGTAATAGGAATGAAAATGTAAGTAAAAACAAAGAAATAAAGTAAAATACCTAGTAGGGAGTTTACTCTCCCTACAGTGGTAAGTAGTTGACTTTCTATCAGGTGCATTGTAGACTGATCTTCCTGCACAGAAATACAAGGACGAGTCGAAGAAACTGGTCCGTTCTACTAATCCCACTTTTATGAGCTGTTTTGACAAGGGTTTGACAGGTATCTGACAGTGTGTGGGTCAGCAGCAAAGCGGAGAATATTGCGATGTTCTCGAACGGCCAGATGTATTGATCCGATTCAACAAGTTGTCGCTACATCATCTTGGGATTTGGCTCTCTTTCACATTGATTGGTGTAGGGATTGGGGAGCGGTGAGTGTTTTTATTGGCAGGCAGGCAAGCAGCAGCGGTGGTGCATGGGCGGGTGGGCAGGCAACTACTATAATTGTCTATGGTACATAGGAATGCATAGTCGGCGCACTGCAATCACGAGACTCATACTTTAACATATTTTGGCATAGCAAGCTTCCGAGCAAGGGGAGAGGAACAGGGAACATATGTAAACCTATGTACAACATAGGGAATAGCATGTGGTAGTACCGGGTATATCAGCCTAGTAAAAAGACCTATGGACATGTCCATTCCCTATGTAAGACGATTCATGGCTATGCCATACAAATATCTACAAGTACGTCACTCCGCATATAGCAATTTCTCACTGGGAATGATGACTGACCGCACATATAAAATGCGACTTGGAAAGGTATGTCTACCCCCAGCACCAGCACCAGCCCCATAACACACAAGCACAATGCCGTCATTTTCTGAACCTCCTTTCCAGAAGTTTCAAGACTTGAACGACGACACCATCATCTCTGGTGAAAGTGAGTGTCCTTGGGATCAGACAGGCGGATTGTCACTTAACTTTTTTTGCACGCATTAGATGTCATCCATGAGCAGTTCTGATTCACTCGCCTTGCTAAGATGCGGCTGACTTCGAGTCACTGATACCGACAGGCGCCATCCAGGAATTCAAGTCCAAAGTGAAGGTCATCAAGACAGAGTACGGTGACATTTTCGTCTATGCTGTCGAGAGCAACAACGAGAAAGCCAAGACCTACAAGATCATCATTGGCCCCATCGAGGTGACGCTTCCTTGGGTAGCTGCGAGGTTATTTTCCTGCTCATGGGCTGTTACATGTAGATTGACATCACCATCGACCTGAACAATCTCATGATCATCATCGAAGTCTATGCTAAGATCCCATTTGTCGGCAAAGTTCAGATTACCAAGACTGTTGGAAACTTGCGCGATGGCGTCACGCTTACCATCGGATACCCGCCCTTCATCGGGGGCTCGTTGACATTGAAGCTCAACGGGAAAAATGCCGTACTCTGATATTCCTTCGATGCCCTCGGATGTCACTACGAAGGTAGCAAGGTCATCTTCACTCTCCCTTGAGAGGTGGAACTCTTGAGGTAATGTACACCATCCATCTTCTCAGTACCATCTAACATATGCATCCCATAAGTCTCCTCTTACGCAATATGGGGGAAGTGGGTGAGGCGGAGCGTACTATTAACAGCTTTCCAGCGTGTATCTGACTGTTTTTTGGATAGTAATCTGTTTTGTGTTTTTCTAATCATGTGATTTTGCTAAAGAACAACTGTGAAATATCTCCTGAGATTTGTTGGGAAACTGGTGTTGTCATGCCATGATAGGAACTCCGTTGTAAGCGTACTGCCCTATTGCATGCGTCGTGAGGTCTGCTGGAGAGAGAGAGGAATTATTCAAAGCGCTCTTGCTCGCTGCGAACACTCAATAAGCTATGTATCTTACCCACATCCCTTCAATACCCATTGCTTTGCTGCATCCACTCTTGGAGAACTTAACCATCCTTGCATGATGCACAACGGAACCTAACAAAAATGCAGTCTGCACATCCTAACCTCAATCATTATTGAATCGGTGTCCCTCTCAAGCCTCCGCTGTCTATAACTAATCCTCTCGCCAACATTCCAGAATCAGTGAGGGAAAAGTCCTACCTTTGTATTGAGCCGTCGCCAAGGTCCTCGAGGGCGGGGTTGCTTTGGTTGTGACCAGGCACAGTATTGGTACTCGGGTGTCCAAATCAGGAACGTACCTCTGTAAGAGAGAATGCAGAAATGGTAGACGAGTCAACCATAGAATAGAACACTGCGACACACAAAGTCATTAGTCCCGGCATGGACGTTTCGGTCTCCATCACACACAACTCGGGATCTTCATTTAGGATGCAGAAAATGGGGTGTCAACCCAGAGCGCCCTAAAATAGCTGGTTTTCGAGACCACCTAGTGGTAATGGATAGAGAAGACACGTGTAAGGCTACTCACCGGTTCTGTGAATTGGACTTCTGACTATAAGAACACGATAATGGTTAACATAGGGCTGCTGCAAGATGGAGCTTACGGTGTGCTGATTGTGAGGGACTGAGCAGGCGTGCCAACAATGAAAAGGCGACAGCAGTGAACGTGGACTCGGACTCCATGATCGTCATGATGAATTGCTGATTACTAAGCCACTGACTGCCCATCCTCGGTTTTACCACAAGTCACGTGTAGCGTGTTATTGCCTCGATGCGAGTGTGGACTCCTTCAAGCTGCCAGCATCTGACGACCACAGGGATCGCGACTATCTTGGATAAGTAACCAACCCGTCGAACTAGGGTTGGTTGCGATGGGGGTCAACAAGGTTTCACCAAATCGGCGAAACTCAATATTGGTTACCAGTCACAGCAGGGCTCACCATGGACACAGATGTCGCGCTCATTCTATCGCTCCGGGTGATCATCTCAGTCCTACGGCCAGAGCATGTTGTTCGTTGGTGAGGTTTCTCGTGTCGTCAATGTCCATCACTCACTGGGCTCATACTTACCTGGTTAGGCTCCATGCAAGAGTATCCTCAAAGCTGCAGCAAATACCACAGATGACAGAGAGGACAGAACACAGGCAATGGACATGACGAGCATCGTCTGTTTTGAGGCGGACAATTCACGAAAGTCTCTTGGGAGGCATGTCAGCTTTGCCAATCACGCTCACGTCCGCTTGTTCGAAGTGCCAGAACGAAACGTGAACAGTACCGGGTCTCCTCAGTCTTCACCTGCAGCCGAGATAAGCAGTCATGGAGGAACGAACGACGAAAATGCGTACCCTGGTGCTGCAGGTTTCCATCGCCATAGTTCGATACAGAGGTCTATTGCTTTCAGCGAAGGTGGTGGTGAGGAGTCGATGGACATGGATTCTGACGACATGGGCTATTCACCCGGTGCATTCTTCAGGGCGTCAAACACGCAAGACTTTGGCTACGAAGACGAGGAAGACTATGGCGAAGGTGCCAACATGGATGTGACGGAAGCAATGTCCCACAATATCCTGCGCAAGTGATCCCTCTCACTGGGTGGACCTCGGGAACTGCTCGGGAACCTCACCGTTTCTCAAGCGTCACTCAACAATCAAACCGAAGACGAGCACGGGCAAAACAAGGAACAATCTTTTGTAGAGGAAGACTCGGCACAGTCGCAATCGCTTGGCTCTGTGGGTGACACATCTCAACCCATGGAGTTCACGGTTCCACTTGTGCGCCCCCCAGAGCCACCGAGTGAAGCATGGCTGGCTCTTCGGGCCGTTACGCACTCAGGCAACACGCCATATATCCCATCATCAGATGACGAGGAGAACGGAGGCGACAGTGTGGTATGAGATATGGATTTGTCTGATGCAGTGTTGAGGTTGCAGGCTGCCCGTGCTTCTATGGGACCCGAGAACCCAGACGGAGGAGATGGCCAGCCAAACAGTTTTACCAGCACAGAAGACAGCTTTGCAGAAGAGAATGGTCAAGCTGATGATGAGGGGAATCAAACCATCAATGTTACCCAGCTTATAAAGCAAATAAGCCTTGCACTGAGTATGGGTGATTCCACGATGGAAGTTACTTCAGTGTATGGCGAACAAGGAGAAGCAAGCACTTCAAAGATACCATCACCAACACCAGCTACGGACTCGTTGGAAGTTCCGCAATGAACACATGCGAGCGCAGTGAAACCATCATCCCCGACACCTGCGGGTACTGAAAGCGAACCAGTAAGTACATCTCGGTACGATTGTATGCTATTTGCCTGATTCCGCGGAGCCCACACTAGCAGAACCCCGAAACATCGCTGCAGCACCACAAATGTTCAGCTTTATTCCATGCCCTCGAACTCCTGCGACAACTGGACAACCCCCTTCCCCTTCTAAAGCCAACTCACTCCTGCCTTCACCTAAGAAGTTTACTGCGAATTTCGCTCCACCCGCTTCTCGCCCAGTTCCTGAAAAGCGATCTGCTACTGCTGCCCAGATTCCTGATGGCCGATCCAGCCCAGCCAAGAAACCCTCAGGTCCCCAGAAACTTACCGTGGGATTGACTCACCATGATTTACCTCAGCCTTCAAACTCCTCTTCTAAACTATCACCCAACAAGCCAGCGCGGCCCCAAGTTAAGCAAGGAACACAATCTGAGGCTGGTCCAGGCAAACGTGCGTCACTTGGTTTACGGAGGCCCTCGGCATACCTTGCACATCGGAAGAGCTTTGGGGGAACGGGCACTCCTCTCTCCGCAGATGGTGCTAGCCAGTCAAGTCGGCCGTCTTCTCCAAATAAACAGGCCATGGGAGCCAGGAGGAAGAGTATTGCTGTGGCTAGAAATGTAGAAGGCATGCCTCCTCAATTCGGCGTTTCTGCAGAGAAGGACAACGCGAGGGGAGACTGCATCGCTCAGGATAGTGTTGCCACAACTCTGACTAATAGTCGACTCAAGTTGAAGTCGATTACGTGGCTTAGTCATACTTTCCCAAGTCGGGTCGATGAAATGATCTCGCAACTCGACCAGCTCGGTTAGTTGCGACTTCCGACTCCAAGTCGACCAACCGGTCATCACCCAATTGGAAAATTTTGTAGCCCAGCTGTTAAACTATGTTTAGGTGATAGTCTAGTGTTGCATTGCAAGCCTTGCAACTCGCGAAAGGAAGTTCACTTTGAATTCAATTTCTACACCAGTTGCTACAGGTGCCTACAGCATACTGAAGTGTTTTCTAATTACCATCACCTATACCAGGCATTTTCTTGTTCCGGGAACTTGTGTGGTCTGATGGATGGCATCTAGAAGCGAGCAAAGCAGGATGATGATTGCAAGATACGAAGGGAAAATAGCTAAAGTACTCGGAACGAGATGGCAGCACACAGCAACATTCGTGAGCTCAGTACAACTTGACCGGCCCCGATCCTACATGGTCGCCCTCCGCCAATGCCATCATATCGAGAATAGCGCTCATCGCTTCGTTACCATTCACCTGTGACATCACGAAGGCACCAAGAGCATCTTCCCTATCCCGGTCTCGAACCATCTCATTTTCCATCGTGCCCCAGTGTTGAGTGAAATGAAATCTGTCTTGTTTGAGTGAAAACTTGAGCAGCTGTAAGGCTTCCATCAACATGGGACTAATGTGGTTTCGTTTCTTGGTGTCGGTTTCTGCGCTCGATGAGAATATACGCTCACACGGGACAGAAGATGGTTGAACCGGAAGATAGTCCATGGCGATGCGATATATTGTGGGGAACCTCGCGTGCTCTAGCTATATAGGATGTCAGCTCTACACCCTGTGGATGGCGTGTCGAGGTCTTCTCTTACCTCCCAGAATGCGAGCACATCAGCATCCGCTTGGCTAGTGGTTGCAATGTAGGAACCAAACTCTTCTTCGATGGATAGCTGCCCTTGTTCCTGAGCCGTGGGCGTGATTTCCATTGTATCTAAACCATAGAGTGAGGCTAGCCCCATGTACGCTGGTCGCATGGTGGGAGGAGTTGGCTGAGCACTGTCGCCGGCATACTTCGTGTGGTATTCTTGCATCTGCCAAGAGATAACGATCGGCATACACTATAAATTTGCCAAGGTGGGTGGGTACTTACTAGTTCCAGGATGCTGGCTTTGATGGAAGAAATCTCATTGCACCACTTGCACTCCACCCACGAGAAACGTATAGAAGGGTGTGCGACTTTGCACAATGTTAGCATTTGGATGTTCGAATACTCAAGGTGACTACACTCACACATCGCGAATACGTACGCCTTGTTTGCACGCATCAGTTCATGATATCGTTCCCTGTGAGCTAACCCTTCTTTGAGGAGTGGGCCGAATTGAGGGTTCACGGATGACATGCTCATTCTCTTCCACTGTTCGAGGAAGGTTTCATAAGCGGGCAGGGCTCCACCGAGCAAGGGGATGCGCTCTGAAGTCATTGTATGGTGGGCGGCGGCAGGGGCCTGCAAACAAGCATTAGCATCGGCCATGCGCACCGAAAACTCGGATACTCACTTGCAGGGAAAACTCGAGGTCTTGTAAAACTTCCCAGTGCATCAGTTCCAGCTTCTCCAGTACCAAATTTATGTTCTGTGGCATTCTGAGCCAAAGGTCAATTGCCTGCAGCAAAGCATTTAGATGTCAATACACTGTGATGATGATCGCAAACCTGGTCTAATGCTCGAAGGCGATTGATCATGTAGTAGGTTGAGTCCCAATGAGTCATGACGTCATGTAGTAGCTGGACAACGGGGAGAGGGAATGGGACACCACCTTTCATGAACGATTGATTGGCATTCCCGGATTCAATGGTCTGTTGGAAATTACGCCGACACTGACCTGAACTGCGGACGCATCGAACGGTCTCCCGTCCACGCCGGATAGGGTCCTCTTGGACCGCCATAATGTACTCCTTTTTGTGCAAAACCCTCGGTGGATTGCCCCAGGTCCTCGGAAGGCCAGAAAAATCTGCAGACTTGTAGCCATTGATAAGGTGTTGTACGCAAATGTTGATGATATGAGGAAAGCAGCAGATGTGATGGGCAATGGGATCTAAGTCAAACTCATGCTCTTCCTGTAAAATTCGCGCGAACACCGCCATGGCAGTATCATTATTGGCAGCATTGTCCATGGTGAAATGACCAATCTACTCCAAGGTTAGTAAGAGTATGCTGAACGAGTCAAAAAGAAACCTTATCCACTGGAATTTCAGCATGATCGATGAGGTGAAGTATGGTCTTTGCAAGTTCCTCGCCCATGTGCGAAGTAGGGAGATAGTGAAAAGCAATCAATGCAGCCTTCATGGCGAGCTGACCAGAACGTGGTGCATTTCCCGACTCATGTCTGATCCAGTGTGCCATCATTGCAAAGTAGGAGTCGAGCTTGTCAGCAGACCACACATCTGCAGTAAAGGAAATCGCTCTGACAGCTCTCTGCGCAGTAAATGCTCAATAACACCACAACAAGTAGTGATTCACACACCTTCAACTCCACTCTGAGCTGCATAAAACGTTCTCGCCAGCGCTGGAGGATGAGTTCATGAGTCTTAGTACGATGAGGAATATCAGTATCCTGCAAATCACGACGAAGGTAAAGGATCAGCTGGCGAAATTGTGGACATTCCATTAAATAGATCGCCTGATCCACAAATAACATCACGTCAGTAAAGTACTGAATGGATTAAAGACACTTTACCTGGTCGTTGGAAACGATGAAATTGACCAAAAGCTCACGCAGGCCCTGAATGGAGAACTCGGGCAGACCGATGCTAGGGTCCCCTTTCGGTAGCTTTCCACCAGGAACTCTATCGTCCACACCGGGTGGAGGTGGAGGTGGAGGTGCTAGACGACTTATTTCTGCACCGGGGCGATTAAGTTCTGCTCGAAGGGTGTTGTAAGTATATCCTCTCTCGAAAGCGACCTCGAGGAAATGAGACTGCACAGGCCAATTGTTTTCTTCAATCTTCTCCAGATACGGCAGCGGATGCTGGGAGTCGAGATGGCTGCGTCATGTTGTAGTCGAAGACCCCAGAGAATACGGTAAACTATGTTGTCCTATGTCAGCGTCACAAACCATCAGCAAACTAGACATCAGCTGGCCAGAACTGGCCAGACACCCAGCAATTCCAGAAAGGTCCCCCCCTAGCCAGGACTGGCCAGAGGGTTCTCCAGAAGTCCAGACTACCAGCTGGGCATCCTGGCTTCTCACTTCTTTGACTTATGCTGGAGACCTGGACCAACTGGAAGCTGGACACCACACACAACCAACTTTTCTGGTAACACCAGAATCCCAACTGGAACCTGGACACTAGACTCAACCAACTCTTCTGGGGACACAGGAATCTCGACACGAATGGAGCTTTAATTGCAAAAAAAAGAGATGACACAATTATGTAAAGATGAAAGCGATGATAAGGCTGTTATATCTAATCGAGATAGGCAGTAAAATTGCGCCACCCACTGGCAGCCACCATGCCATTACCGATTGCCGGGTTCTTCGCACTGCAGATCTAAATTAGCTAAATGAAAAGCGTAGAACTACAACTTACCATCCTTGGATGGCAATATTTCTCAGTACCCTCTGTAAGCTTCGCAAGCGGTGAGGCACATTCTCGATGTTGCTGATCATGTCCAAAAATTGCTCATTAACTTTTGAGTAGCCTTCATGACAAAACTTGACAGCAACAAAAGAACCAGTCGAGTACTCATCCAGGGCACCGGTAAGCTGACAATAGCTCAGTCAATATTTCAGAAAAAGGAAAGGGAACTAACCGCAGTCATGGCAAAGGCCAACGCACCAGCAGGAAGATCTTTACCAAAAATATCGGGAAACGATGCTGCAAGTGATGATTTGCCAATATAATAACCCATCATGCACAGATCTCGCAACGCTGTGCTGGAAAAGTTGTCGAACTTGCCCTAAAAAGTCCTTGCGATATTAGATTTTGCTGCGAGTAAAAATGACGCACCTCTTCATCACATTCGCCATGAATGTATTTCGTTCCCTCCGTTAAGTCATTATATAGTCCCAGGATATGGTCTGCTAACTGTTGAGGATCATCGAAGTCACTGGGTTCCCAGTCCCAGTGTTTTACGATAACTTGTTGAGCTATCTTCTTAAAGTCTGAGCGATATGTGCCCAGATCTTCGAAAAGCTTGAATAAAGGCATTAGCAGGAGGACGAGAAATTAATGAAAACTTATGAGATCGCTCATGTGATGCTGATGTTTCCTCAGGAATGACTCGTCGGGTTGCACACCATCCTCCTTAAGTTCAGCAATGGCCTGGGTAATGAATTCATGGACTTTCTGGTTGATATATATGTGCCGTTCTGGGAATGCATTGCCAATGACAGCATCAAGACGTGAGAGTAATTTGGCACGATTGAGGATGGCCTTCCACATCGTATCGTAGAACTTGAGGGTCGTGGGGTCATTATTAGTGCCAGTGTGAAGCTCGGTTTTGACAGAGTGCTGAACCTCGTTGATATTAGGATTCTGAATGGTGACAGGGGCTCCTGTGCCCCCGTCGGTCCAGGACTTGCTTGCTAGAGATTTGAGGTAGACGGGGTCAGGAGCACATGGCACATCGTTACGGCTATGATGTTTGAAGAGAACATCATGAGAGGCCTCCGAGTCCGAGTCGTCATGAGGTTCCAATACTTGCCGAGAACGCACAGCAGCGGCACTACCACCACAGCCACGGGATGCGATAGTTGAATACTTCTTAGGTACTTTCTGCTGGATGGTGGTTGGAGGGCTGGCGGGTCGTTTGGACGAAAATGGTTTTGAAATATCTCGCTCCACCGGTATTTTAGACACTACATATGATTTCAAAATCTGAATTAAGGACAACAGGCTGTTTACCTTTCAAGTCGGGTCGACCAACAGTACCATCACGAGTTTGAACATTGGCGTTGTTGCCACGTTGTTTAACTGTCAGAACTGTTAGTTTGTGGGTATGTAAAGCTGTCTTGAAGTCTTACCGGACGGAGTGCTGGAGTGTGTGGTCTCAGGAAGCAACTCACTGCGGGGATGCGGAAAAAGCAAGCCATGATCATCATCCTCTGGAAGTGGTGCTTGAATATCGATGTTGCTACGTTGTTCACCTGTTGGAACCGTTGGGTTTCGGGACCACGGGACTATCTTGAAGTCTCACCGTTTGAGCGTGCAGCCTTAGCAAATAACAAGCGGCAGGAGTCATCATCTTCGTCTTCTGAAAATTGAAACCAAGAGGCAGCTTGTTTTTGGAATGTTAGTAGAGAGCGTTGTCACGCACCAAAGGTGTTTGGCGACGTGAGCATGGACCCAAAAGCTGAATGATGAAGAATGGAGAAGCCTAGCCCTAATGCGCAGAATGACTGGAGTGTCTAGCAGTCATCCGTCGCACAAGAACCACCCTTAACGTTAGGGAAGAAACCGCTCAAGCGCCAAATAAAAGTTTTCGAGCGCCAGTTTACGGCATTCCGATTTTTCGAATATCTCAGCCATTTCTAAAGATATCGACATCATTCCCACGCTCACAGAAAGCTCTCGACCACGCCATCCTGCCTACCAAATTTGGTGACGATCCTCGCCCTCCACGATTTTCTGCATCATTTCTGCCAACAAACGCCCATTTCGCCACTTTTTATTGTAATGGCCACCTCTTCGACGATCTCTTCGCTCATTCCCTTTGCCAGGGAGAATAACTACGAGTACTTGCCAGGAATCCCCACTAGCATTCGCCCTGAAGCCTCCTGGTTCATCCCTCCCTCGTCCATGACCTCCCATCCTATTGCTTTGGGACAGCGAGTTCTTCTTGTCAGTCTGACATCGAGGAGGACTTTCTTTGGTCGTCTCAGGTCTGTTATCAGGCTTGAAAAATCATATGTGGTTGTTTCAGTTTCTCCAGTTGAAGAAGCATATGGATCCTTCATCCCTGTGCCCTGCAACGTCTACCTCTCAATCTCATCCTTTGTTCTTCCGAAATTGCGACAGGTTCAATACCAATTACTGTCATCCAGTCTATCTGATCGCATTCATGATGAATTTGAGACACTTCTCCCTGCTCTTATGGGAGAAGATGGCCCGTCCTCCTCCTCAAACCCTCCAGAACACTAGCTGCAGCTAATGCAGGTCACTTTACAGAGAGGAGGAAAGGGGGAAAAGTTGCGAAATCCTATGCCCTGACTACCCTGGAGACCCCCAAAATTGGCCCCTGGCAGAAACCCCCACCATTCTTCGTTTGGACGCGCAGCAAGTTACCATAATGCATCTAGATCTCAGATCTAGGAGTCACTATGACTCATTTGCAGTCATATCCCTTAATCAGCAGTGACCAGTGCGCTTACTCATTCCCCTTTCGCATTATTCATCCGTTCCTTGATGACTCATTCTGTTTTCAAATTGATTAGTGATAATCTTTGTCATGCTTACTGGTTTTACTTACCAATTGCTTACTGTCCTTACTCATCCTTACAAAGCCTTACCAATCCCCTTACCAATCACTTACAGATCACTTACAAAGTGTTGCTCCATATTTACTGCAGGCTACGCTACCTTTTTGTATATAAAGTACCAATACGTCGACAGCAATCAAGCAGCTACCAAGTCCCCTGCATAGGAAGCAGTCCCCTGTGTAAAGACTTACCTGCTCACTCATCATCATCATCATTAGGCCTAATCATCGTCGCTTTTAAGCCCCTCATCATCATCTCTATTCCTGCAGTATTTGAGGCTCCATTAAGGGTCTACTTACTGTTATCTTCATCATCTTACATCGCTTCTAGGCTCAGAGCAGCCTATTCTCTTCGCATTTTCAGTCTTCCCCTGCTCCCCCTTCGTCAGGAGCACCTATACCCTCTGCCCTAGCCCCCTCTAGGTGCACGGAACCCCTCCCCCATTTTAATTTTAACAGATCCCTCGAGCCAAAGCCCGCGTAGGAAAACCACCAACTCGGCAATTGTCTTTGTGTTGGGTTTTTTTGGTGTTTTTGCCATTGATCCACACGTCGACTCACAGCGTGTAAGAAAACCTCTACTCACACTGATCGACCGGAGACGGAGCCTGATCAACCCAAGCCTCATGATCCATATTGATATTGTCAGAATCTAAAACTAAATAACCTGATGACCAACGTCTCCGAGATGTTGCTTGTACTATATACCTTGCCGTCGTGTACGCCTTCTCTTGCTTAAGACTTCCGGTTCGTCATCAGAGCCATCCACGAGAGCTAAGAGAAAGTTGTAATTAGTTTAAGCAGCCGGATAGGCGTGCAGTACCTGTCTCTGGGTGCCTCCTGGCACCCTGTGCCGAATCAAATTGCTCGCCATCCTCGCCACATCGAGAGTTAACCATTTCTCCATCTTTGGAACTTAGACTAGCAACACCCTTGGCAATACCTTCAACACCGTCGTCATCATCCTGTTCACTAGGTGGGTGACACGACGAAAGTCTATGCGAAGGCTTTTAGTACGGAGGACGTAAATAAGAGGCGTATCACCTGTCTGGTTGGGTGAAAGGAGGGAGTGAAAAGTCTCTGCTATCGTAAAAGCCAAACGACTTCTTGGAACCAGCGGGTTGTTTCCTCGGCAGAACAGAAGAAGGCAGCGCAGGAGGAACGTAGGGGATCTCCATGTCTTCTATCAATTCCTGATCAAGAATAATAGAGCTTCACACACCTGCGGTCCCTTCCCTTTCTTGCGCGATGGTTTTGAAGGAGCAAACAAATTTTCTGGCTGTTGGCTGAGTGTGTCCTTGATTCGGCGCATCTCTGCATTCCGAGGCTCATGAGGAGCCGTCTGAATACTCTGGATGATCTCCATCTGCCGCAAGGCTCCTCCAATGCCCCGAGAACTATGTTTTGACCTCCGCGGTTCTTTACCTGCAGCATCATTGGTGGGGCAGATATCACTACTGAGCTTGCGTTGAGTTTTGGAGTCCATAATCGACAGATGTCCGAAGTTGTCAGCTAGTCCAGGAAGTGCAGGATAGTCCGCTATAAAAATGGGGGGAGCCGAAGTATGCGTATACGTATGTACCTCGCAAGTAACATGCTTCAAGCCATCGTACGTGATCGACTATAATCATGTGGTGCAAGACCACAATGTGCAAGTGAGGTTGTCGGCTGGTAGTGAAAAATCAATTCGCTGTGACTCATGGTGACACGTGGTGACTTGCGGCAACTCGCTTTGTACGACAAGGTAAAATACAACAATGGGCATGTAGGTAAAAAGTAACTCCGAACGGAGGCGGATGAAACTACTGTGCGGACTGGATAGGGCCCCGCACACGATGCATAATCCGTCTTCTTTTCAAGTGGCGACCACCCCCGAAGTCCGGGATGTCACTCGAAGCAGTGCCACACAGAACAGATGTACGTTCCTTCTTGGTAAGGTAAAATGGCTGAAGGAAGTCCCCCGACTCTGGAATCTGCCTGCCGCAAAGATGCAGGCACGTCTGATGAAGAATACTGATTACCACGCCATGATTAAGTGGATCTTGTTCATTGTCTTCAGATCAGGGTCGTTTAGACCCAACATAGTAATTGAATTGGGCGATGGGTGGGTCGCGCACACGGTGTTGAGCATACAGCTGGCGTCTGATGAGTTCGGAAAGCACACCAACGCATGCGCTGTGAGTCGACGTGTGGATCAATGGCAAAAACACCGAAAAAAAACCCAACACAAAGACAATTGCCGAGTTGGTGGTTTTCCTATGCAGGCTTTGGCTCGAGGGATCTGTTAAAATAAAACGGGGGAGGGGTTCCGTGCACCTAGAGGGGGCTAGGGCAGAGGGTATAGGTGCTCCTGACGAAGGGGGAGCAGGGGAAGACTGAAAATGCGAAGAGAATAGGCTGCTCTGAGCCTAGAAGCGATGTAAGATGATGAAGATAACAGTAAGTAGACCCTTAATGGAGCCTCAAATACTGCAGGAATAGAGATGATGATGAGGGGCTTAAAAGCGACGATGATTAGGCCTAATGATGATGATGATGAGTGAGCAGGTAAGTCTTTACACAGGGGACTGCTTCCTATGCAGGGGACTTGGTAGCTGCTTGATTGCTGTCGACGTATTGGTACTTTATATACAAAAAGGTAGCGTAGCCTGCAGTAAATATGGAGCAACACTTTGTAAGTGATCTGTAAGTGATTGGTAAGGGGATTGGTAAGGCTTTGTAAGGATGAGTAAGGACAGTAAGCAATTGGTAAGTAAAACCAGTAAGCATGACAAAGATTATCACTAATCAATTTGAAAACAGAATGAGTCATCAAGGAACGGATGAATAATGCGAAAGGGGAATGAGTAAGCGCACTGGTCACTGCTGATTAAGGGATATGACTGCAAATGAGTCATAGTGACTCCTAGATCTGAGATCTAGATGCATTATGGTAACTTGCTGCGCGTCCAAACGAAGAATGGTGGGGGTTTCTGCCAGGGGCCAATTTTGGGGGTCTCCAGGGTAGTCAGGGCATAGGATTTCGCAACTTTTCCCCCTTTCCTCCTCTCTGTAAAGTGACCTGCATTAGCTGCAGCTAGTGTTCTGGAGGGTTTGAGGAGGAGGACGGGCCATCTTCTCCCATAAGAGCAGGGAGAAGTGTCTCAAATTCATCATGAATGCGATCAGATAGACTGGATGACAGTAATTGGTATTGAACCTGTCGCAATTTCGGAAGAACAAAGGATGAGATTGAGAGGTAGACGTTGCAGGGCACAGGGATGAAGGATCCATATGCTTCTTCAACTGGAGAAACTGAAACAACCACATATGATTTTTCAAGCCTGATAACAGACCTGAGACGACCAAAGAAAGTCCTCCTCGATGTCAGACTGACAAGAAGAACTCGCTGTCCCAAAGCAATAGGATGGGAGGTCATGGACGAGGGAGGGATGAACCAGGAGGCTTCAGGGCGAATGCTAGTGGGGATTCCTGGCAAGTACTCGTAGTTATTCTCCCTGGCAAAGGGAATGAGCGAAGAGATCGTCGAAGAGGTGGCCATTACAATAAAAAGTGGCGAAATGGGCGTTTGTTGGCAGAAATGATGCAGAAAATCGTGGAGGGCGAGGATCGTCACCAAATTTGGTAGGCAGGATGGCGTGGTCGAGAGCTTTCTGTGAGCGTGGGAATGATGTCGATATCTTTAGAAATGGCTGAGATATTCGAAAAATCGGAATGCCGTAAACTGGCGCTCGAAAACTTTTATTTGGCGCTTGAGCGGTTTCTTCCCTAATGTTAAGGGTGGTTCTTGTGCGACGGATGACTGCTAGACACCCCAGTCATTCTGCGCATTAGGGCTAGGCTTCTCCATTCTTCATCATTCCACTTTTGGGTCCATGCTCACGTCGCCAAACACCTTTGGTGCGTGACAGCGCTAAGGACTCCGTAGTAGGACGTGATGTCCTTAAGATGGCTGGCGGATGCCATACAACCCTCCTTGTTGTTTGCAAAAGCAATCAAATCATTGCCTTCATACCACCCCTCTATGGCTAACTTGGTTGTGTTCTCGCAGAGCTGACTTTCCGGACCAGCGAAAAATGTGACAATCCAACACAAGAGGTAGATGAATGATTTGAGATCGTGAGCAGCAGTGTGCTTTATGGGTTTATTATCGACAGCGCGGAGGAGCTCGACGGCCATAAATGGAAGTGTACCCTGTTCATATGCATGAAGAATGCTCTGAGGAAAATTTTGGCCAACTGAACTCACCGTACGGTCTCCAGGTCCTACTGTGCAATTTGATCCATCCACCTTTGTTGCATAATCAAAATCGATGAGTAAACCTCATACTCTAACGGTGCCATCTGGGAGTACTTCTTCATACATCATGGCATTGTTGATGCTAATATCTCGATGTAAGATGCCGAGAAGCCATATCTGCTTGTGGGCTGCTTATTGATCAGGAATCATACCACATTATAGCGAAAAACGAATTCCTTACCGATAATGAGGTCAAGCAGACAAGTGACAACCTCTAGGGGACTTGCAGCATGCGTGATCGGCCTCCCAGCAGGAGTAAGAACGAGTCGTCGACGGGTCCGATGATCACACGACCGGTTGAAATGAGACATGAATGCCGCAGGACGGTGAAGCGAGGTTGAGTCATCCTGGCCATCCCGCTGGACGGTCCAAGCTTCCTTCACCTTCGGAACACATTCAACATCTTTGAGGGCTTCGAAAATCTGCTCTTCCGACAACTGGCGCTCTACGTTCACCCATGAATCCTTGACCACAAAGATATTGTTTGGATCGCTGCCCGCCGGAATTGATTTGGCGACAAACCAGACATTAGTGGCTCGGCCCCGAATGACACTGCTGGAGAAACACTTGGCAATGATGAAATATTGTGTGGCATCTACAGTGATGACAGGATGGAGTCGGCAGTCAAATGTGTCATCCATTCCCAACCACGAAGCGGGAGCAAATGCGGTGGCACAGAGGATGCAAAGGAGCGCGAGAGGGGATTCATGGAGGTCGTATGAGTGGGAATAGATACCTCCAGCGCGGTCATACATATACAGATGATATTGGCCAGCGTGAAAAGAGAGCGAGTACGAGAATGCTCTGTTGGGCTGTGCGTCAAACATTGCTAGCACTTTAAATTCGATTTGTGAGGTAAGTTCCAGAGTCGTTTTTCTGGAGGTCAATTCTGCAGTCATGAGAACATCTGCCCAGTCCAAAGGTTGAGTGGTTCCATCTGCAGGCCATCGTATCAGAACACTATCTGGTTTGAGGTTGGCTATACCGCCCGACAGAGGTTGCACGGCTGCCGCTGAAGACCAGAGTCGAGGGGGGGTTCCTCGCTGAGATGTGCGAGTGGATCCTCCACCGCAGTCAGAGTGTGGGCCTGAAGATGAGGAATGAATGGGAACAGATATGTCGGGGTTGGTCGTGGCGGGAATAGATGAGGTAGGGATGGATGCTGTGTCATCCGTACTCGAGGACAAAGATGGGTGGTCAGGAGCTGGGTCAGTGGGAGATGATGCCTCTGTCCCTTCAAAAGAAGGGGTTGCAGAGGGATCATTTTTGTCGTGGTAGCAGATCAGAGCATCCATGACAGCAGTCATGATCGCGCTTAGTTCCCTCTCCTCTTTTTCCGGAGGGAGTCTCGGTCACCCTTGTGGTCCTGCCACTTTATGCAGTATCGGCGGCAGATAGTGCGGATCCCATTGTTTCGTCGATGAGTTATAGAGCGGCTTCCCATCTGGTCCTGTCAGTACAGTGAGTAGCTCAGCATTTGGGACTATCGGTAAAATCCTGTCAGGAAACCAGCAATCTGCGATAATATCCCCATTATACCTGTCACTTGGGAGTGTAGCCTCATCGAATATACTGGTGCCCAGTTCTGAATGGAAGTCTTCCTTCAAGCTTGGGGCGCCAAAAACCTTCACTTGACGAGGTATAGACGAAGTTTTCACTTTTCTAGGTGTCTCGGTGAGGAATTTAGGCTGGACTGGCATCATTGGGAGGGAGGGACGGAAATACAAACACAGTCAAAGAAAAGTGGACCATAGGCTAATAAGTACACGAGTAATAATGGGACATTCTATTAAGAGCAGGAATGGAATAGCTCCTTTGTCCAGTACTTGTTCAGCCAAAAACTTGATGAAAGCTCATCCGATGATTGTGAATTGAGTTGAGAGTTGGCCTTCTGGCCAAAGCGTGGGATGAGATGAGCTGGCGCACGAATTTGAAATAGAGGAATAATGTCCCTGACACGTTCTCCAGTGCTTCGCAATGCTCGTTTGAGCACATGCATCCCAGCATGTTGATCTACTGACGTGATAATGAAACGTTGCACATAGGCATAATATATGCTGGACAGCAGTGATTGCGAACCCGAGATTGGTTTAAAAATCATGCGAAGCTGCACAACTTCATGACCTTTTAAGAACAGCACACAGTTAGTAGAAATAGCAGGAGAGTACGTGGCAACCTCACCATGTAGGCCACTGTGCGGCCAGTCCTTGTTCCCATCTCTGGAAATGATAATGCTGTCGTAGCGACCAAACGGCCAATTCACAGTGGACGGAGATACATGGAGACCCTGGGAAGGTAGCAACGTCTTCGAATCATAGCTGGAGTAAGATTGGATGCGAAGTTTAGACCAGATTTGTATACAGTGGAATGGTAATTGACAATCCGGCATTGCTTGCCGTCTGCCTCCGATCGTATGAGTGAGGTTATGATGATGGCGAGCCAAGTAATCTGCGATGGCTGGTTTGAAGTCGGGAAGTCCATACAACTCTGCCGCTCTGTCAACGACTATGTTCGTCATTTTTGGTCTGGATGCGAGGTGGAAAGCGATGGTAGATGATGCAAATGTTTGATAGGGACGAGGAGCAGTCAGGAAGTCACCCGCACTGAGGGTGTGAGCTCGTTTGAAGTAATCAGTGACTTGCCTTGACCCCAGCATATTTTCTTCGCCATTGGAGGAATCTGAGTCGTCTGAGTCCCCACAAAGATCGAGATCATGCCCTGTCATTGCCTGCATAAAGACTTCACACTTCTCTTGACGATCAAGATAACGACAGATTTGTGTGTCAAAGTTTTGGTTGTTGCCAGATCAAGCCGGGTCCTTGATAAGGTCGATGTGAGCATGTTCAGTAATGTCTGCTGACCACTGTCCCAAAGTACCCATGCCCCTGATACTGGGCGCAACGGAGAGCATCATCTCCAACTTCGGGATTTGCCAGTGATCCAATGAGCCACGCACACCAGCCTCCATGAGGGCAGCCTTGTTATCATGGAACTCCTGTAAACTTGCGGTAAGCTTGGCGATGTCAGCGTCTGTAAGTTTCGGCGCTTGAGAACAATAGCGAAAATCAGTCAAGGCCCAAATGGCGGTGAGAGCGCCCTCGGGAATGCCTCCTGCAACTACGCCCACGATATATCACTGAACTTTCCGGTGCAGCCGCATCGACGTCTGCTTGAGAGTCGTGATCCCATCTGGAAAATGCCGATATCCACTACACGTTCATAGGAGAGACCACTGGAAATCAAGCTCATCTGCTCCAAGCATTCTGGAGCACCACTTCCGGTCATGGTCCCAAAACATCTTGAAGAAATGGTGCAGGACCTCTGGGTTGAGGAAGGAACTTGGCTCTGCAAGGGCCCAGTCGAGCCAGAAAGGAGACACGACCCCATTCAGCTGCCGTTTCCGACATGCTTGAAAATATGAGGACAGATTCCAGGCACGTGTTTCCCTCTTGACCGCAATAAGTAATTGATGAGTTTTGGATGTGGTACGGGCTGCACAGCGGAGGGGATCTCTGAATTGCTTGGAGACGGCCATGGAGACGGCCGAGGCATTGTCGGTGATGCATGCGATAACGTGTTGCTCTGGAGTATCGGCGATATAAGCGACAAGTGGAGTGAAACAGTGCTTAAGATTTCCGACGGGGTCGCTCATCATACGACCCACTTCAGCGGCCATTTTGAGAGGCTTCACGATGACGGAAATGACTTGATGAAGTAACCGACTTGCTAAAATGCCACGCAGATGCTTGTTCGGGTGGACAAACCGAGGAACGGGGAGCAGGGCAAGGAGAAGGTACAAATTCATGGATCCCTTTCTGCAGACGTCGGCTGAGATGTTGGCTAAACTAATCAGAAGAGGATGAGCCTGGCGGTTCCCGACTTGGGTGATGTGCGTCTTGTCGGATGAAAGAACGACGCCGAGGAGTGTTGCTCCGTCAGGTAGAGCATCCTGGAGGAAATGTGAACAAATACATGGCCTTCGTGAGGGTACGTACCTGCAGTTCCCATGCCCAGTCACCAGTGAGCCAATCTGTGTAGATACGCTGCATGCAGTCCGCGGCACTGTAAATCTTCTTTGGCACAAAATGCACTTGCCCGCTGTTAGATGGCGAATGTATGAGGTGTTGGAGGCATTCGATGGCATCTCGATAGAACACCTGCAAAGCATGTCGGGTGGGCGACTCGGTTTTGACAGACCGGTACTTCCACCGGGGTCCAGAAGGGAGCAATTTGATAAGTTTCCGAAGTGCTTTCGCTGTTTTGAAGGAAAATCGCTGTGATTTGATCTGAAATGTGCAGTGTCAGTACTCGTAGTAGATAATGAAAAGAAACCCACAACATCCAGAGAAAGACATTCGTCAATAGTGGCCATGCTCAGACCTGAATTGGCAAGCCACGAAGCAAACTTCCACTCAGCTCCAGATGAAAACAGGTAAAATAAGTTATGCCGGCACTCTGACGAGAAGGGATCAGCATCAAACATGTCCATGAAAGTATAGCCTCGTCCGTAGTTCGCAGATGCACCAGAATAAAGCTCTGTAACTGGTTCGTGACTCCGAGTTTCCATTTCGACGTCGAATACTTCATCAGCGAGGCCATCGACGAGCATGTCGAAACTCGAGTCCATATCTATCCAGTCATCAGCATTTCCATCGGCACTCGAGAATGGGATTTCGCTAGATTTGATATGAAGTTGACTAGTGATGCAACGTCCACATGGTTGATTCATGTGTTGAAGAAGTCGCGTATGGTTGGGAAACACTTTGCAGCAACCAGGGCATCTTGAGTTAGGCATGACAAGGACGACAACAACTCTCAGGAGGTGATGATAATTTAGCAGCCCCAGCAACTTCCGAAAAATTTGAGACTTCAACGATGAACATGTCGAATCCCACCTCCACAGCTAAACCGTGTTCCCCAACACTGTTACCCAGGTGCGTTTATTGCAAATACTTTAGGATCACAGTGTCCTAAAGGGATGCTTCGCTGTGCACAATAGGCCGCTGTCAGTGGTGCCTCCCACGCCGTTGGAGTCTCCTGAAGAGGCGGTCTCTCTACTGCGTCTCTTAAGAGCCGATCATGACGTTTGCCTGGCCGAGTTCAACCTTCTCAATTGCGAAATCGTTCAGTGCACTGCTCACATCCAATATTACACACACCAGGCTGAGAAGGTGAGAAAATGGATTGAGCATGCAGAGCACGCAATAGGTCATGGCTGGATGGTCATCATTAGGAGCGGGTACTTATATGAAGCTACGGTTGGATGTTCACATTGCTAAGGTATGTCAGGACCTTTCCATGTCGTCCCTACAATGGACTGATTTTACACAGTAGCACTTCATACTGTTCAGAAATCCCCATCTATACACTGAACGTCCTGATGTATGTATGACCGTTTGTCTGTCATGTAAGGACTAGCTACCACACAGTACCCGCATTGCCATTACATGTGCTGATGTTGTATTTTGCTCGGGTTTCATTTGACATTATTTGGCCATCTGCGGGTGTGATTGGGTGGCCCACCTCATTTGATGTTGTTTGCCTCTAAGTGTCGCAATCAACCTTTGCACGTTGCGGCTGCCACCAACGTCTTTGGTGGGTGTTAGTCACTTATCATTCCGGTGCTGGTGGTCTCTCTGCAGGCTTTGGTGAGTTTTTCACAATTATTGCTCAACAATATCTCTACTAATGGTATCTGGTTCTGGCTGTGTCGTCAGGTCTTGTCGGCAAAGCCTGCTAGGTGAAGAGGACTTTTCGTTGCATGTATACGAGCACGCTGCATTGTGGTGGTGGGACTTCCGTACCTGGGCTGTTGTGTATCTAGTCATACGCAACGTTTCCATCAATATTGTTGACAAAGGAGACTGATGCGTCATAGTCATCTAGTGGTCGGTCCCGTCACCTTTGCTTATCACCCGCACTTCACATATACTGATGCTGTCATTGGGCACTTCTCCAGCTGATGATGCCACCTCCCACCTGGGTCAAACAGGCACAAGCAGCCAATCCAGGATCCTCCCAGTCGAAATTCCCTCCACAGCCCTCGGAATGCAATGACAAGACTCTATCCACGTGCATTGTTTACCTCTTCGTAGCGACTGCTTGATTGGAATGTGAACGGAGTGCATTTCACTGCACACAGGAGGAATCAACATATTCTGCTGCCGCTTCTGCGTGAGGAACTCAATTTCAATCAAGACCGTTGCTTACCACCACCATGCCGGACCAATACGAATATCTCCCCCCATGAGAAACAACACGGACTGGTGATCACACATCCATCTCCTGGTCATTTTTCTTATCTGTAGTTTGAACCATTGCACTTGTCTTAGTTGTACACTAGTGTGCGGCAAGCTTCGCTTTGTCTGGGAATCTAGGATACTGGAATTGTGAACTGAAAATTTGACTCCTGGGAAATTCTAAATGTATAGATGAATCTGGAAACTCTAGGATACTGGAATTGTGAACTGAAAATTTGACTCCTGGGAAAGTCTATATATATAGACAAAAAGTTTGAAACTGGAGGGCTGGACAACTGGAATGTGATACATAGAAAGCCTGGAAGGCCTGGGACTCTGGAATAAGGTGTACAAAAAGTCTGGAAGGATCTGGAACTGCTGGGAAGCTGGAAGGGGAATGTCTGGTTTGCTGATGACACAAAGCAGAAAAAAAAGGCCTTACTTGCAAATGTTACAGTAGTATTGAGTTTCTTCCTTCCGAAAAAAGTAGCGAGTGTCGTGAGCAACATTCCGTCTTGACTGGCCCCGACTTGAGTCTATGGTAGAAAAGGGGTCAGAGGCAGCTGTGCGGATGGCGGTGGGTTGAGGTTGACGATGTTCTTGTTTCTCACAGTCCTCGTCATCAGCATCGATGCCGAGTTCTTGATCAATGGCGATGAACTCCATCGCATCATCGTTATGATAATGCTGGGGCAGGCGGTGAGCACGAGCAGGGCGATCTCTGACCTCATTGTCCCGACTCTCGGTGTCAGGTTGTGTGGCAGGAGTCGGTCATTGACGCTGACGCTGACCTTTCGCCATAGGATGCAGGGGAAGGGAACGGTTCATGAGCTGACGGAGAGTGAAATGAAATTTCAATACTTATAGCATCCGCACTGCCGGTTGCAACCAGACATGTGCATGAAGTGAGCTCGGATGCAACCCCTTGCGGTACTTACATATGGACGGCTCCACCACCACACCTTGTGTACCTTCGCCAGGCAGTGATAGCGTCTGCCTCATGCTTAATAGTCCAATTGAATTATCGGCAAATGTTGTGCAAAGGATAGCAGGATAAATGTTAAAGAAACGTACAAAACAATATCAGATACAAGCAAGATCTCTCGAAATCAGAAATATTCAACCAGGGTTTACCTGCGAACCGATTTGCGACGTGCAGCCAAGCGTGGCGCGACGTCTTGCGGCTCAGGGGACGTGCTAGGGGTTCCATTATCCATGGGCTGATATTCCTCGTCATCGGAATGAGTGCGCTTGATGCCTCGGAACTCGTCGAAGTACCAGGTTTCATAGCACGACCAAGCAGTTGCACGGGATGATATTTTAAGCCCTGATTGAATGTCCCTCCAGTTGAACTCGACTTCGAGTTCGGCCACTTGTAGCCTACGTCGTACAGACTTGGATCCGAATACGTCAGCGAGTTTGCATATCTCGTTCTTCGTGGCACTTAGCCCCTTTCCGATTACTCTCTCTACCTCTTCCATTTCGATGCGGGGATATATGTACTTCAAAAAAATACTGTGTCGGCAGGGATTAAAGCAGTCAAATGCATCACTTACGCCGGTTACCCTCTTGCTATCGTCGAGGTCGATCCTCTCAGCTCCATCCTCTCTAATCCATACATCGAACTCGACGTCTTTGATTGTGCACCACGTATGATCAGCCACTACGATAGGTTTGATAACCACAGGCTCGAGTTCGAAATTGGCTTCGGAGTCCGAGTCCTGCTCGATGGAGGACGAGCGGTCGAGTCACGTGGGGGATTCGGCCTCAGGTCTATCGGTAGAGTCAGAGTCAGAGGTGGAAGTGGTTTCGTCGAATTTCGCAGTGCACGCCTCAATAGATGGTGGAAGAGCGAGAAAAGTATCTTCCAAGAAACACACATCACGTTGAGAAAAGAAAGACCATGTGCATGTCCCCTCTGTTGGGCAGTGGTAGTCGCGCTCCTCCGTAACGAGAATCAAGATGACGAGAAGGATGCTCGGCCAACCCTCGACCTCAGCCCAAACCTTCTTCATCAACGCTTCACGGCTTTGGCTGAACGCACACTCTACTACAGCGAGCAAAACGCCACGTCCCGCCTCGACAGGACTCGCAAACAGGGAACGATTGGGGGTCACAGAGAACCCAGTGCAAGGAGATCGCAAGGTGAGGTTTGGTTCCAACGTAATGTGAACGTGCGATCGGGAGATAGGAAGGCGGTCCAGAGCGGACTGCACAGCCCTTCCAAAATCAGTAAGACAAAACTCGTGAGCGGGGGTCGGCATTTCTACAATCAAAAGACCATTCCTGGGGTTGTGAGACAACCTAAGAGTCAATAAGTCACATGTCATATCGTAACGGTCACGAATTATCTAACTTCGGTTTGCTCTGTGAGAGAGACCACTCTTCCACCGCTCGTGCGAGAGATTCAAATACTTGGGCATCAACATTTTCAAATACCTGTGTAGCAGGGGGTGTCAGCTGTGAAAACTTGCTAACATATTAAGACCTTGCCTGGACCTCAGCAGTTGGATCAGCATCCATGCTTCGCAAACCAAATTCCTTCAATAGGTCTCGAAATGATTCTTGACTACAATAAGTTCAAGTCACCTTGAAATTTATGGAGACATACTGGGTGATGTAGCTTGTGAAATGATCTGAGAATTCTCACTGGGAGACACCATGTTGGGTGCAACAAGCTCAGATCGCTTAGCCCCTTTAACATCACTGGCGTCGCTTCGAGGACTAGGAAGCGAGTGCGGTCTGATTGTAGCCGGGATAGGGTTGACCCTCGCACTGTTGTTACGTGTTTCATGTGATAAAATGGGCAGTAGAGCAGGTGTCTCACAGGGGGACTGGGTTGAGAAGGATTGAGCTGGAGATGACTTCTTCACAGACCTCAAACTAGTATCAAAGCGAGGGCCACCTAAGCATCGAGGCCTTGGTGATTCCAATGTAGAGATCATGCCAGGAAGGGAGCTCGGGGGAACCTTTCCATGAAACCTTTTGTAAACTCCATGGCCTCATGTATGGCGATGCGACTTATCGCCCATTTATTTCAAATGCCGGGAGAATATACTGGAATGGTTCATAAGATTCCAGGCAAGCAAAAGAATATAATAGTACGCGTCATGCGTGGGGCTGTGTGAGTGGGTTCTGGCGACTTGTCAGACTTAGGAGGTGGGAGGCACTGAGGCAGTGGGAAACTAACCTTGGAACTGAAATCATTATAAGTCATCCGACCACCAGCCACTTTCAAATATGGAAGTCAATAAGTTTGGAAATTGGAAGTCCGTTGCCATCGCTGGACCCGCTGGAAAACAACCAGCTCTTGCTCCAAGAGTGAGTCCCTTGAACTGATAAAAGTGGGTCACATACATACTTGAACCTCGAGGTGAGGCTGCTGAGGCATACTCCTTCCTGCTGGTGGATGTGCTGATTCCTGGATCCAAAGGGCCTAAGTCTTCTGCTTCGTATTTACAACTGGAATTTGGAAAGGGCCGCCCAAACTCGGAGAAGAAATCTTGGTGGTAGTCAGGCCACACTATGGCAGATATAGTTCGCATTGATGGCAGATACGCACTAAAAGAGCATTTGGGTGCTGGTTCATGTGGTGAGTGAGAACAACTGTCGAACATTGAGTGCATGAAAAACTTCTATGGTTGTCAGCCACAGTTTACCGTGCGCAGGACATCATTACAAAGCAGATTGTTGCAGTGAAACTGGAACCAACCGCCTGCAAACCAACGTCTCACAAAACTCACCTGGAACACGAATACTGGGTTCTTAGTGAGCTTGGAGGTGCCGCTGGAGAGCCTGGAGTTGGACTTCCTCGGCCAATCTGGTTTGGCAGAGAAGGATCTTATCAGGCCATGGTTATTGACAACCTCAGTCTGTCCTTGGATGGGCTACTCAACGCATCTCCTGACGGTGCACTTCAACTACATCATGTTGCTGCCCTGGGACTGCAAATGGTGAGTTCCTTCACTGTTTTACGTGTCGAGTTGGCTGATCTGCGTTCAGATAACCCGGCTTGAGTATATCCATTCCCACCATTTCATTCATCATGATATAAAACCGCAGAATATGCTCATGGGTCTCATGGAATCCAAGGATACAGTCTTTCTTATTAACTTTGGTATCACGAAGCAATACCAGCATCCATCATCCCGTATCCACATTCCAATGGAGAAAACTAATGAGCTACTTGGTACACCGGCCTTCGCATCCCTGAATAGTCATCTTGGACTAGAACTAAGCCGGTGGGATGACTTAGAAGCTCTGGCCTACACGTTGTTGTTCCTTTGTAATGGGTCATTGCCGTGGTTGGCGTTACCAGGTGATCGAAGACGTTTACTGCCTTCAGCTATTCACAAATTAAAGGCCACATTCATATCGGGATCTCACCCCAAAATGCCAATGGAACTCCTAACCTTCCTCTCATACGCTCGCAATCTTTCGTTCATGCAAAAACCGAATTACGAACATCTTCGCACCATCCTCCTTCCTGCAACATCGTCGCTGACCCTCGTAAAGAGAGAGACGAAAAATATATTGGTTACGCATGCACAACGTGCTAGTAGGGACAAGGACTGCGATGGCTGTGGCGAGCAAGCTCCTCGCAGGATCGGTACAGGTGTCACACCACAAAGGTAAGTTATCCATATGGAACCATACAGTTCTTAGATCAAGTGGGTAACTGAGACACAAACTTACAACAAGGCCTTGTTCGTGGAAGCCTGCACTGCAGCAAACTCTGCATAATGGACACACACCAGGGTAGCCGGAGTTATGCCAGTAGTAGGCAGGATGTGGTTCATGTGGGTGCTGAAGAAATTATAATGAAGATAGACTGGGGGTGAGCAGAGATCTGAGGGAGGAATTCTTCCAGAGGGGCTTCTATAGCCTGGAGAGACTGTCTAGAGACATCTGATGCTGTCTGATGCTGTCTGAACACGACTGAAGGCAACTCGAGGCCTTCTCGAACCCGAACTCGAAACTCGAAACTCTCGAAACTCCCGAACACGACTTGTTACTTGTTCTAAGTAAGTACAGTGTAATGTAAGTGCGCGAGTGGCTTACTTAAGCCAGCTCACGTGTCTAAACTCGAAACACGAAATAAGCTCTAAGGTAAATGAACAGAAGAAAAAGAAAAGAAAGTAAAAACAATAAAATAACAAAAATCCCCTGGTAGGGAAATACCATTCCCTACATCCACGGGTCACTTGAGAATTCAACCGTCCTCGGTTGCGAACCGACAGCACGAGCTCGAAGGCGCCAATAGATGGAAGGTAACAGACGAAGATACCGAAGGATAACGGCTGCACGAAACATCGTGATACTCGAGGAACCAGTGAAGGGGAGTGTAGAGAAGATGTAGGAAAAGAAACCAAACGAATATGCGCCCTCGGCGATAAGATATTCGCGAAACTGTCGGAATGCGCCCTCGTCCACGAAACTAGGAATATCTCCGCACCCGTAGTGCCAGTCACCACCTAACATACATCACCTGAAAGCCCTCATCGACTAGTACCACGTCCTCGAAAAGCGAGAGATTCGGCTACGAACTGAGGGAGATATGGCGTATGCGATCTCGCAGCACAGTAAGGGGATGGAGAGAGGAGGCCGCCGAGCAACGACCGCTGGGGCAATCGATACCAAAACGTAGGTAGCGATAGAATACGCCTGGGAGGGCACGGAGAAAAAGGAATTATACCGATTGGCCCATCCAGTCTCGAGATATCTGCCAAGCCGCCTCGTGCTCCTCTGTACACCAAGAAAACCCATATCTCCACAACGGCTAAGCGCGTCGCAATGAAGAAGGTATCACCGAGTAGATATGAACGAGCAGTTCCACCGTACGAAAATGCGAGAGGCACGGCGCAAAAATGACCAAGATACGCGATGTCGTCCTCCCCACCTTGTTCAGACACGAAAACTCAAATAACTCCGCAACTACGAAGGCGCGCGTGACGTCTCATATATCGTCTGGTAGGTTTCGTCTGGTAGGTTCACGTCTGAAGGGAGCGAACGATTCGGCGCGGGATTACTTGAGTTATGGCCCAAACACTGTAGGGGCTAGGAGGGCGGCAAGGCGTTGGTGGGGAACTGCTTGGCAGTGACCCACGAAACTCTGGGAGGCGGTAGGGAGGAACATGGGGACTTGGGAGAAGAGGAAAGCGGGGGAAAAGCTGCACCCGTTCCCTAGATATCTGCTGAACCGTCTCCCCCCCCCTCCGTACACGAAAACATCCGTATCTCCACAACCACGGCGCGCATCGCAACGAATAAGGCCTCACCAGGTAGATATGAGCGAGTAGTATCACCATCCAAAAAAGCGAGAGGTACGGCGCAGAGATGATTGAGATACGCGATCCTGACCTCGCTACCCTGTCCAAACACAAAAACTCGAATAACTCCGGAACAAGGAATGCACTCGCGACGTCTTGTATATCGTCTGGTAGGTTTCGTCTAGTAGATCCACGTCTGTGAAAAGCGAGAGATTCGGTCGAGAACTGCGCGAGTTAGGATCTAAACAGGGTAGGGGTGGGAGGATGGTGTCGCATTGGTGAAGAACCGCTGGGCCAAATTTCATGAAACTTCGGAGGGTGGTAGGGACATGCGAGGAGAGTTGGGAGAACGAGGAATTACAGAAAACGGCGCACCCAATCCCGAGATATTCCAAATTCTGTCCTACAGCACCTTTCTCCAGGGATTGGGCAATATCTCCAGATGCGCTGAGGCCGATACAATGAAAAGTACACCGTTAGAAAGGTCTCGTCGAGTAGAGCTCGAATCCCGGTTTGCGAGAGGGACGGGTGAGCGGTGGTCGAGATATCGCGTTGACGGTGTCGGGGGTGATGTGGATGCGCAGGGAAACTTCACGAAAGATATATTCATAAAAAAAGCATAGAATACAATACCCAGCCAGCCAACGACCCTACATCGACTCAGTACCACCTTCGAGAGGGCTGGGGTGTGCGACTGCGGCTGCGCGACCTTCTCGAGTATGCTGGGGGATGGCCACCATGGGATGAGCGAGTACTGTAGATGCCTGAGGCTGTGAGTTTGTTGACTAGCTGGCTGGCAAGCTGGTCCAGCGTGGGCTTGTCTCTCGAGAGGGTTGGTAAGTGCGAGCGCGGTGCAGGTGGCGGCGAGCGGCGGTGATGGTGGTCGCGGGAACGAGAGCGGTGGCTGTAGGACCCACTCGAATACGAATCTATGTACCTATGACTGCGGCTTGGTGGATCTTCGAGGTGCAAACGAGAACGCGAGTGCGGGCGGCCACGGCCGCGAGAACGAGAGCGAGAGCGAGATAGAGGTCGACCGCGAGAGTAGCTTGTAGGTAGAGCACGAGAGGGTGAGCAAGGGCGGCACAACAAGGCATCACTCGAGCTCGAGGATGCACTGGGTGCTCGAATAGGACAACTCGGCCCTTCCATTGAGAGTGGTGCACACAATGGTCGTTCCGAGGGAGTGTTAGGGTGCACTAACAAGCGGGACTGAGACAAACCTAGCGAAACCATTTGGGTCTGCGGCTCGAGGCTACCCACATCCTCCAAGGGCAGCCTGCCTGGACTCGAAGGAGGATTCCGAATATCCTTAGACCGGTTTCCTAGATCCCAGTGTGCCAGACGGTCCTTGAGAGTGCGCCCGGGTACTTCTCGCGGTATCTCTTGTCCTGTAGGCAGTACGACGCGACCTTTTACCAGTAGACACTTTCCCGCGGCTAAGTACTGCTTGCACAAATCACAGTTTGCTCGAATATGACCTGTCTGACTACAG
Source organism: Pisolithus microcarpus (assembly GCA_024613185.1). Lineage (NCBI taxonomy): Eukaryota > Fungi > Basidiomycota > Agaricomycetes > Boletales > Pisolithaceae > Pisolithus > Pisolithus microcarpus. The sequence goes on along the minus strand of JANFAI010000010.1, from coordinate 1,009,478 downwards.
AAAAAGCAAAACGAATATATTCGGCGAGGTGACCGGCTGGTGGAGGTGGCTGGTGACTGTGCACATGAACTACTGGCCTCTCGAAGGCCTCCACAACCTCGAAGAAGTGATTTTGCTGTAGTCGCGAGCCGGATTATGTCATCGAGGAACCTTCGAAGATCCTCGGGGCGTCGAAGGAAGCTCGAGGCTTCGGAAGAACCACAACTCGGAGAGTTTGGGCCCTGCATGATGTCGGTAGGGGCTCGAATGAATATAACAATATAACGTGAGCACTTCGAGAGAGAAAAATGAGCACGAGGGCGAGTCTGAGGCTGGAAACTGTGAAAACACGACCAAAACCGAGGAAGCGAGACCTGAAATTGCAGAAACAAGACTGAAACTGATGAGAGAGGGGGTACCAGGCTAAGACAGAAGCCCCTCGCGGTGGGCTCCAGATGAAGAAATTATAATGAAGATAGACTGGGGGTGAGCAGAGATCTGAGGGAGGAATTCTTCCAGAGGGGCTTCTATAGCCTGGAGAGACTGTCTAGAGACATCTGATGCTGTCTGATGCTGTCTGAACACGACTGAAGGCAACTCGAGGCCTTCTCGAACCCGAACTCGAAACTCGAAACTCTCGAAACTCCCGAACACGACTTGTTACTTGTTCTAAGTAAGTACAGTGTAATGTAAGTGCGCGAGTGGCTTACTTAAGCCAACTCACGTGTCTAAACTCGAAACACGAAATAAGCTCTAAGGTAAATGAACAGAAGAAAAAGAAAAGAAAGTAAAAACAATAAAATAACAAAAATCCCCTGGTAGGGAAATACCATTCCCTACAGCGCATTGATGTCATCCGGTATTGTGTATCATATGTTCAAAATGCATTGTACTACTGTCTCCTGGCTATGTCTGCAATTGGTGTGTGTCTGTCGCAGAGCAAAAACCATGTTGCCTCGACAGCAAGGCTGTCAAATATCGCGGCACTGCATGACCGGTCGGTTTGCCAATGTTCCGGCACCTACCTACATAGACACATAGCAATGGTGTAATGGTAGAGTCGATTTTGAGCCGACCACAGTCGACTCGAAGTCAGTCTGAGCTCGTGAACGACTTTAGCCAGCGGTACCGACTAACCAGATTTGGTCTAGTCGGGATTTACATTAAGTCGGGTTGCTGCAAGTCGAGTCGCTCGCTTAGTCGCAGGCAACCGGGTTGAGCTGGGTTTAGCCGAGTCACGGCAACACTAGCTCAGGATCCCTCTGCTGCGGAAGATATGGTGGAGCCAGCGGAACAGATGGAACTACAGGCCACACCGTCCCCCGAGCCCCAGAAAATGTCGGTGGTCAATGAATCCAGTCATAATGACCAAGCAGGTGAACCAAGTCCGCTCCTGTCTTCTCAGCAGGTGCTTGTGGAAGACTCCATGCCCGACGTGGCCGAGGATATGGGTGATGACACTGACGATGAAGTCCCACAGGACTCGCTACCAATCGGTGAGGCAACAACTGAGGTGACTGAGCAATGGCGAGAGGACATTCAAAGAGCAGGCAGCAAAGGGGAAGAAGGACCGCCTATTTCGATCGAACAGTTCTTCGAGATGACAGGCATTCGATTCATGGACGAGATCGCTGCACCTCATCAACAAAGCATCCATCCCTCCGTTCTTCGTCCTTCGCGGAGAGCATCAGTCGAGGGACAAATACCTTTAGCAGAATACATGGTAGTTATGGCAGTCAACGTGCCACAACTCGAGCTATATACCCACATAAGCAAGGATCTCCAAGCGTGGATCGAGCGCATCCAAGCTATATACCGGGAAGCCAAAGAGGAAGCACTCAAGATGATGCCCCAACTTTTCCAAGAGTTCATCTTGGCAGACGAGACTGGACAAGCGGAGTTGATTCACTAGTTGAAATTGATCAAGGTGCATAACCATGAGCAGGCGAAGTCAGGGTGGTACGATTGGAAGTTGCAATGGGTCGAACGGTTGCATGAAAAGGCAAGCAAGGGCTTTGAACACCTGGAAAAGGTAGGATCAACGTCGGCCTGTTTGCAGCTGTGAGCTTGACCATACCAAGGATGCCAATTTTCTGGAAGAAATTATCCGCGAGGCCCCAGGTATTCTTCCCAGTTTGCAGCAGGAATATGATCAACTTGTGGAAGAACTGGAGCAGGAGACAGCAGAGATTACAGAGTTGGAAGCGTGCGATCAAGATTATCTGAAGGAGCTGAAGGCCAGCATAGCTGAACAGGGGTGAGTATGCCATTTACGTCCATGGCTTACAGATCAGCGACGTTGATATGTCGTAGCATGGAACTTGACAATTACCGTCAGGAAGTCGAGGAAGCCAAGGCAAAGCTCGGTCGCATCGAAGAGAAGCTCAAGGAGGTTCAAACAGAGAAGAATGAAGTTTCCGCGTCTATTGAGAAGACCGAGTGGCTTATCAACGTACAAAAGAACAGTACGCACGCGGAAGTTTTCCGACTCAAGGGTGAATTCTGTCGAGCACATTTTATGAGTGTTACCAGCTGAATGCTGATCAATCACCAGGTGAACTGGAGATGCTGCAAACCCTGCACATGGTGCACATAACCAAAGTTGACGCCAAGCGTTTCGAATTTGTCTATGGTTCCAATTACGTCATGTCTACGTGCTGTGTCGAATGTCGCCCCATGATTGGAAATGTTCAAATCCAGAAACTCCTGGAAGCACAGAGAGAAGAAGTATTCCCCACGTTCAGTAGCCTCGTCTTGCGGACGGCAAGACAACTCGTCAACCGACCAGAGGTGAGCGATAGTCTTCGCAAGGTATGCCCTCTCCACTATGTCGTCCAACACCGCATGATTCATCTACCCCCACCCTCAGATCGTCGAGTTTGTCGGAACGTATTGGTCCTCTTGTTCTCGATTGCAATTGCAACATAGATTGGTTGCCATCAAGTTCCCTATCACATTTAGAGAGAACCCCTCAGATTTCTCGGCCGACGTTACCATCTTATATCCTAGTGTCAAAGCCAAGGCAATAATATCTTTTATATTTGACGTTGCAAACTTTTCCACGTGGCCGCACAACATTCAGTTAACAAAGCATGATGCTAGGGTCGTATATGGGCCCATCCAGTGAGTGTTGTGTTTCGGCAAACCGATATATCCCCCTTACTTTTGACTCAGGCGAGATGCTATTCTTCAGGCCGTGGGTTCCTGGTTGAAAGATGTGGCCCCCACCAATAATCATGGGTGTCTACTGGATGCATGTATGGAAGCGGTGGAATCTATTGCATAATTTTGTGTAATAACCTAATGAAACATTTATGTATCGAGAGTAGCTTATGCAGCGTCCTCCAGCAAGGATGGGATGGAGCGTGATGCTAGTGTGGCTTTGTCAATCTTCAAACCCAGTGAAAACTGGACATTACTGGGTGTGACCCAGTGTGACGGATTATGACTTTAAGGGTGGCTGTGAAGGTAAGACATATATCGTCACATTTCCCTATGAAACCCTGCAAAATATCATATTTGCATTGTTTCAGGGCAGAGTCCCCTATGACAACATATTATAATTTTGTCTCGAACATAAAATGTCATATCTTCTCATATACCAGGTACAGGAGCACTTCACCACACAATATTGTCAGTTGTGACGCTATATGATCCTTTCGAGTCTCTGGCCCTTTTACAGAATATGCTCTAATATGACCAAATCTCATTCCATTATGCGTACACAACTATACAGCTTTGCGGGTACTGCATACTCTAATTGAAGCAGGGAATTGCGAATGCAGGTCCGGGTGATGTGCTGAGTTGAATCCGATGCGATCAGGAAGGTATAACAGTGTCCAAACGTCCAAATGTGTGATGCGATCATGCGAGGGGAGCAGGGAATATCTGGTTAGTAGAGGGTGCCGTTGCAAATGCTCTTTGCGTCCCAGGTACTGCTCATGGCCTGTCTGAGAATATTAGGACTTGTGTTACCTGTGAATGAAAACTTACCAGCGCTATGGCCTCGTTGTCGTATTCCTGCATCATCTGAGCTGCTGAGTATCTTGGGGAACAGCAGTGCTTACCATTTGTTGTGTGGCAGTCAAGCTGTTATAGTATTTTTGGAACTCTTCTGTCGATCTGCTTGATTGGACTTGCTTGCGCCAGCAGTGAGCACATAAATTGCTGAGAACACATGGGTCAAATGTTAGTATTAGTGAATTGAAACGTACCGTCCATTTTTAGCTGGACCTGGGTGCATCTTTGCTTTGCCACCACCTTTGGCAGACTGGTTGGCAGACACTACTGGGGCACTGTTGACCTTTGCGGGTATCATAGACGGTGTTGGTGTCACGGCAGGCAGGACAGCATACTGTAATTCGAGTATTGGTTTTGTATTCAACGTTGCATCGTTTGAACTTGTGCAGCTGGATGGTGATTCTTGCAAGGTATCGAGTAGTGGCAGTGGCGGGATATCTCACACCTTGCTGGCAGCAAGTGCGAGTGCAGCGCTGGAGTGTACTAGTATCAGTGTTGATTCTAGCACTCGAAGCCTACTTACAGCAGGTCTATGGGTATGATAGCGTTGCCGCCATGTTGGTCGGTGTCCCTCTCTGTAGAGGTGCACAGGGAGTCAGGGTGGGGTGGGATCATGACATCCTCAGTGCATGGTTCGAAGGAAGAGGCGGATGTGTCAGAAGCTGGAGGTGAGAGTGATGTAGTTGAGGTGGACGCTGTGTTGTCGTCTTCCACCTCATGGTTCCCTTGCAGTCTGGCGTTAGCTTAATCAATAGGAGTATACATATCACATACCTTTGAACCGCTTCTCTGGACCTGCTTCCTCTGACTTGAAAGCCCAAGCCTTCCGTTTCCTACCAATCTCGTCTGAGCTGTCGTCGTCCTCATTGTTATCATCGTCCTCTTCCATTTTGACTCCCTTTCCTTTCTTCTGTTTCCACCTACCGCTGTCATCCAGCTTTCCCTTTTGCCAGGCTGGGTACATATTGCTAGCCAGATAGTCGAGTTTCCAGCCATTATTTGCAAACTTGAAATGAGGGTAAGTACTTTCCATGAGACCATGAATAAACTGGCGAGCGCTAGTGGAGAGTCTCCCCCACGATGGAGGCACAAGTTCCCGATGCACGAGTTCCACCCAGCCCCTGCGAAGAAGTTTGCGGATTGCCTTGGCTGTCTCATGAGAAGGTGGGTTACCATCCTTATCTTCAAGGTAGCCCATAGTCCCTCGTTTGCTCATCTGTCCTTTGGGTGACTCGAGATATTTGTCCCAGTCTTCTCGGTCCCAGAAACGGATGGATGGGTAGTTGGTGGGCGTTGGAGGTGCGAGTTCCACCTTCGATTTCAATGATGCAGTTGCTTGAGGGAACGTTGTGCCATCAACCTGGCAAGGGTCCACGTCGCGTAAACCGACGGCACCTGCCAGGCACTGGAATGCCGTCCTATATAGACAGATTATACCTGTGAGCTATAGAATTAGAATCACATACTTCAGGGTGTTGTTTTCTACAGTAAGCTTCACTATCTGTCCTTCAAGGAGCTTTGCACGCTCTTGTAGCAGGCTTAGTTGTTTGGATTTGTGACTATATGCGCCCTAAAACAAGTGTGGTGATAAGTTCGGCTTGCTAATGAAACCACTTACATTCATAAAGGTGGGAAATGAGGTCATTGCCATCTCATTTCCCTGTGAGAAATTCACATCAGGGATGTGTGGCAATGGGAAGGATGGTTGGAATGTCATGCTTGTGGGCGATGATGAGGCCAGAAGCAATCCATTCGACTCATTAGGTGTTAGTAACGATGACATGATTCCGGACATCGTTGAGGACAGTGGGGATGGCTAGGGGTAAAGAGGTAAGCTATTCCATTAGATTCCGTTTCTGTACCACCTGGTGCATTCCGACGGAACTTTAATTAAAGTGTCAATGCACGGACCCTTTTTTTTCTCTTAGCTCCTATGTCGTCAGTTCCTGGTACATGCGTTCTTAACGTGGTCAGCGACATTATCTACATCGAGGTCACTGGCTCACTTTCCAAGTGGAACACCCACACCTTCTCAGTCAATATCGAGTCTCCCGGGTTAAAAACGGTCGTACTGCATCTGCAGGATACTGTCGATACCGTGTAAGCCACCTTTTTTTCTGACCTAAGGCGTTAATACCATCAAGAGCAGCCTTCCTCCCGAGAGGAAGTTCACACTGGAAGAAGAAGCTTTAGAGGAGGTCGAGGAAGCCAGCTCCAAGCTCCAAGCCGCTCATGCTGCACTTTGGAAGGCATACGAGGGAACTATCAGCATCCAGGAGACGTTCACTAGGGTTACAGATGCAAGTGCTAGACTGGATGCCGTCCATAACAAGTTATCGCTACTCAGGAACTCTAACAACTCTCTCGCGATGGAACTCGTCAAAGCTGAGGATGTCGATGTCAAGCCCAACCCCAGACTCAAAGATACTACGGCATTACAGTACGTTTTATCTTCTCGCTGTGTGTCGTATTGCCCGACCCATCACAGGTTCGAATCTACTTCTGCCTCTCCATGCCGGGTTCTTCCTCGTTACTGTGGAAACCCAAACACAGATTACGCGAATTCGACCAAGCCTTGGGCTTACTATATCCTCCCCTTTGATCCTATTGATATCCCTACGCAGTGTTCAAAAAGGAAACTTCCAAATGACACGTCCACTGCTCCCGTTCGCGAGCATCGTAAGCATGCAAAGTTGGAGCTCTCTTAGATTTGACACTAGGTCCCATTTTTTTGCACACACGCCTTTAATTCTGCATGCATTACATGTCAGTTGTTGCACGTCATACTTCCATTTTTTTTTCTTGCTGTGTACTACTGATAAAGTATCTGCAATTATTTGATGTTCACGTCCTGATCAACCTCGTCTTGATACACGCTGTATGGTATCCCTAATTGTGAAATATCCAGCCCCGGCTTTTCCATTAAAAAAAAGCAGTCCTCTATAGTACCAGACAGATGTCTGAGACTGTGTGGTACCATCCTGACCATGCTCTTGATTGACTTGACATGCGCAACAACAAACTGATTGGAAGATTTTGAAATCACAAGTGTGTTTGATGAGATGTGCAGGAGTCGTTCATCCGGGAGGGTGTATAGACAGAGGATTGCGACGTCTGTAAACTGCGCCTCTTCGGCATCTTCTTCAGTCGAGTCCATTGCAAGTCTGGCAAAGTATTGAACTTCTCTGAGTCGCTCCTGCTCATTGTAGATAAACTAACCGAGTGTTAGCATCCCACAGCACATGTATTATTATACTTACCTTCACATTCCTTGAAATATGTACTTGGGTAGAGGCTTTGAACTTCTCTCGCCACAAGGACCGTGCAATTTGTCCATTGGGAAGCCGAAGTCGCGCCCACCTCCTGAAGCAGTGGAGGGGCTGACCTTGTCCTATGAACTCCCTAATAATACGTGCTTCTTCTCCGGTCGGGAGCCAAGGCTGCTTGTCTCGTTTGCGTAGTAGGACAAATCCATCTTTTAGGTCGACAGAGCCCATGGGAAGTCCTTGTATCCCATCATCGAGTTCAGGCATGATTGCGAGTAGAGCGTTGACCTGGAAAAAATTGTTTGTTAGCTTGAACGTCACAATACTGATGCGTCAGTTACCCTGCATTGCCGCACACCTTCCTCAGCGAGGTTCTCGTAAGGTTTTGACGGCTGACGAATTTCCTGGCTGAGGTTACCTATGGTATGTTCCATTGTCCATTGCGCATAGCAAATCGGCAGTCCCTTGTGCATCGCCTTGGTAACGAGGTGGAGAACTTGATGGACACACGGTCGAATAAAATGCAGGCAGTCTTGCCTGAGCTGATAGTAAATTAGTTCGAACTTGAGACCCCAGGAACAAAGGAGAACGTAGGTGTGCTTGAGATCTTGTTTGCTGATGGTATGCTGAGACATTATCTGAATGCCACGGACAAGCTTGCAAAAGTTGGTCCAATAGCATTCTGGAAGGACGCTGTAAAGGAGAGCAGGTGCTAGCGAGAACATGTACAAATGAAATTCCCATGTCTTGTAGTCTGTATTGATCTTGTCGGCAATGTTTCGTGGCTTTCGGTCAAAAGAGCCAGGGATCGAAGTGCCAGCGTCTTCGACAGCTTGTCTGTGTGCAGTCCAAACAGTGTCATCGCAAAAGATGGCCCAATCCCACGAGTTCTTGTGGTCCGGGTGGTTGCATTCTATTGTGCCATGCCAGAGTGAGAGAAGTAGGTCAGAGAGGTTGCCGGCGAGATGCATCAGATTGGTGGTCATGCAAAGAGGCACGCCAAGTGACCTGGTCGGATTGAGTCCAAGAATAAGAGGTGGCTTCGTTATACCAGTTTCAGTCTTACAAATATCCCACTGCCACCGGCTGGGAGCACTAACAAGCTGTAAAAGGTTATCGGCATAGTCACCTGAGCCGCCAAGGGGAAGCCTGAATACATTGATATCAGGATGGTCGCTACCTAGTGGACAGTTTCCGTGTGGTTTCAAGAGTGCCAGGTAGTAGTGTGTGCTGTGATTTTTGCATCTCCCTGGTGTTGGACAGTAAACACGACACCTGTTTTTGCCGCTATGTCCAACCATCCCGTCCCAGCAGACAAGACCTGGTCCGTCAGCTGTTGTGAAAAGAAGGTAGGGGTCCGACGTAAAGAAGCAGTCTTCAGATGCATCCCAGATGTGAAGCCCTTCATGCTGAAGGGCTGCGAGGTGATGGAGACCTACAAACAAAAAAGAGTTGATGTTCTTTGGTTTATTCGGGCCTGGTATGAATCCACCCGGGCAGACGTGAATTTTTTTGTAACGCTTGTCAGGCACTAAGTTGAGGATAATCCATATATAGATCCAACAGTCTGATTGCTTGCTCTCGTAGAGCTGAGCGCCGTCGAGTGAGACCATCAGAACAACGTCGTCTTTCTTGATGTCACCTTCGAGTACCACCCCAAGGTAATCCCAGCCCACCACGATGTCATCGACTAGAGATATTGATCCGGTTCGTCGGAGCTCTTCGATAATCTGCTGCGTGCGCTCGTGTAAGTAATGCATCCGTCGGGCTTGGTCAGGATCACGATATAGGGCCTGAATTTGAGGGCCCAGCAGAATAGTTGTGAACTTCTTGGCCAGTAGCCTGCTCCGGCTGTTGGTACCCTGCAATACCTCTTCATTCCAATGCGAAGCCCCACATAGCGGGCACTGTTCACGGTCAGAAAACGGACCAGTGAATGCAGCACAACTGTTGGGACACATGTCATGCTGAACCTTCTTGACTCTGGTAAGAGACGCAATTAGATTCTCGACATTGTGATAGGAAAGAATATCATTGACACCTCGTGCACCTGGGAAGTTCTGAGAGGTGGATCGTCGGATTTTTTCATAGGCATCCTTGGAGGAATGTTCTGTAGCTAGATACGTCAAAATACTGTGATGATGGCCGGGATTATCGATTCGAAGGGGTTGACGAGGGGGATTGTGAAGGCGTTCGAGGGCAAGGGGACTGAGTTTTGCTACTGGATCCTCTAAGCTAGCGGATGCAAGAGCCATCACGAAGCACATGGTCTCTTGCAATTTTGGAAGAACAATACGTTGGGATAGATCTTGGATATTTATATGAGGTCGAGCGTGTCGCTGATACAATATGTTTAGTGGAGTCTGGTGTGTGCAATCGGGAGGGGTTGGGGGTGTGTCTGGCATGTCTGGTGGAGAAGAATGACACAGTGAAGGTGGGGGAGAAAAGCGAGGTTCGTTGTCTGGTGCAGGAGTAGAGTGGGGTGGTGAAGGTGGGGGAGAGAAGGGAGGTTCATTGTCATTGATAGGATCGAACAGACCTCCGCGTACCTGGAAAGGTTCATCAAGTACTCATGAGCCATGAATTGGAATAGAAGAGTACTGGAGGATGGAAATTATCCATCTCACTGTCGCCTGGATGCGGTGGCTGGGATAGTGAAGGACTGGCCATCTCGTTAGCGTCCATCTGAGAATGCGATCACATACATTGTCAGTACACAGAAATGCCTAAAGAATACTCAAGTGCTCACCTGTATCCCCGAATTGGCTTCGGTGTGATTGATGTCGGTGGGCGACTTCACACGAGCACACTTGCAGCAACCTACATATTCATTTGGATCGCGGTCCTCTCTTGCTCGCTTGGAAAGACCTCTGAGTGCCTTGATCCTACACACACTGGGAGGAACAGAATAGTTTCGATCCGGCAACAATGGAGGATTAGGGAGAGGAGGGAGACTAGTTATTCATTCTCCCAAGAGTCTGGCGGTGCGAATTTGTTGGCGTTCTTCCTCTGAGCTCGCATTGGCAAGATGTTGTAGCCATGTTGTATGAGAAACCTTGTGAATGCGTCCGAAGCCGTACTTGATACAGACGCAGTCATATTGGCCTCCAGTAGGCTGCTCGAGGGGTGCAGAAGCCTGTGCTTGCATGTTAGTGGGTAAAGAGCGTTTACAAAGCATTACATTGCTTTGCAAACGTGCGATGCAATGTAATGCTCTGCAATGCAATGCCAAGGTCGGGACATTGTGTCAACATTCGGGCGGATCGCGCATGCAAAAGGTAAAGCAATGTGTAGCAAAAGGCTTCATTTGAGATTTGGTAATATTTGACACTAACTAAGCATAATCCTAATAAGGAAATTCACACCTCACAATGTGTGGTCACACCTGGTAATGTCCAGTTTTCACTGGGCTTCAAACTTATGTGAAACCACTGCACAAAGCCAACACGAATCATAGCTATCCTGTGACCCTGCATTCGCTTTCACTCGGCATCTCCGTTTTGCCTTGGTCCCTTGTACACATTCGACCCCAGGAACCGTCATCCTGCTAGACCTCAGGGATGTCAATGACGACACACCTGCCTACTACTCCAGACAGACGAATGTGGCACGGTTGTTAGACTCGTTACAGCCATGCCTGCGCCCCAATCTGTCAATGAGTTCTGCTAGCTCCATAGCAGAGGTGGACACAGATGGTAGTTGCCAACAGACACCCCACAGAACGGCAAACTTCCATGTTGTCACGACCGATGTAATACTTTCTTCATCTATACTGCATACTCGTGCTCACGTGCTTCTGCAGGCGATGCGAGAGGCATATTGCATCCGCTCCTGGACCTCTCCCTTCGAAGCTTGCTGTGCCATTCTCACACCAGTGACCTTCGTCTTTGGAAAATATATTCACTCCAAATCTGGCGACATCGACTTCACTCCAGACCCTCCTGTTGCATCCTCGTCATCAGGTGCGATTGTACCACCTCACATCCTTCCCCGTCACAGATATGGAAGGAAGTGGGGTTGGCGCTATGGAGCCCATCGTCCCATTGCACAGCAGAACTACAGTGTTCGGAATCATGTCCCTACGTTCACCCACACCGTCTACTCTCTCCCACATATCATCTCTCAATATGCTGGTGTTATCACTTTATCTGCTGCGATCTTCCTATCATCAAGCAGCCTGCTCACTTCCGCTTGTCGAGCATGGTTCATCGATGCTCTCCCCACTGTCTTTCTCTCCTGGCTCACTGTCGCTCTCTGATAGCAGAACAGACATGCTTAGCTTCATCACCAGCCTTGTCGCCTGGGGTGCGGAGTAGGATGCATGAGCATGAGTGACAGCAAGAATGAGTAGGGCAAATGGGAAGGCAAATGACAAGACTCAATCGTTATTTGTTGTGAGGGTGAGGAGATGTGGCTTGCGCCGACCATATGTGTTGAGATGGGGATCGATATGAGACATCGAGGACAAAGGAGGTGAGGAGAGTCAGTGCATTCCCAATTCTTCGCATCTCTTCGAAAGTTACAGAGAACGGCCTCAGCCGGACGATAATAACAGCCTCAACTGGATGATGATCAGTGCAACTGGGATCGACTCTCGCTCTCACCTACACAATCCACGCCGATGTTTTTATCCTGCTCAGCGTTGGCTTCCGCATTGGTGGGCGGTTTGTCACTTCTGGCCACTTCGCTCTTGAGCCCAGCTACATCATCATCCATGAGCGATGTTGCTGGACCTCCTACTGCCAGTGCTCTGACAGTAGTTTCCACATCGCGCGGATGCAAGTGTTGGAGTCATGGTTCCCTCTGCATCGTTTCATCGATCTAAAGGTTGGTTTCCGGGGAAGTGGAGAAGCTTTGTCGAACTGGGTGTTGCTTGATTCTAATCTTCCCACTGCATGGTATGATCCTCTCCCCCTCAATATTTTTTTAACTGTTCTTGTGCTATGTAGCCATCCTATTTCTTGGCATATACTGCATATACACTGTGCACAGGTTGTATCCAGATTCCCTTTCCCCTTCAGTTGACTGGGTGACTTCCTTAGACACTTCTGCCTGTCTCTCCTTACACGTTACTTTACAAAGCATCTATGTAGCTTATGGGCTCTAAAAACACATACTATCTTTCTTTCTTCTTTCCTTCGCTATTCACTACTCTAGTTGCCCATTTTTACAATCAACCCCTCACTACATAGATGACAACCTCCAATATAACCGATGCTATCTGTACGATATGCCAAACCCAGGCAGCATAGACTCGAATGCATGACGGTAACATGGGCTTGACACGGGTTATTTTCCGAAATAAAACAACCTAATCTTCCCACCACGTTGTTTGTGGCTTATCAATAAGCACCTTCGAATCGATCGACTCCACTCTGTAGCCCCATGCCCTTTCCTCACGTCCATCTCTAACTCGAACAACATGCTTACTGCCTCCTACAACTTTCGAACAACCTCGTCTTCTCATTACTCATGGCTCCCAGGTGTTTCAGCAGATTCTGCTGTTGGCGGCAAGTTGCACAAGAACAAGCACAACAAGGGATTCACATATGTTGGACCCATGGGCCCTCTCCCACTGACACCAGCCATGATCTTGGACTGGTGTTGTGCCCTGGTGCATGTCATCTTTTTTATATCTCTTACTTCCTCTAATCAGTCCATAGGAGGATGGTGAAGTGACACTGCACACCCCACCCAGCATTGAGTCCTTCAACATGGCCAACAGAGCAATGCATTTACATCCCATATGCAAAGTGCAAGCTCTTTCCCAGCCACCCCCTCCCATCACACCATCTGTCAATGTCAATGCTCTAACATCAGTTCTCCTCCTTCAAATGCTTACCAAGTCAGGCCTAATCCCATCTTCCACACCTGCCACTCCCACTGGTCATCCTGTCTTACCCCCAGTTACCCCTACTAGAGGAGATACAGAGAAGATTCCATCCCTGCCACTTCTCCCATTGCCAACTCAGCTCTCTCATTTCCTTCATTTTTCAGGAGGAAACCTCGGCATTAGCAAGGCTACTAGGTATCATCAGCAAAACAACCCTTGTCTTGACAGAGATATACAGACCTGTACAGACACTACAGAAAGGTACCTAGTAATACAGAGCTGTACAGAGAAATAGGGGAACAAGATCTCAACAATTTGCATCTAATTGTAGGCTAAAAATTCTTATGGGGCAATCAGTATGTAGGTGACACCTTCCAGGCCAATTCTCATGATGATAGATGCAAATGTGATTGTGTGGTGTGTAAAGACATCTTGTGAGGAAAAGTGCTGTTTTACTGATGATGAGGTGAAACTTGAACTCCAGGGTATCAGTCCAGACATCCTCACAGAAGTTGATGACAAGGTACTTTCTGATGCTGGCACTTCTATTGGCAATATCATTCATCTGAACAGAGGCTGCACAGTATGGCAAAACAGCTTGGGTGCAAAATGAAAACAGAGCAGTACCAACTCCTGAGGCACCAACAAAGACCACCAAAGTCCCACATCCCATGTTGTGAGTTGATGTGTGGATCAATGGCAAAAACACCAAAAAACCAACACAAAGACAAATGCCAAGTTGGCAGTTTTCCTACATGGGCTTTGGCTCAAGGGATCTGTTAAAATAAAAATGGGGGAGGGGTTCCATGCACCTAGAGAGGCTAGGGCAGAGGGGATTGGTGCTCCTGACAAAGGGGGAGCAGGGGAAGACTGAAAAAGTGAAGATAGTAGGCTGCTCTGAGCCTAGAAGCAATGTAAGATGATGATGATGACAGTAAGTAGACCCTTGATGGAGCCTCAAATACTGCAGGAATGATGATGAAGGATAAGAGCTTAAAAGCAATGATGAATAGGCTTGATGATGAGGCAAATGATGAGTGAGCAGTTGGGTCTCTACACAGGGGACTGCTTCCTATGCAGGGGACTGTAGCTGCTTGATTGCTGTCAACATATTTGTACTTTATATACAAAAGAGTAGCATAGCCTGTGTAAACATAGAGCAATACTTTGTCATGGGTTCATAAGTGATTGGTAAAGGGATTGGTGAAGGATTGGTAAGGCATAGTAAGGCTTGGTAAGAATGAGTAAGGACAGTAAGTGATTGGTAAACAAAATCGGTAAGCATGATGAAGATTATCACTAATCTATTTGAAATGGGATGAATCATCAAAGGAATGGATGAATAATGTGAAAGGGGAATGAGTAAGTGCACTGGTCACTGCTGATTAAGGGATATGACTGCAAATGAGTCAAGTTGACTCCTAGATCTGAGATCTAGATGGATTAGGGTGATTTGCTGTGCATCCAAATGAAGAATGGTGGGGATTTCTGCCAGGGGCCAATTTTGGGGGTCTCCAGGGTAGTCATGGCATAGGATTTCACAACTTTCCCCCTTTCCTCCTCTCTGTAAAGTGACCTGCATTAATTGCAGCTAGTGTTCTGGAGGGTTTGAGGAGGAGGAGGGGCTGTCTTCTCCAATGAGAGTGGGGAGAAGTGTCTCAAAATCATCATGAATGCGATCAGATAGACTGGATGACAGTAATTGTTATTGAACCTGTCACAATTTTGGAAGATCGAAGGATGAGATTGAGAGGTAGATGTTGCAGGGTATGGGAATGAAGGATCTATATGCTTCTGCAACTGGAGAGACCAAAACAACCACATATGATTTTTCAAGCCTGACAACAGACCTGAGACAACCATAGAAAGCCTTCCTTGATATTAGACAGACAAGGAGAATGTGCTGTCCCAAAGCAATAGGATGGGAGGTCATGGACAAGGGAGGGATGAACCAGGAGGCTTCAGGGCAAAAGCTAGTGGGGATTCCTGGAAAATACTCATAGTTATGCTCCCTAGCATAGGGCACAAGTGAAGAGATGGTTGAAGAGGTGGCCATTATGAAAAAGATTGGCAAAATGGATGTTCATTGGCAGAAATGGTGCAGAAAATTGTGGAGGGCAAGGATCATCACCATATTTGGATGGCAGAATGGTGTGGTCAAGGGCTTTCAGTGAGCATGGGAATGATGTCAATATCTTTGGAAATGACCAAGATGTTCAAAAAATCGGAATGCTGTAAACTGGTGCTTGAAAACTTTTATTCAGTGCTTGAGCAGTTTCTTCCCTAATGTTAAGGGTGGTTCTTGTGCAATGGATGACTGCTAGACACTCCAGTCATTCTGCACAT
The DNA here is from genome assembly GCA_024613185.1 of Pisolithus microcarpus. Taxonomy (NCBI): domain Eukaryota; kingdom Fungi; phylum Basidiomycota; class Agaricomycetes; order Boletales; family Pisolithaceae; genus Pisolithus; species Pisolithus microcarpus. Next base: position 994,034 of record JANFAI010000010.1, on the reverse strand, counting down.
TAGGGCTAGGCTTCTCCATTCTTCATCATTCAGCTTTTGGGTCCATGCTCACATCACCAAACACCTTTGGTGTGTGACAACATACAAGAAGGTAGCATATGAGAAGCATTACTTTACAGGCAGCAGGTGTCAGTTCTCAGGCCCTCCCATGACACCTGACACCAATCCAGACAACCTGTTTTCAGTCATGCTGGACTATGATCTCTTTTATAAGTGTGATGTACAGAGTCAGTGGTTGCCTGTCCCAAAGGGCTATGTCATTGATGAGAATGCTGAGGCCCTGGCCCAGGACTTAGACCCTTTTCACACTACATAGTTGCATTTATCTCATGTCACATGATATCCACATTACAAACTGAATGTCATTTGCATTGAGAGGCACTGATATCTTGAACACTTGGAAAGTACAATGAATAAAGACAGACAACAAGATACCTATACTATGTAACCAGATGCTTTGAAATATGCCTCTGCTTTATCTGGTGTGATACTCTGACATGCATGCACAATTCCCATGAGTAGGTGATCATCCAAATGACAGCACAGATAAGCCTCAACTGACAAGAATGCTTGTTCGATAGGATTATAGTCAGGGGAGTATGGTGGCAGGAAAATAAGTTTACACACTGACAAGTATTAGTCAGAGTGGATGTCCAGAAAAAAAATGACTTACAGTGCATGTCTTCAACTATGGCTTGAATGCCCTTGCTCTGGTGAATCCAAGAGTTGTCCATGATGAGGGTTAGTCAGAGGCAGCTTGAACATAGATTAGCATTGCCAGTGTGAAAATGAATTGAAACTTACCACATGTTCCCTTGGAAACATATGAATCACTCACTAACAACTGGACCCTTGATGATATTGTAGGCAATAAAGCCATTGAGCATGATTGTGGGGAGAATGGAGTAGTGGAGTCCTCATACAAAGAACCTCTTTGTTCAGCACCATTGCCCTCTAAGAGAATGCCCATACTTGTGCAGAGAGGTGTGCCTATCCTTTGCTGCTTTGTCAATGAATACAAGCATATTGGGATCCAGCACTTCTGCAGCAATCTAGTTCACATAAATAGCATGCAGTTTTTCATTCTGCTCAGCAGCTGAAGCTGAGATAGTGTTGCATATGAACTGAAGAAGCCAGATGGCCTGAACAAGTGTCAGGAGAGTCACATACTTGCAACATTGCTCCCACAGCTTGTGCTGGATTTCATCAAGGTAGATAGTACTGTGGTGTTGAACAATAGACTGAATGAAGTGGAAGTCATCTAAATTGAGGGTATGGCAGTGGCCAGGAATACAAGAATAAGTAAGAGGATTGAATGCCACACCATACTTCACATGAAGAGCAAGTGTTTTGTAAATGAGTGACTTCTTCACACCTAGAATGTCACAGATGCACCTGATGTTGTATCCATCATGATGAAGGACAGGAATGCAAGCTTTTAGGTCTCTTGAGATGGTATGAGGTGGCATGGACAATGGGGAACTTCAAGATTAGCTGTACAGTAATCTCTCACATGCTACAGACTTAGGTGCTTCTGGGGTCCTCACCCAGCCATTTGCAACAACTGACTACTCAAAATGGGCTTTCCACATACTTTTGAAAACAGCTGTGATGTCTATAGAAAGCTAACACTGCAAAGAATGTTCTTACATAAAAGCAAGAGAAACAGTGAGATATTGAGTGAGACATGACATACCAAGGTGCAGGTAGGCTGGGCTAAACCTGTTGGGAGTAGCCTAGGGCCTTTGCACCTGTGGGAACTACCCATACTTGGGTCAGGGATATGGGTATGGGTTACCCCTGCCATTCACTAGTGACTTGATCAACACCCTAGAAACTGAGGCTGAAGCCTCCACTTGTTGCACCATTCTAATTCCTTGTATATATGACTCTCCTTAGATACCTGAATCATGTACACTCTGCTTAAGTGATTTATCCCTCCCCCCCCAAAAAAAACAACTGTGCAGAGGCAGGAAAAAAAAAGGTTGTGCACTGCCAGAAAAAAATTATTCTATTATTAATGTTACAGATGCAGCATCACAGATTTGTAGTGTAGTGTGTATTGGTGTTTGACTAGTGAAATGCTGTGTACACTTTTGATTACCAAAAGTGTGGGGTTTATTAGTGTTAGACTAGCTAAATGTTGTGTACACTTTTGATTACCAAAAGTGTAGTAGAGTCCACTTTTTTGACTACCAGAAAAGCATAGTGTTTATTAGTGTTTGATCAGTGAAATGTTGCATAGTAAAGTCCACACTTTTGACTACCAAAAAAGCATAGTATTTATTACTGTTTGATTAGTTAAATGTTGTGTACACTTTGATTACCAAAAGTGTAGTAAAGTTCACTCTTTTGACTACCAAAAAAGCATGGTGTTTATTAGTGTTTGATTAGTGAAATGTTGTGTAATAAAGTCCACACTTTCGACTGTACCAAATTGCTTCAAAACCACAGCAGATCCTTGTCAATAGCAGTGCTGCTGGTCAGCACTGTCTAAATGAGAGTCAAAATAGCCATTTACACTGAGTCATTTGGGAAAAACAACATTTTCTGATACAATATGAAGCCACAAAATACAAAGCTAGCACCAAACTGTACAAATTTTCCACCACCAACAAAAGGATTTCATGTAGGCAACATGGATGACCATCCTTGAAAATATCCTGAATGCTTTACTGAGAGGAAAGAGAAGGAGTTACAGTGGCCACAGTCAACCTTTCCTAATTAGGATCTTTGCTGGGTGCAATGGTGAGAGAGAGGCTAGTGCAAGGGAAGCAATACCTTACAAAGCTGGTACTCCTGCACAATATGCACAAGGTGAGGACATAAATCATCCACATTTTCACCATGGTTCTCAAAGGCCTTTTGGATAGATTCATCAACTTTAGTATGGATACCAGAACTTTCATATTCTTTCACAGCCAAATTCAGGCACTCCTGGATATTATTCCTTCAATCTTGCACCTGCAACAAGAAGTATAAGTATTCAAACACAAGTATGGAACCTACAATCATGAGCCATGTCTCCTCATCTAAACAGTCAGAACATGAAACTCACCAAGGCCATGCTCAGCATAATACTTCAATGAATATTGCATTGAGGAAGACAATGTAGGCATGGTGAGGAATTGTCCATAGTGGGAAATGGTATCCTATATTTCAAATGGATAAGGAATATAAGTCTGTACCAGAAAACCAAGATGGACATGAAACCCACAAGCTAATGGGTAAGCCATGAAGACCATAGAATGCAACATGGGTAAGAAAACAGGACTATGAACCAACTGCAACAATTTGTGAGAACCACTGCAGGGCAAACTCAGTTGGAAGCATACTTTCTACAAACATATATCAGTGATTATGACTAGCCCTGAGTGGTAATCACTACTAACATTCTAACAAGCACACAAGGGGAAATAAGATGTGAAGTCAAACACAACAGTTGAACACCTACATCCTGTAAGATGCTATATATAAATAACTTGGACATGAAGGAGATAATTAATCTCACAACCTATATAATAATAAAATGATGATCAGGGTCCAGACCTCATAAATAACTCACTGCCTGTAATTTGAAGTGAAATAGAGTGACAGAAAAAATGGTAAGCAGCTGTCACCATCACCTGCCATGACTCCACTCACAAACTATGAACCCAAGTGCAACAGGGAGGCAGTGAACATGGTCAGCATGCATCCACCACCACCTGCCATGACTCCACTCACAAACTATGAACCCAAGTGCAACAGGGAGGCAGTGAACATGGTGTGAAAGCTACATTCAGCTGAATGACCCAGGAATGCTTTCAATCCCACATACTCTCTATCAACTAATTAGCATCTTGTTAGTACAATTCCACCATTGCTTACAAAAGGAAACCAAATTGACATGAAGAATGCAAGATTTGCAGGTTGGATCTTGCAATCCTGCTCTTTCATGCACCCCTTCAATGTCCTTGTATGTGTTAGTACACTTCAGATCTCCAGATTTATCACTTACTTCATTATAGCAAATTCCATACACAGCTCCAAGTTGGACTGTTGTGTTGATATGAGGAGCTGTTGCAATCCTTCCTCCTTCAAAGCATTTGCTGTGTGTGTTAGTAGGAGTGTACACTTGGCTCCCTCTTGTTGCATTCCTGCAGTGACTTGTCATGCAGTCTGCCATGAAGTAAGATATTACACACTGACCAGCAAGTGACAGATGGTCTTTGGGTGGGAAACTCATCTCATTCAACCAACCCTTGACCCTTTCAAGGCAATCATGCAGCATCCTCTCCTCTACCTTTACAGCCCCTTTCATTGCATCATCTACACTCATGCCTTGGCCCATCAACTCCTCGACAGCCTCAAGAGACAAAGTGTCTGCCTTTGTTAGCAGTACTATCACAGGAACTATCCAGAACCACAAATTTAAGGAAACAAATACGATATATGTGAGATACACCCACCATGACCTGTATCACACTCATCAAAAAATTTCCTTTCAGCAGCCATGACCATCCTGTGGCTCTCATTTAAGGGAATGCAAAACCTACATCAATGATAAGAACCAAATCCGCATGTTCAGTGTCAATCAAGTCATTACCATATGGCATGGATTCTCTCATCCAGCTGCGTTGTCTTAGCACGATCCCTCACAAATTTCTTCATCAGGTCAAACTGCTCTTCACTTCTGGACTCAAATCCACATGAGTCATGGAATACAAATCCTGGATTACTCAGGAAGCGCAGCTCATCCTCGATGTTGTGGTGACCATGCTAGATATCATCAACATGTATCACATAAATTCATGGGGTAACCTCACCGTTAGTGAACCATGCACTACAGCAGCATCCACCTAGACATAGCCAAATATGCGGTTGATCTCCAGACAACACTCTATGATATACATACCTTCTCCCCTTTTCCGTTAAAAATTTCCGGATTATCTGTAGTGTTACAAACCCTCTGTAAAATTGTTGTTTTACCTGCATTTGCCCTTCCCATGACGAGAATACAAAAACAACGGATGTGATTGATGTGCTTTTTGGCTTTCACAGGATCTAGGTGATAGGGAGGGCGTGAAGAGGGTGACCCTACTTTTTGATGTCATTAGGCTTATCTCGTTCGTCATAAGTAGAACACTGACCTGGGGGAACTTCTTCAGCTTGTGCATGTATGGGGACGTCCACACTGCCTTTGGGACAATTCGGGCCCGTAGGTTGAACGTCAGTCAGAGCAGGAGTAAGAATGCCAGTTGGCAGAGAACCTGGTCAAGTGGTTACTCAGCACACCAAGGACATAGAATCCATGTGGGACCACCTTGAGTTGATGCAGGAACCAGGACTTCCACGTGTCTGGGGCCCAGAGGAGCACCTGGGCGATTGGTTTCGACCGCTGTGGCACCATGAATACCCCTATTATCTGAGGGAGAACCAGAGTCTTGGACAGTCACTTCAGTCTGTATGAATGTGAATGTCATTACTGGTTGGGGCATACCTGGTCGAGTAGCACCAGTGCGAGCGGGGACTGGTGAAACAGTTCTATCATCACCAGGAGAAGGTGGCTGCTGCCAACAGCAGAATCTGCTGAAACACCTGGGAGCCATGAGTAATGAGAAGACGAGGTTGTTCGAAAGTTGTAGGAGGCAGTAAGCATGTTGTTCGAGTTAGAGATGGACGTGAGGAAAGGGCATGGGGCTACAGAGTGGAGTCGATCGATTCGAAGGTGCTTATTGATAAGCCACAAACAACGTGGTGGGAAGATTAGGTTGTTTTATTTCGGAAAATAACCCGTGTCAAGCCCATGTTACCGTCATGCATTCGAGTCTATGCTGCCTGGGTTTGGCATATCGTACAGATAGCATCGGTTATATTGGAGGTTGTCATCTATGTAGTGAGGGGTTGATTGTAAAAATGGGCAACTAGAGTAGTGAATAGCGAAGGAAAGAAGAAAGAAAGATAGTATGTGTTTTTAGAGCCCATAAGCTACATAGATGCTTTGTAAAGTAACGTGTAAGGAGAGACAGGCAGAAGTGTCTAAGGAAGTCACCCAGTCAACTGAAGGGGAAAGGGAATCTGGATACAACCTGTGCACAGTGTATATGCAGTATATGCCAAGAAATAGGATGGCTACATAGCACAAGAACAGTTAAAAAAATATTGAGGGGGAGAGGATCATACCATGCAGTGGGAAGATTAGAATCAAGCAACACCCAGTTCGACAAAGCTTCTCCACTTCCCCGGAAACCAACCTTTAGATCGATGAAACGATGCAGAGGGAACCATGACTCCAACACTTGCATCCGCGCGATGTGGAAACTACTGTCAGAGCACTGGCAGTAGGAGGTCCAGCAACATCGCTCATGGATGATGATGTAGCTGGGCTCAAGAGCGAAGTGGCCAGAAGTGACAAACCGCCCACCAATGCGGAAGCCAACGCTGAGCAGGATAAAAACATCGGCGTGGATTGTGTAGGTGAGAGCGAGAGTCGATCCCAGTTGCACTGATCATCATCCAGTTGAGGCTGTTATTATCGTCCGGCTGAGGCCGTTCTCTGTAACTTTCGAAGAGATGCGAAGAATTGGGAATGCACTGACTCTCCTCACCTCCTTTGTCCTCGATGTCTCATATCGATCTCCATCTCAACACATATGGTCGGCGCAAGCCACATCTCCTCACCCTCACAACAAATAACGATTGAGTCTTGTCATTTGCCTTCCCATTTGCCCTACTCATTCTTGCTGTCACTCATGCTCATGCATCCTACTCCGCACCCCAGGCGACAAGGCTGGTGATGAAGCTAAGCATGTCTGTTCTGCTATCAGAGAGCGACAGTGAGCCAGGAGAGAAAGACAGTGGGGAGAGCATCGATGAACCATGCTCGACAAGCGGAAGTGAGCAGGCTGCTTGATGATAGGAAGATCGCAGCAGATAAAGTGATAACACCAGCATATTGAGAGATGATATGTGGGAGAGAGTAGACGGTGTGGGTGAACGTAGGGACATGATTCCGAACACTGTAGTTCTGCTGTGCAATGGGACGATGGGCTCCATAGCGCCAACCCCACTTCCTTCCATATCTGTGACGGGGAAGGATGTGAGGTGGTACAATCGCACCTGATGACGAGGATGCAACAGGAGGGTCTGGAGTGAAGTCGATGTCGCCAGATTTGGAGTGAATATATTTTCCAAAGACGAAGGTCACTGGTGTGAGAATGGCACAGCAAGCTTCGAAGGGAGAGGTCCAGGAGCGGATGCAATATGCCTCTCGCATCGCCTGCAGAAGCACGTGAGCACGAGTATGCAGTATAGATGAAGAAAGTATTACATCGGTCGTGACAACATGGAAGTTTGCCGTTCTGTGGGGTGTCTGTTGGCAACTACCATCTGTGTCCACCTCTGCTATGGAGCTAGCAGAACTCATTGACAGATTGGGGCGCAGGCATGGCTGTAACGAGTCTAACAACCGTGCCACATTCGTCTGTCTGGAGTAGTAGGCAGGTGTGTCGTCATTGACATCCCTGAGGTCTAGCAGGATGACGGTTCCTGGGGTCGAATGTGTACAAGGGACCAAGGCAAAACGGAGATGCCGAGTGAAAGCGAATGCAGGGTCACAGGATAGCTATGATTCGTGTTGGCTTTGTGCAGTGGTTTCACATAAGTTTGAAGCCCAGTGAAAACTGGACATTACCAGGTGTGACCACACATTGTGAGGTGTGAATTTCCTTATTAGGATTATGCTTAGTTAGTGTCAAATATTACCAAATCTCAAATGAAGCCTTTTGCTACACATTGCTTTACCTTTTGCATGCGCGATCCGCCCGAATGTTGACACAATGTCCCGACCTTGGCATTGCATTGCAGAGCATTACATTGCATCGCACGTTTGCAAAGCAATGTAATGCTTTGTAAACGCTCTTTACCCACTAACATGCAAGCACAGGCTTCTGCACCCCTCGAGCAGCCTACTGGAGGCCAATATGACTGCGTCTGTATCAAGTACGGCTTCGGACGCATTCACAAGGTTTCTCATACAACATGGCTACAACATCTTGCCAATGCGAGCTCAGAGGAAGAACGCCAACAAATTCGCACCGCCAGACTCTTGGGAGAATGAATAACTAGTCTCCCTCCTCTCCCTAATCCTCCATTGTTGCCGGATCGAAACTATTCTGTTCCTCCCAGTGTGTGTAGGATCAAGGCACTCAGAGGTCTTTCCAAGCGAGCAAGAGAGGACCGCGATCCAAATGAATATGTAGGTTGCTGCAAGTGTGCTCGTGTGAAGTCGCCCACCGACATCAATCACACCGAAGCCAATTCGGGGATACAGGTGAGCACTTGAGTATTCTTTAGGCATTTCTGTGTACTGACAATGTATGTGATCGCATTCTCAGATGGACGCTAACGAGATGGCCAGTCCTTCACTATCCCAGCCACCGCATCCAGGCGACAGTGAGATGGATAATTTCCATCCTCCAGTACTCTTCTATTCCAATTCATGGCTCATGAGTACTTGATGAACCTTTCCAGGTACGCGGAGGTCTGTTCGATCCTATCAATGACAATGAACCTCCCTTCTCTCCCCCACCTTCACCACCCCACTCTACTCCTGCACCAGACAACGAACCTCGCTTTTCTCCCCCACCTTCACTGTGTCATTCTTCTCCACCAGACATGCCAGACACACCCCCAACCCCTCCCGATTGCACACACCAGACTCCACTAAACATATTGTATCAGCGACACGCTCGACCTCATATAAATATCCAAGATCTATCCCAACGTATTGTTCTTCCAAAATTGCAAGAGACCATGTGCTTCGTGATGGCTCTTGCATCCGCTAGCTTAGAGGATCCAGTAGCAAAACTCAGTCCCCTTGCCCTCGAACGCCTTCACAATCCCCCTCGTCAACCCCTTCGAATCGATAATCCCGGCCATCATCACAGTATTTTGACGTATCTAGCTACAGAACATTCCTCCAAGGATGCCTATGAAAAAATCCGACGATCCACCTCTCAGAACTTCCCAGGTGCACGAGGTGTCAATGATATTCTTTCCTATCACAATGTCGAGAATCTAATTGCGTCTCTTACCAGAGTCAAGAAGGTTCAGCATGACATGTGTCCCAACAGTTGTGCTGCATTCACTGGTCCGTTTTCTGACCGTGAACAGTGCCCGCTATGTGGGGCTTCGCATTGGAATGAAGAGGTATTGCAGGGTACCAACAGCCGGAGCAGGCTACTGGCCAAGAAGTTCACAACTATTCTGCTGGGCCCTCAAATTCAGGCCCTATATCGTGATCCTGACCAAGCCCGACGGATGCATTACTTACACGAGCGCACGCAGCAGATTATCGAAGAGCTCCGACGAACCGGATCAATATCTCTAGTCGATGACATCGTGGTGGGCTGGGATTACCTTGGGGTGGTACTCGAAGGTGACATCAAGAAAGACGACGTTGTTCTGATGGTCTCACTCGACGGCGCTCAGCTCTACGAGAGCAAGCAATCAGACTGTTGGATCTATATATGGATTATCCTCAACTTAGTGCCTGACAAGCGTTACAAAAAAATTCACGTCTGCCCGGGTGGATTCATACCAGGCCCGAATAAACCAAAGAACATCAACTCTTTTTTGTTTGTAGGTCTCCATCACCTCGCAGCCCTTCAGCATGAAGGGCTTCACATCTGGGATGCATCTGAAGACTGCTTCTTTACGTCGGACCCCTACCTTCTTTTCACAACAGCTGACGGACCAGGTCTTGTCTGCTGGGACGGGATGGTTGGACATAGCGGCAAAAACAGGTGTCGTGTTTACTGTCCAACACCAGGGAGATGCAAAAATCACAGCACACACTACTACCTGGCACTCTTGAAACCACACGGAAACTGTCCACTAGGTAGCGACCATCCTGATATCAATGTATTCAGGCTTCCCCTTGGCGGCTCAGGTGACTATGCCGATAACCTTTTACAGCTTGTTAGTGCTCCCAGCCGGTGGCAGTGGGATATTTGTAAGACTGAAACTGGTATAACGAAGCCACCTCTTATTCTTGGACTCAATCCGACCAGGTCACTTGGCGTGCCTCTTTGCATGACCACCAATCTGATGCATCTCGCCGGCAACCTCTCTGACCTACTTCTCTCACTCTGGCATGGCACAATAGAATGCAACCACCCGGACCACAAGAACTCGTGGGATTGGGCCATCTTTTGCGATGACACTGTTTGGACTGCACACAGACAAGCTGTCGAAGACGCTGGCACTTCGATCCCTGGCTCTTTTGACCGAAAGCCACGAAACATTGCCGACAAGATCAATACAGACTACAAGACATGGGAATTTCATTTGTACATGTTCTCGCTAGCACCTGCTCTCCTTTACAGCGTCCTTCCAGAATGCTATTGGACCAACTTTTGCAAGCTTGTCCGTGGCATTCAGATAATGTCTCAGCATACCATCAGCAAACAAGATCTCAAGCACACCTACGTTCTCCTTTGTTCCTGGGGTCTCAAGTTCGAACTAATTTACTATCAGCTCAGGCAAGACTGCCTGCATTTTATTCGACCGTGTGTCCATCAAGTTCTCCACCTCGTTACCAAGGCGATGCACAAGGGACTGCCGATTTGCTATGCGCAATGGACAATGGAACATACCATAGGTAACCTCAGCCAGGAAATTCGTCAGCCGTCAAAACCTTACGAGAACCTCGCTGAGGAAGGTGTGCGGCAATGCAGGGTAACTGACGCATCAGTATTGTGACGTTCAAGCTAACAAACAATTTTTTCCAGGTCAACGCTCTACTCGCAATCATGCCTGAACTCGATGATGGGATACAAGGACTTCCCATGGGCTCTGTCGACCTAAAAGATGGATTTGTCCTACTACGCAAACGAGACAAGCAGCCTTGGCTCCCGACCGGAGAAGAAGCACGTATTATTAGGGAGTTCATAGGACAAGGTCAGCCCCTCCACTGCTTCAGGAGGTGGGCGCGACTTCGGCTTCCCAATGGACAAATTGCACGGTCCTTGTGGCGAGAGAAGTTCAAAGCCTCTACCCAAGTACATATTTCAAGGAATGTGAAGGTAAGTATAATAATACATGTGCTGTGGGATGCTAACACTCGGTTAGTTTATCTACAATGAGCAGGAGCGACTCAGAGAAGTTCAATACTTTGCCAGACTTGCAATGGACTCGACTGAAGAAGATGCCGAAGAGGCGCAGTTTACAGACGTCGCAATCCTCTGTCTATACACCCTCCCGGATGAACGACTCCTGCACATCTCATCAAACACACTTGTGATTTCAAAATCTTCCAATCAGTTTGTTGTTGCGCATGTCAAGTCAATCAAGAGCATGGTCAGGATGGTACCACACAGTCTCAGACATCTGTCTGGTACTATAGAGGACTGCTTTTTTTTAATGGAAAAGCCGGGGCTGGATATTTCACAATTAGGGATACCATACAGCGTGTATCAAGACGAGGTTGATCAGGACGTGAACATCAAATAATTGCAGATACTTTATCAGTAGTACACAGCAAGAAAAAAAAATGGAAGTATGACGTGCAACAACTGACATGTAATGCATGCAGAATTAAAGGCGTGTGTGCAAAAAAATGGGACCTAGTGTCAAATCTAAGAGAGCTCCAACTTTGCATGCTTACGATGCTCGCGAACGGGAGCAGTGGACGTGTCATTTGGAAGTTTCCTTTTTGAACACTGCGTAGGGATATCAATAGGATCAAAGGGGAGGATATAGTAAGCCCAAGGCTTGGTCGAATTCGCGTAATCTGTGTTTGGGTTTCCACAGTAACGAGGAAGAACCCGGCATGGAGAGGCAGAAGTAGATTCGAACCTGTGATGGGTCGGGCAATACGACACACAGCGAGAAGATAAAACGTACTGTAATGCCGTAGTATCTTTGAGTCTGGGGTTGGGCTTGACATCGACATCCTCAGCTTTGACGAGTTCCATCGCGAGAGAGTTGTTAGAGTTCCTGAGTAGCGATAACTTGTTATGGACGGCATCCAGTCTAGCACTTGCATCTGTAACCCTAGTGAACGTCTCCTGGATGCTGATAGTTCCCTCGTATGCCTTCCAAAGTGCAGCATGAGCGGCTTGGAGCTTGGAGCTGGCTTCCTCGACCTCCTCTAAAGCTTCTTCTTCCAGTGTGAACTTCCTCTCGGGAGGAAGGCTGCTCTTGATGGTATTAACGCCTTAGGTCAGAAAAAAAGGTGGCTTACACGGTATCGACAGTATCCTGCAGATGCAGTACGACCGTTTTTAACCCGGGAGACTCGATATTGACTGAGAAGGTGTGGGTGTTCCACTTGGAAAGTGAGCCAGTGACCTCGATGTAGATAATGTCGCTGACCACGTTAAGAACGCATGTACCAGGAACTGACGACATAGGAGCTAAGAGAAAAAAAAGGGTCCGTGCATTGACACTTTAATTAAAGTTCCGTCGGAATGCACCAGGTGGTACAGAAACGGAATCTAATGGAATAGCTTACCTCTTTACCCCTAGCCATCCCCACTGTCCTCAACGATGTCCGGAATCATGTCATCGTTACTAACACCTAATGAGTCGAATGGATTGCTTCTGGCCTCATCATCGCCCACAAGCATGACATTCCAACCATCCTTCCCATTGCCACACATCCCTGATGTGAATTTCTCACAGGGAAATGAGATGGCAATGACCTCATTTCCCACCTTTATGAATGTAAGTGGTTTCATTAGCAAGCCGAACTTATCACCACACTTGTTTTAGGGCGCATATAGTCACAAATCCAAACAACTAAGCCTGCTACAAGAGCGTGCAAAGCTCCTTGAAGGACAGATAGTGAAGCTTACTGTAGAAAACAACACCCTGAAGTATGTGATTCTAATTCTATAGCTCACAGGTATAATCTGTCTATATAGGACGGCATTCCAGTGCCTGGCAGGTGCCGTCGGTTTACGCGACGTGGACCCTTGCCAGGTTGATGGCACAATGTTCCCTCAAGCAACTGCATCATTGAAATCGAAGGTGGAACTCGCACCTCCAACGCCCACCAACTACCCATCCATCCGTTTCTGGGACCGAGAAGACTGGGACAAATATCTCGAGTCACCCAAAGGACAGATGAGCAAACGAGGGACTATGGGCTACCTTGAAGATAAGGATGGTAACCCACCTTCTCATGAGACAGCCAAGGCAATCCGCAAACTTCTTCGCAGGGGCTGGGTGGAACTCGTGCATCGGGAACTTGTGCCTCCATCGTGGGGGAGACTCTCCACTAGCGCTCGCCAGTTTATTCATGGTCTCATGGAAAGTACTTACCCTCATTTCAAGTTTGCAAATAATGGCTGGAAACTCGACTATCTGGCTAGCAATATGTACCCAGCCTGGCAAAAGGGAAAGCTGGATGACAGCGGTAGGTGGAAACAGAAGAAAGGAAAGGGAGTCAAAATGGAAGAGGACGATGATAACAATGAGGACGACGACAGCTCAGACGAGATTGGTAGGAAACGGAAGGCTTGGGCTTTCAAGTCAGAGGAAGCAGGTCCAGAGAAGCGGTTCAAAGGTATGTGATATGTATACTCCTATTGATTAAGCTAACGCCAGACTGCAAGGGAACCATGAGGTGGAAGACGACAACACAGCGTCCACCTCAACTACATCACTCTCACCTCCAGCTTCTGACACATCCGCCTCTTCCTTCGAACCATGCACTGAGGATGTCATGATCCCACCCCACCCTGACTCCCTGTGCACCTCTACAGAGAGGGACACCGACCAACATGGCGGCAACGCTATCATACCCATAGACCTGCTGTAAGTAGGCTTCGAGTGCTAGAATCAACACTGATACTAGTACACTCCAGCGCTGCACTCGCACTTGCTGCCAGCAAGGTGTGAGATATCCCGCCACTGCCACTACTCGATACCTTGCAAGAATCACCATCCAGCTGCACAAGTTCAAACGATGCAACGTTGAATACAAAACCAATACTCGAATTACAGTATGCTGTCCTGCCTGCCGTGACACCAACACCGTCTATGATACCCGCAAAGGTCAACAGTGCCCCAGTAGTGTCTGCCAACCAGTCTGCCAAAGGTGGTGGCAAAGCAAAGATGCACCCAGGTCCAGCTAAAAATGGACGGTACGTTTCAATTCACTAATACTAACATTTGACCCATGTGTTCTCAGCAATTTATGTGCTCACTGCTGGCGCAAGCAAGTCCAATCAAGCAGATCGACAGAAGAGTTCCAAAAATACTATAACAGCTTGACTGCCACACAACAAATGGTAAGCACTGCTGTTCCCCAAGATACTCAGCAGCTCAGATGATGCAGGAATACGACAACGAGGCCATAGCGCTGGTAAGTTTTCATTCACAGGTAACACAAGTCCTAATATTCTCAGACAGGCCATGAGCAGTACCTGGGACGCAAAGAGCATTTGCAACGGCACCCTCTACTAACCAGATATTCCCTGCTCCCCTCGCATGATCGCATCACACATTTGGACGTTTGGACACTGTTATACCTTCCTGATTGCATCGGATTCAACTCAGCACATCACCCGGACCTGCATTCGCAATTCCCTGCTTCAATTAGAGTATGCAGTACCCGCAAAGCTGTATAGTTGTGTACGCATAATGGAATGAGATTTGGTCATATTAGAGCATATTCTGTAAAAGGGCCAGAGACTCGAAAGGATCATATAGCGTCACAACTGACAATATTGTGTGGTGAAGTGCTCCTGTACCTGGTATATGAGAAGATATGACATTTTATGTTCGAGACAAAATTATAATATGTTGTCATAGGGGACTCTGCCCTGAAACAATGCAAATATGATATTTTGCAGGGTTTCATAGGGAAATGTGACGATATATGTCTTACCTTCACAGCCACCCTTAAAGTCATAATCCGTCACACTGGGTCACACCCGGTAATGTCCAGTTTTCACTGGGTTTCAAGGATGGTTCAAGGGTTTGTAGGAGGGTGTTTGAAGGTGGAAGTAAGTGGTTTGAGAAGAGCAAGGAGAGTTTTGAAGGTGTGAGGGGTCTATGGGGACTTAGGAGTGTGAGGGGAGTGGTGGGAGTTGCCAGGCACTGACTAAGCCTGCACAGAGAGTCAGACACATGTAGAACACAAGGGAGGAATAACATTCATCCACCATCATCAAACACTACAGTAGGACTCAAATCTAAGCCTTTTGAGTCTCATTTAGCTTTGTTTTCAGTCTTGAGGAGGTACTATCTAAGTATTCATGCTGGGATCCAGGAGCCCCTTTAGGGATGAAGTAACTTCTCACACCACTCTCACTCTAAGCCCTTACTTGGGGTGACAGTTTGACTAAGCTCTTCATCTGGAGCCCACCACAGGGGCTTCCTTAGGAAATCTGGCACACAGGCACCCATTTCACTGAACTACAGCTTGTATTGCTGAAGAAGAAAGACAAGGGAGATTGAGATAAACCTCAAGATGGAATCAGCAGCTGCCCCAAGACATGCAGATGCACTATTCCCAGCAAGCACTGCTCTTCCATTCCCACCTGCTACATCACTGATGCAAGTTCCACTTCCTGCTTCTTCAGTTCCATCAGTTTTGCTGCACTTCAGTGTTCATATCACAAGTTCATCAGTTCCACCAGTTCCACCAAACCCATCTGAGTTGCAGTTTATGTCCTACAGGTCTCCATCACCACTAGTACTGTCTACACCAGAGGAGGATGTTAACTCAGCCAAAGAAGCAGACCAGATCTTATGAGGCTTGTTATCCCCACTAACTCCCTTATGTGACATGACTACATTAGGCATCATGGCAAACTCTCGAGGATACCTGCCACCATGGTACTCAGAAGGTAGACTTAATTCTCTGGGGCTGGGCAAGTGAAGGGATTTGCCACCAAGACTACACTCACCACTTGCTTGACTTCAAGACATGAGAGACATGTGGCCAGAGGCCAGAGCTTTGAGAAGGGAGATGGATGTTGAGAGGGTGTCACCAGGACTAGGAAGGAGATCACCACTGTTCATGGATTGGCAGGATTGAGGACAACCATCCCTGTATGGAGCAGATCCTCCTCTACTTCTGTGGCCTCTGTGATGACAAGAATTTGAGGAAAGGGCCATGCTGGGCACAGAAAGGAGACCAACCTTTGTGTCAGAAGAACATGGGTGCTCACACTCTTGTGTATGTATCTTTGAGCAAGATTACCCTGTTGAGCAACCTTGGTCTCATTCTAGAAGGTGCTTGCAAGAAGGTTGATCTTTGTGTGATAGGCAACAACTGTGAGAACCCTCACTTCCTCAGTTACCAAGACCAATTACCCCAACAAATGCCAACTATCAAAGACAGCCCCCATGGCACTACCTCCATGCAAGGTCTCATTCTTATGGTAGGCTTTTGTACAGTGGAGGTGGGGTATGCAAGGATCATTATGACCTGTGAAGACTGAGGAGCTGAGAGGAATGGCCACCAACAATGAGGAGAGAAGAGACATACCCTGAGCCAATATGGTACCAGAGGTTGGAGCCTATTGAGACTATGTTGAGGGCCCTCGGGGCTATTGGCAGCTCACAAAGGGAGGCCAAGCACCAAGAAGTGCATCACTACAAAAGGGCATATGGAAGGAGAGAGTCAGAGGCACAAGTAGTGTTGGAGATGTTGGGGAGAGGCACTTCAGGTAACCCTTTTCTGGAGGCATTTTGGCTGAATAGTTTCTCCAAAACATTCAAGCTAAATGCCTCTCAGACCATGGTGATCCCAGGGACATCCTTTCATGTCCCAGGGAAAGGGATGGTCCTGGGCCCACAAATGGGTGGGCTATCCCATCATTGCCTTAGGTATCTGGGGTCCCTGACCCAAAAATGCAGCCATATTAGCACTGATATTCCTGCTTCTGGGGAGGATATGGCTATCATTATGGGCCAACATCACTGCCTTGACACACACATAAAGCTAGCAGTGAGATTTAGCAGGTCATTCTGGGGAAACATCTATAATCACTTCTAATTCCTCATGTTGAAGATCATTGTTTTGTGGGAAATTAAGTAATTTATGGTATGAAAGCCAGCTTCCCCCTCATATATTGATGGACCAAGCAAGAAAGGGTGGGCATATATCTGACCACAGCCTTTATGGCACTGTAGCACAGTGGAGTGGAAAGTAGGTCACAAAATGTCATACAAACCTCACTCCAAGGCTGTTGGGAGATGGCCCATGCCAAGCATTATAGGCTATGATGGGACATCCCATGTACATCTCCTTCATCCTCACCCATAATGTATTATTGCCCCATCACCCCCCATACTCCTCCTTCATTCTCTCACACTCTCCCACCATCCTCCCTTCATTCCCTTACACTCCCCTACCCACACCCACCATACAGCCACACCCCTCATGTCATCACCACATGCTCCCTTCACACCATCCCCCACACTCCCACCACTTTAACTACCCACTCAAGCACCCAAAATCATTGCCAGAGGTGTAGGATAGTTGATTAGGGGATGTGTAGTGGCAGTTGTAGTTTATCTGCACCAGAAAAGACTACAAAAAGTGACTAGTAACAAGTAGGAATGTAGAGTATTCAATCAAGAAATCCATAGTGGTAGTTTGCATGTTTGACTACCAGGTTGTAGTGTATCTGATTGGGGGACTCTAGTTGTGTCCACTTTTGTCATTACCAAAAGTGGGTCATACTTCAGTAACTAATGTGTAGTAGTCCACATCTTTGACAACCAAAGTGTAGTTCATCCTCAAAATGTGTGGTGTAGTTGATCAGCAACAGTGGAGTGCAGTTCACTAAGAATTGTTGACTGCCAAAGTGTAGTGTAGTTAATTAGCAAAGGTGAGTAGTGTCCACTCATTTGACACCAAAAGTGTATTGTAGTGAATCAGAAAAGTGTGTAGTGGTCTGCATTTTTGACTACCAAGGTGTAGTGTGGTTGATTAGGAAAATGTGTAGTTGTCTGTAGTGGACCAAAAATTTGACTACCAAAAAGTACTGTAGTGGATTAGCAACAGTGTAGCAGTGCCCACTTTGCTGACTACAAAAAGTGTGGTGTAGTTCACTAGTAAAATGTATGGTGGTCTGCATCTTTGACTACTAAAGTGTAGTGTACTTGATTAGCAAAACCACCCTTGACTACCAAAAGTTGATTGGGAAAATGTGTAGTAGTCCACATTTTTTATTGCCAAACTATAGTGTAGCTGATTAGCAAAATATGTAACTGACTACCAAGTTTAATGTATTACTGCCTACCAAAAGGATAGTGTAGTTGACTAGAAAAACATGTAGTGGTCCACACTTTTGACTACCAAAAGTGTAGTGTAGTTGATTAGGAAAATGTGTAGTGGTCCATGTTTTTAACTACCAAAGTGTATTGTAGTTGATTAGGAAAATGCATAGTGGTCCGCATTTTTGACTACCCAAAGTGTAGTGTAGTTGATTAGGAAAATGTGTAGTAGTCCACATTTCTGACTACCAAAGTGTAGTGTAGTTGATTAGGAAAATGTGTAGTAGTCCGCATTTCTGACTACCAAAGTGTAGTGTAGTTGATTAGCAAAATATGTAACTGACTACCAAAATGTAATGTAGTTGTGCACTACCAAAAGTGTAGTGTAGTTGATTAGTAACAATGTGTAGTGGTCTGGCCAAAGTGCCAGTTACTTGATTGGTCAGCAGGTCACTGTCAGGGTGCTTGCCCCATGGCCCCTTCCCCACACTGTGGCTG
Source organism: Pisolithus microcarpus (assembly GCA_024613185.1). Classification (NCBI taxonomy): domain Eukaryota; kingdom Fungi; phylum Basidiomycota; class Agaricomycetes; order Boletales; family Pisolithaceae; genus Pisolithus; species Pisolithus microcarpus. The sequence continues at coordinate 975,311 of JANFAI010000010.1, read as the reverse complement.
TGTCACTCATTGTGCCTAATTAGCACCACTTCCTCCTGCTCTACTTTTTGGATTATGTAAGCAAAAAAGCGACCTCAGCTGCCCCATTTCTGCCTCATTACACTTGTTCCTTGCATTGCAACATGCTGTACTGTATCCCAATACATTCAGGCCATTCACTCCCTTCACCCTCCATGCTAATTTCATGCAATTCAGTGCATTGCATGGTTATCAAAATAGATAGGGGTAAAATGCGAGATCTCTTCCCATTCCTGCAGTTCTTCATATATTGTGATGAAAATTTCTACCCAGCCTTCTTTCATATGTGTCTACAACATATTACAACCACAGGTAACCACAGTCACTCCTTCTGGAGATATGTTCAGTTCTCCTCCTCCCAATGCACACTTGGTTACAGACCCCCTGGTCCAGTTTTAATCCCCTGGAAGCATTATTCCTACAGTCTTCCATCTCCCTGTAAAATATTGTGGGTGGTTTAGTTGACAGATAGGGTATGGATCTGCTTTTTCACCTTTCTCTTTACATGATGGATCCATACCCTATCTGTCAACTAAACCACCCACAATATTTTACAGGGAGATGGAAGACTGTAGGAATAATGCTTCCAGGGGATTAAAACTGGACCAGGGGGTCTGTAACCAAGTGTGCATTGGGAGGAGGAGAACTGAACATATCTCCAGAAGGAGTGACTGTGGTTACCTGTGGTTGTAATATGTTGTAGACACATATGAAAGAAGGCTGGGTAGAAATTTTCATCACAATATATGAAGAACTGCAGGAATGGGAAGAGATCTCGCATTTTACCCCTATCTATTTTGATAACCATGCAATGCACTGAATTGCATGAAATTAGCATGGAGGGTGAAGGGAGTGAATGGCCTGAATGTATTGGGATACAGTACAGCATGTTGCAATGCAAGGAACAAGTGTAATGAGGCAGAAATGGGGCAGCTGAGGTCGCTTTTTTGCTTACATAATCCAAAAAGTAGAGCAGGAGGAAGTGGTGCTAATTAGGCACAATGAGTGACACAGCCACAGTGTGGGGAAGGGGCCATGGGGCAAGCACCCTGACAGTGACCTGCTGACCAATCAAGTAACTGGCACTTTGGCCAGACCACTACACATTGTTACTAATCAACTACACTACACTTTTGGTAGTGCACAACTACATTACTGGATGTATGGCCAATGTCTCAGCAGGAACCTTGTTTACTTTACCAATATCCTTGAAATTTAGGAGAAAGTTTGAATTTCCATTGTAATGGAAGGATTGATGGTGTACATCCATGTGGTGTTGGTAAGTAGGCTGATTCAGGTCATATTGGGATACAAGTAAATACAGATTACAGAGGATTCAGTGAATTTGAAGTAGTAGAAGATTTCAGTTGAAGAGGATGATAAATACAAAAGACTGTTGGCATAGTAAGTACCAAGTATACAAAATGTTGGCCATGAATTGCAGAGCAATGCAAGTTTGAGAGCTTATGAAAAGGAAAGGTAGTCATGGTAATGGTTAAGCATGTCATTTCCCTTTGTCATGTTGTGTGCTGACTTGAACTCCATCAGTAAACCAGCCCTTTTATTTAGCCAAGACCACAGACTCTTGCTGAGGCCCCAGACCCAGCACAGCCCTGTCTAACCTGTCACCATCTGTCCAACCTGTCACCATCTGTTGCTTGCCAACATTGCAGCACTGGGTTTAGTCAGCCAAGATCACAGACTTTTTGCCCATGCCCAGATCTAGCATGGCTTTCTCACAGTCTGTCACTCACCAACATTTTTGCATATGAACTTGACAGCCTGTGACTGAAACTAGAAACACAACTTGAAGCAACACAAGCATCAGGACACATGCAATGAAGATAAACCTTCAAGAATTCACATAGTATACACAAATGAGGGTAATGCACATTATGTTCAACTCCCTGTCATGGAGTGCTACTAGTCTAATTTTACATCCAATGCTGGAGATGTCATGCAAGGCTTGGAAGTACAGTGAGCATCTATCACAGGCATGGTCAATTATCAGTTTCAGTACTCTTGAGGCTCGTTTCTTACTGTTGGTAGATGAGCACATGCCATGGAGGGAACAGTCCTCACACATCACACACTCAAGCACCACAGGAATACCACTCTGTCAAATTATGAGGCACACATGCCTGATGAGGCAATCTGCTGTGTGCAGGTCCTCTTGTGCTTTCTCCAGCAGAAGGCAATTGTATTGAAGAGCTACTGTATTGCAATGAATGATTTGAAGAGCAAGGTTCTTGTGCACTCATTGATTGGCATGTGTGGCCTCGAGTAGGAGATAAGCTTCTTTGGAGTTATTTGGAGGTGGTACTACAATATTTGATTCCTGCGACTTGCAGCAAGGCTTGCACAGTTTGAATTGTAGCCAGTAAATGAGGCATGCTTACCAGGATTCCATGTCCAACATTGGATCCTCACCATCTCCACCCAAAGTTTCTTCACATTTCTCAAGGCCATCAGACTTGGAAGTGCTGGACTGGTTAGGGCAGTAACCTCCCAAATATATCAGGGAGATGGTATTGTCATGCAGATGAGGAAAGGGTGAGAGGTGAAAGATGTTGTCTGATCCTTTGTTAAACAAAGACATAAAATGTGCTTCACCAGTGTTGGTAGCCTGCATATCACATATGCTGAAGTTGGTGGGCATCATGGTAGTGAGAAGAATGCCAGTAGTATGTAACATCACCTTTTGCTTCTGAGTTACTTAGTAATGAAGTTAAGAGTCAGCCCCCACTAAGTTCAAGTTGGGTATTAGAATCATAACCTGATTCCTCCCTAATATTAGGCATGCCCAAGGCAAAAGTCGATCTTGGAAATCTCAAGACAATCAGCTGTCCCCAATGTGGCAAGAGATTTTGTTCAGAGACAAATGTTCTTCAGCATATGAACCAGCCTATGGGTTCCTGCCACACTGCAAGCTGGCATGAGGAATATACTTGCCCATTCTCTCAAGTCAAATGCCCCAACACCCCCCTTTGCTTGCTGAAGAGAACTAATAGAAAAGTGCCTGGAGAGGCTAAGAGTGGTGGTACTGTGAGTCTTGTTATGTCCCTAAGGGAGGTTCTTGAAACCTCAACAGCACAGGAATGAGAGATAGCCTGGAAAAGAGTATATGATGCAGAGAAACAACAAAAGAGGTCTAGCCCCAGACCTGGGCTCTGACTCTACAAACTCATATGGTGGTTGTTATGTTCTAGTTGACTGCTGCCTGCATCTGAACTCCTGCATGCTTAGTCATCTCACTGCCTGCCACACTCCTAAGTCCCAGGACAACCCCCCTATCCTCTCTTCGACCTTCCCTCACACCTTACTCACCCCTTTCAGCCCTCAAAGCCCCACTGAACTCCTACCCCCCCCCCCCCCCCCGACCTTCAATTCTCCTAGTAGGGGTGTACCCACACCTACATCACCCAGTGCTGGTAACCATGCACCTAACTCAAGTCGAGACTGGCATCCAAGTCCTCTGTCTCTGGTGGCACCCAAAGCTGCAGTCATGCCAGATTTTGCAATGGACAGCCTGGAGGAGCCCACACCTCCTGCTAGCAAGTTTGTTGAGACATATGAAGGGAGTAGTGAGGCATTTCCTGGTGGAAAGTCCTTTGTGGATGCTTTTCATGATGATCAATATGCCAGTGAGAGGCAGAATAATCTATACTTCCCTTTTGCATTGCAAGAAGAATGGCAGTTCACTTCCTGGCTGCTATGTTCAAGGCTGAGTTTGACTGCTATTGATTGACTGCTAGCATTAGATATTGTGAGCCAACCTGTCTTCTGCTTTTGTCCATTGTCTCATCAATATTCAGCTCCAGGGGATCCCTATCTCTTTTTGCACCAGGAAGCAGCTGCACTCTCATGCAGAGGCTCTCCTCCCTGGCCCAGCTTGGTTGTGTGAAGAGGTGAAGCCTGAAGCTCCCACAAAACATCCTGTCTGTCTGTTTTACCACTGTAGGGAAGGCAAGCTCCCTACCAGGGTATGGAGTAGGGATGGAGTTGTTGAGGCTTATTTTATTTTTTCTAAGGGGCTTAGATCCCCATTTTGTACTTGGGACAGGGACTTAGCTGCGAGGCGAGAGGCTGATTAGTAAGCAATGTTGGGACTCAGACTCAAGTTGTAGTAGTTAAAAAAAAATCACTACCATAGAGGCTGGGGAGCACAGACTGGTGAGACCAGTCTGTGGCAGTCTCTTGTTGTCACTGTCCTTGAGAGTGAGGCCAGGGCATCCCTAGGGGAGTCCTAGGGTGGTGTGGTTGAGAGTATTTCAGGATTTCTAGTTAAGTGTTTTCAGTCTCTTTTTCAGTTACTTTTCTGTACTAGTCCTCTTCTCTAGACAGGGTCCCAGGACTATTATCTAGCCTATAGGGAGTATCCTAGCCCAATTTTATTCTATTCCTTCACTGCCAACTGCTGGAGTGCCTACAAGCTCTCCTCAGTAACCTGGTTCTCACTCCACACATATCTTTCATGCCAAGGAAGGCCTGGACATCCACTGCCAGAATATGTTGTATCTATGACAAGTGGTTGACTGGGGAGCAGGCTTGGAATGCTCAGGTAGGTTCAATGGCTTTGTTCTGGTATTGATCTGACTCTCCTCATAGGATGCTCTTCCCCCTGGTGCACCCACTTTAGGTGTCATTCTCTCATCAGACAAGATGAATATACCCATCATGACCAGAAATTGCATGGCTCACCCTGTTCTCATCAGCCTTGCAAATATTGACACAGGGGTACATAGCAAAACATCACTTCATGGATATCTCCTCCTTGCTCTTTTTCCTATTCCGAAGTTTGTCAAGAAGACCACCCACATCCATAGTCTTCTGCAGGATTGGCTCTTCCATCAAGTCCTTAACTGGGTCCTTACTCCTCTCAAGACAGCAGCTACTGTGGGAATTATGATGAGCAACCTGGTGGGAAACTTGCATAACTGCTACGTGCTGCTAGCATCATGAATTGCAGACATGCCTGAAGAATGCCTCCTTGCTGCCACAAGTCCAAAGGCATCCCCAGTTACAACTGCCACATCCAAGGATTTTGGTGATCCCTTCCATCACCCCTCATGCACTAGCTCACTGACACTTTCAGCTATCCAGACTGCATGCACTGAGCAAGACCCTTTTGACTACAAGAACTTCTTGAAGGTCATCAAATGTCTGTGCTTGAATGGTGTAATTGAGCCTTGCTGGAAAGGCTGGTTGCTATCAGATCCTTCCCAATTCTTTACTCCCAAACCTCTTCACCATTTTCACAGGATGTTTTTGGATCACAATGTTAAGTGGTGCATCACTGTTACTGGATTGGCTGAGCTCAACATTCACTTTTCATTGCTTCAGACTCCTGTTGGATACTGCATGTTTGCAGACAGCATATCACAATTGAAGCAGGTCATGGGACATGATCACTGCACTGTCCAGTGTTATATCATTGGTGCTATTGCCAGCTCAGTACAGCAGCATTTTCTCATTGCAGTCCACTCACTCCTTGATTTTCAATACATGGCCCAAGCACCAGAGTTTACAGATGATACCCTTGTCAGAGTTGCAAATGCCCTACAGGGCTTCCACAATCACAAGGACACTATCATGTGTGCTGGAGCATGGAAGGATTCTTGGGAGATTCCCAAGTTGGAGTTGCTTCAAAGTGTCATTTCAAGCATCTGTCTGTCAGGTGCAGTTATCCAATGGTCTGCAGATCCCACTGAACATGCCCATGTTCAAGAAATCAAGGTCCTGGCTCAAGCTGGCAATAATTGGGACTATTATAGTCAGATCACAGACCATCTTGACCATGTGGAGAAATGCTACTGATTTGACATTGCCACATGTCTCCCTAGAGGGTCTCAAGTTGGACACACAACCATTGATGCTGTTGAGGATGATGAGATTTTTGAACAAGCAGAGGTGGAGCACAAGCCAGATGAAGATGACACTTCCCTTGCTGACCACTTGGCAGCAGTGTGCTCTCCAATTGATTACTTTGTGATCACTGATGTGCTCATGCATGGCTGCATCCCCAATGCTTTGAAACCATACTGCACCCTGTTGACTACCACTACCACTTTCCATCTTGCTACCAAACCATCACTGAGACTCAGTGTGGGTGAGGCAGCTGCCATGTTTAATCTTCCAGACCTTTGTGCAGCTTTGTCAGAATAGCTCTATCACCTTCAAAGTGGAATGCCTCATCTTGTATCAGGAGCCAGAAGACAGCAGGACCACACATTACCATTTGATTGCCTTCAGGTATGCAACAAAATCTGTGCTCAACAAATGCATTATTATGCCATGCAGACCCTGGATGCCCCACAAACAATGTGTGCCTTGCCCCCTTCCCCTCTTTACCTGCATGGTTTGTATGACACTGCTATTATCAATGCAGACCCAGACAGCAATTGGCCATGACAGGGTCTACAGGGTATGTTCTATAAACATGCCAGGTCATCCAATTCACACTGTTGTACAGGTCATCAGTTGTCCAACTTCACATGATATTCCATCCTGTACACTCAGACCTCCTGGCAGTTTATGTTCAGAGCTTCAACATTGTCTCTCAACATGGAAATATGAATAATCTCAATGCTGGAACAGGTACACACTTAGTGCGACATGCAGTTTGGTCCAATGGGAGTAGGATCAGTGACATGATACCAGTCACACAAATTCATTCCCCAGCACACCTCATTCCTCATTTTGGCAAGGAAGCACACCCATGGTTGACAAGTAAAAGTTGCTATGAACTTTCATCTGATTTCTGGCTCAACAAGTACTGGTCAAAAGAGTTTTATTACACACTTTCTACCTAATCTCATTATCATTAATGTGTAGCAATGCAATATACTACTCTGATGTGATGTCTACCATGATGTGATACAGTCTGAGCTGATTGAATTGATCTGCTCATTTCCCTTCACACACTAGCATCAAGCACCCCTCAAACTTTACCATGTCAGGCATTCAGTGCAATATTCTACCTGCCTCAAAGGTATAGTATCCTGCATTACCAAATATGGCTACAGTGGATCAGTTGAATCTTTTTTGCAGCTGTTGACTTCACATGCAATGCCTTACAGTCTAACACATGTGAGTTTGAGTTCCTTGTCTCTAAAATCATCTTGTGAATGTGTCACTGAACATATCAAAGATACAAAGTGTACCCCCGATGTACCAGAAAAAATCAGACTGGTACCACAAGCAGATGGACCCTCTTGTCCACAATGATACACAAGATTTGCATTGGTCTCTCAGTTTCCCTGAGAGTAGGCACCTGCTTGAGGCTGTCTTTCCAGACTGTGCTATCTTCTCCAATTCCTCTGAGTCCTGGGAAATGACTTGACTTCTCAACAAGTTGTGGGAGCAGGGGGTATATAAGAGAAACACTCTGAGTGAGGCTGCTGAATGTTGGCAATGCTACCCATCATGTCAGGGGAAGGATGCAGAGAAGAAAATGGCAAAGTTTTTTAATGATATTTTGGCAGCAGTGGAGAAGCTGGTCAGAAAGTTCAATGTGCAACAGTCAGCACCTCTATCCTGACTTCTTCCCTTGTAATACTACTAACACTGATACTTAGAACATGGCATGCCAGTCAGGCAATGATGCCACTGAAAGGTTTGGATGTAAATCGAAAGCCTGACATTATACTTCCACTGGTGTCAATGGCAAATCTGGAGCTTGACTGGAGGGATGTCAGGGTCATTGGAGAGATGAAGAGCAAGAACACCAATGATACATTGAAGAAGTCATTTATTGAAGCAGCTGGTGAAGCTGCACTTCTCCTCTATACACAGGATGGAAGGCATTCAGCACCATGCCTCCAAATTTTGGACAAGTACATTGTCCTCTCATTCTTTGATTGAGGAGGGTCTCTTTTGACTGCAACATTTGATGTCCACAAGAATCCTGATATTTTCCTTCATATTTTACTCAGTGTCTCCACAGCTCTGATTGCCAATATTGGGTTTGACAAAACAGTGTTCTGGGATGACAAGGGCAGGAAGAGGGTGTTGGTTGCATGGAATGGGAGTAGCACTGAAGACAATGGCAAAGGGAACTTCACAGTGTTTTTGGATCAACTTATCTTTATTTCAGATGCATTACATGGTTGTGGCACAACCATTTAGGCTGGTTTGATGAAGGACCCTGCCTCTCAGACATCTTGGCAGCAAGTCATTATAAAAGACTCTTGGATCAACCCCCTCTGGAGATTCACAGAAGGGTGTTTGTTAGCCAGACCCAATGATGTGGGTGTCAAAGGTGTGCTCTGTCTCATACATGAACAACAGGTGCAGGGTCCTCATCCCTCACATAGTGGAGTGAAGATCAACATGTTGACCCACTTACTTCATAAACTTCTCCTGCAATTGGACAATCATCAATACCAGCTTCATGTACTCTCCTGACTTCTGGCAGAGCCAGTCAGAATGCAACTCATGTCATTCCCTTCTCTTGCCCAGCTCCTGATTGCATTCATTGATTATGTATTAAGGTGTCCCTGCTCATCACATCTCACTATCAGCACTGCTCACAATCTCTAAAGCCCACAAGGATGCTATAGACAAAGCAAAGGCCCTACACCATGACATCAGCTTGCTATATCTTCTTCTTGTTCACTGGAGCCCCTTAATCAATGACAATTGCTGCTTGGACTTTCTCATTGACTTACTACCAGAAACCTGCAAGCATTTGCAAGACAAGATTCAGGGCCTCCCCTATTGAGGTCTTCTTGCAGATTGGGGTTATGCCATGCCACTTGATGTCCCTGCCCCTGATCCTGAACATATTCCCAAGGCTTCACCTTCTACCCCACCCCACAATGCACCTCCAACCTCTCCCATATCACTGCCCAGTAATTTGGCTTCAGGTGATGACTCAGTCCCCATTTGAATTTCTGATCCAGATGAGATCAAGGGTCATATCATTCACATCATGCTCACTGAATTAAAGGACAACCATGAAATTGCACTTTTGATGGGGAGAGACACATCACCTGATCAGTTGCAACCATTGATTGACACCAATCCCCTCTACCACACCATGAGTTCTTCCATTCAAGGAATGACAAATGGTGTCCACTAACTAAAATCCATATATTAGGGAACATGGTCATGGATGGCTGCAGAGCTTGTGATGGCAGGCCCTGACAAACCTGTATCTCACATGGCTAGTCATGACCTTGAGTCCATGTTTTATGTCCTTCTTGGAATTTGTGTGCTCTTTGATGAGCCTCACTGCCTCAAATCTGCTTCAATATGTATTTTAACACATTTGAGCCAAGCCTGCTTAAAATAACAACCATCCAGTCTAAGTTTGGCTGGTCATTCAACATTCTCCAGCATGTATCACCTTACTTTTGGCCCCTGATCCCCCTCCTCAATGTTCTGTGAGAAAAGATTATCATGCCAATTGCCTTCATCAATGACTCATTTTACTCCAGCAGCCATATCACTCATGACAAGATGTGTCAAGCCCTCATTGGAGTGTTGTGCAAGATTGACAATTAGTGTTGGGTTAGCAGGACTTCATGGACCAATGAATCACAACCTGCTTTTGATTCCCAGTTTGAGGTTGGGTCAGAGTCCTTGCTCAACTTATTGAGTGACTCTGAACTTGGTGAGTCTCTGGAGCTCGTCACCCCATGGTTGCTGCACCCCCTGACCATTCATGGAGTTAGCAGGCCTTGTTTTGCTTCTACCAACTCAAGTGGTACTTGCAGGTGGCTTTCCAATGACACAGGACACACTGATTCAGCAGAATCTTGGGCCACAAAATGTTCATGACACATGTCTGCCTCCTGTTTCAATCTACAAACTGATTTGTGGCTACTGCACCCTTACCTGGCAGATGTAACCATAACTGATGCTCTCTCATTACAGTCATTTGTATTCTTCCAGTAGCAAACTTACTTGTGCCTCAAGGCTGGAAATGTGCCATCCACATCATGACATAGCCTTCAGATGTGATTCAACTATGGTGATGATTTTTTGTATACTACTTTGGTGCATGTTTTCTCTGAGAGCCATGAATTTGTGTGATTGTGACATCTCACCCTGGAAAGAATAAGAAAAATGTGTTCATTTTCCATAGCCATTTTACATCTTGTCTCACTACTTGGCTCTCTTTTGCTTATTTTCATGCCTATGTACTATTCTAGTTTTTCCTTCACTATGTGCAGCCTTGGCACAAGTGACAAGTGTAATGGTCTGTGACATTCTGTTAGTTGACATAGATAACTTTTGCCTCATGGCATCAAATCTTTCTGAATCTCCATGCAGCTGAGCAGTTAAAAAAGTACTCAGTTCCTGAATGTGAACTCCCCATTCCCAGTGCCCTCTATCACCTGTGAAGTTGAAGTTGACCCCTCTCACTGCTTATGCCTCCCAAACAATGAATAATCTACAAGGATAGCAGCAGCAAACACAACCAGACTGTCCTTGCTAAAGCCCACAAGTGATCTTGGGCAGAAGAGCCTGATCCTTCCAGTAGATCTTTTGTACATTCTCATTGCTGCTAATAAATTTGACAACCAGGTGTATTTGAGATGGGGGAAAATGCAGTTGGACACTCTTCTCGCAGTGGGAAAGGTACTGGGGGTCAACTCACCCAGGTGAAGAACATCAAGTGTATACAAACCACTGTGGCACCCAAACCAAGACATCTTAGTGACCTTGATGCCATGACCAAAGGCAATGAAGCTAGCCCCATGGCTCCCAGTCAGCCTTCCTCGATCCCTCAGGCTCTCTGTGGCCAATCATGACCAAAGCCCTGACTCAAGTCTAAAGATGAGGGCCTGTTGCCTCTGCCACCTACCATCCAACCTTTGTTCAGCTTGGCAGCTCCAGGCCAGCAATTTGGATTTAGGTTATCAACTGCTGCTCAGGTCACTGGTGTCACTGAAAACCATGCTGGACCTCAATGCAATGTGCATTCATCAACTACATCTTCTGGACCTCAGTCTTCCCATACATGTTCAGTTTTCTCTGCTGACATTTCCCATGCTTCCACTGTCCCCACTTCTCATGTGAGTTCACTCTGCTCTTCATTCCAGGGAGATCAAGACACTGCACAGCATGCATGTGGCCATTCTTCATGCCTCAAGAAGCTGGCTTTTGCATCTCAAACCAGTGTGGAAGCTCCTTCTCATATGTCTCACATAATGCCTGAAGGTGTTGTGTCCCAGCCTCAAGTCTTGCATCATGACTTGCAGGAAGATCACAGATGGCCAACCACACTGCATTCCCAGCCTCAAGAGACCCTTTCTTCCCTCCATTCTGAAGAGTTGGATGATCTAGATTCCCTGCCTCCATGTCTCGCAGGCCTGCAGTGTACAGCCTCATTTTATAACTCCCATCTTGATAGAACCAGACTCTGTGGACACACCCTTTTTGCAGCTCCTGATGAAAATGAGGACCATCATCCTGCCAGTGAGGACAACTACAATGAGCCCCCTATCAATGAGGCATCACCAAGCAATGATGACCATCTTGCAGAGTCCACCCTCCAGGGAGGTAAGTACACTGACATTTTTTGATCTATTCTAACACTTGACATTTTAGAGAATGTGTATATGCACCCAAAAAACCAAGCTTGACCTCCTTCCCATGGTGAATGTGAGTAGTTCAGAGCCAGATGCCCACATACTCACTTGTTGCAAGGCTCAGATCAGGTACAATTCATCACCTCAAAAAGTAATGGTGAGCATGACAACATACAGATACATAGCTAATATCTTGTGCACCAGACCCAGGTCATGTGAATAACAATGCTGAAGATATTGTGGCTGCCCATCAACAGTGCAATCATGCTGCTCGCCTGCCCAACAATTCTCAGTTAAATGCTATTCAGGAGTGGCAGTCTTCCACTCTGTACCAGGTTCCTCAGGCCCAAAGCATGACTTCTCTGCCCTCTGGCATGTCACAGTTGCTGGGGGCAGTCAATCCACCTGTACCACCAGTTGGTCCTGCCATAGTGAAAGCTGAGCCATGGCAAATACACTTCTACAAACCAGTGGTTCAAGACATACTCAAACATGTGAAGCAGTTCTCTCATTGCGATGTGGCATCCATCAATGCATTTCTGCTCTGCCCTCATTTTAATACCAAAGCTGTTGAATACATGGAAGAAGCCATCAGCAAGAGACTGTCATGTGGCTTGTCAGTCTCCAATGGTAAGTTTGGTGGTATCCCTGGTCTGCTACTATTAACTGGCCTTATTTTTAAGGTTGGTGGCCTCACTACATGAACGACATCAGTAAACTGGTAAGCTCTTAATTGTACACATTTTACAATATACTATAAAAGTCTGTGGCAGCTTTGGGAGGACCTCAGCAACTGGCATTTGTCATTGAGGAAGAAGGCTCACATGTACATGACTCAATGCTACAACTGGGACCCCCAGAATCATCACAAAGTAAATTCTGGGATTGCAAAGGACCTTGGAGATCATGGAGTATTCTTGAGGGATGGTGTGGATGAGTATGTGAGTCCTGTATGTATATCTCACATGCCCTTGCTAAACATGTTCTCAGGGACATATGAACAATTTTGCCCATCCTGCTCTCACCAGTCTCATCATTGATTTCTTCTACACAGGTTCCTCATCCCTCAGTCAGCTTTTTCCAGAGGTCTTCAGGGCAGAGGTCCTGAGAGTCACAGTTGCTATTCCAGCCACAGCAGTAATGTTCACTTAGATTGTAGTCATTGTCATGCACTTACTATCTGTGCAGCTCAAGGTCATTCTCGATGAAGTGGCATCCTCCCAGGGTGGAGTCAGTTTCAGGGTTGGTACTTATATGCCAGTTTAATTGGAAATTCTGGGCTTGATGAAGAAGTGTGATACTTCTGTGACTCACACTGAGAAAACAAGGTCCCTTTGAGTCAAGTGGGCTACCCTTTGAAGGCAAGTGCTCGCTTGATTACTCCCACCAAGTATACTCATATTATGTAGCAACAGTTGTTGGAGCTCATTAGGTATGGACTCATATTACTTTAGACTTTCCTTGCAGCACAGACACCTATTGTCATCACATGATATGTATGCACATAGATACAGGACTCATTTCTCTTTCCTTTCCTCAGCACATTATCAGATGGCTGAGGTATGCATATAGCACTTTGTATGATAGATGGGACTGACATTTCTCAGTAGACTCTGTTCTTTTAGGTTTGCAGAGTCATGTGTAGTTTAGTGCATTATCAGATGGCTGGGACTCTGTTCTTTTAGTTGTCAACAGGTTATGAGCCCCAAGCTTGCTGCATAAAAGGGAAAGCTTGACTTGTTGACAGCTAGGGCAGACAAGATGAAGATAACAGAATCTTACACACAAGAAATCGAACACATACAGTGACTCAAAAAACCCTTTCAATGTTTTGCTGTTTTGTATTGATGGGGATGTCAACAATCAGGGAAATTCTATAAAATCCTACAAGTATTCATATAGATAGTGCTATGTCTTGGCTTCAGAAGGGTACCTTATTCAAGTTGTTTGGTTTTGTTTTGGTGGAGATATTGCATGTTTGGTCAGGACAACTCATTGAAAGGGTTTTTTTGCTGATGAAATTGCAGCATATTCATGGCAACTGGACAGCAAATTTTATGTTGTGGAGCCCAAATCTTGGTCAGCAAGGCATGTTAGTGCTTATGTAATATATCACATGATTTGTCAGCATGCAAACATAGCCAACTGCTGGATTTGAGTCACTGATCCTCAATCCTGATGATCACTCTATTAGGATTGCTCTCTCATGGGAAATGTCAGTAAAATATGGTGTGAATGGCATTACCATGAGTAGGATGTATTCCCAGTGCCATTGGTTCCTTAAAAAAGTTGCTGAATATTGTGCCTGTACCATTTCCCCTACCAGCACCTGGGGGGTCCTGACAGTAATCAGTATTAGGAAGGCTGATAATGTCATGGAGGTCAGTCTGACATTTCAGGGCATGAAGAATGAACTAATCCCCTCTCAACTGGTGCATTTCTGCATAAGAAAAGCTGGCAGCAAGGTTGGGGTGAAGTAATACCCTCCCTTGCACACCAGGTGTTGACGAGGGTAAGCCAGACTATGACCTGTGCTGAACTATGGGTGACTGGGAAAGGATTATTTTGTCATAGGTAACCAGTGGGAACACATAAGAACAGATGAAAGGGGAAAACCTTGCATTCTGGCAGCCTAGTAAATCATTCTGCCCCAAACCCCTGGAATGTAAAGGAGGGTTTTACTTCCCCCAACTTTGATACCTGCTTTTCTTTTTCAAAAATGAGCCAGTTGAGAGGGGATTAGTTCATTCTTCATGCCCTGAAATGTCAGACTGACCTCCATGACATTATCAGCCTTCCTAATACTGATTACTGTCAGGACCCCCCAGGTGCTGGTAGGGGAAATGGTACAGGCACAATATTCAGCAACTTTTTTAAGGAACCAATGGCACTGGGAATACATCCTACTCATGGTAATGCCATTCACACCATATTTTACTGACATTTCCCATGAGAGAGCAATCCTAATAGAGTGATCATCAGGATTGAGGATCAGTGACTCAAATCCAGCAGTTGGCTATGTTTGCATGCTGACAAATCATGTGATATATTACATAAGCACTAACATGCCTTGCTGACCAAGATTTGGGCTCCACAACATAAAATTTGCTGTCCAGTTGCCATGAATATGCTGCAATTTCATCAGCAAAAAAACCCTTTCAATGAGTTGTCCTGACCAAACATGCAATATCTCCACCAAAACAAAACCAAACAACTTGAATAAGGTACCCTTCTGAAGCCAAGACATAGCACTATCTATATGAATACTTGTAGGATTTTATAGAATTTCCCTGATTGTTGACATCCCCATCAATACAAAACAGCAAAACATTGAAAGGGTTTTTTGAGTCACTGTATATTCATGTTTGCAGCCTGCATCATGGGAAAGTTTGAGAATATCCTGGAGTTGAAGGGAACAGAGAACTATTATGAGTGGTGCTGACAAACTGAACAGCTTCTTCTGGGATAGGGAGTGTACAGTCACATCAGTAATGGAACCAATCCATTTGACTACATCAAGTATGCTTCAACTTGACCATGCCCACTAATCCTGCCTGCACCAATGGCAGCAGAACAAGAGGCATTGAGGACATGGTTCAGGGATAATGGGATCACAAAATCCATCATTCTGAGAAAGATAAACTCCTCAGTTCTGACACTAATTCCCAATGATGTCAGCATCACAGCTCATGAAGTCTGGAGCACACTTGCCAAACTCTATGATCAATCTGATGTTTCCATGCAGTTCCCTCTATGCACTCAGATCTCAACCTTTCAGATGAAGGGAGCAGTGGATGCCAAGAAGTATGTGGCACTGCACACACACATGAATGACAGACTGGCTTGCATGGGAGCAAGGCCATCAGAGGCAGATACAATATATGCACTTTTATGAGGTTTACCAAGGACTGGAATTTAGCCAGTGATTTGGAAGAATATAGAAACTGAGCTAGAGTTAGTGTTGCCACGGTTTGCCAAACTGCCTCAAGCCATTGGCCATAGCTCACTCAATTTACTAGCTATTAATATAATTCTTTTTGATTTGGGGGTTTTGAATATGGGGCTACAATCATGGGTACTTTTTTCGCTGACTAAGCTGCTCAATCCTGAATGGTTCAGGCCTCCAAACTGAACCGAGGCAACACTAGCTGGAGTGCAGTGAGCAGTCCTCATGGATGGTGGTACCAGGTTTCTTTAATGCAGTACCAGCAGCATCCCAGTCATCATGGCCACCACCAGCCAATACTCCAGTCACACCCCAAACCCCATTTGCCTTGACATGACAGTTTACAAACCCTTTTCTCACTCCACCTCAGCATTTTACCACTTGACTTGGCCAACACACAATGCCACTGGCAACCAGAGCATACACTTTCAGACATGCAGCACAGACGATCATCAAGGAAGCCATGCAGATGACAAATGAGGGTCCTGCACCTGGCCCAGGTTCAGAATATGCTAGTGCAGCAGTTCAGGGGGGATGAGGGGAGGTGAACCCCATGACTGGCCTGAGGAAGACCAAAAATAATCCCAGCAGGACAGTTTGTATGACACCAATCTGTCTAGGTCAGAAGTGGGTAGATCACGATTGGAGCAATTGCTATCAACCAGGGGGTGGAAGAGCAGGACAGGTGCCTTGGCAAAAAGGGAAGATGGTCTCAACAGGTAGTCAGGTGACAACAACCATTGCAGCAGCATTGCAGCCAGTGGGAGTGCAGGCAACCACACTGGTGGCAGCAGTTGCAATACAGTCTTCACCAGGCAACAACTATTTTCGAGATCTGTCTTGTGTGCTCATAGAGGAGTTTTCAGAAAAGGAGGTGAGCAGGGGTCTGACTTCTCTGGTGGCAGCAGTGTCCTCCACCATTCTTGATTCAGGGACAACCATGCATCTCATCAAAGACCCATCCTTCTTCTGGACCTTTACTTGTGATTCCACAGTATTTATGAAGACAGCAAATCAGGGTAGCCTCAGTACTGAAGGGCATGGAGATTGTGTTGCCATACTGAAGTTGGGCAGCAGGCAAATTCATCTGAGGCTAGAGCACTGCCTATATGCACTGAATGCCATCATCAACCTACTGTTGGTCAGTCACATGGTGGAATGTGGGTGGGAACTACAATTCAAGGGTGAACCAAGTTGTTGCGAGCTGCTTCATAACAATGAGTCCCTTGGCTGCATTGACATGTGGGGACAGCTATGTTTTCTAGATGTTGAGTTTGTTCATCTGCCTGACACAGGCAGCTCAGCATCAGGTCTCACTGCTTTTACACCAAGTCCACTCACTTGGGATCTTTGGCATGCATGACTGGGCCATGTGGGGGGCAATATCACTAGGTTTCTATCAACAATGGTGAGGGGAGTTCAGGTTACCTCAACTGTAAGTCAGACATGATGTGAGTCCTGCATCATAGCCAAACACCCATGACAACCTCATCCCACATCTACCTTGCCACTGACATGAACATTCCTTGAATTGATTCATACAGATCTTTGCAGCCCTTTTCCAACCCCAACATTACATGGCAAGCAATACTTCATTGTCTTCATTGATGACTACATCATTTGTTGGCAAGCAAGGATCAGGCCTATGATGCATGGCTAATGGTGAAGGCATTTTGGGAAAACAAGTTTAACACTAGGATCAAGGCTGTACAAACTGTGAATGGCAGTGAGTACATGGGGAGTGTCTTCATGAGGAGCTTGTTGGAGGCAGGAGTTGAACATCACAGGTCAGTGGCATTTGCACATCAGCAGAATGGCAAGGCAGAAAGAGGAATACAAACCATCAAGGGGTGAGCTTTGGCAGTCATGAATCAGGCCAATCTTTCAGCAGGCTACTTTGGTGAAGCTGTTTTGATGATCAGTTACCTCTGGAATCTGACTGGAACATGTGTGCTGCCTGACAACAAGACTCCTTTTGAAATGCTCTATGGATACAAGCCAGACATCTCTCATCTTCATGTATTCAGTTGCCAATGCTTTGCTTGTATTCCACCAGAACATCATGTAAAGAATGGACCTCACTCTTTTCAGGCACTCTTCATGGGGTATCAGGACAGGGTGAAAGGGTGGTGGTTGCGAGACTGTGCCACTGGGGCATTTTTCAATAGCAGAGATGTAATTTTCGATGAGGAGTCAGTCATGTGCACCAGGGATCTGACAGAGGGTCACCATTCATCACAGAGCCCAGCTGATCCTTTGCAGAGTCCAGCAGATCCTTCCTCTTCTTCATCACTCATACCCTCACTGGCAGAGGAAACAAGGTTGGAGTCACCCAAGCAGATACAGATCACCCTGCATCGATCTGGTCAATCCAGGGTACTGACAGAGAAGGGCAAAGCATTAGTGGAGGACCTCCAGCAGATATGGGACAGACAACTCATGACAGTTCCTGAATGTCCCAACTCTGCTCCAGGAACAAGTGAGGGGGTGGATGGTGACCTTAATGAGGGGGTGACAGACACAGAAGAGAAAGAGACAGATGAGGAAGGGGTCTTTATGGAACATCAGGTTAATCTGATCATCACAGAGCAGGCTCACCTCTCCATCAGAAGTGACAGGTGAAGTGATCCCAGTCAGCTGGGATATGACATGTCCATTCCCCTAGCGACTTATGAGGAGGCAATAAAATGCTCAGATTCAGCTGGCTGGAGGGAGGTGATGGATAAGGAGTTAAGGACAATGAAGGAGATGGGGGTGTGGAAGCTGGTAGAGCCACCACCTGGCCATAAACTCATGGGAAACCAGTGGGTGTTTGAGTTGAAGCTGGTTGACCTAAAGGGGGGTCAAAGTACAAAGCTCATCTCATTGCACAAGGGTTCTCACAGGTACCAGGCATCAACTTTCACCAAACTTATGCACTGGTCATGAGGCAAGCATCAGTGAAACTCCTTGTGGCTCTGGCAGCACAAAACAACTGGGAGC
Organism: Pisolithus microcarpus; assembly: GCA_024613185.1. Lineage (NCBI taxonomy): Eukaryota > Fungi > Basidiomycota > Agaricomycetes > Boletales > Pisolithaceae > Pisolithus > Pisolithus microcarpus. Next base: position 956,825 of record JANFAI010000010.1, on the reverse strand, counting down.
TTGATTGCTTTGATGCAAAGTGGGCATTTCTTCACAGGAGGATTACTGAGGAAATTTATATGAAGCAGCCTTGGGGGTTCAAGCAGTACAACATGGCAGGGGTGTTGCTTGTCTGCCTGCTCTTGCATTCACTCTATGGGCTGAAACAGGCAGCATTTGACTGGTATGTCATGCTATGCAGTCTACTCAAGGAACTCAGCTTCTCCAGGTCAGATGTTGACTGGGTGGTATTCATCTTCAACAAAACCAGAGATAACAGGCAAAGAATGATATGCATTATAGTGTGGCACATTGACAATGGACTTGGAGGTTGCAACAGCAGGGGTTTTCTTGATTGGGTAAAGGGAAGGATAGGTGAATGGTTTGGCATCAGTGACTTGGGCCTGGTCTTGCTGTACCTGGGAATAGAAATCAAAAGGTGACAGGAGATGCACAAGATCTGGATCCACCAGGAGTTGTACATTGACCACATCTGTGAGGAGTATAGACTCACAGATGCCAACCCCATGTCACTCCCAATGGACCCAAATCACCCTTTTGGACAGGACACAGATGTTTACCCTGATGTTCCTGACCTCACTCATGTGTATAGAAAGATTGTAGGGGAGTTGACTTACCTGGCAATGTGCAGCAGACCTGACATAGTGCAGGCAGTGCAGTGGCTCACTCAACAATGCACATGTCCAGAGCTATGTCATTATGCCACTGCAAAATGTTTAATTTGCTATCTGAAAGGAATGAAGTCTCTTCACATTCACTATGGGAACCTGAATGTCAATCACTCTCCCTATGCCTTTAGCAATTTGGATTGGGCAACATGCTCAACAGATCATGTCTGGGTGACAGGCTATGTGTGGTTCTTTTATGGTGGGCCAGTAGCCCATGTGTTGAAGAAACAACATACATTAGCTCTTTCATCCACTGAGGTGGAGTATATGGCACTCATGGTGTGTGTTCAGGAGGGCTTGTGGCTGCAGACAGTGTTATGGTCTCTTCATCAGAAGCACAATCTTCCTTTCATTGTTTATGCAGATAATATGGGCACAAGTGTCTCTCTCTTCCAATCTGGTCAATCATTCTCGCACCAAACACATTGATGTTCGCTATCATTTCTTCATGCACACATTGCAAAAGGTTGTTTCACTCCTAGGTGGATCCCAATGCATCAGAACATTGCAGATGTTTTGACAAAACCACTTGCTTGTGCATCTTTCCAAGGTCATCAAATGGGTTTGTCACTGGTGCTGCACTGAGGGGGTGTGTTGGAGCTCATTAGGTATGGACTCATATTACTTTAGACTTTCCTTGCAGTGTGGACACCTATCATTGTCATGTGATACATATGTGCATAGATACAGGACTCATTTCTCTTTCCTTTCCTCAGCACATTATCAGATGGCTGAGGTGTGCATACAGCACTTCATATGATATATGGGACTGACATTTCTTGGTAGACTCTGTTCTTTTAGGTTCACAGAGTCATGTGTAGTTTAGCACATTATCAGATGGCTGAGATTCTGTTCTTTTAGTTGTCAACAACAGTATGATAGAACATGAGGCAACTACTTTGGCAACAACCAGTTTCAACATTGAACTTGATTAATCTGTATTTCACCTGTCTGCCCTCCAGTTCATGTTTGCATTCTGCTCAAAGGTTCTAGTAGCAGTGTAGATGCACTTTGCCTCTTTTGAAATTGCATGTTCCCCTTTCTGAGATCCTGTTTGATCCTGTCTGAGCCTGTCTGGTACTGTCACACTTGTTGTGTATGCTACAAGGCACTGCCACAGCTGAGATTGATGACTTCAGCAGGTCTATTGCACACCAGTCACATACTGTGACAGCTCTGTCATCATGTGTCATTGATTTGATTTAGCCTACATAGTACAGGGTAGTGCTAGTCTGTGACAGCCTGGACAATTCTAGCCAGTTAGGTACCTTGCTAGAGCTGTCTGGAGGGCCTGGGGCACTGTCCAGTACTGGACAGATCTGGACAGCCAAGTGCTGGTTTACTGATGTCATTTGTATGGACTCATAGGTATTGCACTGGGTTTTTGTAAGATTTTCATTCTGCACAGAACTGCAGAGTAGATGTGCTTATTCTTTTTCTTGATGAAATAGTGGGTGTAAGTGAAGTTAACTTTGACAGTGGCCCCTCTGAGCATGGCCTTGTATTGATTTGGTATGATTAGTTGATCATTGTTATCAAAGGCCAGGAGACATCAGCAAAACTGTCTTTTTGGCACAGAGGCCACAGTGCCACAGTGATGTCACAGCATCCTACAGTGTCACAGTGCACAGTCAGGTACAGTGTGACAATTGTGTGACAATACCATGTCACACAGCCCACAGTTCCCCACAGGCTCCCACAGAGTGACAGGCCTACAGACACACAGTGCTACAGAGATAGGGGCTTCCCACAGATGTCACTGTACAGCCACGATGTCATAGCAAAAGTTGTGGGGCTGGATCACAGGATTGTGGGAATATGCTTATCTCATCAATATGCCCAAAAATGGGTGAGAAAAATGCAAAATGCCAAAAAAATTGGACATCTCAAAAATTAAATTTCAAAGATGTCATAATGAAAGTTGTAGTGCCTGACTAGAGGACCCCAGAGGTATGCTTATCTCATCCATCCATGCAAAAATGGTTGAGATATAGGCAAAATACAATTAGTGTAGTGTAGTGTACATTTTATTACCAAATGTGTAGTGTTGTGGCACATTTGTGATTACCTAATCAGTGTAGTGGTAATTGTTTTGATTAGCAAAAGTGTAGTAAAGTCCGCTTTTTTGACTACCAAATAAGCACTTCAGTCACCCCCCACTGGAGACCTATTAGGTCTATATATTTCTACAGATGTATATACCTAATAGGTCTACTGGGGTTGGGAATTCCCAGCCAGTGCTGGTGAATCTCCAGGCATGGAGATTCACCAAAGAGAGGGCTGGAGAGATTGCTTTTTGCCATAAATTGGTTGGTATAACAGAGTGTCTGGGGTCCAAATGAGACTTTCTCCAGCCCAAAATGGACCTCACTGTGGGGAGTATGGAGTATTGTCCAGTGTAAAATAGACCTTATTGTGGACTATATGGGGCTTTCTCCACCTTAAAATGGACCTCACTGAGGGGGGTATGGAGCATTGTCCAGTGTAAATTAGACCTTATTTTGGATTACATAGTGCTTTCTCCAGCTTGGAATGGACACTGGGAGGGGGGTATTATGGAGCTTTCTCCAGCCAAAATGGACCTTATTCAGTTCACATGGTGCTTTCTCCAGCTTGAAATGGACCTCAGTGTGGGTGATATGGAGCTTTCTCTGGTGGAAACAATAAATCTCAATGGGGACCATATGGGACTGTCTCCAGCCTATAATAGACATTGATGTTGGTTTGATGAAAGTAGGGAATGGGCCTATCCTTGTGAAATCCCTCCATATCATTGCTTCAAACTCACTGAGTGTCAAAGGGTCCATGGTTCAGCCCCAGTGAAAACTGGACATTACTGGGTGTGACCATATGTTATGAGGTGTGAATTTCCTTATTAGGATTATGCTTAATTAGTGTCAAATATTACCAAATCTCAAATGAAGGCTTTGCCATGCATTACATTACCTTTTGCATGTGTGATCTGCCCAATCTCATCAACCTTGGCATTGCAATATGCAAAGCATTACATTGCATTGTGCATTCACAAAGCCTTGTAATGCTTTGCCATGTCTTTACATACTAACATGCAAGTACAGGCCTCCACACCTCCCCTGCAGCCTACCAGACAACAATACAACTGTGTCTGTATCAAGTATGGTTTTGGATGGCTTCACAAGATCTCTCATGTAGCATGGAAACAACATTTCACCAGTGAAAGCTCAGAGGAAGAGTGCCAATGAATTTGTACTGCCAGGCTTTTGGGCGAACAGATAACAAGCCTCCCACCTCTTCCTGATCCTTTGTTGCCACTGGATTGAAACTGCTCTGTTCCTCCCAGCATACGCAGAGCTGAGGTGTATTGGGGTCTTGCCAAGAGGGCAAGGGAAGATCGTGACCTGAATGAATATGTCAGTTGTTGCAAGCATGCTCATACGAAGCAGTCCAACAACAACAATCAAACTGAGGTTCTGTCTGGGAATGCCAATGAGCCAGCTGTGCCTCTGCATCCAGCAGAAGGTGAACCAGATACTCCCAACACCCAGGTATGTTTTCTCTTTGAGTTGTGATTTTACCAGTACCTGATGTGTCTCTCTTCAGACTGACAGAAGTCTGGTCAATCCATTTGATGATAATGATTGCCATGATTATCCTGGTGATTACCAGAATTTCCTTTCTCTCACCTTGTCAAGACCAGTTCTCTATGGTCTCCGAGGGGGTCCAAGGTCAGGGAGTGATGTTAGGTTGAAAGTCTGGAATGTTGGAGTTTAGTACACAACCTTGTATACTAGACTTGTGGAGTTCTGGGGGTCAGATCTATCCAGGAAGTTACTGGAGTTGAGTGAGATCGAAGAGTATCTTATTCAATATTCAAACTGAGGTGTAACGAAGTATGTACGGGACTTTTATACTACAGAGAACATTTGAAGGCAAAGTCCAGAACATATGGACTACCAGAGAGCAGTGCAGATGAATGAGGGTATTAGTAAGGTATTAGTAAGTGGAGCCAGTAGTCACCAGTTAGCCAGAAAGCAGGATGATTAGTCATAAAACACTGGAACAGTATACTAAACTGAAGTGAGGGAAACTATTACTAAATATAGAAGGCACAAAACAGAACAAAGGACAGGGAACAAGAATAGGATGGAGTGCTGTCATGGAATGGAGTACCGAAGATCTAGAACTTATCTAACATTATCTGGAGTTCAACCCAGATGGTAGTCATGTGTCATGGATGTGACAGTATCCCCCTCTTAGGGCTGAGCCCTCGAGGCATTGAACTGATTATCGTATGCATGGAGTTTTCGAAGTCCATATTGTCTGAGTTTGAAAATTTTCATGGGGTAGAGACTTGACAGAAGATCTTCTAAGTCCAACCCATCATTACTCATCCGCCATGTCATTGTCCATCAGCAGCAGCATGACCATCGTTCCGTGGGAAGTAGCCACCCTGGAAGAGCTAGAGGATAAGCTTGGGGACAGTGCAGTTGTAAAAATGGCTAAGTTCGATGAACGACAATGCTGTCAGCACCTCACTCTCCAACAAGAGCTCAAAGAAGAAGAACAGAGAAAGGTCCAAGAGGCCAAGAGGATCCATAGGGAGAAGGAGGCTGAGGCTTGGAAAAAGGCTGAGGAACAGAAGATCTGTGAACTAGAGGCCAAGCATAAGAGGCTCGAAGAGGAGACGAGACAGGCACAACAGACAGGGGGGTCTTTGGTGAGTAGCACAAAACATCGCACAAAAGTCTGTATTGACACTTCAAAAGTCCCAGCAGGTCCTGGCCTCGACTGGAAAGGCTGTCGAAAGGCCTAATGGGTGCAGTATGTGCATCAAAGCTGGTGAGGAGTGCAAACCCAGAACTGGACGCAGCAAATCATGCATCTGGTGTCAAAAACTAAAGGCCAAGTGTGATTTGATTACTTGGATGATGGATACAGAGAAGAGACCAGTTGAAACGACATCCCCCCAGGGTGGTGAGAAATGGAAGCACCATAGAAAATCAAAGGCATCAATGGAGGTTGTTGTAGATGTGGATGATGGGGATGACGAGGAAATGGAGGATACCCTGGATGTCGAGATGGTGAGTCATCCTCGGGTTCTGAGGACACTGCCCCCTCATAAGGACTCTGTGGCTGAGGTGCTCGACCAAAGGCTCGGGGAGGTCATGAGGCTGTTGCAGAAGAACAATACTGCCATAGAGACTCTGGCCGGAGATGTCCAGGACCTATCTGGAGTTTTGGAGGAGTTGTTCAAGGCTCTGAAGACTGTGATGATGGCCTTGGTGAGCCAGGCTCAAAACACCAACAACATCTAGTATTAGTTTTTTCATTTGTACTTTCATTTTTAGCATGTCTCTTCCCCCTGTCTGAATATATATATTTCTTTTCTGAGTCTTTTTCATGGTATGACGGAGTTTGTATGTGTGAATGGATAGTTTGAAGTCTTAATGAGACTGAGTGAGAGTTTCCAACAGACCAGGTTTTTCTGGGTAAGCATTGTGAAAGTCTGTGACGAGGTCGATGGCATGTTCTAGTTCTGTAGCTACTAGCCAGGACATTTCTTCATCCATGCCTTCATAGCCTGCCCATTTGACCAAGTATAACAATGGACATTGACACCTATGATGATCCAACTTGGAATCTAGGATTTTTTCGATTTCGTACTTGGGTTCTCCGTCGACTTCGACAGGTGGGGGTGGTGGCTGGCACTGCAAGCATTTCACAATGTTTCTTCAGAAAACATGCTGAAAAAATGGAGGGAAGAGATACTCTTTTATTTTGCATGTTTGGCAGGGAAAAATGCAAAAATAACATTTTATGTTTGTCCAAAAAACATGGATTTATGGTATTGTCCATTAGCTTCTACTCTAATTGGCATTAGCATCAATTCATGTTCTCTGGAAGAAAATAAAACATTATTTTTGCATTTTTTCTTTCCAAACAACAAAAATAAAAGAGTATCTCTTCCCTCCATTTTTTCAGCATGTTTTCTGAAGAAAAATTGTGAAATGCTTGCAGTGTGGGTACTGTTAGGAATGATGTTTGGAGTTGCTAACTCCAGTTGGGAAACATGAAATACTGGGTGTATGGACTTCATAGAGTTGGGTAGATGGATTGTAAATGATAAGGAACCAACACATGCAATAATGGGATATGGGCCTAAGTTCTTTTCCAAGAGTTTCTTGGAGGGTCTAGTAGACCTGAAGTATTTAGCCTTGACATAGACCAAATCTCCGATGTTAAAGTCCGGTGGTGGAGATCTCCTAGCATCAGCTGGACCCTGGTATCTCTTTTGAGCTTCTGCCATTTCTTCATGCAAGTATGCATGCAGCAAATCTAAGTCCACTGTATAGTCCCTTGCTCTAGAAGACGTGAGATCTCGCTCCAGATGAACGGTTATATTGGGGTGATATCCCTTGTTGGCAAAGAAAGGAGAAACTCTGGTAGTGGCACTCGGAGTGTTGTTGTATGCAAACTCTGCAAGTGGCAGCAGTTCGGACCCGTTGTCTTGTTGGTAGTTGCAATATACCTGGAGGTACTGCTCTAGTGTCTGGTTAGTCCATTCTGTTTGACCATCGCCTTCAGGATGATATCCTGATGTGAAGTGGAGCTTCATGTCTAATGCCTTGCCTAGGGATTGGAAGAAATGTGACACAAACTCTGTGCCTCAATCCGAGGTCACATGAGATGGTACTCCATGCTTAGAGAACACATGGAGCAGAAAGAGTTGTGCCAGTTGAGGGGAAGTGATGGTATTGTCGATGGGGATGAATATAGCTTGCTTGGAGAGATGATCCACTACAACCAGTATGGCAGTATGGGTTCTGGAGTTTGGTAGTTGTTTGATGAAGTCCATGGATATAAAATTCCATGGTCTTTCTGGAACTGGTAACTGTTTTAACATACCATATGGTCTGTGTCTCAGAGTTTTAGCTTGTGTGCAAGCTGTGCAGGATTTGACATAGTCTTTGATGAAGGTATGGACATTTGGCCAGGTATAATCACGATGGCCAAGCTCGAGTGTGTGGTTTTGTCCGAAGTGACCAGCCAAAGGGTGGTCGTGTTTATACTGGAGTACTCATAGTCATAAGTCATCGACATCTGGGACATAGATGCGACCATCTAGATGTAGTAGTCCATCATCATCGACTAGCCAGTGAGGATTGGAACGGTCTGAGAGATGAAGTTCACTAATGGGGTCTGACTGTAGGGTGGACTTGATGTCAGCATGGAGTTGCTCAACATCCATGATCATGCTAGCATGTAGTACTGGAGTTTCGAGATATGTGGCCCTTAGCAAATTTGAAAGTTGTTCTGAGGTAAACACAGGGTGGAGATTCTGTGGGTTAGCTCAGGTGAAGTCCTTATCCCCCTCCTTGGAGTAGACATCCCATCATCTAGTCAAGGAGTCAGGCTTAGCTCCGAGTTTCCCAGGGTGGAAACAAATGATCATATTGAACTGGGAGAGGTACTTGGACCAGCATGCTTGATGTCTGGTCAAGACCTTGGAAGTGGAAAAATACTTGAGATTCTTGTGGTCCATGACAACATCCACTGGGAATGCAGGTCCTTCAAGGTAGTGATGCCAAGTCCGGAAAGCTTCATGAATTGCCAACAGCTCCTTGTCATGGGTGTTGTAGTTGAACTCTGGAGTGGTCAGAGTCCGTGAATAGAAAGCCACTGGACAGATCTCTCTGTCTGGGCATGTGATGGACAAGATGCCAGCTACTGCATAGTCTGAAGCATCTGTTTCGACCATGATTGGGACTCTGGGTTGGAAGTGGGTAAGGATAGGGGCTGTGGAGAAAGCTTCCTTGAGGCAATTGAAGGAGTTTCAACAGTCCTCAGAGAAAATCCAAGGGGCATTCTTCTGTGTGAGATGAGTAAGGGGTACCACTATATCTGAGTAGTTATTGATAAATCAATGGTAAAAGTTGGCAAAGCCCAAGAAGGACTGAATGTCCTTCACCTTATGAGGTTCAGGCCAGTCTCAGATGGACTTAACCTTATCCTCGGACATTGTTAAACTGTCTGGAGATAAGAAGAACCTGAGGTATTCGACAGACTCAGAGTGAAACTCACACTTCTCTGGTTTGGCATAGAGACTGTGCTCCCAGAGTCTGCGAAGAACCTCACAAACATGTTTTTTGTGGTTTTTTATATCATCGGAGTAGATTAGAATGTTGTCTAGGTAGACAACAACACATACATCAAGCAGGTCCGCAAAGATGGAGTTGACAAAACATTGGAAAGCTGCAGGGGCATTGGCAAGTCCAAATGGCATAACAAGCCACTCATAGGATCCATAATGAGTCCAGAAAGCTGTTTTCCATTCATCTCCATTGGCAATGTGCACTAGATGGTAAGCATGGCACAGGTCGATTTTAGTATAGACTTTAGCATGGCTAGGAGAGTCGAGTAAGTCCGAGATAAGTGGGAGTGGGTAGTGATCCTTCTTCATGATTTTTTTCTGCTTGTCTCCTTTACTGGAGTTTCCTTTGTTACCGGTGTTGTTACTGGAACTTCCTCCAGTAGACTTGGTCTGATGAGCGACCTTGTCCTTGCATTCCCAATAGCATGCATCAATCTCCTGGGCTAGTGCATGTAACCCATACAAAGTATTTGGCTTGCCAACCCTACTGATTTCGTCCTTAATACAATCCAGGAGTCCAGAGTAGAACAGGTGACAAAGGGCGCCATCTCCATAGCCTCGGACTTGGGAGGCTAGACAATTGAAGTCCACCACATAGCGATTGATGTGATGGGTTTCTTTCATGTGGAGGTGGTCAAGTTGGTGTTCAGCATCAGCAATGGGGTCATGAGGTCCAAAGGTGGTCTGGAGCTCTGCGATGAAGTCCAACCAACTGTCCATCCAGAGGGGACGGTCAGCCAGATCTCTGGTGTTTAGAAGGTCAGGCTCGAACCATTCAAGGGCCATGCCCTTGAGGTATGATTGTGCAAATGTGACCTTGTTCCTGTCTTGGTGGAAAGCTCTGGGATGATCTTGGAAACACAATTCACATTGGACCAAGAAGGTCTGGAGTTTATGTGGTTCAGTGCCATCAAAGGTGTTGGGTTCTCGGACTTTGGCCCTAGAAGACAATGTATTGTCAGGGCATCGAGTGGAGCGTGATAGACGATCAACCACTGTTGCCAGATTCTGTAAGACTGCCAGCTGGGGGTCTAAGTCTTCTGGCACATCGATGAAAGGGTCATTGTTGTCTTCATCATCTTCATCATTGTTATGAGGGTCATCATCACCAGGGTCATTACCTCTGGGATTATTACCATCAGGTTTGTCTCCTTCGGGAAAGTCTGGGGTTTGGTGGATAGTTGTGACAAAATGTCTGCTGGATGAACCAGCTCTAGGGGTAAGTGGGGAAGGGGTTCCTCTGGTGCAGAAACTTTGGAATTGGCTAACAGATGGTGGAGGTTGTCAGTTGCTAGCCAGCACAATATGAGCACTTGACTGGTGAAGGTCGCTTACAGCAGCCTGCTCTGAAGCTTCTGCTGTGAGGGAATGAGAGCAAAGTCAAGTAGTCATGGTCATGGGGATATGAGTGGGTGAACTCGTGCAAGTGTCAGTTCAAATATACTGTCAAGACCAGTTCTCTACAGTCTCTGAGGGGGTCCGAGGTCAGGGAGTGATGTTAGGTCGAAAGTCTGGAATGTTGGAGTTTAGTACACAACCTTGTATACTAGACTTGCAGAGTTCTGGGGATCAGATCTATCCAGGAAGTTACTGGAGTCGAGTGAGATCGAAGAGTATCTTATTCAATATTCAAACTGAGGTGTAATGAAGTATGTACAGGACTTTTATACTACAGAGAACGTTCGAAGGCAATGTCTGGAACATATGGACTACTGGAGAGCAGTGTGGATGACTGAGGGTATTAGTAAGGTATTAGTAAGTGGAGCCAGTAGTCACCAGTTAGCCGGAAAGCAGGATGATTAGTCATAAAACACTGGAACAGTATACTAAACTGAAGTGAGGGAAACTATTACTAAATATAGAAGGCACAAAACAGAACAAAGGACAGGGAACAAGAATAGGATGGAGTACCAAAGACCTAGAACTTATCTAACATTATCCAGAGTTTGACCCAGACAGTAGTCACATGTCATGGATGTGACACACCTTCTCTGTCCTGCTCACCTCTCCCACCAGATGATACAGTCGCATACTTGCTGCCTCCACCTCCTGAACACATGGACCAGGCCCTACCAGACTCAGAGACAGATGGATGCCTGCTGTCCCCACCCCCCAACTCTGTAGAACATGCCCCACCATGCCAGCCAGGTGCATGCTTGCTGCCTCCACCTTCCCAGCTCCCCTCCTCTATGCCAGATGTGCCAGATGTGTCCCCACCACCCCCACTGAATATTATATATAAGCAACACACTCGACCCCAAATCAATATTAGAGACCTGTCCAATAGCATTGTCCTTCCAAAGCTATGAGAGACCATGTCCTTCATCTTAGCCCTCACACCTGCCACCTTAGAAGACCCAGTTGCAAAGCTTAGTCCTTCGGCCCTAGACCAACTTCATAATCCTCCTTGTCGTCCCCTTTGAATTGACAATCCTGGGCATCGCCACAGCATCTCTACCTATCTTGTGATGGAACATTCTTCCATGGCAAGGATGCCTATGAAAAAATATGTCAGTCCACAGCTTGGAACTTCCCAGGCACGCAGGGCACTAACAACATTCTGTCATTCTATGGTGTGGAGAACCTCATCGCATCACTCACTGGCATCAAGAAGATCCAGCATGATGTGCCCTAATAGTTGTGCCACATTCACAGGTCCATTTTCTGATTTCAAACAATGCCCACTCTGTGAAACTTCTTGCTGGAATCAAGATGTATTACATGGTTCCAATGGCCAGAGTAAGGTACCTCCCAAAAAGTTTACCACTATTCCTCTAGGTCTGCAACTCCAGGTGCTCTACTGCAATCCCATCCAGGCCCATCAAATGCATTACCTACATGAGCACACACAGCAAATCATCGAGGAGCTACAATGAATGGGATCAATACCTTTAGTCGATGATATTGCAGCCGGTTGGGACTACCTAGGAGTGGTACTCAAAGGCAACATCAAGAAGGATGACATCATTTTGATGGTCTCCCTTGATGGCACTCAACTTTATGCAAGTAAACAATCTGATTGCTGGATATACACCTGGGTTGTTCTCAATTTGGCACCTGATAAACGGTACAAGAAGATCCATGTCTACCTGGGTGGATTCATACCAGGTCTGAATAAACCCAAGAACATTGACTTGTTTTTGTTTGTAGGTCTTCACCACCTTGCAGCCCTTCAGCATGAAGGGCTTCGCATCTGGGATTCCTCCAAGGACTGCACATTTTCATTGGACCTCTATCTTCTTTTCACAACAGTGGATGGCCCTGGTCTCATTTGCTGGGATGGAATGGTCGGACATAGCAGTAAAAATGGATGCCATGTCTATTGACCCACTCCAGGCAGATGCAAAGTTCAAAGTACTCACTACTACCCTGCCTTTTTCAGACCCCAGGGCAACTGCCCACCCAGTAGCAACCATCCCAACATCAATGTGTTCAGGCTTCCCCTCAGCAGTGTAGGGAGTCTATACTCCCTAAGGCTGAGTTTACAATATACCACCATCATTTCACCACCCTAGCCAGTTCCTGCAGGTCTACTGTCCCTCAGGAAACTTCACCGCCACTCCACTCTTGGCAATGTGACAGCCTCCCTCACTTACTAATACCACCACTGCCTAATTCAGAAAGAGCCCCTATTGCCAACACTCACCGCTGCAGCAGGTTGCCACCTACCCCTATCCACGATTCCACATGATGTCCACCCCCTATCTACATCGGCCTTTGGCCCTTTGTGCATATATCACATGTCTTCTGACCATTGGCAGCCCCACTCTGACACTTGTGACATCAGCAACTCAGCTGCTATAGGCCCCACTCGAGCCCCCGATGTCCACCACCACCAGCAGTGCCACTCTGCTGCTCCAGATTGTCTAGAAGAAATCCCACAGCATTGGGTAGTGCACCACAGACACATAGGCATGTAGTTCATCACTGCCTCTCCTTTCTTTTGGTTTTGCTTGGTTTCTTTTCCCTTCTTTTTGTGCCTACAAGCTGTAGTGCCTTACTTCAGCACTTTTCTTTCAAATTTTGCTTGACATATGGCAGTTCCGAGTTTCACTGAATTTTACCTTAGTGACAGCTGCCTGTACGCTACAAAACACTGCTGTACATAGGAAAAATGGACCCACTTTTCTGGCATCACAATCTGTGTGTCTGAGAGTCATCCAGAGTCCCCAGAGCCATTTTCAGAGTTTTCTTTGAGTCTTCTGAGCCCACTTTGAGTCCCCAGAGTTACCCATTGAGTTCTACTGACGATTTCGAGTCTCCCTGCATCTTAAAAATTCTGCCAGCCTTCTGAGTTGTCCCCTTCACATCTACTGATTTTTACTACAGTCTACAAGAGTCTACTATCACCGCTGACTGAGTTCCTAGCTTCCCAACACTGCCTTATTGACTAGAAAAATCCCTCTTCACCCATTTTGTGGGGTAATTTCAAGTTCTTTGCCACCTACACTTCCCAGACCTTAGGGAAAGTTTCCCTGACCCACCAGTCGCCTCCCCTCAGTCTCCTTCTGACTCACAACCCCTTGGGATGAGCCTAGGTCTACCCTACAGCTTTCCCCTTTCCCCTTTCACACTCTCACAAGAAGAGTTGCCCACAGTGGCTCAGGCAGTTATGCTGAAAACTTACTCCAACTCATTAGCACTCCTAGCATGTGGCAGTGGAATTTCTGCAAGACTGAAACCAGCATTACGAAACCATCTCTAATCCTTGGCCTCAATCTGCATTGCTCACTCGGAGTACCTCTGTGTATGACTACGGACCTAATGCACCTTGCTGGCAACTTGTCTGACCTCCTTATTTCACTCTGGCATGGTACAATGGAGTGCAGTCACACAGACAGCAAAGATTTGTGGGATTGGTCAATTTTCCATGATGAAGAGGTTCAGGCCACTCATGGACAGGCAGTCGAGGATGCTGGTGTTTCCATACCCGGTTCCTTTGACTGCAAACCACATAATATTGCAGACAAAATCAATATGGACTACAAGACTTGGGAATTTCATTTGTACATATTCTGCTTAGCTCTGGCTCTCCTCTACAATATCCTTCCAGAATGCTACTGGCATAACTTCTGCAGGCTCATGCATGGCATCCAAATTATGTCTCAGCACACCATCAACAAACAAGATCTTGAGCACACCTATGTCCTCCTCAGTTCCTGGGGTCACAAGTTCGAGCTGATATACTATCAACTTAGGCAAGACTGGCTTCATTTCATTCACCTGTGTGTGCATCAAGTTCTCCATCTCGTTATGGAGGCAATGCACAAGGGTCCACCAATTTGCTATGTGCAGTGGACAATGGAGCAGACCATCAGGAATCTTGGCCAAGAAATATGGCAGCCATCCAAACCCTATGGGAACCTCACTGAGGAAAGAGTGCACTGGTGCAGGGTAACTATTCATGCATGTTCTGGTACTCAAGCTAACTAACCATGTTACTAGGTCAATTCTCTACTCACTACCATGCCCAAACTTGATGATGGGACCAAGGGACAGCCTATGGGGTCTGTTGACCTAGGACAGGGCTATATTCTACTATGCAAAGGAGACAAGCACCCCTGGCTGCCAACTGGAGAAGAAGCCCATGTTATCAATGAGTTTATAGGTCAGGCCCAGCCCCTTCACCACTTCAAAAGATGGGCACAACTTTGTCTTCCAAATGGACAGATTGCCTGGTCTCTGTGGTGGGAAAAGTTCAAATCTTCCACTCAAATACATATTTCAAGGAATGTCAAGGTATGTGTAATACTTTTACTCATGCTATAGGCTGCTGAAAAGATTTTAGTTTGTTTATGAAGGGCAGGAGCGATTCAGAGAGGTCCAATATTTCACAAGACTGGCAAGGGACACAACTGGAGAAGAAGCTGATGAACCAACATCTGAAGATATTGCTCTCGTTCAAGAACCAACATCCAAAGATAACACTCTCATTCGAGAACCAAAGTTTGAAGATATTGCTCTCATTTATCTGTACACCTTCCCAGATGCATCACTCCTACAACTCTCATCAAACATGATCGTGGTGTCAAGACTTTCTAATCAACTTGTTGTCACACATGTCAAATCAATTAAGAGTGTTGTCGGTATGATACCTTATTGTCTTAAACATTCATCTGGTACTGTAGAGAATTGTTTTTTTTTTTGTTGATGGAAAAACCTGGACTGGACATTTCTCAGCTAGGGCTATCATACAGTGTCTGCCATGATGTTGAAGCTGGTCATGATGTTGACATCAAGTAATCATACAGTATCATGTCTGTAGTACACATGTGACAAGAAAGCAATGAGAGAACATACATGAGAATTGGGAGGTATCAGACATGCAAGAAACATGTGCAAGAAAAAATTAACAGCAAGTCTAAACCTCCATTTTCATGTGCTTGGGGACAGGACCAGTGGATACATCAATCAGACACTTCCTTTTTGCTTGCTGTGTGGGGATATCAATAGGATCGAAAGGGATGATGTAGTAGGCCCATGGCTTTGCTGAACTTGCCAGATCTGGGTTTGGGTTTCTGACATAGCAGGAAAGAACTCGGCAGGGTGAGGCAGATGTGGACTGAAACCTGCGATGGGTCAGATGATCAGAAAAATGTAATGAAAGGGTGGAAACATACTGTGAAGACAGGTCTTCAGATGTGGGGTTGGGCCTAATGTCGATGTCCTTAATCTTGCCAAGCTCCATCTTGAGAGGATCCTTGGCATCCTTGAGGAGGGATAACTTGTTGCATATGGTGCCCAGTCTCATGCTCACATCTGTAACCTGGATGAACATGTCTTGGATGCCAATCATACCCTCATATGCCTTCCACAAGGCTGTGTGAGCAGCCTCAAGCTTCGAGCTGGCTTCCTCAACCTGCTCCAAAGCCTCTTGTTCGAGTGTGTATATCTCCTCAGGAGGAAGGCTGCTACTAATGCAGTCAGTGCTTTAGGCCTGAAGAATTGTCACTTACACATTGTTGACAGCATCCTTTAGATGGAGCACCACCTTTTTGATGCCAGGTGACTGAATATTGACCGTAAATGTGTGGGTCTCCCACTTAGAAAGGGAGCCAGCAACTTTGACATAGATAACATTGTCAACCATGTTAATAATCTGAGTACCCAGAGTCGATGACATAGTGCTTAAGAGAAAAAAAAGGTCTGTGTATTGACACTCCAATTGAGGTTGTGTCAGAATGTGCCAAATAGTACAGAAACAGCCAGTGAATCTAATGGAATTACTTACCTCTTCACCCCTACCTCCCCTGTCCTTGATGATGTCTGTAGGAATGATGTCATCACTACTAACACCCAATCAGCTGAATGGGTTGCTTCTGACCTCCTCATCACCCACTAGTGCAACATTCCATCCCACTTTCCCATTGCCACATGTCCCTGATGGGAATTTTGCACCAGCAAATGAGATGCCAATGACCTCATTCCCCATGTTTATGACAGTGAGTACTTTCATTACTGACTTGAGCTTATTGCCAGATGTGTTTTAGGGTGCATATAGTCAGGGAACCAAGCAAATTAACCTCCTCCAAGAGTGCATGAAGCTCCTAGAAGGAGAGGTAGTGAAGCTTACAGTGGAAAACAGCACTCTCAGGTGTGTGTCTATCATATGGCTTGTAGTTATATTAACCTATCTATACAGGATGGCATTCCAGTGCCTGGCAGGTGCCATTGGTTTACGTGACATGGACCCTTGCAAGGTCAACAGCACTTCATTTTCTCCAGTCACATCATTGAAACCGAAAGAGGAACCAGCTCTGCCAATGCCAAACAAATATCCATCCATCCACTTCTGGGACTGTGAAGACTGGGACAAGTATCTCGAGTCACCTGAGGGTCAGACAAGCAAGCAGGGAACCATGGGTTGCCTTGAAGATAAGGACAGTAACCCACCTTCGTGCAAGACTGCCAAAGTGATTCACAAGGTTCTTTGCAGTGGCTGGGTGGAGCTCGTCAACCAGGAGCTTGTGCCACTGTCATGGGGAAGACTGTCTGCAAGTGCTTGGCAGTTTGTTCATGGCCTCACGGAAAATGCTTACCCAGACTTCAAGTTTGCCAATAACAGATGGAAGCTTGATTATCTTGCAAGCACAACATATCCTGCCTGGCAGAAGGGGTCACTGGACAACAATGGTAAATGGAAGCAGAAGAAAGGGAAGGTGCCAAAAAATGAAGACAACAATGATGATGACAGCACAGAGGAGGTTGGCATAAAGTGGAAGGGTTTGGGTTTCAAGTCCGAGGAATTGGGCCCAGGACCAGTGAAGCAGTTCAGAGGTATGTGGCATGCATGTTCTTACTGACCAATCTAACACTAGCCTGCAAGGGAAATATGAGGAAGACGACTTAACACCACCCACCTTAACAGCCTCACTCTCACCTCCCCTTTCTGACACATCCATTTCATCATCTGAACTATCAGTGGAGAGTCATACCCTAGGCACTTCTGATGGTGATGAGGCATTCTCCTCTGACACTCTGTGCACTGATGTGGAGATGGACAGTGCGCACTGCAGCTCCAATACTGTCACTAAGGCAATATCCATAGACCCACTGTGAGTGACCTTAAAAGGTAGGGCTGAGACTGATTTTAATACAATCTAGTGCCACACTTGCACTTGCCACTAGCAAGGCACGAGATATCCTGACATTATCCCTGCTTGATACCTCTCAAGAACCCCTGCTTGGCTCTGGAGCAAATGAGACACAGTCAAGCACAAGGCCAATTCTGCAATTAGAGCATGCCATTGTGCCAGCTGCAACATCACTACCCTCGATACCTGGTATACTTGATATCACAACAACACCTGCGCCGGTTAGCAAGTCTACCAAGGATAATGGCAAGGTGAAGATGCACCCAGGTCTGACTAAGAATGGACAGTACATTTCTGCCAACCAGTACAAACATCTGACCTATGTGTTCTCAGCAATCTATGTGCCCACTGCTGGTGCAAGCAAGTCCAATTGAGCAGATCGACAGAGGAATTCCAACAATACTACAATGGCTTAACTGCAGAACAACGGAAGGTAAGCATTTGAATCCAGGCATTCCCCATGGTGTTATCAGATCATGCAGGCATATGACGACAATGCCACAGCACTGGTGAGTATGTTTTGTTACAGTTGGTGTGAGTCTAATTCTCTTGGTCAGGTCATGAGCAATAACTGGGACACCAAGAGCATCTGCAATGGAACACTGGATTAAATTCAATATTTCGCACTCCCCTCACATGATCACATCAATCATTTGGACCTTTTCATACAATCTTGGTTGCTTTGGATTCCCTCACTTCCCTCACTTAATACCCAGCACTTCACCTGGATGCTCAACATGCTTGTTCTCCACTTTGTATTTTATCTGCTCACACTGGGCTAGTACTGGTATTTGTGATCATGTATTGTACTGTGCTATGTATAATGGAATGAGATTTGGTGATATTAGAGCAGATTTTGCAAAGGACAATAAAACTCAAAAGGATCATATTTGGTGATAACTAGCAATATTGTATGATGAAGGACTCCCATACCTAGTGTATGAGCAGATATGATATTTTATGTTTTATGCAAAATTCTACCTTGTCATCATACAGGACTCTGCCCTGAAATATCACAAATATGATATTTTGAAAGGTTTCATAGGGAAATATGATGGTATATATCTTATGTTCACAGCCACCCTCAAAGTCAGATTTTGTCACACTGGGTCACACCTGGTGATGTCCAGTTTTCACCACCTAGCCTTCCCAACGTGTAAGCCTTATAAAGAATGGCACCAAATTGTGTTGCCATTCTTTATAAGGCTTATCTACATTAATTTCTCAATACCAGCAATAAATAAATTCCCTAAAGGTAGCTTTTACACTTTTCATAGTAGTAATAGACTCTCTCTACTGGAGTCAGGCACTTGGCCATATCTGGTACACGTGAGCTCAGCACTTCCCACACCTGTCTCTCTTCAACTAATACATCATATGTTCAACACTGCCCACCACTGTATGTGCTCATTGTCTGAGACAACGAGCTCATTGCCACCACTGCTACTGATGCCTCTCTGTTCCTTTCTCCATGCAATCTTCAGTGCTTCCCTCAATGCTTGCCATCTATGCAAGTGCCAGCACTTCCTGCCATGCTTGCCATCAATTCAAGCACCAGCACCTCCCATCATGCCTGCCATCCATAAAAGCACCAGCCCTTCCTGCCATCCTCACTGTCCTCACAAGTGTCAGCCCTTCCCACCATTGCAAGCATCAGCTTGTTCCTCTGTGCTCATTGTTTGTGCTGTGTGCAGACAACAAGCTTGTCACCATCACTGCTCTCCAGCACTCCCGATCCTTCACATCATGTTGGTTCACCAAGCAGTTGAGGATGACACCTTTCACACTCTATTCTCCAGCTGCATTGCTTGATCACAACCATATTGTCAGTGCCCTTGTTGTCATTCATCCACACTGTATACCAACCTCACCCCTCATTTCCTGAACTCCTTGTATGTACATTCTGTTGCATTGCTTAATCATAATGTCATTGTCAGTGTTGTCATTGTAGTCATTTCCTCTCCCAGGTTGCAATAATTGGGGCATGAAGATTACTGCAGTAGTACCTTCACCTAATTACTTTGTCACTGCCTCCCTCACCCATCATCCTATGTGCTCATGTGATAGTTTTCCATCTTTTTCCAGTAGGCCCCCATGATGCCTAGTTGTTCTCCAATGCATACATACTTATATTACCCATCAAAATATCCATGTCCATGCTGGAGATGTTGGGAATAATGATTGAAGTACTATCAGTAGCAGCAGTTGCATTTGAAGGGCCAGCCAGTATTGTATCCACTGAAGAGTTGCATCAGGGGAGGTTTGAAGCACAGGTATACCCAGATGATTCTGATAAACTGACACAAACTTGATATGTACTGATCATCCTTGACCACCACATGGTAATGAGTTGTCTATGCCCACCTACTTTAGAGAGAAAGATAAGAAGCTACAATTGCACCACAAGAAAGAGATGCAAATGACAGTTGGCCATCATATAGCTTTAAATATGGTCATGCTTTACATTCTCAGGCAGACTTTATATATTCTTGTCCAACTAATATCCAAATGATGTGCACTTTTCAATCTTTTATCTGCCTGATCAATGCCTTGTCTGGCTTCGTCATTGAATGTAATGATGTTAATAGATTTACCATTACTCTGTCAATATGTGATGATGCTGGTAAATGCATGCAAAACTGATATGCAGTGACCATTCATGATCACCCCATGGTAATGTGTAACTGCCTGATGAATGCTTTATGTGGCACTGTCAGCAAATGCAATGATGTTAATAGTGTTATCATTACTCTGCCAACATGAGATGATGTTGGTAAGCTCATGCAAAATTGATATGCAGTGACCATTCATGATCACCCCATGGTAATGTGTAACTGCCTGATGAATGCTTTAGTTGGCATTGTCAGTAACTATCATTACTCTGACAGTATGAGATGATGTTGGTCAACTTGCACAAATCTGATATGCACTGATCATTCATGACCACCACATGGTAATGAGTTATCCACACTGCCATGCTCTTGAATGATGCAAGTTGGATTTGATAACATGACAGAAACAGAAGCCACTTCACAGATGGGTATAATCAAATAATTTCCCCAATGTAGTAGAAAAGCTAAGCTCTGGCTTCCTTGATGACAAGGCCTTCCCCACTCTGCTGCAGCAGCTGTATGACTAAGACAAGATGTTACTCATATACTACAATGGATCACCATGGCATGACAGCTGACATCACCCATTGCTTGACAGCCCACTCACAGTGGGCAAGGCAGGGCATGACTGACCTTCCATTTCAGGCTGTGACCAGCACTGCCACCTGCAAATTTTCTCGCACTAAGCCAACTTGAGGCGTGCTTGGCCAATGAAAGGAGGACCAGGATTCAAGGCAAAGGATACGACATAGTGATCACCATAATCACATTATATTAATTAATGTGTCTGTCAATCTCTGGCAAGTATTTACATGACAGTGCTCTGTGAGACAATGTATCTGGCTGATACTTGGTATGTATATCATGGTATCTCTGGGAGATAGCATTGACATGATGAGTCAGATGAGAACAATGTTGGGTCCTGTTTCACAAAAGCGTGTTAATGAAAGCCCTCATCAGAGTCGCAGACTACACCTGCTAAACCACTCAACGGCCATTGACATTGTGGGTGTGTTCAAGATGGCAGCATCGTATCAGCCAAATTTCCAGTAGTAGTCCGGTGCCCAAGCATGGATAGTAAATACAGAAGAGGTCCTTGTTGAATCGAAATATGTCTGCTGTTGCAGGCAAACCTTGAACCAGATGAGGCATCAGAGAGCTTTTTAGCAGAGTCAAAAAAACAGGTTGGTGAGTGGTCGGGTGACCATAGATCCTGTAAAATATTGCCAATTGCATTGTCGCCTGCACTTCCAGGAGGTAGGACCATGCATCCTTCACTTCAGCAAGGGAATGTAAATGCAGTTGTGGAGAAACTCACTGCTTGAGTTGCATCGCTGTATGGGTCACATTACACCTGAAGCTGCACAATGCCTGGTTATGAAAGGGTTTGTGGCTGGACTGACCCTCACTGATTCTGTGGATGGCTTGATAATGTGGAGATCCATTCTGATCTGTGGGGACTGCCCCTGATCGAGTCACTACATGGTCACCAGTACTATGTCAGCTATACAGGCGACAGGACATGCGAAACGACTCTATACCTTCTGCGAGAAAGTCGGACACATTCAAGGCCTATAAAAAGTATGAAGCTTGGGTCAGAAATCACTGCAGCGATGAATAAAGACCCTACATACCGATCAAGGAGGTGAGTACCTCAGCAATGAGTTTACAGCCCATCTAGAGCCTCAGGAACGACCCAAGTACTTACCATTCACAATATGCCACAACAAAACGGCATCGCTGAGCGACTGAATGGAATTTTGGCTGAAAAAGTTCAAGCCATGCTACACAACTGGGGGCTGCCACATTTCCTGTGGAGGAAACCTGTCAACCATGTGGTCTGGATGAAAAATCGTACCTTGACAAATGCGCTCAATGGCAAGACACCATTCAAGGCTGTACATGGCCATCCTCTGAATCTTGCAGAACTGTTGATCTGGGCAGACGAATCAAAAATTGCCAGCCATGTGCATCTAGGCCATTGGGTCAGCTGAGATGGACAGGGCAGAGGCCATCGGATCTATTGGCCTGAGAAGAGGTCGTAACTGTAGAATGGATTGTTAAACTCGAAACTGGTGAGGTAGACACCTTCGACTTCCAGTGGAATCTTGATGCAAGCATTGCAGACAACACGGGGGCAGATATGATTGGAACATGTGATTGTGTTCCTGCCATCATGGCAAAGGTAGCAAAACTACAGGTTGCTATTAGACTGCAAAAAATATCTTATGGCATCCCAGACCTACCCAATTGGATCGTTCTTTATGGCCATCAGCAAACCAGACGTTCCCCCCCCAGCTTTCCAGTGCTCCCAGGACTTTTGAAAAATGATTCCAGACCTCCCAGACCCTCCCAGACCTGCCCAGACCCTCCAACCCTCCAGGTGCACAGCCACAGTGAGAACAAAAGTTGTAGCCCATGATCACAGGACCATGGGAATATGATTACCTCAGCAATATCTCCTTTTTGGGGTGAGATATTTGCAAAGTTCAGTTGGAGTCACAGTTTGTCAAAAACAAAAAGTGGCTGTACAGTGATGATGTCATAACAAAAGTTGTAGGGCTGGATCACAGGATCATGGGAATATGCTTATCTCATTGATATGCCCAAAAATGGGTGAGAAAAATGCAAAATACCGAAAAAATTGGACATCTCAAAAATTAAATTTCAAAGATGTCATAATAAAAGTTGTAGTGCCTGACTAGAGGACCCCAGAGGTATGCCTATCCCATCCATACCTGCAAAAATGGTTGAGATACAGGCAAAATACAATTAGTGTAGTGTAGTGTACATTTTATTACCAAAAGTGTAGTGTTGTGGCGCATTTTTGATTACCTAATGAGTGTAGTAAACTCTGCTTCTTTGACTACCAAATAAGTGTAGTGTTGATTAGCAATTGACTAGCAAAGTGTAGTGTAGACTATTGATTAACAAAAGTGTAGTAAAGTCCGCTTTTTTGACTACCAAATAAGTGTAGTGTTGATTAGTAATTGATTAGCAAAGTGTAGTGTAGACTATTGATTAGCACAAGTGTAGTAAAGTCCGCTTTTTTGACTACCAAGTAAGTGTTGTGTTTGATTAGTAAAGTGTAGCGTAGATTTGTATTACCAAAAATGTAGTAAAGTCCGCATTTTTGACTACCAAATAAGTGTAGTGGTTGATTAGTAATTGACTAGCAAAGTGTAGGGTAGACTATTGATTAGCAAAAGTAGTAAACTCCGCACTTTTGACTACCTAATAAGTGTAGTGCTTTGATTAGTGAAGTGTAGTGTAGATTTGTATTACCAAAAGTGTAGTAAACTCCGCTTTTTTGACTACCAAATAAGTGTTGAGTTTGATTAGTAAAGTGTAGTGTAGACTATTGATTAGCAAAAGTGTAGTAAAGTCCGCATTTTTGACTACCAAATAAGTGTAGTGGTTGATTAGTAATTGACTAGCAAAGTGTAGTAAACTCCGCTTTTTTGACTACCAAATAAGTGTAGTGTCTTGTAGTGTTTGATTAGCAAAGTGTAGTGTACATTTGGATTACCAAAAGTGTAGTGTTGTGGCGCATTTTTGACTACCAAATAAGTGTAGTGTTTTGTAGTGTTTGATTAGCAAAGTGTAGTGTAGATATTTGGATTACCAAAAGTGTAGTGTTGTGGCGCATTTTTGACTACCAAATAAGTGTAGTGTTTTGTAGTGTTTGATTAGCAAAGTGTTGTGTAGATATGTATTACCAAAAGTGTAGTAAACTCCGCATTTTTGACTACCAAATAAGTGTAGTGTTTTGTAGTGTTTGATTAGCAAAGTGTTGTGTAGACTATTGATCAGCAAATGTGTAGTAAAGTCCGCTTTTTTGACTACCAAGTAAGTGTAGTGTTTTGTAGTGTTTGATTAGGAAAGTGTTGTGTAGACTTTTGATTAGCAAAGTGTAGTGTACATTTGTATTACCAAAAGTGTAGTGTTGTGGCGCATTTTTGATTACCAAGTAAGTGTAGTGTTGTGTAGTTTTTGATTAGCAAAGTGTTGTGTAGATGTGTATTACCAAAAGTGTAGTAAACTCCGCATTTTGGACTACCAAATAAGTGTAGTGTTTTGTAGTGTTTGATTAGCAAAGTGTAGTGTAGATGTGTATTACCAAAAGTGTAGTAAAAGTTCGCTTTTTTGACTACCAAATAAGTGTAGTGTTTTGTAGTGTTTTGATTAGCAAAGTGTAGTGTAGATGTGTATTACCAAAAGTGTAGTAAAAGTCCGCTTTTTTGACTACCAAATAAGTGTAGTGTTTTGTAGTGTTTTGATTAGCAAAGTGTTGTGTAGATGTGTATTATCAAAAGTGTAGTGAAGTCCGCTTTTTTGACTACCAAATAAGTGTAGTGTTGATTAGTGTTTGAGTAGTTAAATGTTGTGTACACTTTTGATTACCAAAAGCATAGTAAAAGTTCGCTTTTTTGACTACCAAAAAAGCGTAGTGTTGATTAGTGTTTGAGTAGTTAAATGTTGTTTACACTTTTGATTACCAAAAGTGTAGTAAAAGTTCGCTTTTTTGACTACCAAAAAAAGCGTAGTGTTGATTAGTGTTTGAGTAGTTAAATGTTGTGTACACTTTTGATTACCAAAAGTGTAGTAGAGTCCGCTTTTTTGACTACCAAATATTTGTAGTGTGACTAGGAAATGTACAGTAGTATTGATTAGCAAAAAAGCGTAGTCATCATTAGGATTGTTGTGTAGTGGGCACAGCCACTAATGCCTCGAAATTTTGCAAAGTCACAAAAATACCCCAAAACGCGATATAGTGGACACTAAAACTCACGCCTTTCGTGCAAGCGGCCAAAGCCGACCAAACAAAGGCCAATTCCTACTATGGGGTAATGTATGCCATTAGCCCACTACTACCACGCATTTGATTACCAAAAAGTGTAGTGGTATTAGAAAAAAGTGTAGTAGTAGTACCAAAAAGCGTAGTAGTATTAGCAAACGGGGTAGTACTATTAGCAAAAAGCGTAGTAGTATTAGTAAAAAGTGTAGTAGGTAGTGTTAATAGCAAAAAAGCGTAGTTGTATTAGGCTATTATGTGGTAGTACTTGAATTTGAATATATTACTACTTTTGATTTGATTTCTGTGTGACTGAGTTCCTATTAGCTTGAAAGTGTAGTGGGATTAGGAAAAAAGCGTAGTAGTGTTATTAGCAAAAAATGGTAGTGGGATTAGGAAAAAAGCGTAGTAGTGGTATTAGGAAAAAACAGTAGTGGGATTAGGAAAAAATGGTAGTAGTTGGATTAGGAAAAAAGCGTAGTAGTGGGATTAGGAAAAAATGGTAGTGGGATTAGCAAAAAAGCGTAGTAGTGGTATTAGCAAAAAATGGTAGTGGCATTAGCAAAAAAGAATAGTAAAAGTATGGACAGAGGTGATGGGCTGGGATTCTGGGAACTCTGGAACCCTGTCTGGCCAGTCCTGGCCAGAGGGGGACCTTTCTGGGTGAGCTGGGAGTCTGGCCAGCTCTGGCCAGTTCTGGCCAGGTGATGTCTAGTTTGCTGATGTGCATGGCTTCTTGAAGGATTGGAGAAGACAGGAGCGATGAGAGAGGACTCAGAGGTGGGGACATGGTGCTTCTGGACAACAGTGTACGAGGTCTTTTGTGACCAGCCAATTGGGCTGGTTGAGTGACACCTGACGTGCATTTCTTTGCACCTAGCCTCGTGTGGGCCATAAGTATTAACTAGTTAACTAGAGAGGTTAGCCGTTCTTGGAGTACATTGGACGTGATGCGCTTCCTTGATGATCTGTATGGTCACGTGACAATTCATGTTTCGGTTTGAGGAAATTTTAACTTGCAGTAGTTCAGCAAGTCGCGACCTGTTTGCCTAGCATCTGTCTAGTTGGTGTACTCCTGTTGCCTGTGCTGACATAGCAAATGGTATGTGCCTTTATCATTGTCTCATTGTCCTCACTTTATGGCTAAGTTGTCAGTCATGTTGGCATACTTTTGTCACTCTTGCTGACATTGGCCCTGCCGATCCACCTCTGTTGCTCACGCTGAGGTAGACTTTTTTCTTTCGATCCAGTTTGTTATCATCTTGTGTGCATCACTTGTGGTTAATGTCAGTCACGTTGGCATACTCTTGTTGCTCATGCTGATGTTGGCCTCGCCGACCCACCTCTGTTGCTCACGCTGAGGTGGATTTTTTTTGGGTCAGTGTGCTAATCATCTCATGTATATCACTTGTGGTTAGTGTCAGTCATGTTGGTGTACTCTTGTTGCTCGTGCTGACGTTTTCCTCGCTGATCTACGTCTGTTGCTCATGCAGCCACACTGAGGCAGATTTTTTTTGGTCCAGTGCATTGATTGTCTCATGTCCATCATGGTTAATGTTAGTCACGTTAGTGTACACGTGTCACTCGTGCTGATGCTGACCTCGTTGATCCACATCTGTCGCAGTATCCCCCAGACCGGCACTGTTATACAGTGGTCAGCCGACACTACCGAGCATGCCCACATTGAAGTCATCAAAGATCCAGTAACCGCAATGAACAATCAGAACTACGACTCCGAGATCTGCCAGACCCTTGATCATGACAGAAAGTGCTGCCTCTTCAACACTGCTGTCTTTCTGTCCGAGCAAACTGACATTCATGATATCCTCGCAGGAGACGATTTCAAGACTGATGCACCCGATCATGGTGGCTCGGACATGCCAGACAGTGCAGGCGACGCTGTGATTGGCAATATTTTACAGGATCTATGGTCACCCAACCACTCACCAACCTGTTTTTTTTGACTCTGCTGAAAAGCTCTCCAATGCCTCGTCTGGTTCAAGGTTCACCTGCAACAGTGGACATATTTCAATTCAACAGAGACCTCTTCTGTATTTACTATCCACGCTTGGGCACTGGACTACTACTGGAAATTTGGCCGATATGACGCTGCCATCTTGAACACACACTGCAAGCATTTCACAATTTTTCATGCCAAAATATGTTCAAACAATTGAAAGAAGAGATACTCTTTTATTTGGGCTGTGTTCACAGAAAAAATGCAAATATAATATTTTGTTTTGTTTGTCTTTTCTGTGGAAAAACATGAATTGATGGTAGTGCTGATTAGCTTCTACACTAATGGGTATTACCATCAATAAATGTTTTGTGGCAAGTCATACAATGAAAAGAAAATATTATTTTTGCATTTTCTCTTTGGAAAAACCTGTCAAAAAAGAGTATCACTTTCTTCAATTTTTTCAGCACATTTTCTGAAGAAAAATTGTGAAATGCTTGGAGTGACACCCACAATGTCAATGGCCGTTGAGTGGTTTAGCAGGTGTAGT
Organism: Pisolithus microcarpus; assembly: GCA_024613185.1. Classification (NCBI taxonomy): domain Eukaryota; kingdom Fungi; phylum Basidiomycota; class Agaricomycetes; order Boletales; family Pisolithaceae; genus Pisolithus; species Pisolithus microcarpus. The sequence continues at coordinate 929,518 of JANFAI010000010.1, read as the reverse complement.
CTGCGACTCTGATGAGGGCTTTCGTTAACACGCTTTTGTGAAACAGGACCCAATGTTGTTCTCATCCGACTCATCATGTCAATGCTATCTCCCAGAGATACCATGATATACATACCAAGTATCAGCCAGATACATTGTCTCACAGAGCACTGTCATGTAAATACTTGCCAGAGATTGACAGACACATTAATTAATTATGGTGATCACTACTCGGGAAATGCCGCCTGCGGTGGCCTTTGTACCTTGCTTGCGATGTTGCAAGTGGCATAGAAGACATTGTATTGTACATGGTGTAAAGTACAGATTTTATGAGTGCACATCAAGATAACATGTTGTACACGTAGGACAAGACAAAGTGGATAGAAGTGTGCGTGTTGACAAAACCTTTGTCTCTCTTTTTTGTGAGCGCTTGCACTGCTTTCCAGATCCACGTACGCAGCTATTTTTCTCTTCATGGGACTGTTAGAAACCAGGGGTGGGGGCAGAACAAGTACATGAATTTGAACAATGTCAGCAGTGAAGGAGTCTTTACCAGTTGAACCACTTCTGGGTGTTATGGGCCAGTGCCAAAGATTGAACTGCAGTTCAACAACGGCATTTTCAAGATGACTTCGGTATGCAGTAGGGGACAAGATGTAGCCATCTTCACCACAAGCCTGCAAGGGAACCATTCGATGTGTCTTCTGCAGTTCGAATAGTTCGTCGCACGTTTCTTCTCGAGTCAGTTGAAAGTTTTGCGGTAGGAAATCTTCGCTGTCTTGTAAGTGATAGTAAGTGGCATGTTCAGTGAGGAACAGGATACTCAACTGTGCAGGTTGATGATGTCTAATATGCTCTGTCCCTTGTTGTCATCTGTGAGTGGCTATTGTGTGGTGAGTATGTGAGTGTAGTAGTAATGGTGGCACCGCTACATACCTCAAAAAGGCAATGCCTGATCTTAAAGCGAGTAGGGGTAGGTGATGAGTTGTCGTAGAACAGGAAGCCTTTTCCTTTTTCATAGCCAGGCGAGCCGATTTTTTGCATGAGGACATGCAGGTTTTTCATGGCCATGCTAAAGTCAGCCTTTGCTGGATTCATTGGGGGCTCAGAAATAGTGCAGGGTGGTTTCACATCATAGAGGTGATGCCACATCCCGATTCCTTTTCGATAGCCACCATTGGATGTCAACCAATAGTTGTTGCTGTCAATGAACATGATGGCACATAGTTCTGCAAGTTCAGGTGGAGCAGACTGTGAGTCCTCCATAGATTTTTCTTCGACAGTGGCCAGGAAGTGCGATGAATCTACCTTTTTTTAAGGGATGAAAGTGATGGTAACAGAAAATGTGGAAACTGACCTCGATATAACTAACAGTGCTTGGGGTGTGGTGGAGGGCATTATATGTTACCCCGGACGAAATCACTGCCTCCGATAACCTTTCCCAAATATCACTTCAATGTTTGCCATTATTCATCCTCGTCAAAATGGATCGAACGTGCACCACCAAACTAACAGATCTAGAACAGTCTGTTGTCCCAATGGAACCTACCACAAGAACTTTTCAGATTGAGGTGCAATGTAACGGCAAAAACATCGTATGCTCAGTCCGTCATGGACAATTTCCGATGACACCTGTGTATGCCTTCACAGATTACAGATCACAGGGTCAAACCTTGCCATACGTCATAGTAGACATTGCGACCCCACCCTCTGGCAGTCTTAACCTGTTCAACTTATATGTGGCACTGTCCAGAAGTTCTGGCAGATCCTCGATCCGTTTACTGTGAGAATTTGATAATGAAGTTTTTCAGAAATCTCATTGCAACGAGCTTCTACTGGAAGATGAGCAGTTGGAAGAAGAGAACAGCAAAACACAGAACTGGTGGTCAGTTATTAAAAGGAACATAGTTTAACAAACCTAGTGTACCAGAAGGAAACTGTCATTGTCCATTGTCCAAGTCCACTTAGTTGGCCTGCGAGTAAAGATCTGCAAGGCATCTGTGGAAACTCTTACCACTGTCATTGTCCCATCTATGTTCACAGTCTCATATGGAAGGATGTGGCAGTGGGGGGGGGGCCCGTCACTGAAAAGATTGTTGGCATCTGCCGAAACTCTTCCCACACATCTGGCATCTCCTGGTAATACATTCCCATGATTATTGGGGTTGGAGAAACCTTGCAAGCAAGGTAATGTCATATCCTTCGCCTTGAATCCTGGTTGCCACCTGCAAGTTTTCCGGATTCCAGAAAATGTGGTGCCAGTCACAGCCTGAAATGGAAGGTTGGTCACACCCTGCCTTGCCCACCATAAGTGGGCCATCAAGCGACCTGTGACGTCAGCTGTCACACCTTGGCAGCATGTGGGCTTCACTCGGTAAGGTGGGCAAAGCCAACATAGCACATACAGTATGTCCGTTTTTTCCTGGAGTGGTGTGTGACTCGTGATGTTATATTTCGTGAAGCCAGCATCATAAGTCAGTTTATTTTGGAAAATGTGCAGGTGGTGGTGCTGTCATGCTGCAAATGTTTGAGTCGGCCACCAGCCACAGTGGCCAGTCGATGGCAGCAGGAACAGCTGTGTGGCAGGTTCTGATGGTGCAACGGCACTGTTGATCGCACCTCAGAAGCAAAATCCAGTCCCTATGCAGGGGCAGGAGCGAGTGCAGGGTGGGCAGGAGTGACTAAGGGACAATGTACAGTATGCCAGGTGACTACGTAGCATGGTAGTACTACTGTATTGCATTACACAGCCGTCAACGTACATTTCAGAACACCCAGCATTTCAAGCGTCCTTGGTTACCCCTGGTTATATGTGGTCCCTAGAACATGTCTTCAATGCGTGAAGCTGGAAACATGTAGATATGTCCTGTGACTTTTGCGTGCCAGGGATCACACCAGACCGACGACCTTTCACGCCCAAAGCTGCTACATATGGAGGAACTGCTCATTGGTTTAGGTAGTGCTGCCAGTGTCATGTGTCACCTGGACTTCGTGGGACATGCGCATGAGGCCAGAGGCACTGCTGCCGTCACCTGCAGCACCCATCGACACCTGCATACATGATACCCTATGGAACCTACCAAGGTTCTACCTGAATCGAGTATCATAGAGAATTGCAGGCCCTCTACAAAGTACACCATTAGTCACTCTATATTCACTCGTACATAGGCTGTAGTAGAATCTGTCCTGTGGAAACCTGCTGGACGCCAGCGTGGCAGTGTGAATTAGTAAGGCGTCCATGTATGAAAACGGCACAAGGAGGCTTGGAGCTTGACAGCTTGGCCCCTGGTGCCGTAAATGCCTAGTACATGCAAACTCGTTGACCACCAGGGTCTCATTTGGTCTGCAAATTTATCTGGTTCAATTCTGCAATCTGGCTGGCCCACTTGCTGAGGTACGTGCAAATCCACTGTTATAAACTGACTTTACAAGACTTTACAATTGCCTTCCTGACTTTACAGCTCAAACTAGTCTGCACCCTCAAGGTGATCAGGGCCTCATGACACTGTACATAATTGGGTAGCCATTGGCCATCCCCCGGGTGTGTGTCATCCAATAGGTCAGAGACCCACCCCTCCCTGTCCGTCCCCCCATCCTTCAGCAAGTTGGTCGCTGCTATACTGTGGTAGTGGCATCATCGGTGAGTACCTGCTGGTGATCATCCTTGAAGTCTTTCAACCAACTGATGCTTTGCCAGATGACTTGGCAAATGCCATTGAATCAAAATCTATTCAGCGGCTCGACACTGGATGTGAATGTGATAGCAAGTCCATCCGATCTGGCATCAAGTACATCCATACCCGCGTCAAGCACACCACATCGAGTACATCCATACTTGCATCGAGTCAGTCTATCCTCATACTGATGGTTTTGTCCACTGCAACATAAAACTGGCAAGTGATCGACAAGATCTTTGTCAGCTGGGCATTGCCCTATGGTCGGTTTATCACCTGCCACTATTTCCATCCTGTTCCCTCCACCCTTGCTGACTTTCTCCTTGCAAGTCTCCTATGACACTCAAGAGCCATGAGAGTGAGGGAACTATGGCCAGTCAGTGACTTTTTCCCTCTTTTATGTATTCTGCCAGAGCTACCGGGCTGAGACCATTGCCAGATCCTCGCACCTGCAGCAAGGCGCAGCTTGCTTGGCAAGTTAGCCATCAAGAGCTTCGACCCATCTGGCAAGGAAACAGGTTGTCAATTGCTCATGATTGGGTTTAATGCGAGGTAAGTGGGTGGTCCATGCACTGTCCACACTGTCCGTATCTGATCCCTCACACATGTCCTACTAGTGTGTGGATGTATATGTTGGTAAATGTGTTTTCATGGTGTCGAGCCGGTACAGGACAGTCACATGAAATGAAGATTATATTCTGTCGGCTCTCGGCCATATCCCAGCTACCACTTCATGCCTACTTTGTCTTCGATGGACCGGACTGCCCTCAGCTGAAGAGGGGTAAGGACGTCACATCTCCGTCTGCACCACGCCTCCTCGTACAATGCTTTCAAGAACTTCTGATAGCATTCGGGTTTAACTGGCACATAGTAAGTGGTTTGTTGACTGTGAACTTGAGCAGAGTCTAACAGAGCTTGCCAGGCTCCAGGAGAGGCGGAGGCAGAACTTGCCTATCTCCAGTCTCTCAGGCTTGTTGACGCTGTGGTGACACCATATAACGATGTGCTGTTGTTTGGCGCGACTTGCATCATCCACAGGTTGGTTTGAAATATTGCAGCTGGTGCTAATGCCATACTCACACATGAAATGGTAGCATCCCACATATTGGCAGGTACGAAGACATCTACATTTACACTCTGGATTCCATAGAAAAGAATGCATCCCTTGAATGGGGCGACTTTCTGCTGGTTACACTTATGTGCAGTACAGATGATGATGTAAGTGTTTTACCCAGTACTCCGAAGGCATTACACTCATTTTCAACTAAATGATAGGCTGGCCACTGCTGGTGCAGTGTGGAGGTTGCCTGGCAGTTGGCATATTATGGCTTTGGAAGGTCCCTTTTGGATGCTGCTGTCTCGTTCCAGTTCATAGAGTTCATGAGCTTCGTTGCTAAGTGGTGTGAAGACATCTGTGAGGTTCTGAGAACAGATCCTCAGAGTCTCCTTGGACGTAAGCATTATGAGCTTGCCCGCATCATCAAGGAGGAATGCACCGAGTTCCTGGACCCTGCCATCCTGGCAATGTACTTGCTACCCCTCACCTCTTGGTCGGACAGACATTTCCCTGTCACCGTACTGACTTCTCGTCAGCCTGATCTCCAGTCCCTTGCGGCATTTTGCCTGCAGCACCTGTCCTGGTCTCCGGACATTGTCCAGTCTGAGTTGGTGGATGCCTGTGCTGGTACCACTATGCGCGCACTTCTGCAGGTGAGCTCCACAGCTGTGCTAAACATGTCCACCCAACCGCTTATCTCTCACCATGTACAGCTACCAGGCAATGCCGACAGTGAGGGGTTGCGACGTGGCCTTCGAGTTTTAAGCTATTCCGACAACAACTCGTTATCCACTGACAAGATATCTGTGCCAAGTTGGCCCCTCACAGTGCTGGGTGAGGACAGCAGTAACAAGTCATTCTATGAAATGGAGATTCCAGCCATTGTATTGGAGTACTCACGGCCTGATTTGGTGCAAGGCCCTGCCTGTCTATCCTCCCGGCTGCCATGTGTGGAGTCGGGGGCTGAGGATCAGTCACCTGAAAGTCAGGTCAACACTGACACCATACTGTCTGTGGAAGCTGGAGTTTATGAGCTCATGAGCGAGGACTAGGTCAAGACTAGCACATGCACACATCTCCATCAGTGTAGTGTCATATCAGTCTGTGAGTGACGTGTCATGTGCACTGCCTGTGTTGTCCCCTTACAACACCTTTAGCAAGCTGCGTAATGCCAATATTTGTACGAGAACATTCAAAGGGGGACCCACTACTCAGATGACCCTCAACACCTTCCATTATGCTGAGTCCGATATCGCATAGGACGTGGCCTCCCAGGACATACCACATATCTTCCTCACATCATGTCATGCAGTCGTTGCACCAAAATTGTCACTTTTATGCATCCAGTCACCTGCTGCCAGTCCAGCCATGAAGCTTTTGAGTGGGTCCGAACGGGCTACTCAGATGACCCTCAACATCTTCTGTTATGCCAAGTCCAATATTGCATAGGACAGGATGGTGGCAAAGAACATGCAGCAAGAACTTCCGTATGGGTTGCTTCGGACTGTTACTGCTGCGGTCGAGACTTGGTATGACCCCAGCCCTGTGTCAACCATTATCGAAGAAGACTCCATGTTCATCGAATCCTTCTTTGCTATTCCAGATGAGGAAATCGAATCAAAGCTCCATCTTCAGTCACCATGGCTTCTTTGGCTGGCACTTGATCGCACTAGAATGTTTGATCGAAAACTTACCATGGATATGTTGGTAGCCACGTTGCTGAGAGCTTCAAGACAGGTCTCTTTGTCATCTGGAGTGAAGACAACATGGGGAAGCTTGTTATTCATTGTCGGGTGTTGGTTCTCCCCACCCTCCAACACCTCCCCAGGACAAGGATGATGATGGGTTGGGTACAGTGGAAGAAGACGTCCTCCTATGCCAACTGGAGAATATGATGCTAAACCTGGTCAGCTTGCATGGTGTACCTGGCATACATCAGGTATTTTTTTTGGAGGACGATAAGGTATACATCAGGAAAATTTTAATGAAATGATAATGTTATATAAGACTTTATCTACCGTGTAAAGCCCTATAAGGTATATCATAATGATATACACATTGGTAATGCTATATATTCTCTGGGAGCCTTGGCAGCATAGGTCAAAAGTTATCATTCAGGTAGAGTGGATCATATGTATCAGAATGTGAACAGTAGATCATATATGTCTTTCATTTTCAGACATTACCAACAATTGTCATTGACACCACCAACAGCTTAGAAGTAAAATCTGCTATAGCAACCTTCAATTGGACTTATCAATCATGATATTACCAGAAAGCAATTCCATTCCATATTGTTTACATAATCAGTACCTACTCATTACACTACCTACTAAGTATGAACTACTTAAACCTCCAAAAAAGCGAAAATTAAACAGGGAAAGACACTCACAGATGACTTCACACAAGGGTACACTTACCTGGATATGAACCCTAAGACTTAGAGTCTTAGAGTGACTCTTGCCCTGAGGTAGAACTCAGAGACAAGAGTGAAGAAGAGAGAGCATCAGCAAACTAGACATCACCTGGCCAGAACTGGCCAGAGCTGGCCAGACTCCCAGCTCACCCAGAAAGGTCCCCCTCTGGCCAGGACTGGCCAGACAGGGTTCCAGAGTTCCCAGAATCCTGGCCCATCACCTCTGTCCATACTTTTACTATGCTTTTTTGCTAATGCCACTACCATTTTTTGCTAATACCACTACTACGCTTTTTTGCTAGTCCCACTACCATTTTTTGCTAATACCACTACTACGCTTTTGTGCTAGTCCCACTACCATTTTTTGCTAATACCACTACTACGCTTTTTTGCTAATCCCACTACCGTTTTTTGCTAATACAACTACTACGCTTTTTTGCTAATCCCACTACCATTTTGTGCTAATACAACTACTACACTTTTTTCCTAATCCCACTACTGTTTTTTCCTAATACCACTACTACGCTTTTTTCCTAATCCCACTACCATTTTTTGCTAATAACACTACTACGCTTTTTTCCTAATCCCACTACACTTTCAAGCTAATAGGAACTCAGTCACACAGAAATCAAATCAAAAGTAGTAATATATTCAAATTCAAGTACTACCACATAATAGCCTAATACAACTACACTTTTTTGCTATTAACACTACCTACTACACTTTTTACTAATAGTACTACGCTTTTTGCTAATACTACTACCCCGTTTGCTAATACTACTACGCTTTTTGGTACTACTACTACACTTTTTTCTAATACCACTACACTTTTTGGTAATCAAATGCATGGTAGTAGTGGGCTAATGGCATACACTACCCCACAGTAGGAATTGGCCTTTGTTTGGTCGGCTTTGGCTGCTTGCGCGAAAGGTGCGAGTTTTAGTGTCCACTATATCGCGTTTTGGGGTATTTTTGTGACTTTGCAAAATTTCGAGGCATTAGTGGCTGTGCCCACTACACAACAATCCTAATGATGACTACGCTTTTTTGCTAATTAATACTACTGTACATTTCCTAGTCACACTACAAATATTTGGTAGTCAAAAAAGCGGACTCTACTACACTTTTGGTAATCAAAAGTGTACACAACATTTAACTACTCAAACACTAATCAACACTACGCTTTTTTTGGTAGTCAAAAAAGCGAACTTTTACTACACTTTTGGTAATCAAAAGTGTAAACAACATTTAACAACTCAAACACTAATCAACACTACACTTTTTTGGTAGTCAAAAAAGCGAACTTTTACTACACTTTTGGTAATCAACAGTGTACACAACATTTCACTAGTCAAACACTAATCAACACTACGCTTTTTTGGTAGTCAAAAAAGCGGACTTCACTACACTTTTGATAATACACATCTACACTACACTTTGCTAATCAAAACACTACAAAACACTACACTTATTTGGTAGTCAAAAAAGCGGACTTCACTACACTTTTGATAATACACATCTACACTACACTTTGCTAATCAAAACACTACAAAACACTACACTTATTTGGTAGTCAAAAATGCGGAGTTTACTACACTTTTGATAATACACATCTACACAACACTTTGCTAATCAAAAACTACAAAACACTACACTTATTTGGTAGTCAAAAATGCGAACCTTTACTACACTTTTGGTAATACAAATATCTACACTACACTTTGCTAATCAAACACTACAAAACACTACACTTATTTGGTAGTCAAAAATGCGCCACAACACTACACTTTTGGTAATCCAAATGTACACTACACTTTGCTAATCAAACACTACAAGACACTACACTTATTTGGTAGTCAAAAAAGCGGAGTTTACTACACTTTGCTAGTCAATTACTAATCAACCACTACACTTATTTGGTAGTCAAAAATGCGGACTTTACTACACTTTTGCTAATCAATAGTCTACACTACACTTTACTAATCAAACACAACACTTATTTGGTAGTCAAAAAAGCGGAGTTTACTACACTTTTGCTAATCAATAGTCTACACTACACTTTACTAATCAAACACAACACTTATTTGGTAGTCAAAAAAGCGGAGTTTACTACACTTTTGGTAATACAAATCTACACTACACTTTGTTAATCAAAGCACTACACTTATTAGGTAGTCAAAAGTGCGGAGTTTACCACTTTTGCTAATCAATAGTCTACCCTACACTTTGCTAGTCAATTACTAATCAACCACTACACTTATTTGGTAGTCAAAAATGCGGACTTTACTACATTTTTGGTAATACAAATCTACGCTACACTTTACTAATCAAACACAACACTTACTTGGTAGTCAAAAAAGCGGACTTTACTACACTTGTGCTAATCAATAGTCTACACTACACTTTGCTAATCAATTACTAATCAACACTATGCTTATTTGGTAGTCAAAAAAGCGGACTTTACTACACTTTTGCTAATCAATAGTCTACACCACACTTTGCTAGTCAATTACTAATCAACACTACACTTATTTGGTAGTCAAAGAAGCAGAGTTTACTACACTCATTAGGTAATCAAAAATGCGCCACAACACTACACTTTTGGTAATAAAATGTACACTACACTACACTAATTGTATTTTGCCTGTATCTCAACCATTTTTGCAGGTATGGATGGGATAGGCATACCTCTGGGGTCCTCTAGTCAGGCACTACAACTTTTATTATGACATCTTTGAAATTTAATTTTTGAGATGTCCAATTTTTTCAGTATTTTGCATTTTTCTCACCCATTTTTGGGCATATCAATGAGATAAGCATATTCCCATGATCCTGTGATCCAGCCCTACAACTTTTGTTATGACATCATCACTGTACAGCCACTTTTTGTTTTTGACAAACTGTGACTCCAACTGAACTTTGCAAATATCTCACCCCAAAAAGGAGATATTGCTGAGGTAATCATATTCCCATGGTCCTGTGATCATGGGCTACAACTTTTGTTCTCATTGTGGCTGTGCACCTGGAGGGTTGGAGGGTCTGGGCAGGTCTGGGAGGGTCTGGGAGGTCTGGAATCATTTTTCAAAAGTCCTGGGAGCACTGGAAAGCTGGGGGGGAAACGTCTGGTTTGCTGATGAGAAGGGGAGAGAGGATGAGTTTATATAACATGTACTATACAGTCATTACAAAGACATTCCCACACTTGTGGCTGGGGAAGAGTTGTTCAAATGATCATAAAATGACATAGATGACAAGACTAGACATTGATGATCAAAGTGAAATCAGACTGAAAAGAATATTGTCATTCATATCATGATGATATTATCTGATGAGCAATTATAATGTACTGTCAATTACATGACATTATTATATATGACATATCAGCTCTTGTCATCATTATATCATGATGATAAAAGTATTGTAATTCTTATATCAGGCCTATATGCAGTTGACCAGATAGTAAAATGTCTGCCAGGTTATCTAATGCATTATCTGACTGTTATCATTATGATTTGTGGATGATCATGCCTTATACACCATTATCCAATTCATATCAGACAGATAACTACTTAACATGATTATCTGGGAATACCAGCACTTCAAACCTCCCCTGATGTATGTTAACGGTGAGGGGGGCATCAAAACGAAGAAGGAATGGGTCTTGGAGACTGACAGTGTCAACTTGAAGGTGGTGGTGTGCATTCTGGGTGTCAACTTCACTCGCACATACTCGGAACAGCTGTGTGGGAGACCTTCAATATACTTGGGATTGAAGCCGCACACACAGCATCGCAGCAATAATGAAGGAGTCATCGAATCTGACAGTTCGTATGTGAACTACCGTCATTTGGCATTGCTTTGCGACCTCATGACCTGTTGCAGGACACTCATTCACTGTATCAACCCCATGATCTGTACCCCTTTGTCACAATGGCTCGGTCTGCATGGTAACTACACTGGCTTTGATTGTGGATACCAAGGATCAGCAGAAATGGGGGACTTTGCATCTTTCACCTCGATTTGAAGGTTGGTCCACATGGTTTCTTCATGGCCCCAGCCACTCCTGCCTTGCACCTTGAGAGGGGTTCCATTGCCAAGCTACTAGACGAATGTGCTAGGTCTGCTATCCAACACAACATGGTAAGGCTTCATCTTTGCATCATAGACTGACTAAACTGACACCTTGCAAGGTTCTTGTGACCAGTGACCCAAATGCTGGGGAGTCTGCCCTCGCGAATGCATTGTTGGATGCAGGAGGCCACGCCAGTCAATCAGCATCACTGCATCCTGTGAAGTCAGTGGTGCATCCGGGAACAAGCACTGCAAGCATTGTACAATTTTTCTTAGGCAAACATGCTGAAAAAATCCAGGGAAGAGATACTAATTTTTAATCAATGTCATAGGAGAAAATATACTGAAATTGTGTATTATTTTCTTTCTTTGATCTGTGCATGAACATGGATTGATAACACTATCCATGCCCTCTGTTTGAACAATTTGACTCAATTTCCTAGATTTTCTTTTGTAGAATATTCTGGAAAACACATGGATTGTTTGTTCCATTTTCTTTACATTTTTTGGAAGATAATAACCTATTATTACTGCATGGGACACTGTAGGAAATTTGTAGCATATTACTGGACAAGAAACTAAGAGATCATTATGCTTTTTTTTCTCTGGAATATGCTATGAAAAGTCTGTTTATTTTCCATCAGAAAATGTAGTGAACACTAGCATGTTCTCAATCAAAATAGCAAGTAAAATACCAAACCTTTCTCTTATGCAAAAATAAGTCAACATATAATAAATATCTTAGACAAATATATGCAATGATAACATAAGTAATGGAGAGCATATTTCAGAGAGAAATATTTTTACACTTTTTCTGAGAAAAGATATTGAAGATAACATTTTAAGTTTTCTGACTTGTGTCCCCCTTGAAAACTTACTGACCTCCATATGTTAATTCCAACATCCTGCTGCCTCAGTGCTGCTGTAGTGTATATATACTTGCACAGTACCCCAATGTCTCTTTGGTATGAATATTGACATAAATTCCCCACTCTGAGCCTCTGTCTCTCACCTCTGTGACCCTCTGACCTCTTGGTACTTTGCCCATCTCTGAAATACAAGGGCTGAGCTTGTACAAGGGGGTAGCACACAAGCTGCACCTGAGATATTGAAGATAACATTTTGTATGTTTGAAAGAAGAAATTCACACAAAATGTTCACCTCCAACCATGCCCCAAAAGGGTAAAATGCCCTTGGACTTGTGTGGAAATGGGTCAGAAGGTGTTGGACTTCTGACCCTCTGCTCCACTGGTTGGAAATCCATTGGCCCCTTTTGGCCCTTCCCCACACTGCTCTGCTTGTCAGAATTCTGTTGGTACCCTGAGAACCCTTGGGTTGGGACCAAACTTGACAGGTTGAAGCAAAGTGGGGACAGAGTGGTTTGCTGAACTTGGTCATGTGAACTATGTCAAAAACATACTGCATGGAAAGCTGGGTGCCAGCTGCCATAGTGTCTTCTAGTTCCTCCTTACTTATGACAGGAACTCACTGGCCTTTTGGTTTTGCTGTGGGGTCCTTTGGCCAGGTAGTGGTTGTTGCAGGTGCATGTTTGGTAGCTCTTTGGGGTGGATCCTACACTTGTGTCACTGGAGTGGACTCACAAAAGTGCTCCCAGAATCAGAGATGTCTTCCCAATCACCAAGAAGAATCCACAGAACACTAGCCTCCACCAGAGCCAGCAAGTTGATGTGAGTGTGTACCTTGGCTGTAGTGACCTCAACCTTTGGCTGAGAGTTCAATTGCTATGTCAGGCCACACACTCTCCTTGTTATAAATCTTTTTTTCTTGTTTGATACAGCTCATGATAAACTGGAGGAGAACAGGCAGGGAAAGGCTAGTGGACTCATCTCCACATCCTTGTCAGGGTCACTGACATATTCCCAAACTTCACCATTCTCCTCTTCATCAGGGTCAAGAGGAACATCTCTATTGATCTCTCAGGATTGTAGCTCTGAGATACAGGGCCCCAAAGGGTACTGACAGAAGCAGAGTGGTGCAAGGAGGGGCCAAAAGGGGCTGACAGAGGTGGGCAAAGTACTGGATGGTCAGAGGGCCTCAGAGATGGGAGACAGAGGCTCAGAGAGGGGAACTTCTGTCAATTCTACAAATGGATAAGAACATGGCAGAGCACTCACCAACAGCCAATCAGAAACCAGACCAAAATCTAAATTTAATGCTGCTCAACCCTTCAGAGCACCATGCAGTACAGGTGTCCCAAAAGGGTAATGCCTGCTAATGACAATGGCATTGGACTTGGGTGGAAATGGGTAAGAAGGTGTTGGAGTAGCAGGTGGGGGTGTTGGAGGTGGTGCAGGAGCATGGGAACAACACAGATGAGGCATGGTCATGACAACCTTGGTTGGTGGTGGCCAGGTGACCCTTCCAGTGCTGACAGCAATCCTTGAACCAACACCATCAAATAAGGGGTCAAGCCTGTGGAACTCATGTGGGCATGAATGGCTTGCAAGTTCTGGAGGGAACTGGGTTGGTGCTACTGCTATTGTCCTTGTATGTGTGTTGGGAAAGGGTGCGGTGACAGTATACATATGCCATTCCTATACAGTATATTATTATTGAGAATATACTTTGATCATGCACAGTGACAAAAAACTGCAAAATTTCATCATTTAGAGCACCTTTTTTCCTCTACTCATGCTGAACATTAAGCATATAGCATTAGTGGAGCAGTATAGGCTCTAATTAGTGTAGTCTGCAAGTTTGCACTGTGTTGCTGTGTGACACTGCCCCCAAAAGGGTGTTTTGCTGATGTCATGTGATTTGCTCTGCAGTGATGTGTGCAGAAACCACTGTGTTGTCTTCAAGGGGTGCCCTGTTGTGATCCTTGTCACCCTGAGAAAAGATACCAGACAAAATTGGAGGAAGAGTTAATGCCTTATTCTGTACCCTATGTGACCACTGAGTCATGCACAACTTTCCAGTCTTGGGAAAGCTGGAGTGGTGAAAAAATAGTGCCTAGGTGCTGCAAGTAGCAAGCTGGTGACCACATGATCTCCCTGGCCATACCCAATCTTGTTTTCTGCATCCATGGTAGTGCCAGTACCAAGCTTTTCTAAAGGATGTATCTCATACCAATTACTTGCTGATATATGCTGGTTTCTGGAAAACCTGTCAAACACTCAGGCTTGAAAGAGTGTGGAAATTTTCTATGACTAAATTCCAAAAGTCTGTGTGTCCAACATACCTTGCACTTTTCACATCCCAATAGATGACTTTGAGAGGGTGAAAACAAAACATTTTGTTTGGATTTTTTTTCTTTCAGAACATCCACAATAAAGCATATCTATCCATCACTTATGTTATCATTACATATATTTGTCTAAAATATTTATTATATGTTGACTTATTTTTGCATAAGAGAAAGGTTTGGTATTTTACTTGCTATTTTGATTGAGAACATGCTAGTGTTCACTACATTTTCTTATGGAAAATAAACAGACTTTTCATAGCATATTCCAGAGAAAAAAAAACATAATGATCTCTTAGTTTCTTGTCCAATAATATGCTACAAATTTCCTACAGTGTCCCATGCAGTAATAATAGGTTATTATCTTCCAAAAAATGTAAAGAAAATGGAACAAACAATCCATGTGTTTTCCAGAATATTCTACAAAAGAAAATCTAGGAAATTGAGTCAAATTGTTCAAATGGAGGGCATGGATAGTGTTATCAATCCATGTTCATGAACAGATCAAAGAAAGAAAATAATACACAATTTCAGTATATTTTCTCCTATGACATTGATTAAAAAATAGTATCTCTTCCCTGGATTTTTTCAGCATGTTTGCCTAAGAAAAATTGTACAATGCTTGCAGTGAAGGGGGTCCAATGTCACTGCAGTGCAGTTTCCAAGAGTGAGGAGGCATGGCATGGCTGACTCGGTGGGTACATCTTTACACTACTATGTCATACCTTAGTCCAAGGCTCTGAAATTCATGCCTCAATAACGTCATTACCATACCCAAAAAAATCTGTATTGAATCACAAAAAATCAAATGACTACCCTACATGACATGCCGGCTACTGTTGTGCTTGGTTGTGAAATAACTCCCACATCACCCACAACCACTTGCGAGGGGGAGCACCTTGTTGTGATGGAGGGAGAGGAGGTCTTGACCATGAAGTGCACATCCGGGTCCCCAAAGAAGCCCAGAAAGAGCCGGACAAGTGTGCCTACTGCGAAGGAACAGGTCAGCTTGCAAGCCATCCATCAAATCAAGGAAGTTGGAAAGCAGACTCACCTTCGGGCAACGAAGACGAGGGAGACATACTCCAGGCATGTCTGCCAAGCACGCTCTTGGTTGCAGAGTCACTTCCCAGTGGAAGGGACTCTGCAGATTCTGGCTCACACCGAAGATGAATCCAATGTCTATGGCAATCTGGGATTCAAGAGTGCATTTGAGAAGGTACCTAATCAATGCTCAGACAAAGCGCTGGCCCTTTACCTTTCATGGAGAGGGTTCCAGGAGAATTGTAGTCAGAGTACGATTGATGGCATTCGAGTGGCATTCAAGACTTTGTGGGACGAAGCATGCGTGTTGCAACCAGATAGTTCCTGCATGGACTTGTCGGCTGATACCCAGACAGCGACGGTGCGATCTTCCATGGGGACTGGCATCACAACGATGCATGGAACTGTTGGGAGGGTAACCAGGTGCTGTTGGCAGAAGTCAGCGACATCATAGCATCCATCAGGCACAAAGTCAGCTCCCAGGGAGCTGAGAGGACGCACTCGGGTGCCATGAAAAAGGAATACATGGATCGGATACTCACCTGGTCAGAATCTCAGTGTTCGCTGCAAATCCCATTCCAGTATATTTGTCTTGCAATGATGGGGTTTCAAGTGCTGCCCCCTGGTGAATTCTTGGGCAAAAATGTGAAGCTGAAGATCATGCGGCACTTGCAACACCTGGCCTGTGGCACAACTGCATTCACACTCTGGACAAGGTCAGTTCCACCAGCATGTGCTTTACCTGTGATATCAGCAGTGGTTTTTGACGGCAGTTGGTGACAGAAACTATGAACTTGTGAAGTTGAAGTGTGGGGACATCTACCTTGACAAAAGAGTTATAGACAGTGTGTTCATGAAGTACCTGCAAGGCGAGGAACAGTCGCTCACCATAAATGACCTCAATGTCTACTTTGAGATCCACCTGAAAAATCAGAAGGGTTGGCAGAGGAAGCTTGACAAGGGCATGAAGGAAGCTGACTTATGATGTGTGTCCATCCATATATCCATTGTGATTTGGCAAGGTGCACTGTGCTTACCCAAACCTCCCTGTTGGCACATGCCAGCCAACTGCTACAGGATTTACCTGTGACCGGATATGGGCCAGGCATGTGATGCATTCCTATGACTCACGTTCTGGATGAAGTGGGTCAAAATCGTCCATCT
This sequence comes from Pisolithus microcarpus, assembly GCA_024613185.1. NCBI lineage: Eukaryota > Fungi > Basidiomycota > Agaricomycetes > Boletales > Pisolithaceae > Pisolithus > Pisolithus microcarpus. The sequence continues at coordinate 912,908 of JANFAI010000010.1, read as the reverse complement.
TGGCTGACCAATGGCCAACGATGACTTCTTGTTCCCTGCTTTGGGCACAAATGGGGTGCTGCAGCCAGGCGAGCTGCTCTCTCATGACATGGTTCAGAAGTGGATTGATGAGGCGGTGGTGGGTGCTGGGATTCGAGGGACATTCTCAACATGTTGCTACCATCGTGGTGGGGCCCAGTATCGGTTCATGTTTGCGCTGGTGGGTCAGCAATGGACCCTCGCACACGTTTGATGGTGGGGTGGGTGGGCAGAAGGTGAGCATGTGAGTGGTACAACTTCCTATCTGGGTGTGCAAGTATGTGAAAACTGATGCTGTTACCACTTACTCCACACCACCACATACCACGTAGCATGATATGCTGATGCGATACCTCCTCGACGAACTCCATTGCTACGAGAATGACCATAGTGACACCCTGTGACCCATCTCACGCAAAGCCAATGATTCGTTTGCAGGTGAGGCTGCCCTCACCTGGCCAGCGTCCACTGAGGCCCTCCAAATGGCCCATGAATCACTGACAGCAGATGTGGCAGTGCTGCATGCGACTGTGAAGGAAGTCTCTTCAATGGTGTCAGCAGACATGAAGGAGATCTGTCGGCAACTGAGTGACATGGGCCATCTGGTTGCGAGGACCTTGGCCCCAGGCCCCACACATTTAGCACCCAACGCCAACGGCATCGCGTCACCCAGTGAGCACATTCACTTTGAGTTGTAGCTCCCACCATCCCCACTGACCAAGTCAATCCATACCAGCTTGTCAGCAAAGTTTGGCTGTGCCATCAATGATCCAGCCCACTCGGGCAACCACCCGGTCTTACCCACCCCCCATCATCAGTCTACAGCCCACACGACTCACAGCATCACAACCCATCCAGCGATCAGGCCCATCCACACCTGTCTCCCTCCATTCATGTGTTGGACCCCAGAGGACTGCCACTGTCAGCACCAGCACCTGCCATACCTCCAACCTGCCCCTGGGACTGCTGATCCCAAATGTTCCCATCTTGCATGTGGATGGGACACGGATGCCCAAGTCAGACTCTTGGAGGGACATCGTATGACACTGGATGGAAGGCGAACCCTGGCTCGGTCTGCACATTCCCCTCAAGGACTGGCCCCATCACTACTACAATGGTCAGTACAGGCGGCAATTCAACACGAAGCACTACCAGTGAAGTGTCGTGGCGACTGAATTCCTTGACGAGTGAGTCACCCCCAACACACAAACTGATGACTTGGGTCCCTACTGACACCTCCTTCCAGATTCCAAGGAGACGAGGATGCCTTCCTGAAGGCTTATGGAGATGCCGCCCGTGAAGGCCACACCAAACTGCTCAAAGTCATCCTAGGTGCTCACAAGCAGTATCACGGGGATGGAGTGCACCGCAGCCACCTCGCAAATGAGCCAGGCCCACAGCAAACTTGAGCCATTGCACACGTTATCTTTTCTCATTTTATGATTGCTGCTACTTTGTCATCCCTCTCCCTTTCTCTCTACTTCGTCGTCATCTCTCTCTTTTTCTTTCTTTCTTCGATGCTTTTGTCAGTTGTGTCACTGGCTTTCTCAGCTTAACTTCATGTTTTCGTGTACTAAAGTCACTGGTGTGGTTACCAGCAGTAGCTTACTATGACAGTCAGTATGCTACGAATGAATCCCAGATTTCTGTTCCCAATTTTTTCATGTTGAACAGTCACAAATATCGTCGATCATGTTTTTGGTGCCTCCATGGCATCAATCCGATCGCATCATCTCTTATCCCATTTTGTTGGAAATGATTCATTGTCCATATTGGGCAATGATGTGGGGCGAGCACAGCTTGCCGAGTGAGCCAATGTGCCGTCGAGGCGTGACAGCTGACATCACCAGGCCCTCGACGGCCCACCCACAGTGTGCCAGGCAGGGTGTGACCGGCCTTCTGTTTCGGGCAGGTGCCAACACCACCACCTGCAAATTTCTCGCACTAAGTGGACTTTGGTGTTGTCTACGAATATTGGTGTTAGCAATGAGCGACATCGGTGAGCATGGATTTTGTACTCCCAGCCCGACCTTTGCCCCAGCCCGACCGCCAAGCAGAACTTTGCAGGGATTATTAAGCATTATTTTCCGGTCACACAGCAATATCCAGTCCGAATCTCCAGGTAAGATTTAAAAGTGGCATTCACCATGACACCTGGCACTCAATTCCTTAGACTCTGACCTCGAGCAGCTACTGACCATCGATCCTCCCAGCCTGACTCCATTGGAGTTGTCGCTGGCCCTGGCCGAAACTGTTGCTTCCAGTCTTCACGCGCATGATGATGATTGCCTTAGTAGCTACACAGCGGGCGAAACCCTCTATGACCCGGAAGGCTACAGGTTGGATATTCTCCCAGCCAGTGCAGAGAGTGACCGGCAGGTCACAGCTGCTGCCCAATACTTCGCTTTATCAGGTGAGTATGCATGGCACTTTGTCACGTGAATAATCTTGATTGTTTGCTCTGTAACAGCGCCTCTCTTCTGACTTCTTCACACCAGAGCCTGTGACTGGTGGCTTTTAGCCGTGGATTGCATGATGGGCGTCTGCCACCGAATTCTGACAAGCAAAATTGACTTAGATTTGCTTGTTGAGTCTAACTTCAAAGTCGATGGTAGGACGATCATATCGGTTGTTTACAATGTGCTTTTCTATCACTGAAAGAGCCGGTGCAATCCTACATGGCAACCGATGGAAGGTGCATACTAACTACTCATGCAATGTTATACTGACTTGATATTGTAGTTTCAAATTTAATCATGGCACCTGGCCAGCCGATGTTCTGGTCTTCCATAGACAACCTAGTCTTTCAATGACTTTTCTTCGAGGAGGTAAGTTCAGTATCAGAACATCCATGTCTCCGCTCACAACGAACTCCGATCATATAGCTTGAAAATGTTGCCTTACCATACCTCATGCACATATGGCATACAGCAGATAGTTTTGTCTATCAGTATTATTCGCCTTATGGGTCCCCACCACACCCATCCGCACTTACAACTATGCTCTCACCCCATGCCCTTCTTTCTGCGGACAACGTCCGCTACATCACGTACCTGACGACCTTTCAACCAACAATTGGTTACCTGCTCTTCCATCAAATAAACCAGCGAGAAGGAACGATGTATTGGTTCGTCAACGAGTCCATGCGCAGCATTTTATATTACACCCTCGTCAAACCTGACACAGCTGCCTGGATAGGAGTGCTTGAGATAGTCGCCGATGCGAACCTCAATGTTACGATAAGCCCAGTCATTGGGTTTGTCGTGGAAAAGTTCTCGTTTGTGCTTGCGTGGGTAAGCTGCTCAATACTCATTTTGTTCGTCATGTCTCAATTTTGCAGGTAATCATTGAAATACAGGATCTCTTACTCGAACAGTACTCGCTCTGCCACACCACACTGGGCCAGGATCGTGTTAGGCATGTTGCTGAATTGGAACGCCAAATCAAGGACTTCCTCTCCAGCATTTTGAACAGGACGAACAGGCTACCTCCAGAGACATGCGAAAGGGCTCGGGTGTCACTGCTGGACCTTATACAGCTTACAGTACTAACCGCACCGAGTCCTGATTAGGAGTTGTAACGTGGTCCATTGGTATAGTCTGTTTTTATATCTCTTGTGCATGTATACCGCCTGTTCACTACTTTCTTTCGTGACATCAATTCTCACTGGGATCGGACCTGTTCAGACATAGCCTGGTATCCGAAGCTACTATATTTTGTGTGCATTCATATGAGTGGCTATATGATTAGGCCCCAACTTGGAATGTTCACAGAAAACAGCAAAACAACAGCAAACATATGGTAGTGTGGCAGTAATGTGACAGGTTACACAACTTCGTCGACCAAACACTGGACTCTCGAGTACCTTGGACATTGTCATAGTAAAATGTTGCAAGCCACTCCACAAGCACTGAAGGATTCCCAAACACCCATTCCTAACATCCAGCCTCTAGTTCATGTGCCATTCTACAGCTGGCATAGGAACCAGGGGTTATTACAAGCAAACCAGGTGTCATCCGCTCCTCCTTCACAACTCCATGGAGGGAAAGAGAAAGAGAAACTTGCTGGTTCTGAGGACCAGGAGAAAGGACCTGAAGACACATCTGGGCTTTCTGAATACCAGAAAGCTCTGCAAGAGGCAAGCAAGTATGTGGTAGGTCTTATGATAATGTTGAGGGTCCATCTGCATTGCTAACTCACTTAGATGTTGCCGTATTTTGTACCCCCGCCTAATGTGGGGGTCATGGTCGACAACTTCACAGAGATGCTGCAGAAGAAGGAAGTTTTCCTTACAGAACTAGCAGACATCCAGTTCGCTTGTGAGGATTATGAGACTGCTTTGCGCCGATATCTTGGTGACGCAGAGGTAGAACGACTTGTGTGGGCAAATTTTACTATCCGGAAGCCACAAACTGTCAAAGGGAGGTACATCACAGTGGTTGCTGCAATAGCTATGCATGATTTTTGTCTGTCTCGTGAGCCGCTGGTAAGTTCCTCAAATACTAACTGGGTACATAGTGGCACTGACGGTTGGTTTCTGAACAAGCCATAAAGCCTCTCCACAAAGTCTGAGAAAGCAAGAGGGATTCTTTTTATCATTTTGCCACCATGTTGGAGTTCTAGTGATGTGAACAAGGGCGAACTCCTATTACTATTTTTCTCATGTGTCCCTGTATTTTCATGTATCAATCGCACAATGGAAGACATGTAGACCATACTGACTGGTGCTCTGCTGGAACTTACAATTGTGACGATTGCTACTGAACACATGATTATGTCATGAGTACGAGCATGCAGTGATCAGTGCCACCACCACTGCTCCTACAACTTTGAATCCTGCTCACCAAAGTGCCGCAAAAGCCGCAAAACCAGAACTCACCCAACTTTTGTTGAACAACTAGTTCTCTATCTAATATGGGAGCCTGGCATTTTTGCACTTTAGCTTGTGATCACCTCGCAGATCATAGCTAAAGGTCCACTGCCTAAGCCGTTGAATCTAATGCAAATACCATGTCATTAATTACCTTTCTAGAGTGGCAGGTGCAACTAGAATCTCCATGTCAGAATTGGTCAAGAAGATTGCTGCATGGCGCAGAATGCAACCCAAACAAGACCAAAAAACCTTTACCTTCTAACATTATCGTTCAGTGATGCTCGGACAAGCTTGATGTAACTCAGAGTGGGCCAAGATATGACAACATCTTAGTGTCCATAACTGAAGTTTTAGGAAGACATGCTACTTATTACAGCTGCTAGCCAAGGATGTTTATTGTGAGGAGAGGGTGCTCTCCACAGTATGGCTGCTGTTTCATCACAGCATGCTGTGAGTCACTGTCTTCAGATATGTAGTTGTACTCTAATCCTCAACTGTGTTGTGTACGAATTGTAGAGGGACACTGAGTTGGACCCATTTCTCTGCCCTGCAAGCCAGACTGCACACCTCCTTGCCTGCACCCGGGCCCTTGGTCACCTCCCTTCAGTCAGATCCTATCCTATGGTCATGGCCTCCATGCTTGAAATGCCAAGCCAAGTGCATAGCCTATGTTCTGTGGTAAGTTGGTAACTGTAACAGCTACACATTCCAGACTTACTATCCACAAGTGTTGCTACCTCACTCTTCAGCTCCTTAGGGCCGAGGCTGGTATCTTGTGGTTTTTGGGTGATCTGTAGTGTGGTGGGTAGGTCGTTCTTCAGTGCAGTAGGTGCCAGAATTTTGATTGGTGTTTTGTCACAATTGTGATGCCAACCAGACCTGCGTGACACGCGCGCAAATTCAGAATACCTACTTCCTCAAGCCATCAATCCCTGGCCGTTTGGAGGTATAAGCCATCCACATCACTGCTGTATTCAAGGTTGTTTGATCTAGTTGAATACTGTGCAGTCATGGCAGAGGTTACATTCTCACAAACTTGTGTTTGTGGTCGGATGTTCAGTGACCTAGGTGCCTTCATGCGTCACGAGAAAGGATGTTGCAAGGGCAAAAAGTGACTCGCCAGTGTGTTGGAGAAGGTAAAACAAGTCTATCAGAGAAAAAAAGCTAGGCTTTTGGTTGCTCGTGTGATCTCCGAATTGGACAACACTGGCATTGAGCTTGCAAGTACTTTCGATGCAGACCAGGTCCATGGATTTCAGCTTGCTGAGTCGACTTTACAGCAGGTAAGAGGTTGAAACTTTCGTTCTTCAGTCAAGTAAATGACGAAGCAACTTATAATAAATTTACAGCACAAGCCATTGCAGGATGATGATCTACCCTTAGCTCAGAGAAGGGCTTGGCGTACCAATCGCCGGCTACCCTTACGATTTCGGGATATGCTTCCCAAGCCGCCGTTACCACTTCCCCCTACCAATTTGCCTCGATCTTCAATATTGCTGGTGCCACAAGGCAACCTAGCCTCGTCTTGTGACACACCACCGGCTCATGCAGAGGAACTTTCTTCCTCTCTCCACTCCTTGCCGCGCAAGATATTCAAGTCACAGATCAATAAATTCGGCTTATTCCGTGCATATGACACCGACATCCTCCCCAGTTATGATCCAGAAGATCCTTACTCAGTCAATAATGCATGTGTGGTTAACTCCAATCCTGAGATGCAGGACAAAGTACATATGAATCTGTACTTCCCCTACCCAAATGAGGGTGCATTATGCCTTGGCAACTGGTACTGGAACCAAGGTGCTCAGAAGTCTCGGGAGTCTTTCAAGCAATTGATTGACATTGTCAGGGACTCTTCCTTTTCACCCGCTGTTGTGGCTCACACCTCGTGGGATGCTATCGATGATCAGCTTGGCCACAACCAATTCGATGGTAATCAACCAAAGTGGCTTGAAGAGGATTGTGGATGGAAGTGTTCGTCGGTCATGATATCGGTCCCATTTCACAATCATGCGAAGGATCCTGGCCCGAAGAACTATACTGTCAATGGATTTTACCATTGCTCACTTACTTCGATCATCCATGAAGCGGTCACCAATCCAGCACATGTGCAACACTTCCACTTTGTACCATATGAACTGCGGTCATCAGCAAACTAGACATCACCTGGCCAGAACTGGCCAGAGCTGGCCAGAACTGGCCAGAGCTGGCCAGAACTGGCCAGAGCTGGCCAGACTCCCAGCTCACCCAGAAAGGTCCCCCTCTGGCCAGGACTGGCCAGACAGGGTTCCAGAGTTCCCAGAATCCCAGCCCATCACCTCTGTCCATACTTTTACTATGCTTTTTTGCTAATGCCACTACCATTTTTTGCTAATACCACTACTATGCTTTTTTGCTAGTCCCACTACCATTTTTTGCTAATACCACTACTACACTTTTGTGCTAATCCCACTACCGTTTTTTGCTAATACAACTACTACGCTTTTTTGCTAATCCCACTACCATTTTTTGCTAATACCACTACTACGCTTTTTTCCTAATCCCACTACCATTTTTTGCTAATACCACTACTACGCTTTTTTCCTAATCCCACTACCATTTTTTGCTAATAACACTACTACACTTTTTTCCTAATCCCACTACACTTTCAAGCTAATAGGAACTCAGTCACACAGAAATCAAATCAAAAGTAGTAATATATTCAAATTCAAGTACTACCACATAATAGCCTAATACAACTACGCTTTTTTGCTATTAACACTACCTACTACACTTTTTACTAATAGTACTACGCTTTTTGCTAATAGTACTACGCTTTTTGCTAATACTACTACCCCGTTTGCTAATACTACTACGCTTTTTGGTACTACTACTACACTTTTTTCTAATACCACTACACTTTTTGGTAATCAAATGCGTGGTAGTAGTGGGCTAATGGCATACACTACCCCATAGTAGGAATTGGCCTTTGTTTGGTCGGCTTTGGCCGCTTGCGCGAAAGGCATGAGTTTTAGTGTCCACTATATCGCGTTTTGGGGTATTTTTGTGACTTTGCAAAATTTCAAGGCATTAGTGGCTGTGCCCACTACACAACAATCCTAATGGTGACTACGCTTTTTTGCTAATCAGTGCTACTGTACATTTCCTAGTCACACTACAAATATTTGGTAGTCAAAAAAGCGGACTCTACTACACTTTTGGTAATCAAAAGTGTACACAACATTTAACTACTCAAACACTAATCAACACTACGCTTTTTTTGGTAGTCAAAAAAGCGAACTTTTACTACACTTTTGGTAATCAAAAGTGTAAACAACATTTAACTACTCAAACACTAATCAACACTACGCTTTTTTGGTAGTCAAAAAAGCGAACTTGTACTACACTTTTGGTAATCAACAGTGTACACAACATTTCACTAGTCAAACACTAATCAACACTACGCTTTTTTGGTAGTCAAAAAAGCGAACTTTTACTATGCTTTTGGTAATCAAAAGTGTACACAACATTTAACTACTCAAACACTGATCAACACTACACTTATTTGGTAGTCAAAAAAGCGGACTTCACTACACTTTTGATAATACACATCTACACTACACTTTGCTAATCAAAACACTACAAAACACTACACTTATTTGGTAGTCAAAAAAGCGGACTTTTACTACACTTTTGGTAATACACATCTACACTACACTTTGCTAATCAAAACACTACAAAACACTACACTTATTTGGTAGTCAAAAAAGCGAACTTTTACTACACTTTTGGTAATACACATCTACACTACACTTTGCTAATCAAACACTACAAAACACTACACTTATTTGGTAGTCAAAAGTGCGGAGTTTACTACACTTTTGGTAATACACATCTACACAACACTACACTTACTTGGTAATCAAAAATGCGCCACAACACTACACTTTTGGTAATACAAATGTACACTACACTTTGCTAATCAAAAGTCTACACAACACTTTCCTAATCAAACACTACAAAACACTACACTTACTTGGTAGTCAAAAAAGCGGACTTTACTACACTTGTGCTAATCAATAGTCTACACTACACTTTGCTAATCAATTACTAATCAACACTACACTTATTTGGTAGTCAAAAAAGCGGACTTTACTACACTTTTGCTAATCAATAGTCTACACTACACTTTGCTAATCAATTACTAATCAACACTACACTTATTTGGTAGTCAAAGAAGCAGAGTTTACTACACTCATTAGGTAATCAAAAATGCGCCACAACACTACACTTTTGGTAATAAAATGTACACTACACTACACTAATTGTATTTTGCCTGTATCTCAACCATTTTTGCAGGTATGGATGGGATAGGCATACCTCTGGGGTCCTCTAGTCAGGCACTACAACTTTTATTATGACATCTTTGAAATTTAATTTTTGAGATGTCCAATTTTTTCAGTATTTTGCATTTTTCTCACCCATTTTTGGGCATATCAATGAGATAAGCATATTCCCATGATCCTGTGATCCAGCCCTACAACTTTTGTTATGACATCATCACTGTACAGCCACTTTTTGTTTTTGACAAACTGTGACTCCAACTGAACTTTGCAAATATCTCACCCCAAAAAGGAGATATTGCTGAGGTAATCATATTCCCATGGTCCTGTGATCATGGGCTACAACTTTTGTTCTCACTGTGGCTGTGCACCTGGAGGGTTGGAGGGTCTGGGCAGGTCTGGGAGGGTCTGGGAGGTCTGGAATCATTTTTCAAAAGTCCTGGGAGCACTGGAAAGCTGGGGGGGAAATGTCTGGTTTGCTGATGGTGGTGGCCAGCTCACAGGGATCATGATGTAAAGGTTCACAGTGAATTGTTTACCTCCACTGCATTCCTTGAGGCACACCAAGAACTGCAGGATTCTCCCCAAGAACCTGGGTGTGACCTCCCTCATGTTGTTGCAGCACTCATGTTCTGGTCGGATTCAACCCAGTTGGCACAGTTTGGCTCTGCTAAGCTGTGGCCGCTCTATGTATTTTTTGGGAACAAGTCCAAGTATCGAAGGTGCCAGCCGTCAAATCATTTATGCTCTCATGTGGTGTATTTTCAAGTGGTAAGCACATTGGGCATTGCCAGTTCAAAAATAACCTGTTTTTTGTCCCTAGCTTCCTGATGAGTTCAAGGACTTTTTGATGGAACACTTCAGAGGAAAATATCCTGGTGATGTCCTTACTACTCACTGCAACAGGGAATTTTTCCATGAGCAGTGGAAAATACTACTTGATGACGACTTCATCATGGCCTACAAACATGGGATTGTCATAATATGTTGCAATGGCATCAAGTGGTGGTTTTACCCATGAATATTCACATATTCTGCCAATTATCCCAAGAAGTACGGCCTGTCTCACCCACCACTCCAACATAGGCTGACCAGTTCTGATCCATTAATACCAGGGTTCTGATAGCATCCATTCACAACCTTGGCAGATGCCCGTGTCCTTGGTGCACAATTCTCATGATGGAGGTACCTGATATGAGCACGCAGCAGGATATCTTGCGGCAGCAGCAACTCACTCGTCTTGACAATTCCACCAGGCAGAAAAAGGTCGCTGATGCAAGACACCTTATCTATGAGGCTAACTATGCCGTCAACACTCTGCAAGTTGAAGCCCTCCTTCGAGACGAGTCTCTCGTTCCCACTTCAGTAAGTGTGGAATGCCCCATTTGATGTAGTGCAGCATGCTCACTCCCAGGTCTGAAGAATGCTTTTTCAGACCAACTCGGTGCATTCGGCTTCAATTTATTTCTCATGCTTGTAGTTGACCTACTTCATGAGTTTGAACTTGGAGTATGGAAAGCCATTTTCTCACACCTCTTACACATTCTAGATAGTCTGAATGAAAGTCAACTGCATGAACTTGATCGGAGGTAATGCATCACCAGAAATGCCTCCCAGCTGTGACAGCTGACATCTTGTGTGATTTGAAGATATTGACTGGTACTGACATTTGGACGAGATACTATTCGACGCTTTTCAAAGAATTGCTCTGAAATGAAGAGGATGACTGCTCACGATTTCGAAGATCTTCTTCAGGTGTGTGGTGTACAGTTCGTTTTACCAGTCATGGTTTATCCAGCTGAATTGCAGTGTGCATTTCTTGTATTCGAAGGCTTACTGCCCGAACCCCATAACTTGAGTGTCCTTGAACTACTCTATACTCTCTGCCATTGGCATGGGTTTGTGAAACTCCACATGCACACTGACGAAACACTTAGGGTAATGGACAACCTGACACAATTGATTGGAAATGTGGTTCATGTTTTCCAGGCTAAGATGTGCGAGGCGTTTGCCACGAAAGAGCTCAGACATGAAGCTCAGTCATGCCAGTGTCATGAGATCTTGTCTCGCTCATCTACTGCACCAGGCAGAGCACCTTCCAAATCTGCGGTGGTCACTCGGCGATCAAAAACTTTCAACCTTTGTACTTACAAACTTCATGCACTCGGTGACTACACCACTACTATCAAGATGTTTGGAACATCGGATTCCTACTCGACACAGTCTGTAAGTCTTATGGTTTGCATTTACACTTTGTGAATTCTGACCTGGTATGAGGGTGAGAGAGAGCACCGAGTTGGGAAAGCTGGGTTTATCTGCACCAGTTGGAAAGCTTTTGTTCAGCAACTGGCTGGTATCGAACACCGACAGGCAAGAATTTGGAAGATTCACAATTCGTTTCGAGCGACCAAGGATCCCTTGGAACCTGTCCCCGACATACCAGAGGAACATTACAATGTCAGAAAATCCCAGCACAGACCCATAGACCTCGCTGACTTCATTAGGAAGAACTCCAGTGACCCTGCTTTGCAGGTAGGTATTCATTCTTATTTTCCACATCAGCCGTAACTGACCGGAGCTGCTAGGAGTTTACTCTAAGACTGAAGCGCCACCTCCTTCCTCGCATCAGGGCAATGCACGTACTGGCCTCAGAGCCAAGTGCATTGCAGCCACTGGAGGGCCTTGATGCCAGCTATGATGTGTCTGAAGTGACTGTCGATCATTTACTGATTAGAAGCAATCGCATATACCAGCACCACGTTCTCCGGGTAAATTATACCACCTACGATGTCCAACGTGGGCAGGATATCTTCAACCCAACCACCAACCATCGTGACATCATGATGCTGGCAACCCCGGAAAATACAGATGAATCGGAAACCATACACCAATGCCACTGTCGCTTCTGTTATGCTCGCATCATCGGTATCTACGATGCAAATGTCCAGTATATTGGGCCAGGGTGTAGCAGTTATCTTCCACGCCAACTGGACTTCTTGCATGTCCAATGGTTTGAGCAAGTACCACCCAACCCTGGAGATGTTTTATGCAGTCTCGACATACTGCGATTCCCTCCCATGAACAAGGATCCTGGTGCATTTGACTTCATCGACCCAGCGGACGTCTTACAGGGCTGCCATCTCATACCGGCCTTTGCAAAAGGCAGGTCCCACCCTGACCATACTTCCATATCATCCCTTTCCAAAGACTCCAATGACTGGAAATACTACTACATCAATAGGTTGGGTGAAACTCAAGTAGCCTAACTAGGATTTTTCGCTCATGAATTTTCAAAGGTTTGTAGATGGTGATATGCTGCTTCGACACCATTGGGGACTTGGTGTTGGTCATACATATTCACATGTTGGTTCACCAGCCGACCATGTTGCAAATTTTGAGCAGCCATCTCTGTCATGCAATTTGCACCGGCCATGCCCAGCGGAGGTAAATGTACTGGGTGAAGCATCTTCTGCTGCAAGTACCTCTATGGCAGCTGAATTCTCACTTGCTGATGGGGATGCACTCGAATGGGAGATTGGCAGGGAGTCTCAGAGTACTGATTCGGAAGTAGACACCATGTCGGATGATGGTTTGGTTGGAATGTACGAGATGTATGGTTCTCATTGTGTTGATGAGGACATATCAGATTAGAGTTTACACATGGACTCTGCTGGGGTACAACTGTATAGCTGAGAGCATGCCACGCCTACTACTTACCATTGTAATAACTATCCCATCGTCTCTCTCTGCAATGGCTGCCACCATCACAATTGCAAGGTCTTCTGTTGAAACACTCTCCAACACACTGCCGTCACTTTGACCTAGTATCCGAGTATAAACCCTCAAAACAAACATGTCTTTTTTTCTGAGGTTGGAAGGCCATGTGAGTTGTATTGTCTCTAGTGCATATCTTCCATTTCCATTGAAACACCCTCCAGCAGTGATGCCACAATGCAGAGGTTGCTTGTCATGACATTGACTTTGACCACATAAAACCAGCTTCGTCAAATGTAACCTCGAATGGTACTGGGAATCAACTCTATCGATTCTGCTAATATACTCAGAGGTGGCATTCTGGCACGTGGGTGATCTGGCTCGACGATGTCTATGGCGTCCTCCCTTTGAGCTAGGTCAACTGCTTCAGGTGCATTGTCAATCTCTTCTGTTTCCATTCGTTGGGATGGAGCAGGGATGAGGACCGTCAAGAAGAAGCATAGGAAGGAAAAGGAGAGCAAAATGGTGGCGAAGGAGAAAGACAAGAAAAGAGAGCGGTCCAAGAACGAGAAAGTCTTGACTAGGAAAGTGTCCAATAGTAGAAAGAGGAAACCGCTGGCAGCGATCTTCCCCAGAACACTTTCTGAACATGAAGAGGAGGACGTTACTCCCAGCCCTGTTCTACCTATCATCATAATGAGGAGGCCATGATCCAGGAATGTTCCGCAGACGAGTAAAACTCTCCAATGAGACTCCTATGAAATGAACGCACCTGCATCCAATGTCTGAACAACTGCTAAGTCATTCGGGTCCTAAAGCGATATATGATGACGGTGACAGTGTGTATTTGTCCAATGTCCCATGCATTTCGTGGTTAAGATGCGTGAACAGACAATGATGATATCTCACTCTTGGAGGCTGCGACAGATGACTTAGCTCAGCTCATCAATGGACTGGATCTGGAAGCCACTCCAGGGAGTTGGGATATATCTCCTAGAAGTAATTGTTCACTGTCATTGCTTGACACCTGGTAGTCCAACACCTTCGAAGAATCAGTTTACCATGGACAGTCCTGTTAGGCCTCTGCGCACCAACCTTGCATCTATCACTTCGCTCCAACCTTATAGCAAGACCCCTGCAGTCGGCTAGGTGCAGATTGGGCAACATATTGCGGCCTGGGCAACCCTGAATGCCAGCATCTCACCATCAAAGCTTTTCCAGCAACCATTAGGGCCACAACCTAAAGAGGACATACCTACTATTCGGATGATGCACAAGAGTACTTTGTCTCCCGCCCCACAGCTGACCTGTTGCCAATTTTCAAGGCTCTTCATCCAGCAGTGTTTAAAGTCCCCAGAGCTACTGCGACAGTTCAGTAATCTGCTGTCCCACTGCTTGTTCTTGGCAACAAAGAGACAGATCGCTCTCCCTTGGCTTTTACATTTGGCTCATTGCACTTGAAGTCTGATTCGCATTGCAGTTCATTGGCATCTCCTGTATCCAAGAAAGGCAGAGGTCATGCCAGGGAATGATGAAGATGACCAGAGGCCAGGGCCTTATCCTCATCTGAGGAGGACACCAAGAAATCATTCAATTTTACTGGGGAAATCAATAAATTCAACAAATCCAGTGCATCGCACCGATGTAGCTTCGTGGAGCAATTGGAGAGCACCCTTCGCACTCCTGTGAAGATCGACCTTCATTCTGACTTTGGGAATTTCTTCAGGTGATTCTCTGCCTTTACCCAAGTACTCTCTACAGGACGAATTGTCAAGGGCGGGACAAAGTACATTCAGCCTTCCGGACAATTATGAGTCTCATGAGCTTCTTTGTGCTCTGTTTATGCTGTGACCCTCTCACACCGAAATAGGTCTGGGCATTGGGAGCTCCTCAGAAGGTAGAGCTAACCCTAGGAGTCCTTTTACTATGAAGAGTACACACCTCCCAAAGACTCGAACCTTCCTGGTAACTATATTATTTCCTCGGTGCTCTGGTTGACCACTCAAATGTATGTTATAGTCCCTCTGGTAAGCTCCCTCTGGGATGGGACTGTCTGGTAGAATGGACATGTTCTGTGCGGGAGGAGACAGAGAAGGGACATCATAAATGTCATCTCAGTATGACAGCTTCTTCCCCTTGTCAACAGCAATCACTGAATGGAAATATAGCTGCTTTTTCATGCAGTTGAGTTCATCGCTATCTCAGGCATTGTTAGGCTTGTTCCAGAGGGCACGTATCGCAGCATGTATGCTAGCGGGAGCCGCGAAGGCGAACACTCTGGAGGATGCTCTAATGTTCAGATGTCTCTTAGTTTATGGGTAATGCCGTAGGTGTCTATACGCTATTCTCATGTGTGGGGTCTGAGGCACTGACATCGTTTCAGGTTGTTGCAACTTGGATTTCATGGTCACTTTGCAGAGATGTGTGAGGCTCCTTTGCAATCCACTTTTGTTGTTGAGTAAGTTGCAGTCATTGTCGCTGTGATTTCACCATTCATTGTAAAACATCTTATGGTGTGACCCGCCATTTCTCATGCGTGTCACGCATTTCGTGATCAGGGATCTGCATAATTTTGCGACATCATGCCAGACTGTAATGTCGCATCCTAGTAAAGGTATAAAAGGGCAGTCCAACTTTTTCATCCCTTCAGTCTGCTTGTGCTCTCTTCGATCCTTTCCTCTCCTTGCACTGCTCTCATGTCTCCTCATGCCTTGTTACAGTCAATATTCTGATTCTGAGGAAGGTCATATGTGGAATGGAACCAAACGTTCACGACCAAGTGTGCTGCAACTGGGACCCAGGAAACACCCATGCATTGTCAATGCCTTTAGTCTCAACATACTGATCCCCTCATAGAAGTGTGCAAGACCCACTGGTGCACCATGGCTGTCACTTTGGCCATGTCGTACATGCCTTTTGTAATGTTCAAACGTTGCTAACCAATGGCATGACTCTCATGGTTGAAGTGGAGGAGAGGGGACCAGAGACTCTGACTCAGGAGTAAGTAGTTGACAGTCGTTTTGGGGCATGCACATTATAGATGACACTCACACAAGGGAAAGGAAGGAGTATTCTGTATTCTGGGAACTGTTGAAGATCATACTGAATCTTGAAGATTGCATCATGTCCTCTTCCGAGCAAGACATGATAGCCGTGGCGGAATTGGTGAGTACGCTTGTACTTGCATAGTCTCTAGTCATCTGACCGCTACAATAGATTCAAAAAGGCACCAGTGTGGCTAGGTCTGATGACATGAAGAGTATGAAGGCCGCAATAATAGATTGGATCACTCCCAAGGGTCAAGCACTCATTCCCCATATTCCTAGGAATGCTAAGACGGGGCGAGGGTTCCATCATGAACGCACTGGTGCATTGCTTTGCCCTGCAGGGTATGAATGGGCAAATTCGGAGTACATCCTTTTTGGTCTACTGTACCCGGAAAAGGTATAATAGGGCATTTCAAAGTTTGAATTCAATGTATGCAAAAAAACAAAAAAGCAAAAACATTTCATCCAAGTTAGTGTGCCGTGCGGCAACATTTGAACTCTGACATGAGCCATGATTGCATGTCAAGTAGCAGTACTAGTCCCTCTTCACCTGTATGCTTCATGGCTAACCCTACGTCAGACATTCAGGAGCTAGCCCCGTCGTCGTCCACCTGTGGCCATGGCTTAGGGAACACACCTGCGACCCTGATGGAGCGGATCCCCAAGATTCGATGGGACGATAAAGATCCCAACATCCGTGCACAAACTGCTTGACTCATCAGCTGGTGTAATACCTACCCAGAGACTCGGATCAAGCTATTCTCAGACTCTCATCAAGAGGCGGTGAACGAAGGGCGGTGGCATCAGCAGATGAGCACGCAAAAGGAGGTATATTTTCAGCAAGTTGTGGATGCAGTCTTCACGCACAACCACGATCTGCACATCCGGCAGCTATATGCCCAATATCCATCCATCTTCATTAAACCAATCAAGAGTCAGTTTCAATCATAAGTTCACCTCACCCTTGTTGCACAATCAAACTTCAAGCTCTGAATTTCTGGCTAATCAGCCACCTTAGGCTTCGCAAGAAGTACAACGATGCCAACAAGACCCTTGGTGCTACTGGGGCGGGCCTTACTGCTATGGAACTGAGGGAGAAGCCGGAGATAAAGAGGCTGCTCGGTGTGTATTCATATCAGCTTGTTAGCATGTGCACTGATCGCTAGCTAGATAAAATTCTCGATACCTTCCCCTGGTGGGAGGACCTCCATGGTTTCTGGAGGACGAATCCATCATACAACACAGTGTTTAGCACAGGTGATCCGGGTCAAGATTTTGTGATGGAAGCTCAGCAGTTCTTCGCTGGAGAGAAGAGTACTGCAACCACGGAGGCGTTACCATTAGTAGGTGATAGTTGGGCTTTGGGTGATGAAGACACTGTAGCCAAGGAAGATGAAGGGTTAGAGTGTGACGACGAGAGTTCCCATGTCCTCGACATGCAGGTATTGCCCCACCCCGAGGTAGCAGTTAGTCCATCCATGAATGCCAATGACAACATCAACCCTGTGCTATGACTCATCTCCACTTCACAGTATGATCCATCAGTTTTCGCCACCACTCCCATCAGTCCCCCCGCATCAATATATTCCAAAGTCACTGCCTCTACCATGACCGGCTTCTCCGAAACATTTTCTCAGTCAGTGCCGGCTGACATCACATCCCCATCCACTACTGGCGTACTAAAAAGCTTATCTTCGCATGCAGTTAAAGTTGGCGCTACTACAAGCGCTGGAAAGGATAAGGGTAAAGGAAAGGTGACCACTGACACCAACTCTATGTCTCTCGGTATTCCCCCTCATGCCCCATCTAGCTCCGGTTCCTTGGCAGCATGCAAATGTCTTCAGGACCCTGGTTCCGATATATCTTCCAAATTATCCAAAGCGTCCAACAGTCTCGTGCAACAAATCCAGAACAGCGCTGAAGTGAAATCTGAGTCGAAGTGGATGAGGATACAAGTGGAAATCATCGGAAAGGAACTCAGGGCTCGTGACAAGAATGCTCAGCAAGAGCATGAGCTCAAAATGAAAATGGTGGGGAATGAGCATGAGTTGTCGATGGCCGGTGAGAAGACAAAGCAGCTGGAACTGGAGTTGAAGTTGGAGCAGGTGAAGATCACTCACTTGGAGGCAGAAAGACGTTTCAGTGCTGCTGAGGAAATGGACTAGGGTCGTCCACTCTTTGTCTTGCTAACATTTCACACCTGTGATCTTTCCTGTTGTTGTACTGTTACTCGATGTAGCCTGGACCCAATGCTATGTTTCGATTCTGCATGAGTGTCTATGTGTGTACAAGCTAAGTTCTAAGCCTGTGGATCAGACGTTCCACCAGGCGGCTATGGAATATTTGGCCCGGGGTTCCTATGAAGTCCTCCCTGTCATCATCTCGCTCATGAATCAAAGGCACACCCCACATCTCCACTTCTTCCATATACTCGTTGTTAGAACTTACGATGCCCAAATCTTCTTCAATTTCGAGGATCAGGTTGTGAAGAATCAAGCAACATCGCATCCACATATTTGTGGATTCAAGGTCATGCTGGTTTTGAATTTGAAAGTGCATATCATGCAGGGATTGAAATCGGCCCTTCAAGGACCCATAAAAATGTTCCGAGTGGACATGTATCTGTAGAATAGATGAATGTAAGTGTAAAGATCTCGACTGAACACATACCTTGGAAAGATGTTGGTTAAAAATTTTGTGCATGTCAGGCATTGACTCCATACTCAATCATTTGAAGGGGACCATGCACCACGGCAGTGATGGGTATGCCAAGTCAGCCCAAATCCACTCGTCGGCTCCAAGGAACGTCTCCAGGTGACGATAAATACGAGTGTGAGAGAATACATTGGAATCATGAAGGCTACTGGGGACTCCAATCACATAGTCGACAATTCTGAGGTTGTGGGGAAGTATGATGACCTTCATAATAGTTAGTGTCATGCCCAAGTCATAGAATAGTACATACCTGGGTGGATAGCGAATAGCACAACTTACGATCATAAAACCCCTCACCATGCCAACCCGGCTTCTGGAAGAGGTTGAAGGGCGACCCATCAATGCACAGAAACCCTCCCCTCCACTCTGAACAGCTGCGGCTTTCGACCCATCGTTTCGCCCGGTCCCGCTCCTCCTGATCTTCTGGTTCCATTGGGTCAAAGTGAATTACATCGTTGTGAAGTTGGAGTAGTGCGATCATGACCTGACAGTAGCAGTTATAGACTGTTCCAATGGAAACCCCAGCCCACTCAGCGACGTCTTCCATAGTGGCCCCATTTCCATAGTGGCCGACTCTGTTGAGAAAAATGGCGAGCTGGACCGATACAGGGAGTTGAGGGTTGTTGGAGTTGTTGCTGAAGATGGGATGATTTTCTAACTTTGCAATGAGGGAGGCAAAGACATCAGGATCCACATGAAGTTTACGATGAAACTTTTTAAGATCATTGTTGAGACACCACTCTTCGAGAAGCTGGAGTTGTGGAGCATGGGGAGCCTTGGTACGAGCAGCCAGGTAACGCAATTTCTCCACCTCATCTGTCAGGGCAATGATAGTGTTTTCAAACGACAGAATCTGGTGGTTGAGTGTCAGTCCAGCTATGAAGCTGGCTTCAGATGTTTCCAGTAGGGACATGAGGGTGTCCACCATGAAATCGGAAAGGGAGGAGTCGGATGACATGTTGGATATGCTAGAATCAGAGTCAGAAACCCGGGAATCAGTATCCTCGTTGCTGCTGGAAGAGTCTAGGAGGTCGATGGCAGTATGGACGAGGTCTTGAAACCTGATGAGCTGAAGATCTCGGCAGGCATTGGCCAGGTCATTCAACAACACCTGGCGTATGCTCTGCCATGGCATGGCAACTATGCAGATCACAATCACTGACTTGATACAATGATAGAACATTCTAAATTTGGTAACTACAAAGATCAGTTGGCGCTTGAATATGAGTCAGAGCTTAAAGTATGTTTTTTTGAATGTTTGGAAATTTTGGTGTTGAAGTGAACTTTGGCGAACTTTGAGACACCCTAATGCATCCCAGGACCAAGGCTAAGCTGCGTAGCGGTCAACTGCAAGTCACTGGTGACCAGTGGCCCCTCTTTTTGTATGTGGACTATTCCTATGATGCTAAGGACCCCTGGAACGGCCTGCTGCATAGCAGCCTCCTGGTTTCGGTAAGTTTTGTTTATTATACTTCTTGTTTGGTGACTTACACCTGAACTGCATGCAGGCTTACAGACATATTTTCACTTCTCCCAGCTCTGTTGATCAAGTGCCGAAAGCAACGTGATCTGGCAATGCTTGTATTCATGGTATGCAAATGGTCACTAAAGCATCGATTGCATATGCCGCCACACAGGTGAGTACTTATGTGTGTGAGTTGTGCACAGATGGAATGTTAAATTTTTACCCAGGCTCGTTTTGCACTTACATCTACCCAAGTATTCTCTCAGACTGACCTTGTCACTGACTCGGAGTGATTTTATATCAGCATCCTCGAGCTTCTCGAGGATCTGGACAAAGCAGATGAGGTAGACCAACTGATGGGATGGTGGAACTGGTACGAGGTCATCAATCCTGTTGGTATGACATTAAACAAGTCAACAGACAGATCTTTCCCTTGTCTATGGAGAGTGAGCGGCTACCTTTGGAGAACAGTGCATTGGCATGAATTCACCAGAAACATGCCAAGCGAAAGGCTAGTGCAGTGGTCCTTGAGAATGAATGACCTCTTGTCATTGCTGATGTAGCTAGACAATCTCTCCGCCTCTTTAAATGTTTTGTGTACTGTTTTTTGCTATGACATTGTCCAGCTTTTGGCCAAATCTGAGGATGGTTTTCAGTGGGACCTGTGTGATTGATATTGCAAGTATGTACAACCTTGATACTGGTTACCAGTGGGACCAGTGTGATTAATATTGTGAGGATGTACAAACTTGATACTGGTTACCAGTGGGACCAGTGTAATTAATATTGTGAGTATGTACAACCTTGATACTGGTTACCAGTGGGACCAGTGTGATTAATATTGTGAGGATGTACAAACTTGATACTGGTTACCAGTGGGACCAGTTAATGCAGGAATGAGTCTACAGTAGGTCAGTATGATGTAGGTAATGAATGGAATGTAAGTATGCTCACCTCAGGATGAATGGAAGTCACTGAGGTGAAAGGAACAAGTGCAGAAAATTTCTACAACCATGATTACATAATACGGAAAGTGCGGAAGGGTATAGAAAGGATCTGGGACACGTAACCTATAGTGGAGTGCGGTGCCGAAGATATCTGAAGTAATCCAAAGTCGGGAATAGACACCCGAAAGTCCATGCATCCAACACTCCCCCTCACTTGGAATGGAGTCCGAGTGATTGCGCAAAATGTTTGGCTTTGATACTCGGTAAAGCCTTGGTCAGGGTGTCGGCAACCATTTCTTCGGTAGGGCAATAAATAAGGTGGAAGGAGCCATTTTCAGCGGCAAAGCGAATGAAGTGGTATTGGATATCAATGTGCTTGGTGTGGGAATGGTAACTGCCATCTTTGGTGAGTGTGATGGCAGCTTGGTTGTTGGAACATCAGCAAAACTGTCTTTTTGGCACAGAGGCCACAGTGCCACAGTGATGTCACAGCATCCTACAGTGCCACAGTGTCACAGTGCACAGTCAGGTGCAGTGTGACAATTGTGTGACAATACCATGTCACACAGCCCACAGTTCCCCACAGGCTCCTACAGAGTGACAGGCCTACAGACACACAGTGCTACAGAGATAGGGGCTTCCCACAGATGTCACTGTACAGCCACAATGTCATAACAAAAGTTGTGGGGCTGGATCACAGGATTGTGGGAATATGCTTATCTCATCAATATGCCCAAAAATGGCTGAGAAAAATGCAAAATACCAAAAAAATTGGATGTCTCAAAAATTAAATTTCAAAGATGTCATAATGAAAGTTGTAGTGCCTGACTAGAGGACCCCAGAGGTATGCTTATCTCATCCATCCATGCAAAAATGGTTGAGATATAGGCAAAATACAATTAGTGTAGTGTAGTGTACATTTTATTACCAAAAGTGTAGTGTTGTGGCGCATTTTTGATTACCTAATCAGTGTAGTGGTAATTGTTTTGATTAGCAAAAGTGTAGTAAAGTCTGCTTTTTTGACTACCAAATAAGTGTAGTGTTTTGTAGTGTTTTGATTAGCAAAGTGTAGTGTAGATGTGTATTACCAAAAGTGTAGTAAAGTTCGCTTTTTTGACTACCAAATAAGTGTAGTGTAGATGTGTATTACCAAAAGTGTAGTAAAAGTCCGCTTTTTTGACTACCAAATAAGTGTAGTGTTTTGTAGTCTTTTGATTAGCAAAGTGTAGTGTAGATGTGTATTACCAAAAGTGTAGTAAAGTTCGCATTTTTGACTACCAAATAAGTGTAGTGTTGATTAGTGTTTGATTAGCAAAGTGTAGTGTAGATGAGTATTACCAAAAGTGTAGTAAAGTCCGCTTTTTTGACTACCAAATAAGTGTAGTGTTTTGTAGTGTTTTGATTAGCAAAGTGTAGTGTGGATGTGTATTACCAAAAGTGTAGTGAAGTCCGCTTTTTTGACTACCAAATAAGTGTAGTGTTGATTAGTGTTTGAGTAGTTAAATGTTGTGTACACTTTTGATTACCAAAAGTGTAGCAAAAGTTCGCTTTTTTGACTACCAAAAAAGCGTAGTGTTGATTAGTGAAATGTTGTTTACACTTTTGATTACCAAAAGTGTAGTAAATGTTCGCTTTTTTGACTACCAAAAAAAGCATAGTGTTGATTAGTGTTTGAATAGTTAAATGTTGTGTACACTTTTGATTACCAAAAGTGTAGTAGAGTCCGCTTTTTTGACTACCAAATATTTATAGTGTGACTAGGAAATGTACAGCAGTATTGATTAGCAAAAAAGCGTAGTCATCATTAGGATTGTTGTGTAGTGGGCACAGCCACTAATGCCTTGAAATTTTGCAGTCACAAAAATACCCCAAAATGCAATATAGTGGACACTAAAACTCATGCCTTTCACACAAGTGGCCAAAGCCGACCAAACAAAGGCCAATTCCTGCTATGGGGTAGTGTATGCCATTAGCCCACTACTACCACACATTTGATTACCAAAAAGTGTAGTGGTATTAGAAAAAAGTGTAGTAGTAGTACCAAAAAGCGTAGTAGTATTAGCAAACAGGGTAGTAGTATTAGCAAAAAGCGTAGTACTATTAGTAAAAAGTGTAGTAGGTAGTGTTATTAGCAAAAAAGCGTAGTTGTATTAGGCTATTATGTGGTAGTACTTGAATTTGAATATATTAATACTTTTGATTTGATTTCTGGGTGACTGAGTTCCTATTAGCTTGAAAGTGTAGTGGGATTAGGCAAAAAGCATAGTAGTGTTATTAGCAAAAAATGGTAGTGGGATTAGGACAAAAGCGTAGTAGTGGTATTAGGAAAAAAAGGTAGTGGGATTAGGAAAAAAGCGTAGTAGTGGTATTAGCAAAAAAAGGTAGTGGGATTAGGAAAAAAGCGTAGTAGTGGTATTTAGTGTTGCTGCGACTCAGGCTCTAGCTGGCTCAGAAACCGAACCAGACTATTAGGTAATCACAGCTGTGCTTACCCAAACTGACCTCATTTGACAGTTTAGCCAGTGACAGCTTCAGCTGAACCATGGTTCCGAAGTTGGCTCAAGCCAGATCTCACATGCCTAACTAATACTGTGCTGACTCATCACTAGAACAAAGTACGCAGGCATGGTCCCAATGGCAAACATGAGACAGGGCAGTATAGAATTGTTCATGGGAGAAAACAGGCTTAGTAAGATCTAAACCAACACTATCAAGTGTTAAACCCTGGCAGCTATTGAATGTGGAGGCGTAGGTGGGTGCTAGTGGAAATTAGCAGTGGAGGAGGGTGTGACCCAAGGGAAGAGTGGAGCATTGAAGTAGGTGTTCTGAGTATGGATTACAGATGAGTCTGTCAGCATATAATGATTTACCAGGTATTCCGCAAGTCAAATTCATAGTATCTATATGCAATGCAGGACAGTAATTCATGCTGGAAGATATTAGAAGGTTATAGATCACACCGAGGATGCCCCTGAGTCTTCACTCTCGCCATCGGTGACAGCAGTAGCTGCACTGCATATGGGATCTGACTGGGATGTGAGTACAGTGCTGCCCATGACAGACCGGTTGCTGACCAAAGTATGGGTGAGCTTGCACTTCACGAGCAGTAAGCCGCTCTAGGGTAAGACTAGCCAAGTAGTTCATCCAAGAAATCTTGCATTTCCTCTTTCAGTGCTTTTGGTGCTTGGGTCCATTGGGAGGGGTGGAGCAACAATAGAAGATGAACTTGGTTCAAATGCCGAAGGAAGTTGGTTGTAGGGGACCTACCATGCTTGCGCGACTCAAAGAATGCAGGCTTTTCTTGCAACTTGCCAGACCTAGCGTGGAATCTGTCCTTGAGGTCTAGTCAAGGATGTTGGCTGTGAACTTGAGAGATGCGATCTGCGAATGAGAACCAAATGCACCCGAAACCCCACATGTCCAGACTATAGTCATACTCCTGGAAATCGACCAAGAGTTCCAGTCCCTTAAAATAGCACAAGGCAACCCACAAGTTGTATCCGACTCTGGGGTGGTAAAAGTCTGCCAAGCCCCAGTCGATGAGTTGCAGCCGCAAGAACATGTAGGTAGTCAATCTCGCACTGGGACGACAGGACAGATACCTTTCATCACTCATGATCGATCATGATGTTGCGAGGTTTGACATCCCGGTGCATGATCCCCCTTGAGTGACAACAGTCAAAGGCCTGGATGACAACTCAATTGGTACACAAGGAGATTGCAACACGTGACTTGCCTTGAGGAGCTCGAACATGTAGTAGCAAATGTCAAAATCTGCACCTTGAAATCGACATTGTCAACGTATTCTGTGATCAAACTGGGAGTTTTTGATGCCAGGTCTCGGATGACATCTAAGAGAGCGGCAATATTAGGACCACCAGCACGACGATTGACGACGACATCGGAGTGTGACATACCGAATGCAGAACATGGGCCACTGTCCATATAGGCCCCTCCCCTGCCCCAACATAGATCGCCCAATACCAACCCCAAAAGACACACTATGATGCCCGATCAACGTCACCATGAATGATGCTGCAGAAAAGTGGAAAGAACACAAACAGCCTGAGGACAGAGCAAGCACATGCACAGAAAAGATGACAGGAACCTCATACAACATACAAATGAAGTGCTAGCATATAGGGCTCATGCATCCCACAGAATACCCCACAGATAGGCTCACAGGCATGGCATGGGCCTGGCATCGGGACACTGATCTTGGAGGACCATTGGGGTGTTGCCCAGGATCACTGGAGTTTGCAGAGCTGGGTAAGACGCTCCCTGATGGTGAGGGAGCTCGGGGGATCATCCTATCAACAGCTAGCCTCGATCCGGTATTGAAGTTCCATGGATGCCTGGATGATATCCTTGAATCTATGACATACCTAATATTCACCCTACCACGTCAGAAAACGTCATGAAGAAATAAAGAAGGGCAACATGGAATAGATAAAGAAGGCACACGCACTGCACAACATCTGAGTATCGTACAACCATCCATCTGCAAGAATATAGCCGTCCACAAAATGCCTGGGAATGGAAGTCCTCACTCTTTCCCAGGAGTAGTAGATTGCATATCAAGTGCACATTTGCAATGTGTGTCATGTCCTGTGTGCAATAAATCTTACATTGTCAGAAGTGGTGGTTTATACGATGTGGCTGTTAAAGGACATACTGACAGCTAAGCTATTCGATATGCAAGTCAATGTGGGTAGTCAGCCGTAAACTATGCAAGCCTCTGCATCCCGTACTCGTGTGATATGACCCAAGGGTGAAAATGGGCGAGGACCTGAACCTGCGGAAATATGTGTCCCCTAATTGCCGAAAAAACAGGGTCTCCATGATGATGCTGTCCAGCGTGGATATACCACACTGAAGTCCATTAGAAAGAGTGGGGAATGTTGTCCCCAGTGTACATTTTGACCACTAGCCCTACATAGTATATCTACATCTACATATGTGATCTGTGAATGAGAAATATCAGCACATCGCAACCATGATTAGACTAAAAGACTTGCTCTTGTGTCAATTCACAGGGATAACCTGACATATGTCGCCAAACCGAAGCTTAGTACCATCCTCCAGCTCCACCCCTCTTGGCTCTTTCTTGCTCTGACATTTTTTGA
This sequence comes from Pisolithus microcarpus, assembly GCA_024613185.1. Classification (NCBI taxonomy): domain Eukaryota; kingdom Fungi; phylum Basidiomycota; class Agaricomycetes; order Boletales; family Pisolithaceae; genus Pisolithus; species Pisolithus microcarpus. The sequence goes on along the minus strand of JANFAI010000010.1, from coordinate 886,681 downwards.
CCCAGAAAATTTGGCCAGTAAGCTCTCCCTGTAGTACGAGGCAATATTGGCCAGAGCTCGTCGGGTTGGCAGGAGTTAAGTCGCATGTGGGAATAAAATGGTGTTCAATGTTTGTGCTCACTGTACTTGAGGTCACGGTGACTGACAAATGACCAGGAGGTGCACAACCACGCTCTTGTGCAACTGTGAGGAAGCGGTCAGGAACCGTAGTGCACACAATTCATTTGTGCAGTGATCCACGATTGTAGGACATGGCGACCCTCAGGCATACGTGCCACCTGGGATAGTTACAGAAACCGACGTCAAAGAGCCAAGGAATGCAACCTAGGCAGAAAATTCGATTAGTGTGCATGATGCGAAGGGAGGTCTATGTGCCATAGTCAATTTGCTGTTTCTCTGTCTCATTAGGGCGTGGTGTGGCGACATCGTCAGCATTGACGATCCAGGGATTGGAAGTCGATGTGCTTGGACCTGGCTCAGCCAAAGGATCCACAGCTGAAAGTGATGGGGGTGGAGTAGCACGGTGAGGAGGAGGTGCAATCTCTGCAAAGAGATTCTGGCGCAGTGCTATAAACGCTGCCATTCTTGTAGAGTCCAAGGGGGTCCCATTGAGGAGCATTCCAGATCTAGAAATGAGAGGGAAATGAGTGGGTGCCACTAGGGAATGATAGCACCTACTCAGTGACAACTGCAGTGTTTTTCAACTGCATAATGCCTGAATGGATTCCGACCGTGCAGAAGGTTCTGCCTACCGACCTCAGCATTCCTCTGTATCCCTTACTGGGACCAGAGATAATCCATACTTTGCAACCGACATGGTATTCTTGATCACAAAGGGTATAATCTTCTCCTTTGACACAAAAACTAATAGGGACATCGTGCTATAATGTCATTAGATCAGTATGGAAGCATGAAAATGCAAACACTTACCCATGGACCATCCTCGGACAGCACTGTAAGATGACCAGAAGCAAAGTCGACAGCACAAACAGGCCCTTCAGCACCAACAGCAGGACCACGAGCCACCTGTACACAGTTGCTGATAGAAACATCATACCCCCTCTCCTTCGACAATTGCAGGGTGGGCGGGGGGATGATAATGGCATCATCTATGCTCACAGACACCTGAATCAGGTCACTGTTCTCATCAATACCACCGTCACCACCAGCAACTTCAGATTCCTGAGCCTTCGACTTCCCCTTGTTTCCTGGGTTGTCAGTACTTTCTTGTGGAAGTGTGGATGGTGTAATCAATATCTCATGACCACTGTGGTAGTGTAACGTGCCAGAAAGGCCCTTGTGTGGCCCACTGACGACCCATACCAAATCACCCAGTTGTATGCAGCTCTTGTTAGCAAGAGGATCATGGAAGAGCTGATCATGAGGATCTCGGGACGTGTACATCATCGGGGAGACATGTGATGCTAGGAATATCTCGGGGACTTCGAGCTGCAAACACATCAGTAAAACAATCCACTTCACAAGACAATGACTTGCTTGTTGGTCATTGCCCTGTAGTACAACCATATCCTCCACTTTGCCAATTACCATACCCTCAAAGCCATGGTTCATACCTGCAATAACCTTGACAAAAGTGCCAGGAAGGAATTCTAATCTGAAATTGTGAATAGAGATTTCTAAATCCTTGACAACATCATCACTTGATCCGGGGATTAAAACACGGACAGTGACCGACTCGCATTGTGAATCCATCACGATGACATGAGCCAAACTTCCTGCGTATTCACCAGAGCAAATCCTACCAGTGTCCCTGTCTTGCCACCATTGGGCTGAGAAACTGGTCATGGTGTGGTCGACCAAAGGGGGATCTATCAATGCGAGGGCAAACCAAGCAATCTCGTCAGGCAAGGGCACATTCACCACCTTGATTGCTTTCTTGCGAGAGAAAAAGCGAGTGCAGCCGCGGTGATACTCCCTCCCCTCACAGGAGGCGACAAGATGAACTTCCTCATCTGTGGAAACTGTGACCTCTAAGCCATGCACCCTGGCCAAGTCCACGTCAAACAAGGTACGCCCATGGAATAGATCTTGAGGGGTAGAGTAATAAGGCACCTCCCGAGGAACAACAAGCATCTCCATGGAATCTGCGTTGGTAGAGAGTACATAGGAAATATCATTCTTGAAGGGACTGGATAAGTGGCATACCCAAGACCGTATGGGGATGTCATGGGGTTGTGTGATGGATCGCATCTCCTCAGCCGGTATCAAGACAATATTCTTGATGAGAGTATTATGAGAAGGGGGGAGGCATATTTGAACCTCCAGCAGATTGTGAGCTTCCACAAAAATACATTTAGGAAGCGAGTGGAACGTCCGACAGGGCAGATTTTCCAGCTTGAGGTGCTCCAAAACGAATCTTGCAGCGCTAGCTAATGGGGACTAGATAAGATGTCAAGCGAAAAGATGAGAAGCAGTTACTTACCGGTGGGCAACTCTATCATAAAGACCTTCAACCCGCTCTGGCCCACATCTACGTGCCTACTAACTTCGACATTGGGAACCTGATTCTGACGCACTCGCACATTTGATCCTGCGACACCCCCCTCGTGTGCGTAACGCTGGACAAGGTCTTGGAGGTGTTCATTGAAAGTCGCTCGCCCTGACGGACCAACCTCCATAACCTTTGGATGGTTTTCCACTCCGATGTCCAGGTTGTCTTGGTCTCCATCTTCATTTTCATCGTCCTCATCTTCCCGCATGGACACATCCAAGTACCAAGCCACGGACTTGCTCAATCTTGCATGCTTTGCCAGTGGTAGGGAACTGTCAGATTTGCGGGAGACTTTGCCTGGAGGGTGTCGTCAGCAAAGGGATATGAATCATGGGACAAGTATCAACTTACAAGTCTGCAAGGAAGAAGCCTGAGTGGAAGGGATGGTGTGGGAGGCATTGTCTACAAGGTCCCCTAATAAATTAGGTTATGATGTGGAATGAGAAGTTTACTTACCAGAGGACAAAGCTTGAGACGAGGAGAGATCGGGAACACCTGATGGGTATCAGCGAGTCATTCTCCATGACAGTACTCCAGGATCTACTTACTAGGGGGATTGAGAACACCACGCTCTGACATGGCAGCCCTGACAAGTTTGACAGCAGTACCCTCGCAAGAGGCTTCGAATACTTGGTCAAAGATAGTTTTCCAGTCGTCGAACTTGTACCTCTCTTTGAATCTATCTTGCATCTCCTGCAAGAAGGAATCGAAAGAAAAGCTGTTGTCACCTGCCCACCACAGAACTAGCTGCCATGCTGCAGCATCCTCCAACAGAGGAACTACCTTAGCCTGCATGAGCTGTCGAGCAGCCTTGATGGAGTTGAGTCCCTCAGTGGGACTCATAAGAATGACCTTGATCAGGTCGAGCCATTCTTCTTGGTTGAAGGGAATTCCAGCAACGTCAAGTTCGACATCTATCTTAGTTAGAGCAGCCGTGTCAGTGATCTCACCATTCGCGTACTGCTCTAAAAGAGCAAAGGCTGCATCATTAAGGGTAGCACAAGTTAGACGAATGGAAGGCGCCATTTGATAGGAGTGAATCTTAGAGTGAACTGGAAGTAATCAGCGAGTAGTGAACACAGTGGAGGGAAGTACGAACAAAAGCAATTCGAGGTAATTGAACACTAGAGTTGGTATTGTTCATGACAATGGGAAGATGGAACAATGATCTGGGAGACCGCAGTCAGACAATAACTGAGCTGATAGAAGTGCAAGCTTAACTTAATGTGCGTGTCCCTTGTGTTGCTTCGGCCAGCTCACAAAGATACAGTATTGCTCTATTATTTTTCTACTCTAAGGCTTTTAGTCTGTCCACTGGTATGCAGCATACAAGGGTGCACGAGCCTGGGAAGACAGTGAGTGGTGACACAGGCAACAATTGGGTTTATGGACCAGTTGCCCAAAGTACGAACTACGTCGGACAGGCATTCAAATTTTTTGAGTTTGAGCACTCATTTAGTTGTCAACATTATCCTAGGACTACTTAATGACAAGCGGATCGTATCTATGTCTACACAAATGTATATTGCTCTAAGCTAAATGCTGACATTTTGTTGAATTAGTACAGACTCGTCCCAGCACCTGAAAAACTTACCTGCGGTAGGCAGAAAAAGAGAAAGAGAAAAGGTGTTCATGAGAAAAGTTGGCGTTGATATACTGAATGCAACTCACAATCACGTGCATCGCTGTAGCCTGTTTTAGTCTCAGGTATGCACGTGATCATGAGTTGCATTCAGTATATCAATGCCAACTTTTCTCACGAATGTCTTTTCCCTTTTCCACCCACCACAGGTAAGTTGCTCATTGTTGGTGCGATGCTGGCGTCACTAATCTGTTCATTAGTGTTTACCATAAGCTAGTAGTACGTAGCATTATAGATAGTTGGCAGTACATAGATCATACTGCCAATGTAGTAGACTTAGATGTGAGGATTTGATTCAATCCACTACAGTGCTGGCAACGTACAATAACTACAGTCTGACTAGTAAATTCCAAAAATGCTCGCAAATGGTAGAGCTACCATCTCGAGAAACTATTGCAGGAATACGCTGAAGTTAAGCATATTCGATTGACCCCCATATACACTGTTAACCAACCATGCATTCCTAGCTTGTGCTATGCTTTTAGCGTCCACTCTGTGATAACTATTGTGTTATCTTGCCAGGCATCCTAGTTAGCCACGTGTTCCAAAGTTCGCAAGCTCATAAAGTATGTGATCATCAGTATGTTTCCTTGTACTTGACGTTCTAACAGTGGGTCTTAGCATTGAGATAATCCTTGTAAGTTGCCTTGATCTCCTCGTACTCAAGGCAGGTGCATGCTTGCCCACCCTCCCCATTTTCCCTGCTCGTGGAAGTCGTTGGCCGATGTCCGTCGTGCGTTCCACTGAGCATGTCCTCCCACTCTCCCCCATATATCTTGCTATCCAGCTTGTGGAATTGTTGACTTGCTGACCGGTATGTCACTTATTCTTGTGCTAAGTTGTAACTCTATTAACCGCCAATCGGTGGCAACACTATCGGCTGGCTATCAATGGGCAGCATCGTTTTCGTTCAATGGGACTGGAGTTTGGAGATACGGTACGAAAAGAGATGATGCTATATTGACATACAGTCCTAAATCTCTTCAACTGTATCTATAGAAAGAAGACTGGTCAATAGGATCATGTCGGACGGTTTGTGTATGGCTATCTGTGTGATAGCGGATGGTCCTGACTTTATCCCAGTCTCGCAGCAATCCAGGCTGCATTTATTCCGATTGTATATTTACTGCTGTCTGTCATAGTACCGTCGTGCTTCATCCATCATGCCCAACGGACATCAATGAGGGAAGTAAGCATATGTCCCACAAGTGTCCGAGTCCAACGCTGTTGGACATCCTGCCAACCATCCTCCCTGACAAGAGAACCAGGCACAAAGCAGGCGCCAACATGGTCGTATGCCAGCTGTTGTAACAATGTCGGATGGTAAGTTCCTCTGATTCCCATATTTTCTTGCTCATTTGGCATTTATCATAACAGATGACAAGAATTTCAACATAGATAATGTATCACCCTCATCCAATGAGGATGATCAGATGCCGGATTGACAAGTATGCTCGGTGCCTTTGAACAATATGGATAGGCCAATCACTCCTGATCCACTCTTGAACATGACTGGCTCAGGGGGCAGAACTGCTTCAACATTTGATGTCAACTATTTCTTTGACCACAGGACAAATTCACTGAGCATATGCAAATTCTGTTGGTAAGTGTTCACCGATACCACTCTTTATCACTTTTCTTAGCATGCAATTTGCAGCGATCTTCGCAATAGGAATCCAGCTGAGTTCAATAATAAATACCCGAGTCGCACGATACAGTATTTGAAGAATACAGCAACGAGTATGCTCTGCCTCCACATCGAAAAATTCCACCTTCTCGACTACTTGGATTTGGCATTGCAAAAGGACAGGGATTGGCCAATTCAGGTGAAGGTCATGAAGGACTGTATTACTAACGGTTACTCCCTTCAGGAACTGAAGAGTCTTGTTGATAGAGGTGTCAGTCTCAAGAACCTTCCACCTCACCCTGTCATTCCCACACCTAACCCCAGCAGCGGCGATACCAATGATGATCATAGAAGCGGCACTCCACCATTTTCCATCACTATATTCCACAAATCACTCGTCAACTTTATCATCACAGATGACCAGTCGCTACAAGTGGTTGAGTGCAAAGAATTCCAACGACTCCTCCTGCTGCTCAAAAGTGACTTGAAGGAAAGCGATATCCCTCACCGCACCAAAATCAAATCCAGCATCATTCAAGCATGGAAGGACTATTTCATTGTTTTGAAGACAGAGCTGCAGGTACATACCCTGACATATATTGAATCTACGTGACTTACATCTCTTTCCACTATGTGCTCAGCATGTGGTCAGTAATATATCATTCACCATCGATATCTGGTCATCGGATTCTCGACGACCCTACCTGGCCATGACTGCACACTACGTAGCGGACACCTCTAATGCTCTACAATATAGATCTGCACTGGTTGCGTTTCACTGCCTCTGTAGCAAACATACCGGCAAAGCCCTCGCCCGTACCATACTATATTTACTCGACAGGGCCGGTATAACTACCAAGGCAGGTCACTTCTCCATGGATAACGCTGAAAATAACACGTCCATGATGGACCAACTCGCCGATCTACTCAACGAGCGAGAGCCCCCTCTCGAGTTTGTCGCCAAGGATAGGCGTATCATGTGCTTCATGCACATCATCAATCTTTGCGTCCAAGACATCATCAGCGGGTTCACTGCAGCTGATGTTGCAGATGACCTCACTCGGGCTTGGCGTGATGATACAGAGGAAAAGGACGAGTATATAGAAGCCGTGAGGGGAAATCGACTGGCCCTTGCCTGCTACACCATCCGTGCTATACGTGCATCTGGAATTCGACACGACGAGTTTGCATCCCTCATTGCCGATGGAAATAGAGGCCAATGGTTCAAGTCCCCAGATGGGGAAACAACCATCATTCCGGACTTGCAGCTACTCCACGATGTCAAGACTCAATGGGACTCGATGTTTCTCATGCTCAATCGCCTTTGTGCTCTCCAACCCACTGTCGATTTGTTCATGACCCTGCCATCACAGCAGAAAGAACTTGCAAAAGTCAAGATAAGCGATGCAGAGTGGTCCGTCCTGCAGGACTATGAGAACATCCTTAAGGTGGGTGCCCGATTAACATGTTTATATCATACAACTAACGACAAAGTCCAACAACAGATGTCCGCAGAAGCAAGACCCACCCTGAGCCATGCGGTGCCATCTTTCAAACTCTTCATGACTGCCTGGGAAAAGATGCAGCAAGAAACCGACGTTTGGTGCCATTTATCGAAGTTGGTCTCATCAAAGCCAGACGTTACTATAACCACATGGACAATACGAAAGCGTATATCATATCAATGCGTAGGTTTTGTGTGACGATTATTCTAGTGTGACTGCTCATGGATTTCATTAGTTGTAGATCCATTTCTCTGGTTCCGCTGGATTAAAATGCACTGGGCGCAGGATTGGGTGGTGCATGCCGAGGAGAGCATGATCACTTTGGTAACTTCCAATGTAATATTTACTAGTGCGATGAAGGAAAAGGAATAATGAGAGAGCCTCAGAGAGGCTAAGAGTGGTGGTACTGCGAGACTTGTTATGTCCCTAAGAGAGGTCCTCGAAACCTCGACAGCACAGGAATGAAAATAGCCTCGAAAAAGGGTATATGTTGCAGAGAAAAATGACAAAAGGCCTCTAGCCCCAGACCTGGGCTCTGACTCTACGAACTCGTATGGTGGTTGTTTCCCTCCCCTCAACTGCTGCCTGCGTCCGAACTCCTTGCACAAGCTTAGTCAGCGCCCGGCAACTCCCGCCACTTCACCTCTCGCTCCTAAGTCCCCATAGACCCCCTCGCACCTTCGAAGCCCTCCTCGCACCTCTCAAACCACCTACTTCCGCTTTCGAACACCCTCCTACCAACCCTTGAACCACCCTCGAAACCTCTCACTACCTCTTCGAACCCTCGAACTACCCTCGAATCCTCGAACTACCTCGTTTCTCGTAGTCGGGGCTTCGCCGCGCCTACAGCGATCAAACTGATTCATCCCTCAGATGAAGGAATACCGTCACCTCAAGGTCCCAGAGGATGCAATCACACAGTCATCGTCTCAATTCGACTCGCTCGATGCATTAGCCCAACAGTTCAACATCTGCAATATGGCGCTCAGTGGGCCAAGACCCACTGAGCAACAGTCCGTGTGAGAAGAATACCAGCTGTACATTGACGGTGGATATGTTCCGGAGACTACAGATCCTCTCAAATTCTGGGAGGTAAGGGTATGTTTTCCTCGTTCAATACAGGGTACTTATAATTTGTTAGGTGAATCGGATGCAATTCCCAACGCTGTTTGCCATTGCGATGGACTATCTTCCAATCCAAGCATCATCTGTACCCTGCAAAAGGGTCTTTTCATCGAGTGCTGAGATGGACACCAAGAAGCACAACTGGATCAGTCCCATACTGATGGAGGCCCTTCAGATGCTCAAGTATCACTTAAAGCAGGAGCAGTTGGATTTCATGGTGAACTGGACCGTCTCCCCTGAAAGCCTTGTTGAGGATGAGCCTGAAGAACTGGCCAAAGGTACGAGAAGGCATGATATCCAGCTCTCTAGTTTGGATACTCTCCTCGATAGAAGTGCAGCTGAGGATGGGGATGATCTATCGACCGACGTTGAAATTTTTGTATGACATCTTTGCGCACCACTATCCTGTTCCCTTAATTACATACTACTGTCTGTAATGCAGTCAGTAGTAGGTGCCAAAATGCGTAGACCTGAAACCCTCATCGGACACAGCCCTGGCGAACATCTATGATGCAGATACCCTTGATGCAAGATTTATTCTCGTCGGTCTCACCTTACCGTTGTTACTGTTGTTCAGTCCACCATAGGTCACTCACTCTCTTGTCCCCATTCTCCTGTCTCAGATATTCACTTCACTGTTGACAAACCTGTGTGTGTCTAAATGCCTCTCAGATTCAGATAGCAAGGTTGAAGAGATGGAAATTCTTGTTATAAAGATACTTAGTTTCATAGCTAAATAGGCTTCATGGTCTACATCTTCCTGTACCTTTGGCATGCTCATAAACAAAGTGACTGCTGGAAGATCAGATCTTCAGATCAGTCACACAACCCAGTGACCAAACAAACCCAAAGTCAAACAGTATCATAGCACACATATGTTCAAGCTGAAGCCGAGGCCTGAGAGTGCCATACATTCATTGTTTATAGCTTGGCCTATGATGCATATCCCCACTCTGATAAATTGATACTCTCACCTGAAGGACAAGCTTGGCTCAGGTTCATATGGTATGATTTCTTTCTTTCCACTTAGACCATAAGGACTGACAATATTTGAGGTGATGTTTTCTGCATGCGCAATGTACTCACTAACGAAGATTTCGCTGTCAAACTTTCACCAGCCAACGACATGGCCTCCATTTTGCACTGTGAATATGAGATCCTCTGTAAGCTTCAGGGCATCGTCGGCCTACCTTGCGTTATTTCTTATGGGAACAAAGGCGGTTACAGTGCCATGATCCTCGAGTGCCTGGGGCCTTCGTTGGATGAGCTGTTCGATTCATGCCACCGGTCTTTTTCTAACTATATGATCGCCATGATTGGCCGGCAATTGGTATGTTCAATTCTCAACTCCCTTCTTTTCTCACTTCAATTCCGTTTGCAGCTCCAATGATTGGAGAACATACACTTGCGCAACTTTGTTCATCGGGATATCAAACCCAGCAATGTCCTTATCGGCACCGGTCAAAATACCTCCATCGTATATCTCATAGACTTCAGTATTGCAAAGCAGTACAGAGATCCCTACATGCACCTCCATAACAGTTTTGGAAAATGTGGTGGCTTCCTCAGTAGCTATGCTTTTGCCTCCATCAACAGTCAACTCGGATTTGAACCTGGAAGGTGAGACGACATAGAATCTCTTGCATATCTTCTCACATACTTTTCCTGTGGATCCCTCCCGTGGCTGGGTCATCCATCCTTTGACAGTGAGGCACTTGTCAACATGAAGAAAGACATATCACAACGTGATGACATTCCCCAAGCATTGATGACCATGCTTTCATACTCCCAATCTCTGTCCTTCACCCAGAAGCCAGACTACCCCTACCTCCAAATGCTTGTGGCGAGCATCTGTATGAATTCACCTCTACTTGACTCGCAGCTTGAATGGGAGCATACTGGTGGTACGACATCTACCACTGTGAAGAACTCGTCACCTCTTGGGTGTAAAACGGATGAAATTGCTGTAAGATGGAGACCTGCCAAAAAAAGGTGCAGATACCCGTAACACATCCATTGTCATCATACACATTCAAAGCCTCGAGACTGATGACAAAATATTAGCACCATGGGTGACAATTCGATTGCCGTGACCTCAAGTAGTCCTGCTTCTGCATGGACTTTATGGCACAGCAACAGAGTCATGCAGTGTTCATCCGCCTCCTGATCACATATTCCCAACATTCTCTATCTTTGCGACTCTTCCATGGTTGGCCTGGACAATGGAGGCCTCAACTCGCACATTATTTAATGTTTATGGCTACATGTATCTCAAATATTGTTCTAGTACAATGTGTAGCCCTCCAGGTATTAGCATATGTGTATGAATGCACATTGCGAGTGAAATACAGTTGGGATTCTAGGTAAACCCAGGAAATATACCTATGTATACATCTATCTATCTATTATTACCTATGTCTTATCCATATCACCCAATTTCATTTGTGGTTGCTTGGTCTTTCCTTTCTCATGCACAACACCTGCTGTACATCTATTGTTTTCTGGTGACATCACTTGGGCCTCATGTTATACATGCAGCGTGTGTTTTGTCAGGGACAGGACTGGTATATAGACGGTGGGGTTTCACTCTTCATTTCTGCGTTTCCTCTCTTGAGATGTTGCCCATGATCATAGGCTTCTCTGCACTTGCAAGTGGGAACAAGTTAAGACCGTTAAGCTGGACTCGTCCATTGCCATGTATCAATGTGGGTCCCTCTCCGCTATTACTACACAGCGTACACTTGGACACCGACCAGATTGGCTATAGGAACAGTCGTTGTCTTTTGGCATGCCAGATGATGTGGTGATTGACATGCCTACTGACTCTCACAATTCGAAGGTTGCCATCCATCGCTTGAACCAGTAGAAGTGGCCCCTCTGGATGCAGCGCATCCCTCACTGTCGGTATCCCCCAGCCATTCCCAAGACCAACACATTTCCGTTCTGCAAACCTTACTAGGCGTTCCTGTGAGTACGTTGGACGGGCAATCATTCATACTACTGCCTGGCACACTTCAAGTCTGATCACTGCCATGAGTCCAGCCACACAGGGTGATGATGGCTCCTTCCCCACCGATTGCCCTCTGTCCGTACGCCTCAATGGCGCAACGGATTCTACGACATCTGACCCTTCCTTCCATTCACCAATGCTCCAGCATACCTCGTCAGACCCGAGCCTAACTAACACGGAATGGGAGAAGAAGTCAGCGACCAAATGAGCTCGTCAACCAGTCGGAAACGATGCCCTTCTGTGAGGGCCTTAAGGTACACGTCCACCGCTTCAAGGTTGCAGACAGCCAAGAATTCCTTCACATCCTCATCAGTCCTCTTTCTGGCAGCTTCTTCCGACATCTGGGCCGCATGTGCCCCCTCAGGTTCTTCCTCTGGTGTAGGTGGCAGAGTTTCACCAGAAGCTGGGATCATTTGGGGTAGGAGCTGAAGTTTCCTATGTTGTGGTAGACACTCACCCTGGTTTCAAGCTCATTTATGAGAAGGCTGTCAACGAGGATAACTGGAGCTATATGTATACTCAACTCTGCCACGAGATGATGGAAACGATCAACCCCAAGGTTCAAGATGACGGTATCAAGAACACCAAGGGAAAACCTATCACAGGTGGTCAGCTCTTCTGCAGATACCTTTTGCATCAGTGTCAAGAAGACTTTGAGCATGGATGGGTCACCGAGGAAGCCACGGCTCATGTGGCAGCAGCCAAAGCCAGTGGTGATGAAGCGATCAAAGGGAGACGGGCAATGAGAGTGAGCCATATTCTGACGAGTACTATGTGGCTCAGAAGGCGAAATGTCAGGGTTTCGGTCTCATCAAGTTCACTGGCAAGTTGTTCAAGCTTCCGATGCTCACTGAACGTATCATGCATGAATGTGTCAAGAAGCTGCTTGGTAATATGGAGAGTCCCAAGGAGGAAGAGCAGTTGGATGGTCTGCCAGATGCACATATAGCCAGAAACCATTCACCTGCGTTGCCGGAAGACCTGCGAGACGCGGTGAAGAACTAAGTTGTACTGTTGCCCCGAATAAGGGCTTAGAGCAAGGTTGATGCGAGTATTAGTTTCGTTCCTAAAGGGACTTCCGGGACCTAGCACAGATACTTAGACAGTACCTCTCGAGACTGAAAACAGGGCTGAATGAGACTCGAAAGACTTCGTCAGAGTACTACTGTAGAGTTTGACGATGGTGGTTGAATTGTCCTCGTGTTACACATGTGTTCAACTCTCTGCACGGGCTTAGTCAGCGCCTGGCAACTCCCGCCACCTCACCTCTCGCTTCTAAGTCCCCATAGACCCCCTCGCACCTTTGAAGCCCTCCTCGCACCTTTCAAACCACCTAGTTCTGCTTTCGAACACCCTCCTACCAACCCCCAAACCACCCTCGAAACCTCTCGCTACCTCTTTGAACCCTCGAACTACCCTCGAACCCTCGGACTACCTTGTTTCCCGTAGTCGGGGCTTCGCCGCGCCTACAGCGGAGTGTGCATACCTCAGATGACACAGGCTATGTTCTCTTTGCCGAACCTGCACGCCCCTCACTGCAGCTGAACCTGTGTGACCACTCTCGACTGCATATTCATTTGCTTCCAAATGGTCAAGCCGACAGATGTGAATGCTATCCGAGATCCTGTTGACCACTGAGGAGGAATCTAGAGTCGCATCCCGAGATGATGAGCCAGAGAGGGCTGTCAGCTGACCCAAGGAGTTCATTTCCAAGTTTCTTCAAGTACAAACGAGTCTTGGTAGATGCGTTTGAGGATATGGCAGTGTGCTTGGTCCTTCTGTGATCACAACTGCAGTATCAGGTTCTCGAGGGCAGCAATCGAGTGCTCTTGTGTATGCCACGGTATTCAGCATTCCTATTTCTTATCGAGATCAGGGTTCCATTCCATATTCCATCCAACCCACTACTTCGTTTCTTGGGATCACCCAACCAGCCACCTCCACTCCCTCCCATGCCTCCATGGCTGCTCGTGGTTGGTTTGGGCAACCTCCCTCATCCCAATACTCGCCACAGGTATGTACTATATGCCACCATAACTCAATTTGACCCCTTTCCAAGCATTGGCCATGTCATTGTCGATGTTTTGGCTGCATGGTTCAGTATCCACAGGAGCATAAATAGATCTGTAGGAGGTTTCAAAGGTCGCTCCGACATATTGTTGTTCTCAGACAATATTGTGTCACTAACACTCTTCAAACCCAGTGCGTGCATTGTACCATTGTTCACGCTCACATTCTGATACATGGTCTGCCTCAGAGCTGCTGATGAATATCGCCAGTCCATCTGTCATGAGCACTCTTCATAATACCATCAAGCTTCCTGCCTCCATGGTCATCGTTCATGACTCACTCGATCACAAAGTAAAGGTTCTGTCGGTCAAACTCGAGGGTTCTGCTAACAGACACAATGGTGTCTGGAGTGTGATCGATGCCCTCGGGGCCAATGCTGACTTCTACCGCTTTCGCATTGGGATCGGATGGGACCGTGCTGTCAACCCTGCTAATTACGTGCTGCCTGATATGCCCCTAGATGGGCTTCTGCACTGGAACAGTGTCGGTTTGGACAGGGTCTGCCATGAACTCGGAAGGATCGTGTCAAGGAATCAAACTATCTGACACCTGACACTCAGTGAGTCTTCCAGTCAGTCAGCCTCGAGTGTGACTCTGTTGTGTCCTCCTGAGTGGTGTAGTTTCTTATCGTTAACTGACCAGAGCAAGTACATGCATATGAATAAACTTCTGTGACGAGTCAGTTTCGATGCCACGGAAGTGGTTTTCTAACTGACCCGAGCTGTATCAGGGTGACAAGCATCCATACCTATCTGCTGCAGCACCTGGTCGGATGTAGGACAGGACCGCTCGGATCACACAAGCATGCTGCCCTGATCGTAATGCAGGGCATGTTCCATACTTATCAGCACCTGACATGTAATTGTCCGCATCATCAATCCATGCACGCATACTGTCATACGTGTCCCAACCACCAGTTGACTGCACACTGGTGTATGTTGGGTGAAGTTAGACCCACGACAACTCGGTCGACTACACACTGGGTAAGGTCAATGGCTCTTCGTATGTATTGGGTCATACAGCAGAGTTCACATTGGAATTGAGCACGACGCAGAGTGTCGCCCATTTACTACCAGATACCCAGATACAGGGAGCATCGAATCTGTGCTTACCCACTTGGCAGGGGTGTTTGTTGTGATACACAACTAACCTTGAGGCTTGCCAAATCATTCATAGTTTGGTTTGTTGTAGTACTGAGTAACTTGTACACCTGTTGCAGGAAGCTTTGTAATTTATTGTACACATAATTTTTGGTCAGCTTGAACTGGTTCCAAAGCTGAGCCAAGCTGGAGCTGTGGCTTGAATACCAACTTGGCTTGCAAGCCCAACCAAATAATATACCAAACCAGTAACAATTGAGCCAAACCAAGCCAAACTGAACTGTGGCAACACTAGACTGGTATTAGCAAAAAAAGCTAGTGGGATTAGGAAAAAAGCATAGTAGTGGTATTAGGAAAAAAAGGTAGTGGGATTACAAAAAAAGGTAGTGGGATTACAAAAAAAGCATAGTAGTTGTACAGGACTGTACAGTGCTGTGACAGTACTGTACAGGGGGGGACCTTTCTGTGGCACTGTGGGCGCTGTAGCGGGCTGTCACAAGCTGTACAGTGCCATACAGTGACTAACGGTTTTGCTGATGTTGAAACTTTGAATGGAGGTAGATGTACTGGTGTAAAATGTGTCTATGGTATTAGCTGGCATGTTACCCTTGGAAATGTGGTATGGTGGCCATGCACCCAAAAAACCAATAAGGTGGTGTTACACACATTCCACCCAATAAACCCCCAAAGTCCTTGTAATTAGAAACTGTGTGTTGTATGCTCCACAGCACCAATGGGTCAAAATACCCAGAAAGCAACAGTACCCATGTGTACAATGCATACACTGGGGAGGAGGGGATCTGACTGCACCTCCACAAGGACAGGGGTTGATGATCTGGAATTTTGATAGGCTGTAGATATATGCCAGAGCGACATAGGGTGAAAGTTCCAAGTCCATATGTCCAGAACTGCATAATTGGGAGCAGATTTCGCATATTTACCCCTATTTAGATTTATATCCAAAAACATTGCATTGGATCCAAATTGTGTATGGAATGGGTAGATCACTTGTCAATAGTATGCTACAGTACTATGAAATATCATCCAGTGGATGGGACAAGTGGTGGCAGCAACAACAACCCAGGCATCTGGTCCGCTTTTTTGATTACATAAGCACACATTCAAGGTGGAGTGGCTGTGCAAAAAAGCGAAGATTCTTGAAAATTTTAGTATTCTACTTTTATCTCATCCAAAAATAAAGATCTCGCTGATGTAAGCATACTCCTGTGATCCTCTCAACCCAGGCTACAACTTTGGGTTTCAGTGTGGCTGTGCACCACCCCTGTCTATGTGGCTGTGCAACCTTTTTCACTGTGTGGCTGTGCACCACCCCTGTCCATGTGGCTGTGCAACCCCTTTCACTGTATGGCTGTGTCAACCCCTCTCCCTGTGGCTGTACATCACCTTTCAGTTCATGGCTGTGCAAAATCCTGATCTCAGTGGCTGTGTTGCAGACCTGGCTGTGTGGCTGTGCAATCCCTTTCACTGTGTGGCTGTGTTGACCCCTGTCTCTGTGGCTGTTCACTGTGTGGCTGTGCCACACCCCCCATAGCATTTGGACATCAAGTCCCACAGTCAGGATCTGCATTTTTTGACAAGTGGTATATCTGGCACAATCCACAACTTTGGGCAAATCTGGCTGCAATGGGTGGATGCTCATCATTCTTACTGCTGAACCACAGGTTGTTCTTCTATAACTCAAGACCATGTCTCAGGGTCATGCACAGAGGTTCATCATCCAGGCAGCTCTTTCTTCGATACATCCCAAGGTAAAAACGTGGCTAGGAAACAGAGGTTAGGTGGTAATAGTGGTCATAACCTATCTGTTGTTCCTGAGGCAGACAACTCCCGGGAATTGGACACGAACAGCAGTAATGATGGTCATGAAGAAGTCCGAGATGATGGCGATCTATTTGATGACTCTCAAGCAGATAGATGGGGTAACAAGCAGCACTCCCAACAACATTGGAGTGATGACGAGTGGAATACTTTGCCCAGTCCAGTGATCTGCTCTGATTGTCATACCTGTGCCTCGTTCTGGCCCTCCTCTGTTCCCCCAGGCCACCCCAATGACCCTAGACCCACTTCCTGGTACACCCGACCAGTTACTGCCCCTACCTGACAACAGCCGCCATGCATATCACGTGGCTGACACATCTGCCTGCCTCCCTGCGGTCGGCATTGGTTGGCACTCCTCAGCATCAGTTGGCATCGGTTGGTCTTACCACATGACCACCACCAATGTTACTTGGCATCACACCTTGGTCAGGTGACCTCCCTATAGGGGTTGATTCTCCTGTTGGATGTCACAGCCCAGCCTAAGTGCGGCACAGCAACCGTACCACAGGGTCGTTGCCTCTTTAGGCTTTCAGCCCACTCTCTGATTGGCTATCGGCTGAGCACCCTGAAGCCATACCACCCATACCTTTCCTGTTATACTCAGTCCCTTTATCCCAACCCTCACCTCCACTGTCTAGCCTGCATTCTGTGCTTCAAGTCCCCAGAGTTACCCATCGAGTTCTACCAATGATTTCGAGTCTCCTTGCATCTTAAAAATTCCGCCAGCCCTCTGAGTCGTCCCCTTCACATCTACTGATTTTTACTACAGTCTACAAGAGTCTACTTTCGCCGCTGACCAAATTCCTAGCTTCCCAACACCGCCTTATCGACTAGAAAAATCCCTCTTCACCCATGTTGGGGCGGAATTTTGAGTTCTTCACTGCCTACACTTCCCAGACCTCAGGGAAAATTTCCCAGACCCACCAGTTACCTCCCCTCAGTCTCCTCCCGACTCACGACCCCTTGGGACAAGCCTAGGTCTACCCTACAGCTTTCCCCCTTTTTCCTTTGCACTCTTGCAAGAAGAGTTGCCCACACCGGCCTCCCCTAAGTTCATCAGCTTCGTACAGACTCTCCTATATCTCCAAAATCTGAGGGCTGGGCTCATACAAGGGGGCAGCGCACGAGCTGAACCCAATGCCCTCTCCTGTACCTCTGTCACGACCGTTGGCCAGCCTTCAGCCATTGTTGCTCTCTGTCAGCCTGTGTCGGCCAACCCTCGGCCACTGTTGGCCTATCTTCACTTGCGTCCCCCCAGCCTCTGTGAGTGTCAGAGATCGTCGGAGAAGGACCGAACTTAACACTGATGATGAGACAGATACTCAATGAGATGCACACCTTAACTTTTTTGGAGGTGAGTGGTGGTCCTTGCGTTGTCCCATATAATACTTACTCTTCTCTCTCTCTCTCTCTCTCTCTTTCTTCAGCACTGAATACCAACACTCATCAGGATGATGAGCTGTTGTCTCCACTGAGCTCACCCTCTGCTAAGTCTGTGATGCAGACTCAGCCATTACCAAGAGCGACTTCAAAGCAACCTGCTCAGCAGCATCAGCATCCTTCACAGGAAGGCTTGCCATCCTGGCTTCCACACAATTTCCATTCTCAGTCCATGCATGAACCACCTGTTCCCTCCAAACTTCCCTCATCTCAGCAGGGTGTTTCTTTGCAACCTACAGTTACCTCTCATCATTCAGAACAAGTCAAGTCAAATGTACCTCAACAGGGTGCTTCCTGGAATCATGAACCTTCCCAACCACCAACACCAGGTTTGTCACACAGTTTGTCACCTGCTGCATCACGTTGTACCACGGATAGGCAAGCTATTAGTGTCCAAAGAAGTGGTATCCATGAGACCCACCAAGTTAACCAAGAGGTATTTAGTATATTATTATTGATAACAAGTGCGACTACCATTATCCATCAGCCAGGAATTGACTATGATGTACTTGGTTGGCATCATAGCTTTAATAGTCACCGAAGATCTCCATCACCAACCTACTTAAGGGATGTATGCGACAGCCATGCATCTCAGGATCACCACCCCTCAAAGAAGATCCACCCTGATACAACATCACCTGACCAACAGTCGGCTGCAGAGGAGATGATGGATGTGGACAATGCAGGAGCTAAGTCTGTCAAGTGTGAGCATCTGGGGTGTTCACGGAGCACTGTCATTCCAAAGCCCACGATGCTGGTGTTCTACCCTCCATTATGGATGAAACTACTTGACAAGGCCAAGGCAAGGATCTGGCTTCACGTCGCCACTGAAGAACCCTTCCTTAGGCTCGAGACTGCTGTCGATGGTCAGTGTAGTGAAATAATAATTGAGTTGGTTGTCAAATACCAGGAAGACAGTAGTGAGCTTGAGGCAGGTAAATATGCTCCTTTCTCTTTGATATATTCTTGGCCTCCTCTTAACCTTTTCGTCCAGGCTTCTACCCACAACACAAGAGGTCTATGGCATGGATGGTAAATGCCCATTCACTACCGGTTTTTATTATTTATTATTTCAACAGTTATTCAATGACACGCAAACCTTCTGGAGTGAAATCAAGAAGTTGGCTGCACCAATTGTTCCTATTGAGTATAATTTGTCTGCGCCGAAGAGTGCTACAACTGAATGTGAGTGGCTTGAAGCTGTCAAGCAGAAAGCCGCTGTGTTTCTCGAGGGAGCTAAACTCCTTCGAGGAGAGTGTGACAGTCTTGTATGTACAGGTTCTTTCTGCCCATCTAGCTGACCAACCTTGTCGATTATTAGGGCAGAGCTAGCAACTTTGCACACTCCGCTCTGCAGAATATTTGTCTTGCAGTTTACTACAGTAACAGTGTCAAATCACTCCGTCAATACGTTGAGTTTCAGCACTTTGTCCCATACAAAGCCCTTGCCCTCGTCACCACTATTGTGAGTTATTTAACCATTCAGCTTCGAAGTTAACCATGATGTCGCTTTCAAGGTTCACAGCATTCTTTCGACATATGAATGGCATGGCTTCTCCAAGGCGGAATCATTGAACATGGGCAAGCTTGAAGACTCTTACCAGAGACTGCTTGTGCTAATGGACACTGTTGCCCTCAATACGTATCATGGCCCAAAGCTCACTGCCATGTTGGAGGACTGGGCACAAACAGGAATGTCAGTATTCATCTGTGAACTCATACATGTAATCTCACTGGTCCTGCAGGACCGGGTTCATTGTGAAAGATCCAATTCTGGTGAAGCAGGGAGATTGGGAGGTAATTTTAGATTAATATTTCCACTAATTCACGTTACACTGGTCTATAACACAATTCTGGCACAAGAATATGATAGTGAGGTAGTAATGATCATTTACATTCACAGTGTGGATACCACCTGACAGTGTGAAGTCCTTTTGTACAGTAGGAGATAGTGTATATGGCCCTCTGCAGTAACTGACAGCTTCAGAAATTTGTACAGTGAGTGACAGCATGAGGCTGTCATACAGTGCCTGACAGCACATGGCCATCATACAGCACATTACAGTGATTGACAGTTTTTCCCAGCACAGGACCATGGTACATTGGTTGACAGTGAGCTTCCCAGCCAAGCTTGCAGTACAGCCACTAACAGCATTTCAGGTAGCCGGTGTGAGTCGACGTGTGGATCAATGGCAAAAACACCAAAAAAAACCCAACACAAAGACAATTGCCGAGTTGGTGGTTTTCCTACGCGGGCTTTGGCTCGAGGGATCTGTTAAAATAAAACGGGGGAGGGGTTCCGTGCACCTAGAGGGGGCTAGGGCAGAGGGTATGGGTGCTCCTGATGAAGGGGGAGCAGGGGAAGACTGAAAATGCGAAGAGAATAGGCTGCTCTGAGCCTAGAAGCGATGTAAGATGATGAAGATAACAGTAAGTAGACCCTTAATGGAGCCTCAAATACTGCAGGAATAGAGATGATGATGAGGGGCTTAAAAGCGACGATGATTAGGCCTAATGATGATGATGATGAGTGAGCAGGTAAGTCTTTACACAGGGGACTGCTTCCTATGCAGGGGACTTGGTAGCTGCTTGATTGCTGTCGACGTATTGGTACTTTATATACAAAAAGGTAGCGTAGCCTGCAGTAAATATGGAGCAACACTTTGTAAGTGATCTGTAAGCGATTGGTAAGGGGATTGGTAAAGGATTGGTAAGGCTTTGTAAGGATGAGTAAGGACAGTAAGCAATTGGTAAGTAAAACCAGTAAGCATGACGAAGATTATCACTAATCAATTTGAAAACAGAATGAGTCATCAAGGAACGGATGAATAATGCGAAAGGGGAATGAGTAAGCACACTGGTCACTGCTGATTAAGGGATATGACTGCAAATGAGTCATAGTGACTCCTAGATCTGAGATCTAGATGCATTATGGTAACTTGCTGCGCGTCCAAACGAAGAATGGTGGGGGTTTCTGCCAGGGTAGTCAGGGCATAGGATTTCGCAACTTTCCCCCTTTCCTCCTCTCTGTAAAGCGACCTGCATTAGCTGCAGCTAGTGTTCTGGAGGGTTTGAGGAGGAGGAAGGGCCATCTTCTCCCATAAGAGCAGGGAGAAGTGTCTCAAATTCATCATGAATGCGATCAGATAGACTGGATGACA
Source organism: Pisolithus microcarpus (assembly GCA_024613185.1). Taxonomy (NCBI): domain Eukaryota; kingdom Fungi; phylum Basidiomycota; class Agaricomycetes; order Boletales; family Pisolithaceae; genus Pisolithus; species Pisolithus microcarpus. Next base: position 865,650 of record JANFAI010000010.1, on the reverse strand, counting down.
GTAATTGGTATTGAACCTGTCGCAATTTTGGAAGAACGAAGGATGAGATTGAGAGGTAGACATTGCAGGGCACAGGGATGAAGGATCCATATGCTTCTTCAACTGGAGAAACTGAAACAACCACATATGATTTTTCAAGCCTGATAACAGACCTGAGACGACCAAAGAAAGTCCTCCTCGATGTCAGACTGACAAGGAGAACTCGCTGTCCCAAAGCGATAGGATGGGAGGTCATGGACGAGGGAGGGATGAACCAGGAGGCTTCAGGGCGAATGCTAGTGGGGATTCCTGGCAAGTACTCGTAGTTATTCTCCCTGGCAAAGGGAATGAGCGAAGAGATCGTCGAAGAGGTGGCCATTACAATAAAAAGTGGCGAAATGGGCGTTTGTTGGCAGAAATGATGCAGAAAATCGTGGAGGGCGAGGATCGTCACCAAATTTGGTAGGCAGGATGGCGTGGTCGAGAGCTTTCTGTGAGCGTGGGAATGATGTCGATATCTTTAGAAATGGCTGAGATATTCGAAAAATCGGAATGCCGTAAACTGGCGCTCGAAAACTTTTATTCGGTGCTTGAGCGGTTTCTTCCCTAACGTTAAGGGTGGTTCTTGTGCGACAGATGACTGCTAGACACTCCAGTCATTCTGCGCATTAGGGCTAGGCTTCTCCATTCTTCATCATTCAGCTTTTGGGTCCATGCTCACGTCGCCAAACACCTTTGGTGCGTGACACCGGAGTAGCTGACAGTGCTTATTAGCCTTCATAACCATAGTATTTCATAATGACATGTACAGATATAGCACAGTACTAATACTATATATGGAACTGTACAGTACTGTTACCAGACTGTGGGGTAACTAGACAGTGGGTGACCTTGCTGTGGCGCTGTAGCTGCTGTACAGCACTGTACAATGGCTGACTGATTTGCTGATGTTGGGGAGTTCTGAGTGGGGAGAGGACCTGTCAGAGTTGGTTCTGGAGGAAACCAGTGGTGTCCCAGGTAGGGGAGGGGACAGATTCAGTCGAGATCTGCACTTCAGAGGTGCTGGATTCATCAGAGCTTGATGGCTTGGGTTCAGGTTCTTGGTGGGCAAAGGGGTTGACTCACAGTCTGTTTCATTGGGGATTATCATGGTGTCACACTAGACAGTGGACATTTGGCACAGAGGCAGGGAGACTAGAGCTTTTGTTATGCTGGAACTGAGGTTACAGCATAATGTCAAGCCCAAAGTTGTTTGTTCATTCTATGACCCTCAATAGGCTAGTCATAACCTCTAAGTTAGAAGATTTGTTTGTAGTTCTGATCTCCCTTGATTAAGGGATGAGAGCACAGTTCTGAGTCAGGAAGGAGCTATGTATTGGGCAGCTCTAGTCTGAGGAAGTCAGAGCTAGAGGCACTGGTCTTATATACTGTACAAAGGGAGGCCCATGAGGTGACCTCATGTAAACAAGGAAAATAGGCCATTGGTCAACAATGGCCTTATAGAGGACATGTGTCCAAGAGACATCCACCATTGGTTGAGCAATGACAACAACAACAGAATGTTTGAGAACAACAAGGAAAAAGGTAAACACAGGCAAACAGCAAGGAAAAGGGAAAAAGTGTCCCATGGAAACAGACAAATTGTAACACAGGCCCATCCCTTTGGGCCCAGGACCATGCCTTTTCCTGGGACATGAAAGGATGTCCCTGGAATCACCATGGTCTGAGAGGCATTTAGCTTGAAAGTTTTGGAGAAACTATTCAGCCAAAATGCCTCCAGAAAAGGGTTACTTGAAGTGGTGCAACACCCTCTCTCTGGCTGTGTTCCAACCCTTGGTGTGTGGCTGTGCTGGCTTATGTGTATGGTTTGCATTTTGACTACCCAAAATGTAGTATTGTGTAGTATTTGGTTTGTGGTGTGGTGTTCGATTTTGTTGCCAAAGGTGTAGTAAAGTTTACATTTTTGACTACCAAAAAAGTGTAGTGTTTATTAGTGTTTGACTAGTTAAATGTTGTGTATATTTTTGATTGCCAAATGGTAGAGTCCACACTTTTGACTACCAAAAAAGTACAGTGTTTATTAGTGTTTGATTAGTTAAATGTTGTGTACACTTTGATTACCAAAGTGTAGTAAAGTCCACACTTTTGACTGTGCCAAATTGCTTCAAAACTACAGCAGATCCTTGTCAATAGCAGTGCTGCTGGTCAGCACTGTCTAAATGAGAGTCAAAATAGCAATTTACACTGAGTCATTTGGGAAAAACAACATTTTCTGATATGACATGAAGCCACAAAATGCAAAGCTAGCACCAAACTGTACAAATCCTCCACCAACAAAAGGATTTCATGAAGGCAACATGAAAGACCACCCCTGAAAATATCCTAAATTCTTTACCAATAGGAAAGAGGAGTTACAGTGGCCACAGTCAACCTTTCCTAGTTAGGATCTTTGCTGGGTGCAATGATATGAGATGGGGCTAGTGCAAGGGAAGCATTACCTTACAAAGCTGGTACACTTGCACAATATGCACAAGGTGAGGGCATAAATCATCCACATTTTTACCATGGTTCTCAAAGGCCTTTTGGATAAGTTCATCAACTTTAGTATGGATACCAGAAGTTTCATATTCTTTCACAGCCAAATTCAGGCACTCCTGGAAATTATTCCTTCCACCTTGCACCTGCAACAAGAAGTATAAGTATTCAAACACAAGTATGGAACCTACAATCATGAGCCATGTCTCCCCATCTAAAGAATCAGGACACAAAACTCACCAAGGGCATGTTCAGCATAATACTGCATTGAATATTGCATTGAGGAAGACAATGTAGGCATGGTGAGGGATGTTCCAGAGTGGGAAATGGTATCCTATATTTCAAATGGATAAGGAATATCAGTCTGTACCAGAATACCAAGATGGACATGAAACCCACAAGCTAATGGGTAAGCCATGAAGACCATAGAATGCAACATGTGTAAGAAAACAAGACTACAAACCAACTGCAACAATTTGTGAGTAACCACTGCAGGGCAAAGTCAGTTGGAAGCATACTTGCTACAAATGTATATCAGTGATTATAACTAGCCCTGAATGGTAATCACTACTAACCTTCTAACAAACGCACAAGGAGAAATAAGACATCAAGTCAAACACAACAGTTGAACACCTACATCCTGTAAGATGCTATATACAAATAACCCAGACATGAAGGAGAAACTAATCTCACCACCTATATAATAATGAAATGATGTTCAGGATGCAGACTTCATAAATAACTCACTGCCTGTAATTCAAAGTGAAGCAGAGTGATAGGAAAAATGGTCAGCAGCTTTCACCATCACCTGCCATGACTCCACTCACAAACTATAAGTACAAATGTGTCAAGAAGACAGAGGGCATGGTCAGCATGTATGCTCCACCACCACATGCCATGACTCAACTTACTCCCTATGAACCCAAGTGCAACAGGGAGGCAGTGAACAAGGTCAGCACACATCCACCACCACCTACCATGACTCCACTCACATTCTATGAACCCAGGTGCAACAGGGAGGCATTGAACATGGTCAGCATGCATCCACCACCACCTGCCATGACTCCACTCACTCCCTATGAACCCAAGTCCAAGAGGAATGCAGTGAACATGGTCAGCATGCATCCACACCACCTGCCTGACTCCACTCACAGGCTACAAACCCAAGTGCAACAGGGAGGCAGTGAACATGGTCAGCATGCATCCTCCACCACCTGCCATGACTCCACTCACAAACTATGAACCCAAGTGCAACAGGGAGGCATTGAACATGGTCAGCATGCATCCACCACCACCTGCCATGACTCTACTCACAGACTATGAACCCAAGTGCAACAGGGAGGCAGTGAACATGGTCAGCATGCATCCACCATCACCTGCCATGACTCCACTTACACACTATGAACCCAAGTGCAACAGGGAGGCAGTGAACATGGTCAGCATGCATCCACCATCACCTGCCATGACTCCACTTACACACTATGAACCCAAGTGCAACAGGGAGGCAGTGAACATGGTCAGCATGCATCCTCCACCACCTGCCATGACTCCACTCACTCCCTATGAACCCAAGTGCAACATGGAAACAGCGAACATGGTCAGCATGCATCCACCACCACCTGCCATGACTCCACTCACTCCCTATGAACCCAAGTGCAACAGGGAGGCATTGAACATGGTCAGCATGCATCCACCACCACCTGCCATGACTCCACTCACAAACTATGAACCCAAGTGCAACAGGGAGGCATTGAACAAGGTCAGCATGCATTCACCACCACCTGCCATGGCTCCACTCACATTCTATGAACCCAAGTGCAACAGGGAGGAATTGAACATGGTCAGCATGCATCCACCACCACCTGCCATGACTCCACTCACTCCCTATGAACCCAAGTGCAACAGGGATGCAGTGAACATGGTCAGCATGCATCCACCACCACCTGCCATGACTCCACTCACAAACTATGAACCCCAGTGCAACAGGGAGGCATTGAACATGGTCAGCATGCATCCTCCACCACCTGCCATGACTCCACTCACATTCTATGAACCCAGGTGCAACAGGGAGGCAGTGAACATGGTCAGCATGCATCCACCACCACCTGCCATGACTCCACTCACAAGCTATGAACCCAAGTGCAACAGGGAGGCAGTGAACATGGTCAGCATGCATCCTCCACCACCTGCCATGACTCCACTCACTCCCTATGAACCCAAGTGCAACAGGGAGGCAGTGAACATGGTCAGCATGCATCCACCACCACCTGCCATGACTCCACTCACAAGCTATGAACTCAAGTGCAACAGGGAGGCAGTGAACATGGTCAGCATGCATCCACCACCACCTGTCATGACTCCACTCACTCCCTATGAACCCAAGTGCAACAGGGAGGCATTGAACATGGTCAGCATGCATCCACCACCACCTGCCATGACTCCACTCACTCCCTACAAACCCAAGTGCCACAGGGGAGGCAGTGAACATGGTCAGCATGCATCCACCACCACCTGCCATGACTCCACTCACAAGCTATGAACCCAAGTGCAACAGGGAGGCAGTGAACAAGGTCAGCACACATCCACCACCACCTGCCATGACTCCACTCACAGGCTATGAACCCAAGTGCAACAGGGAGGCAGTGAACATGGTCAGCATGCATCCACCACCACCTGCCATGACTCCACTCACTCCCTATGAACCCAAGTGCAACAGGGAGGCATTGAACATGGTCAGCATGCATCCACCACCACCTGCCATGACTCCACTCACTCCCTATGAATCCAAGTGCAACAGGGAGGTAGTGAACATGGTCAGCATGCATCCACCACCACCTGCCATGACTCCACTCACTTGCTATGCACCCAAGTGCAACAGGGAGGCAGTGAACATGGTCAGCATGCATCCCACCACCACCCACCATGACTCCACTCACATACTATGAACCCAAATGCAACAGGGAGGCAGTACACATGGTGTGAAAGCTTCATTCAGCATGAATGACCCAGCAAAGCTTTCAACTCCACATACTCTCTACCAACTAATTAGCATCTTATTTGTACAATTCTACCATTGCTTACAAATGGAAACCACAATGACATGTAGAATGCAAGATTTGCAGGTTCAATCTTGTAATCCTGCTTTTTCATGCACCTCTTCAATGACCTTGCAAGTGTTAGTACACTTCAGAACTCCAGCTTCATCACTTACTTCATTATAGCAAATTCCATACACAGTTCCAAGTTGGACTGTTGTGTTGATATGAGGAGCTGTTGCAATCCTTCCTCCTTCAAAGCATTTGCTGTGCATGTTAGTAGGGGTGTGCACTCAGCTCCCTCTTGTTGCATTCCTGCAGTGACTTATCATGCAGTCTGCCATGCAGTAAGATATTATACTGACCAGTGAGTGGTAGGTAGTCTTTGGGTGGGAAACTCTTCTCATTCAACCAACCCTTGACCCTTTGAAGGCAATCATGCAGCATCTTCTCCTCTACCTTTTTAGCCTCTCTCATTGCATCACCTACACTCATGCCTTGGCCCATCAACTTCTCGACAGCCTCAAGAGACAAAGTGTCTGCTTTTGTTAGCAGTACAATCACAGGAACTATCCAGAGAACCACAATTACAAGGAATCAGATACAGTATACATGAGATTCACACACCATGACCTGTATCACACTCATCAAAAAATTTCCTTTCAGCAGCCATGACCATCCTGTGGCTCTCATTCAAGGGAATGCAAAACCTACATCAATGATAAGAACCAAATGCATATGTTCAGTATCAATCAAGTCATTACCATATGGCATGGATTCTCTTATCCAGCTGGGTTGTCTTAGCACGATCCGTCACAAATTTCGTCATCCTGTCAAACTGCTCTACACTTCCAGACTCAAATCCACATGAGTCATGGAACACGAATCCCGGATTACTCTGGAAAACCAGCTCGTCCTCGATGTTGTGGTGACCACGCTAGAAATCATTAACATACATCACATAATTTCATGGGGTAACCTCACCGTCAGCGAACCGTGCACTACAGCAGCATCCACCTAAATATAGCCGGATATGCGATTGATCCCGAAAAACACTCTACAATATACATACCTTCTCCCCTTTTCCGTTAAAAATTTCCGGATTATCTGTAGTATTACAAACCCTCTGCAAAATTGTTGTTTTACCTGCATTCGCCCTTCCCATGACGAGAATACGAAAACGACCGATGCGATCGATGTGCCTTTTAGCCTTCGCGGGATCCATGCGAATAGGAGGGCGTGAAGACAGTAACCCTAGTTATTGATGACATTAAACTTATCTCGTTCGTCATAAGTAGAACGCTTACCAGATGCTACTCCTTCAGCTTGTGCTAGCTCGGGGGCGTCCACGCTGCCTTCGGGACAACGTAAGCCCGTAGGTTGAACGTCAGTCAGAGCAGGAGTAAGAATGCCGGTTGGCGGCAGAGAACCTGGCCAAGTAGTTACTCAGCACACCAAGGACATAAAGCCATGTATAACCACCTTGAGTTGGCACGGGAACTGGGGCTTCCACGTGTCCGGGGCCAGGCGAAGTACCTGGGGGATTGGTTTCGACCGCTGTGGCATCGTGCATACCCCTATTATCTGGAGGAGAACCAGAGTCTTGGATAGCCACTTCAGTCGATAGGAATGTGAATGCCACTACTGGTTGGGGCATACCTGGTCGAGTAGCTCCAGTGGGAGCAGGGACTGGTGAAACGGTTCTATCATCACTAGAAGGCCGCCGCCGCCCACACCAGAATCCGCTGAAACATCCAGGAGCCATGAGTAATGAGAAGACGAGTTGTTCGAAAGTTGTAGGAGGCAGTAAGTGTGTTGTTCGAGTTAGAGATGGACGTGAGGAAAGGGCGTGGAGCTACGGAGTGGAGTTGATCGATTCGAAGGCGCTTATCGATCAGCCACGACAACGTGCTGTTGGCGGCGTCTATTTTTCTTCAGTACAAGACTAAATTATTTTATCTCGGAAAATAACCCGTGTCAAGGCAACACTACCGTTGTGTATTTGAGTCTACGCCGCCAGGGTTCGGCATATTGTAAAGATAGCATCGGTCATATTGGAGGTTGTCATCTATGTAGTGAGGACCAATTGTAACAATGAGCAACCAGAGTAGTGAATACCGAAGGAAAGAAGAAAGCAAAATAGTATGTGTTTTTAGAGTCCATAAACTACATAGATGCTTTGTAAAGTGTTGTGAAAGGAGAGACGGGTAGGAGTGTCTAAGGAAGTCACCCAGTCAACCAAAGGGGAGAGGGAATCTGGATACAACCCGTACACAGTGTATATGCGAAGAAATAGGATGGCTACGTAGCACAAGAACAATGTAAGAAAATATTGAAGGGGGGAGGATCATACCATGCAACGGGGAGACTATGATCAAGCAACACCCAGTTCGACGAAGCTTCTCCACTTCGCGGAGAACCAATCTTTGGGTCGATGCAACGACGCAGAGGGGACCACGACTCTACGATACTCCAACACTTGCGCCCGCGCGACGTGGAAACTTCTGTCAGAACACTGGTAGTAGGAGGGGTCCAGCAACATCGCTCATGGATGATGATGTAGCTGGGCTCAAAAGCGAGGTGGCCGGAAGTGACAAACCGCCAACCAACGCGGAAGCCAACGCTGAGCAGGATAAAAACATCGACGTGGATTGCGCAGGTGAGAGCGAAAGTCGATCCAGGTTGCACCGATCATCGTCAGGCTGAGGCTGTTAATATGGTCTGGTTGAGTAACTTTCGAAGAGATGCGAAGAGTGGGAATGCACTGACTCTGCTCACCTCTCTTGTCCTCGATGTCTCATATCGATCCCCGTCTCAACACACATGGTCGGCACAAGCCACATCTCCTCACCCTCACAACAAACAATAATTAAGTCTCGTCGTTTGCCCTCTCATGCGCCCTACTCGTTCTTGCTGTCGCTCATGCTCATCCATCCTACTCCGGACCCCAGGCGACAAGGCTGATGATGAAGTTATCCATGTCCGTTCTACTAGCAGAAAACGACGGTGAGCCAGGAGAGGAAGACGGTGGGAAGAGTATCGATGAACCGTGCTCGACAAGCGGAAGTGAGTAAGCTGCTTGACAATAGGAAGATCGCCGCGGATAAGAGTGATAACATCGGCATATTGAGAGATGACGTGTAGGAAAGAGTAGACGGTGCAGGTGAACGTAGGGATGTGATTCCGAATGCTGTGGTTCTGCTGTGTTATGGGATGATGGGCTCCATAACGGCAACCCCACTCCTTTACGTATATGCGACGGGTAAGGATGCGAGGAAGGTGGTTGCGACCTTGCGCCCGGTTAGTTGTTGGGTGGTACAATCGAGTCCGACGACGAGGACGCAACAGGAGGGTCTGGGAGTGAAGTCGATGGCGCCGGATTTGAAGAGAATAAGTATTGTCCAAAGACGAAGGTCACCGGTGTGAGAGCGGCACAGCAAGCTTGGAAGGGAGAGGGGAGGTCACATCCAGGGGCGGATGCGATATGCCTCTCCCATCGCCTGCGGAAGCATGTTAGCGCGAGTATGCAGTATGGATGAAGAAAGTAATCGGTCGTGACAACATGGAAGTTTGCCATTCTGTGGGGTGTCTGTTATGGAAAGCCGGACAATCGCGCTTCGGCACGTCCGAAAACGGGAACTTTTTCGGCGGTATGTTGGCTTGTTTGTAAGACGGACACCGGACACTGCGGTAGTAATAATTTTTACGGTACGTCGAGTCGTCGGCGCGTCGGTAGTATGGTATGTCGAGTCGTCGGTACGTCGAGTCGTCAGTACGTTGAGTCGTCGGTACGTTGGTAGTACGGTACGTGGTAGCATAGTAATCCGACAGATTCTTTCCCTCTCTCTCTTGCAGATGTCCGGGCCACTAATCGTTCGACTACTGGTGAGCTTTTCCTCATCCCCAATCCGTGCGACGTACTCAAGGAACGCAGCCAAGTTTCCTTTCACTTCTCCAACTAACCTGCACTTCTGGAATCCATCGGTGAGCTTCCTGTCGACCCACCCTCACACTATTTGCACTTACCTGCATGTAGCTTCGTTCGTCATCCCGACACCCAAGATCGTCTGCAGCGTGACCTGTCTTCACCTGCGGGTTCCTTCTCGCTGCTCAATTAGCCTCGCTGATTTGGGTAGTATTCTGACTTCCAGGATTACCCACTGTCTGGTTTAGACAGGTATGGTTCTGACGTCCTTATCAAATGGCAGTTGATGGTCTGAAGGCGGAACCATTTCCGCCGTGAATGATCTCGCAGTGTAACAACATTCGATCGCTTCAATGGACGACGTTTCCCATAAACAAGAGAAATCAGAATGCTGTCCTCCAGGGCATGCTGGTCATTATGTCGCCCTCTACAACCTGGCAAATGGCCTCCGGCAGAAATTCCTGAAAGAGCTCAAAATTGACGACTTGGACAAGGCAATCACTTTGTACCATGACTCTTCGGAACTTCGACCCGTCGAGAGGGCCATCACAATCGAAAGGGAAGTACTAGCACTGCGTCCACCGGGGCATCCCGATCGTGATGCTTTTCTCCACAATCTTGGTTTCTCCCTCAGGATGAAGTTCGAGAAGCAGGCTAAGGTCTACGACTTGGAAGAGGTGATTCAGCTGCTCCGTGCAGCTTTGGAAATATGCCCCCCTGGGTTTCGAGGTGTCTTCGATTCATTTTTGACGGGATTTTCCATGCTGGCGTACACGTCCTTTGGCAGTGAACAAGTGTACTGCTACCAAGAACAATGGGAAATCTACAAGCTCGACCCTGCTTATAGGTGCATGGTCTTCGGTGGAAACGAGTTATCATCCATCACTAGGGTTAGTCAAGGGAATCCAGTCACGCCAAGACTTGAACCTTCTGGTTTAAAGCGCAGTTGCAGGACTTCTCCAGAGCCGGCCCCACAAAAGAGAGTGCGCCATAATCACATCCAATCGAGCACCTTGGATGACTCCGATGGGACTGAGAATACTGAAAAGGATGAAATAGAGAGCATGCTGGTAGACGAGGACGGTCCTAGGATACCTAGATTTGCCTCCAACCACAAACCTGGTCGGGTCAGCCGAGAGGAGATGTATGCTGAACATCAATGGCATTGGCGAATAAACAGAGTGGTTCAAGAAAAGTATGATCAGGCTCCACCAGTACCTACGGAAACCAGCTTCTCCATGCAGAGTGATAGCAATGATTCCAGTGTTTCCCCGCCTGCGGCATACAATGCAAAGCGGAAAGGCGCGTTTTGCGACATGACTCTTCATTACCCTTATCCTGACCTAGTGTTCAGGAGACTCCATTGCACCTCACAACACTGATGGTGTGGCTGGATCAGAGGTCCGCTTTGATAGAAATGCCGTGTCGAATAAACACATGCGGGTTATGTCAAAAGAAAGGACCTGTCAAACGACGAATCACAGGCATATCACGCGAGAGAAGAAAAGACTCCAAAAAATTATTAAACTCCGTCAGAGATGTCGGCCTGACCATGGTCTGCCATTTGAGGATGATTTGTGCTTTGAATTTGAGCCAAATGGTGAGCAATTCGCATAATCTTCATTTTTGGCGTGGGACTGATGGATTTATCCCAGTCGACGACGGTGAATCAGGGACCAGCGAGGGTGCAGATTATGAACAAACAAGTGATCACCCTGCCAACGACAAGTACGATCCAGAGGCTGCTCAACAGGCAAAAATCGCCGAATCTATCCGCAAACTGCACGAACTTGAAAAGGATCGTCCACTGTGGGAAGAACAAAGGAGGCTGTGAGAAGCTCGCGAACTTGCATGACGTCCGTGGACATCAATCGTAGTGAACAGACTGCATCAGTAAATTCATATGCATACCCTATTAGCTTAGATGCTTGGAATTTCACTGTGGCTATCCTCATTCATCCTCGCGGCTTGATCGTCATTGACCGCGTCGTTGGTGAGTTGGAGCCGGGCGTCTATGAAATCCTCCGAAGAGAAGTCTGGCCTAGTGGCTAGATTCGGATCGTCAGTTTGCATATCATTGTTGAGGTGCAAAAAGGAGAATGGAACAATGTCCGAAGTCTGGAGGGACAGACTTGAACAGTAGTGGAGGTGCGGAAGCAAGAGTCGCTGCCCTCCACTTATTCACTCATGGACCAAATTCTATGCGACGCTTTGCAACTCGGCTTACATAGAAAACTAGCTTTCCATAGTCTGCTGGCAATCATACGTCTGCGTCCAACTCTGCTATGGAGCTAGCAGAACTCATTGATAGATTGGGATGCAGGCATGGCTGCAACAACCGTGCCGCGTTCGTCTGTCCGGAGTAGTAGGCAGGTGTGTCGTCATTGACATCCCTGAGGTCTAGCAGGATGACGGTTCCGGCGGTCGAATATATGCAAGAGACCAAGGCAAAACGGAGACGCGGAGCGAAAGCGAATGCAGGATCACAAAATAGTCGCAATTCATGTTGGCTTCGTGCAGTGGTTTCACATAAGTTTGATGATTGACCCATACTCGCTGGAGGGTGCTGCATAAGCTACTCTCGATACATAAATGTTATTACACAAAATTATGCTACAGATTCCGCCACTTTCATACATGCATCCAGTAGACACCCATGATTATTGGTGGGGGTCACATCTTTCAACCGGAAACTCACGGCCTGAAGAATAGCATCTCGCCTGAGTCAAAGGTAAGGGGGATATGTCCCATAGCCGAAAAACACAGGACTCACTGGATGGGCCCATATACGACCCTAGCATCATGCTTCGTTGACTGTATGTTGAGCGGTCACGTGGAAAAGTTTGCGACGTCGAATATAAAGGATATTATTGCCTTGGCTTTGACATTAGGATATAAGATGGTAACGTCGGCCGAGAAACCTGAAGGGTTCTCTCTAAAGGTGATAGGGAACTTGATGGCAACCAATCTAAGTTGCAATTGCAAACGAGAACAAGAGGACCAATACGTTCCGACAAACTCGACTATCTGAGGGTGGGGGTAGATGAAATCATGCGGGGTCGGACTACATAGCGGAGACGGCATACCTTGCGAAGACTATCGCTCACCTCCGGTCGATTGACGAGTTCTTTTGCCGTCCGCAAGACGAGGTTACTGAACGTGGGGAATACTTCTTCTCTCTGTGCTTCCGGGAGTTTCTGGATTTGAACATTTCCAATCACAGGGCGACATTCGACACAGCGCGTAGACACGACGTAACTGGAACCATAGACAAATTCGAAACACTCGGCGTCAACTTTGGTTATCTGCACCACGTGCAAGGTTTGCAGCATCTCCAGTTCACCTGGTGATTGATCAGCGTTCAGCTGGTAACACTCATAAAATGCGCTCGACAGAATTCACCCTTGAGTCGGAAAACTTCCGCGTGCGTACTGTTCTTTTGTACGTTGATAAGCCGCTCGGTCTTCTCGATAGAGGCGGAAACCTCATTTTTCTCTATTTGAACCTCCTTGAGCTTCTCTTCGATACGTTCGAGCTTCGCCTTGGCTTCCTCGACTTCCCGTCGGTAATTGTCAAGTTCCATTCTACGAGGCATCAAGCCACTGTTCCATAAGCCACCGATGTAAACGGCGTACTCACCCCTGTTCAGCTATGCTCGCCTTGAGCTCCTTCAGATAATCTTGATCGCAGGCTTCTAACTCTGTAATCTCCGCTGTCTCCTGCTCCAGTTCTTCCACAAGTTGATCGTATTCCTGCTGCAAGCCAGGAAGAATACTTTGGGCCTCGCGGATAATTTCTTCCAGAAAATTGGCATCCTTGGTACGGTCAAGCTCACAACTGCAAACAGGCCGACGTTGATCCTACCTTTTCCAGGTTTTCAAAGCCCTTGCTTGCCTTTTCATGCAACCGTTCGACCCATTGCAATTTCCAATCGTACCACTCCGACTTCGCCTGCTCATGGTTATGGACCTTGATCAACTTCAACTGGTGGATCAACTCCGCTTGTCCAGTCTCGTCCGCCGAGACGAACTCTTGGAAAAGTTGCGGCGTCATCTTGAGTGCTTCCTCTTCAGCTTCCCGGTATATAGCTTGGATGCGCTCGATCCACGCTTGGAGGTCCTTGCTTACGTAGGTATAAAGCTCGAGTTGTGGCACGTCGACTGCCATAGCTACCATGTATTCTGCTAATGGTATTTGCCCCTCGGCCGATGCTCTCCGACGAAGGACGGAAGGATGGATGCTTTGTCGACGTGGTGCGGCAATCTCGTCCATGAATCGAATGCCCGTCATCTCGAAGAACTGTTCGATCGAAATAGGTGGTCCTTCTTCCCCTTCGCTGCCTGCTCTTTGAACGTCCTCTCGCCATTGCTCGGTTGCCTCAGTTGTTAACTCCCCGACTGGTAACGAGTCCTGCGGGACTTCATCGTCAGCATCATCACCCATATCCTCGGCCACGTCGGGCATGGAGTCTTCCACAAGCACCCGCTGAGAGGACAGGAGCGGACTTGGTTCACCCGCTTGGTCGTTATGACTGGATTCGCTGACCACCGACATTTTCTGGAGCTCAGGGGACGCTGTGGCCTGTGGTTCCGTGTGTTCCATTGGCTCCACCGTATCTTCCGCAGCAGAGGGATCCCGAGCAATGCCGTCTCCTCTCGCGTTGTCCTTCTCTGCAGAAACGTCGAATTGAGGAGGCACGCCTTCTACATCTCTAGCCACGGCAACGCTCTTCCTCCTGGATCCCATGGCCTGTTTATTCGGAGAAGACGGCCGATTTGACTGGCTAGCATCATCTGCGGAGAGAGGAGTGCCCGTTCCCCCGAAGCTCTTCCGACGTGCAAGGTATCCCGAGGGCCTCCGTAAACCAAGCGACGCACGTTTGCCCGGACCAGCATCAGATTGTGTTCCTTGCTTAACTAGGGGCCGCGCTAGCTTGTTGGGTGATAGTTTAGAGGAGGTGTTTGAAGGCCGAGGCAAATCGTGATGAGTTAATCCCGCTGTAAGTTTTTCGGGACCCGAGGGCTTCTTGGCTGGGCTGGATCGGCCGTCAGGAATCTGGGCAGCAGCAGCGGATCGCTTTTCAGGAACTGGGCGAGACGCGGGTGGCGCGAAATTCGCAGTAAACTTCTGAGGTGAAGGCAGGTGTGACTTGGCTTTGGAAGGGGATGGGGGTCGTCCAGTTGTCGCAAGAATTCGAGGGCGTGGAATAAAGCTGAACGTTTGTGGTGCTGCAGGGATATTTCGGGGTTCTGCTAGTGTGGGCTCCGCGGAGTCAGGCGAATAGCTTATAATTGAACCTAAATGTACTTACTGGTTCGCTTTCAGCACGCGCAGGTGTCGGGGATGATGGTTTCGCTGCGGTCGCATGTGCTTGTTGCGGAACTTCCAGCGAGTCCGTAGGTGGTGTTGGTGATGGTATCTTGGAAGCTCTTGCCTCTCCTTGTTCGCCGTATACCGAAGTAACCTCCATCGTGGAATCACCCGTACTCGGGGCAAGGCTTATGCGCCTTATAAGCTGGGTAACATTGACGGTTTGATTCCCCTCATCGTCACTTCTACTATTCTCTTCCGCAAAGCTAACTTCTGTGCTGGTAAAGCTGTTTGGCTGACCGTCTTCCCCGTCTGGGTTCTCGGGTCCCATAGAAGCACGGGCAGCCTGCAACCTCGATACTGCGTCAGACAAATCCATATCCCGTACCCCTCCGTCGCCTCCGTTCTCCTCGTCATCTGATGATGGGATATATGGCGTGTTGCCTGAGTGCGTAACAGCCCGAAGAGCCAGCCACGCTTCACTCGGTGGCTCTGGAGGGCGTACAAGCGGAACTGTGAACTCCATGGGTTGAGATGTGTCGCCTTCAGGACCAAGCGAGTGCGACTGCGCCGAGTCTTCCTCTACAAAAGATTGTTCCTCGTTTTGCCCGTGCTCGTCTTCGATTCGATTGTCGAGTGATGCTCGAGAAACGGTGAGGTTACCGAGCGGTTCGCGAGTTCCACCTAGTGAGAGGGATCGCTTGCGCAGGATATTATGGGACATTGCTTCTGTCACATCCATATCGGCACCTTCGCCATAGTCTTCCTCGTCTTCGTAGCCAAAGTCTTGCGTGTCATCCGCCACCTCTTGCGTGTTTGACGCCCTGAAGAATGCATCGGGAGAATAGCCCGTGTCGTCAGAATCCATGTCCATCGACTCCTCACCACCACCCTCGCTGAAAGCAATAGACCTCCGTATCGAACTATGGCGACGGAAACCTGCAGCACCAGGGTACGCGTTTTCGTCGTTTGTCCCTCCATGACCGCCTATCTCGGCTGCAGGTGAAGACTGAGGAGACGCGGTGCTATTCGTGTTTTGTTCGGCACTTCGAACAAGCGGACGTGAGCGTGATTGGCAAAGCTGACACGCCTCCCCAGAGACTTTCGTGAGTTGTCCGCTTCAAAACGGACGATGCTCGTCATGTCCATTGCCTGTGTTCTGTCCTCTCCGTCATCTGTGGTATTTGCTGCAGCTTTGAGGATACTCTTGCGTGGAGCCTAACCAGACGAGTCCAGTGAGCGATAGACATTAACGACACGAGAAACCTCACCAACGAGCGACGTGCTCCGGCCGTAGGACTGAGATGATCACCCGGAGCGATAGAATGAGCGCGACGTCTGTGTCCATGGTGAGCTCTGCTGTGGCTGGTAACCGATATGGAGTTCCGCCGATTTGGTGAAACTTTGTTGACTCCCATCGCAACCAACCCTAGTTCGACGGGCTAGCTACTTAACCGAGATAGTCGCGATCCCTGTGGTCGTCGGATGCTTGCAACTTGAAGGAGTCCACACTCGCACCAAGGTAATAACGCGCTACACGTGACTCGTGGGATGGCAGTCAATGGCTTAGTAATCAGCAATTCATCATGACCATCATGGAGTCCGAGTCCACGTTCGCTGCTGTCGCCTTTTCGTTGTTGGCACGCCTGCTCAGTCCCTCACAATCAGCACACCGTAAGCTTCATCTTGCAGCAGCCCTATGTTAACCATTGTCGTGTTCTTATAGTCAGAAGTCCAATTCACAGAACTGGTGAGTAGCTTTACGCGTTTCTTCTCTACCCATTACCACTAGGTAGTCTCGAAAACCGGCTATTTTAGGGCGCTCTGGGTTGACACCCCATTTTTCTGCGTCGCCAAAATGAAGATCCCGAGTTGTGTGTGGTGAAGACCGAAACGTCCGTGTCGGGACTAACGACTTTGTGTGTCGTGGTGTTCTATTCTATGGTTGACTCGTCTACCATTTCCGCGCTCTCTCTTACAAAGGTACGTTTCTGATTTGGACACTCGAGTTCCAATACTGTGCCCGGTCACAACCAAAGCAGCCCCGCCCTCGAGGACCTTGGCGACGGCTCAATACAATGGTAGGACCTTTCCCTCACTGATTCTGGAACGTTGGCGAGAGGATTAGTTATAGACAGCGGAGGCTTGAGAGGGACACCGATTCAATAATGATTGAGGTTAGGATGGGCAGACTGCATTTTTGTTAGGTTCCGTTGTGCATCGTGCAAGGATGGTTAAGTTCTCCAAGAGTGGACGCAGCAAAGCAATGGGTATCGAAGGGATGTGAGTAAGATACATAGCTTACTGAGTGTTCGCAGCGAGCAAGAGCGCTTTGAATGATTCCTCTCTCTCTCTCTCTCTCCAGCAGACCTCACGACGCATGCAATAGGGCGGTACGCTAACAACAGAGTTCCTACCGTGGCATGACAACGCCAGTTTGCCAACAAACCTCGGGAGATATTTCAGAGTTGTTCTTCAGCAAGTCCACACGATCAGGAAAAAAAAAACGGATTACTATCCAAAAAGCAGTCAGATACATGCTGGGAAACTGTTAATAGTACGCTCCGCCTCAACCACTTCCCCTGTATTGCGTAAAAGGAGACTTATGGGATGCATATGTTAGATGGTACCGAGAAGATGGATGGTGTACATTACCTCAAGAGTTCCACCTCTCAAGGGAGAATGAAGACGACCTTGCTACCTTCATAGTGGAATCCGAGGGCATCGAAGGAATATCCCAGAATGACGTTCTTTCCGTCGAGCTTCTGCGTCAGCGAGCCCCCGATGAAGGGCGGGTATCCGATGGTAAGCGTGACGCCATCGCGCAAGTTCCCAACAGTCTTGGCAATTTGAACCTTGCCTACAAACGGGATCTTAGCATAGACTTCGATGACGATCGTGAGATTGTTCAGGTCGATGGTGATGTCAATCTACACGCAATAGCCCATGAGCAGGACAATAACCTCGCAGCTACCCAAGGATGCGTCACCTCGATCGGACCAATGACGATCTTGCAGGTCCCGGTGTTCTCGTCGTTGCTTTCGACAGCATAGACGAAAATGTCGCCGTGCTCTGTCTTGATGACCTTCACTTTGGACTCAAATTCCTGGATGGCACCTGTCGGTATCAGTGCCTCGAAGTCAGCCACAGCCTACCATAGCGAGTTAATCAGAAGTGCTCACGGATGACATCTGACGCACACGAAAAAAAAAGTTGAGAAAAAATCCGCCTGTCTAATCCAAAGGCTACTCACTTTCGCCAGAGATGATGGTATCGTCATTCAAGTCTTGGAACTTCTGGAAGGGAGGTTCAGCAAATGACGGCATTGTTGCTGGGCTAGTGCTGGTGCTGGTGCTGAGGGTAGACGACACTTTTCCAAGTCACTTTTTATACGTGCGGGACATCATAATCCTCCAGGCCCGTTCCCAGGTTCACGTCGAAACTGGGATCGTACTATGCAGACAGCAGAGAGGTGGAATGTTAATGCTTGACGTCGGCGCCGGACTATGGTCCTGGGCGTCCGAGCATGATGTCAATCCAAAGCGTTGACACTTGACATTGGTTGGTTATGGGTCAGGCAGAGATACGTGAGAGAAAGGGGCTGAGGTGAAGATGTGTACATACATACCTGATGTCACGGGTCTGGATGGCGCCCGTCGGTCTGAGCGCATTCGACAGAACTGGCACACTTACAGTTGTTTTCAGGGACCAGTGACCAGTGTGTCTGATGGTGACTTCATACTATAAGGTCCACCGCAGACATGGTAATTCGGTGTGAACCATGGACACGAGTATGATTGCCAGTACCAAACGATTGGAATTACCATGGCCTTTTGCTGAAGTCGGAAGGTACGGTAAGGCTGCGACATGACTGGTACGGGCTACACGCGAAGCATTGGGCTTCATTTCCAACTCGTATCGGATACTGCTAGCCTCCGAGCAGGAACATTCTACCTGTAGGAACACTTATCAAACGCATACCTGTGCAACCATTCCGAGACTCAGCACTTGTTGGCGTGGGTTTCCTGCGATAAATTTTAGGTTATTTCGAACATATGCCCGGGCTGGTGGAATAGAACGCAGCGGTTAGTACAGTGACAGTTGGCTTGCCATGGAAGCCCACGTGCGAGTAAGCCCGGGAGTGTGCCGTGTCTCTTGCAAGCGGCATCATGCACAACTCCGCAACCAACCTGCAAGTACCCATTCTTTTTTTTTGCAGCCACCCTTTCTCAGGTCTAGTTTGTCTGCAGGCCGCTGTCATCGGAGTAAGAAATCGAAAAGTCAACCTGTTCTGCACCCAGCCCACCCTCACAGCTCACTCTTCGCCTAAGTAAACCTCCCCCTCCAGGACAGAAAACCCGCTTGGGTATTTACCAGTCCCGCAACATTCACTCACTAAGTAGTTCATACGTGAACGCCATGAAATCGCTCCAGTTTCTAAGATCTCCGAGTCAGAGCTCGAAACGCTGGACGGAGTCCAACTAGGCAAAAGCGCTGGCACAAACTTGAATCAACAACGTACCAGGGTTCGGGCCGGACTGCCCGGATACTACTAAAATAGAAAAATATCCACTGTTGACGGCCACCGTTGCCGCGGATTTCGAAGAAGATACGACGAGCAATTATCACACTAGTGAGCGAGTTTGGTCGGTGGCGTGAGCGGTGGGCAATATTATTATGGTGGAGGAGCCAAAGGAGGAGCAGGAGCAGGAGGGTACTCACAAGGGGGATACGGAGGAGCACAACGGGGCTACCCGCCTACATCAGACAGGTATTGAAGACTTTTCTTTCGGCGATGGACTTGGATGAGTTTAAAGCTAAAACACGACGTCGTTCAGTAATGGGTCCCTTCCTTTGTTTTTACGATGTGCATTACAAGCCGAGATGTAGACACATACGTTGCGTCGAGTACAGATATACTCTTCGTCGACGCGGAACCACCATAATGTCAGAGTCCATCGATCCCCATATTCCACCCCACTTACTCCCGACCGTGTCTGCCACCGCTGACGACGACGCGGACGAAGATGCCTACATGCCAGCTCTGCCACCCGACCTCGCAACTGGGTGAGCTAAACCTGGTCCGTCTCTGTCACCCAAGGCTCCAGCTGCATCATACTCTGCGTCTGTGTCCTCCGCTGAGGAGCCGACATCGAATTCACGCTCTCCGTCGAGCGTCCCGGCTCCGTGGACTGCAGCTCCCAGAAGAGTATATGGACCTGCGTTACCCACCACCGTGGGTCCATCTGGAACGACTCCTCCCCCAACTTCCCACACACTTCACCTTTGCCAATGCCCCCAACGAAGGGATGTCGGCTGTAGAGGAGTTCATCGAGAGAGAGAGAGGAGAGGAGACGGAAGAACGTAGAGGAGGCGAGGAAACCCAAGAAACTGCAGAGAGAGGAGTGGATGCTCGTTCCGCCCAAGAAGGGAGGTTTGTTGGCATGCGAGTAGTTCGGCTAGTAGTCTATCATATCTTCTACGGTGCATTGTCCTACCCTTACTAAATACATCCCTAACAGCACTCGGCCCAACCAAACTGAAAGCCCGCCAATTTGGGCGAAGTTCTGGTCCTGGCCACGACGCCGACAGCTCCCTCTGGACAGAGACTCCCGCAGAGCGACTACAACGTCTAACAGACGAAGTGTCTGGTCGGAAACGGAAAGCAGTGAATGCGGAGCCGGAGGAGGACCTCGAGGATGCGAAGAAGAGGAAAAAGAGGGACGAGGTGATTCGGAGGGGCGTTGAAGAACATACGGTTGTGTCACTCTTTTTGGCGCTCTTTTCTTTGTCCCTTCTGATACCATGTGTTTATTACAGTGCAAAAGTCGCGGTGCTGCATTGGTGGATACACATATGGAGCGCGAAGTACAGAAAAAAGTAGACGTCGATGAGGAACCAGCTGCCATATGGGATCACTCGCGCGACATGTCGGTCGGGGGTCGTCTTATGGACGAGAAACAAAGAAAGCAAATGTTGAGAGAGGTGAGAGGCCTCGGGGACGGGTTTGGAACGGGCAAGAGTGGTGGGTTTTTGTAGAGCACGTCTACTCCGTACGTACGTGTCTTGAGTTTTGTTCTTTGCATGCTTTTTTCGTGTGTGCCGTATTACGTTTATAACTCATGTTGATTTCGGTGGTTCCAGAGGCTGTCGTGTCAGTCAAGGAAAACCCGACATCTTTCAAACGTGCTTTCTTGTTCGGCTTTGCTTGGTGGCAGCGTTACTGTCTGATTTCCAGAACTTTAGCCATGACCACATCGGACGACATCCGTCTACATATCTACGTTCTGGGCGTGCTGAAAATACGCTGGGATTCTGTCATGAAACTAACAATTTCCGGTACGGTCAACCCGCGCGCAACTGCGATCTTACGTGCGGACATGAACTTTTTGGACCGAGTTCGAATGAGCCGTGTCTCGGGAATGGAATTCCTCGGCCAAAGCTTGTTCTTACTTGCCGGTGCTTGGATGTACTTGGTGGTTACCTTCCGGAAGCGATGTGTCGTGGCATTCTCACAGCATCTCACCCCGTAGGTCCGTGTAACATAGGCGACTGTGTGCTGTCCTGCAAACCGGGTCAGGTCGGGCCTTTGCGGACCCGCCCATCTCACCTCGTTAGATTGATTGTCGTTCACGGCCACCCGAGATATCACAGATTTTTGAATGTTCCCGAGGAGGAGGTGGTTGTCGCTTACCCCGGGATCCAGCGGCTACGGACAAACTACACTATGGTCACATAATGGACACCATTCACTGCAATTACTCGACATCCATTTTACACGCCAAAGATAAAACAATACACAGCCGCTATTTGCTATGAAGTACAACTCAACGCCAAAAGTACGAAACCAAACGGCGGAGAACAGAAAACCAAAGACTCCTTGAAGACGCACCTACCGGCTCAGTATTGTCAGGTAGTGGGTAACAGTTGGTCATTATCCTCTTGAACCTTTGCTGAAGGTTCGGTTTATGTTCGCGAGCGAAGTTATACAGTTTTCCCTCGATACAAGCCTCATGCAATTTCATGGGGTCAACGCTTGGAGACTCAAGAAGCTCCTTATATTCTCCTTTAAGAGCGAATTTCTCCTCAACTGTCTGGCAGTTGAAAAACCCGTAGTCGGTAGCGACAGATGCCAGAGGGTCAACGTCCGGGGAGCGAACGAAGAGCCTGAGGCGCCACACAGTAGGAAGCGGTTCGTTGCTATTGATTTTCAAGAAGGCCTCGAGATGTTGGATTCTCTTGCGCGACGGTCCAAATCCCTTCGCATCCGTCAATGCGACGAGATCCTTGAGTTCAAATGCAGTCCAAAACTCTGTAAAAGAGTATTTGGAGATGAGACTTTGATACACCCAAGGTAACACCCGTTCGCCCTCAAGGCCACAGCCGGTTACGAAGCCGAATTCGAAATACAGGTCTTTCTCTGACTCGATGGCGGGATCTGGGTGGTATCCATTCAACAGCAAGGCATAGAGGATGAATGACTTCCGTTTTGCTTCTGGGACCAACTGGTGGGGTTCCTTCTCCCTATCTGCTGAGTCGAGGTATGGTCTGGCAACCGCGAAGAAGTCGGGGGGTCCACCTCGGGAGTTGAAAATATGGAGGTTCTGGCGGAACCACGGATAGTACCTACCACGACTACTTTCGGATATGACTTCATACTTGGCTATTATATTTTCTGCCAACGTGCCTTCTTCTTGCCACTTGTGCAACTCCCGGCTTCCAACCCCCATGTCGCGGACGAGACTGGCGTATACTCTGAGGAGTGTATACACATCCTGGGCAGACGTGAAGTTTGTGAATCCGAAATATTCCTTGGTGTCGTCATCAAGGACATCCGGGGAATCTGTCCAACAGGCTCGGACGAGGTAATCGGCAGTGTCGAGGGGTCGACCTATAGTACAGTTGAAAGTATGTCCATAGCAGCCCCACTCGTTCTCGCAGTGTTCACTGCACAACCATGGCCCACGACATTTGGAGCATCTCCTCGCAGTCTCGCGCTCACAGTTTCTGCACTCTCCAGAGAGCCTCGGAGTCTCAGAATGCTCCGAAGGTCCGGGTAGATCGTACGTTTCAGCGTCTTCGACTGGGCCAGAATTCCTATGTATAACATGGTTGGCGCTCGCGATTGGCTACACGACGAAGTACGCACTTGGTCAGGTTCTTTGTATGAAGGGCGTCGAATTCACGTTGAGCGGCCAATACTTTGTGGTATTGACGGTTCCAAGATGGTTGGGGACTATCATCCGTCACTGCGGCCGTTGATTCGGCGACGTGGGCGATTGTAGCAATGGGCTTCATCATCTCGCCAACTAAGACCTTCCGTGTCTTGTTCGACGCGGAATGGAGGGCAAGGACGACGTCCGAACGAAGCCCATCCATATCCGGGATGGACCAGAGCGAATAAATCTTGCCGTGACTTCCCCGAGTCCTGAACTTAATGCCATGGTGGTCAAAGGACTTGAGGAAAGTCGAACAGAGAAAGCAGGATAACTTGCTACAGCCAACATAAGGGTATACTTCCTTGTGCACGGTATTGATATTCATCATCCCTACGATATGAAGGACGAGCTGAACCTCCGCATGAGTTGAGAGACGATGCCGGGAGACAGTATTCTGAAGTTTATCGAATGCCCGATCCGCACTAATCACGCTAAACCTTTCGCCGATAAAATTTTTGACAGAGGTTGGATTCAAGGTCTGATCCAAGAGCTTCATTGTGTCTGTCAAAGACGGTAAAGTGGCCGAGCAGACACGACGTGGGAGATTCTTCACAAAAATGATGGATAGGTGGGCAAACCCTGGAATATTGAGAGCTGCCTCCACGATTGCGTAGTAACAGGACCTCAAACGGCCCAAGAAGAGGATGTCCGAGAGAAGCCCATGCACAACGGAAACCTTGGGGTGGGAATTGATAAACATTCGGACAGATTTCATGTGACGGATGGAGTAGGTATGCTCAGCGAGAGAGCGCCGTTGGGTGGCTCTGTCGCCAGTGCGCAGAATAGCATCAAGCTTGAGAATGCAGTTTTGTGCAAACATCATGTAGGCGACATGAGTTTCGTCTGAGTAAGGACCGATAGAAGAGTCGTCACAGAAACTTTCGTGTCCAGAGGCAGCGTTCCGCGATGGCCAAGAGGTGTAATGAGGAATGTTGTGCAGGGATCCAGCGGCTTTGAATGCTTTCAAACTTTCGCGCAAGCTATCCGCATAGCAGTCGAGGCGAGCTTGGTTATAGCATAACATTTCCTTCCAAAGCTCCTCGCCCGCAGATATATCTAGGAAAAGTGCATCACCGAGTCTGATCTAGACCTAAGAAAGAACAGCGACACCATTCGGATCTTGGTAAGCAGACGCACCAATCGCAGAAAGCAGCCTTTCAAGCCTGCTGCGGAATATCTCGTCCACATTACTGAAGTTGACATTACGAGTAACAATCAAGGAAGTTTTGACGTCCTCGGCGAGGCCTTTACCTCCGGACTCGCGGAGTGCCACACAGCAGACATATTTCCCGCCCTTGTCTCTCGACATCATCTTCGCGAACCTGTCCAGAAAGCGCTGCTTGAATTTATCCTCATAGATGTCGTCTTGACGTTCTTCTTTGATGCTCGGCTGGAGTTGGCGCCCATTGCGTAGGGAGAGTAAGTTAACTAGGCTAATGAATTGCTCGGGGTTGTTCAACTGAAACTTGGCCATATTGGTTGAGCCCCAGAGTCAGTCGTCTGGGTTGGATCAGGTGGGAATAGGTTGACGCCCATGGACGCTTCCATGGACGGCGAGATGACCGCAGGTCTGGAAAGGAAGCACACGCGGTGAAAAACGGGAGTTCTATTAACCCATAATTGCGTATATCTGTACGGACTTGCAGCAGGAGAGTCGACAGTACCATACCGCAGGCCATCAGTACTCACACTTGGTCTTCCAGGACACCCCCAGATGCTGAACTTGAGGTTGTCCCATGGACGAGAAACAGAAAGCAAATGTCGAGAGGGGAAAGAGCAGTGTGCCTGGCAGACTTCGCTCCATTCGTACGGGCCTCGAGTTTGGTTTGTGCGATTTTTCTTTTCTTTTTTTGTCGTGCGTGTGTCCATGGCTTACGTACGATAAAGGAGAGCTCGATACTTGTGGGTATCAACCCAATTTCGAGGATAGGTCACGACGACTTAAGTCGAGTCTATCTGCATCCTTGATGAAGATGAAAAGGAGAGACGAGGTGATTGGACGGGTGTTGAAGAGCACACGGTGTATCGTTTCTTTTCGTTTCAGCTATTGTAAGTCTTCCAAACGCACATTCCAGGCGTGGTGCAGTTACCCATCTTTCTAGTACTCTCCTTCGTGCCCAGGATCCAGAGGCGGTGGCGGAAGCGATCAACATATTAAGTCGTCTTCTCACTACTCAGCCATCCGCCGATTTATTGTCACCGGGACGACGGAAATGCGAGCTTGTCTGATCTGCTGTGTTCCGACTCGCCGAATGTCCAAGGGAACACCATACCCCAGGGAGGTAAAATCTACGTTTCGGACAGCTCATCCAGTTTGGCTTCTAATGTAGCGGTGTAGCCTTGCAACCGTGCTTGTATCGTCGCTGAAAACACTGTACAAATCCTTCGCACCTGTCCTTTTAGAAGGGGAAGAGCTCGGAACTGACGACGCACTCGGGTTGAACGAGCGCGTCGAAGCTCGCTCTTATGTATTGTCTTTTGCTCAGTAGCCAGGGATTGACGGTATGTGGGCTGACTGCTTAGCCGCGGGTATACTTGCTCAGTTTTGCAGTAACGGATAGGGTTGCACCGATAGGCGTCAAGTTAGCGATTCTGGTGATGTGAAGTGCACTGCACAGTCGCTCGCAACTGGTGGGTACAGAACATGTCAAGACCTGTCCCAGTGTCCTTGCTCTGCTCTTTGAGGAGCTTCGGTGTCTCCCCGATAGTTCGAACTTGGAATACCTCGAAACGATCGCAGGACTGTATTCGATATATGACACTGAGATGGAAGGTAAAAGCTCGTTCGATATCAGTGGCAGCTTAACGTCCTATGCCATTGCTGTAGTGCGCAACGCGCTTGATATGCGAGTCGTCAAAGCCGCGGGGGAACTGTCTGTAGACCATTTTGCACGCCTGCTCAGCGTGGTAGCAGAAGGAATTGAAGACCCTCGGCTTCCAGTAGGTCGGTGTAAAGGCTTGGTACACCTCTCGACAATCCTACTGCATGTTACGCCTCAAGATCTGTACAAGTCTCCTCTTGTAATAGGTAGCGGGGTTCAGTAGCGAGTTCACCACGGGAACTCTCAAGGTGGTCCAAACGCTCGTAACGCGCTGCCTCGACGCATTCACTGGTCGGCCTCACCTATACGGGGGTCCATCAGAATTGAAAGCATGTTATCTAGAACTGATCGCGAAACATTGTTCTGACAGAGTGGGTGCAGTGCTTCATGTATCCGGTCTTTACAGCTGATCTAGTTACCACAGCTAGCTGCTGTTCGATCAGTTGACCTCCGGAGTATTTGGTCTTTGCTCTGTAAAATCTTATCGGGAACAACCGACCACGATACCGCACCTCCCTAGCCATTTTTCATTGTATCATTTCCGTAGCAGGTTCTCTCGTGCGTCTGCGTCGTGATACACGCTCCCGCATCTAGCCTTCGTCCTGCATCGGCTACTGCCGGTAATGAGGCGCGTGCGTCCCAACTAGGGGGTAAGCAGAGTAAACCTGTCGCTGGGACTCTTCCGTCTTGGGTTTCACCTTCTCAGCCGCTCGGTGTTGCCGAAAGCCGTGCTTTCAGTCGACATCTCACCACACTTACCATTAAAACTGTACCTCGTACGCACACAACCCAACAACACACCACGGCTGCCGCCGAAACGCAGAAAGCGGAATCTCTTGTGGAGCCTTTCGCGAAGCATGTAGCACACGTCATGCTAGCATACGTCGGCTCTATGAACGATCCACTGTGCACTCTGACACCGGAAATGCGGCGGGAACTCGAGCCTGGGTTGTTCTCGTTGTGTGAAATGCTAGGTGAGTACAACAGAGATGCCTTGATGGTCTCTGCGCTTGATTCTGGCGGCAAGACTATCATGAAGTCGCTCTGAAGGGAGGACGAGAAACAACGGTATGTCGGAAAGGGCTAGTGCAATGTGTTCGTGATCTTCGAGGTGTCGCAAACAGCTACTCGTGGCCCTGCAGACCTTCGATGAGGACACCCCCAAGAAACAATGGAGCCAAAGTAACATGACGTGTTTATCACTTACAGTTTTGTGTGAATCCCTACCCACCCGAGTGGGTGGGAGAAGACTGGGGCTGCTGCGGAACGAGAACGAGAAGCACAACTGCAGTGTACGAGTTGGAGTGTATCTGATTGTTAGCCAAATTTTCATCCGATGGAGAAATGTTGTGACTACTATTTATTTGTGGGCGTATGGTGGATGACCAGTATGGGCGAATCGGGGTCGTTCATGTGCACATTCGTAGGATGGTATCAAAGCGGGTCATATAACGGAGATGAGCAACAATCACGAGAAAGTAATTGAAACAGCACAGACGACAGATCCCTTTCTCCTAGTGTACGCAAGATGTGTGTGGATCAAAAAAAACAGTCCGTTAAATTCAGCCAGCACAAAGTAAGTGTCCATAGCCTTACCAGAGGACGACAATCCTTGGATTTTAGGTATCAATTCGCCTTCGGCGAAGAAATCGAAGATGCACATCCCTGAAGTGCCTCACAATGAACTTGCGCTTCTTCTCCTCGCCACAAGCACCGCATACGATGACCGTGAGAGATGGTAATTCGCGAATTTCGAATGCGAAGGCCAGATGACGCTCGCAATGCCAACCCACGAGTACACCGCATATATCCCCTTGGTCGTTTCTCCACTCGCAGGCCCTTAGATCACCGGAGGAGTGTGGCGGTTCTTGTGGAGGCACCGAGGTTGCGGAGTTTGCGAGCTGAGCTGGGAAGGTGTGGGCTAGAAAAGCTTCCGGCGGGAAGCTTGCAGAGTTGGCTGAGTTGGGAGCGCACAGCGAGGTTCCAGTGGCGCTGACACTACAGTACACTGGCTCATATTGCATGATGTAATAATGCATAATTTTAATAATGCATAAGATTTTTGAGTTCCCGTGTCGGGCTCACTGAAAAAACAAGGATAATGCATAATGCATAATGCATAGACCCACAATGGTGATTATGCATTAGGAGGAGGGCACAATGGGACAGTGGGACTGACAATGAATTGCAAGCTCATATGTAAGGTGGCCTGGAACCACCCACCCTATCCAACCAATCATAATGCCAGAAACCTTGAAGCGCAAACCACGCAATAAACCTGCCATTCCACCCCCTTGGCCAACAAAGCAGTGGAAGGTTGCTGATGCACCTGCCACCTCTGCTCAGAAGTTGGCATCCACTTCAAGTCGTATACACCTCACACTTTCAGATTGGATCTCTGTCTATAGTTTCGTTGATGCTCACCCTCACATGACTCAGTTGGACATTGTCCGGCATTTTGCTGCCCTCAAGACTGGTGCCCTCATCTTTAATCAGACAACACTCTCACGCAAATTACGAGATCATCCCAAAATGGAGGCTCGGATCAATGACAACCCTACTGCACTGTCATCGAAGCGGCCTCGTATTGTTACTTGCCCACAGGTTGAACGTGCACTAGTATTATGGATAAAACATATGGAGGATAAGGGAGAAACAGTTAATGGACCAATGTTACAGGAGAAATGGAAGCGTTTTGAAGAAGAATTGGAAATTCCTGAAGAGGAACGACTCCCAGGTGATGGCTGGATTGCATCATTTTGCAAGACCTACAAGATCCATGAGCATCAATGACATGGAGAGGCTGGCTCAGTTGATACTGATGCAGTTGAGAGGGAGAGGCAACGTTGTCAAAGAGTTCTCGCAAAGTATGCAGCACGTGATTGATTTAACTTTGATGAAACGGCGTTGTTCCCATTGTAAGCCACACAAAATTTAAATGTATCTTATCTAATTCTTATCTAATTTACAGCTGCCCTCCTGATCGTGGCCTTGCAATGAAACAAATGAGTGGCAAAAAGAAGGATAAATTCCAGGTTACTGTAGGCCTTGCATGTAATGCCGATGGAAGTGAACAACTCGAGCCATTTTTTATTGGAAAATCCAGGAAACCACGATGCTTCAAGAACCGAAGTCCAGAGCAATGTGGCTTCTATTATCGGAACAACACCAAGGCCTGGATGACAGCAGACCTGTTTGAAGAGTGTGTATGATTGATTACATAATTCAGACAGACTTTAACTCGGAGCCATGAAAACAGGTGGTTAAAGAGGCTTGACCTTCGTATGAAGCAACAGCATCGGCATATCTGCCTTTATGTTGACAATTTCAGTGCCCACGTTGCGACACCTTACAAACCAACAAATGTCAACCTAGAGTTTTTCGAGCCAAATATGACGTCATTTGTTCAGCCATGTGATGCTGGCATCATTCGATGCTTCAAGGCAATCTATCACCGAAGCTTTTGTGCTCGAGCTCTTGACCTTGATGATGCCAGTGAAGTGAACATCTACAAAATTGACTTGTTGGAGGCAATGACAATGGCAAAAGGTGCATGGTTTATGGTGACACGAGAGACAATCAAGAATTGCTGGAATCACACTCGTATCCAACCGTAAGTTCCCATTTTGCTGACTATAAAATCCACTAAGTGTTGCCTCAGAGATTCATCGGCCATCCAATCCCTCCTACCTTATCCAGCTCATGCTGACCCACTTGCATGGACTATTGTCCGTGACTTTGTAACTTCGGACATGACCCTCCCTGAGGTCGAGTCAGCCCTTCAGCTTCACTTGGGAGACCGTTTTGTTGATGCAGACTGGCAACCGGCACTGAAAGTAGTTATGGATGCAGAAGGTGATGTTGATCAGGCACTTGAGGCTGTTGACGAACTCCAGGATGCAGCTGCATCTCGGACTGGTCTCAAAATCAAAATTCCCACCCAATCTTCTGGCCTTCTGAAAACATGTCAATCTACATCTGTTGAAGCAGAGCTAGAGGACCATATTTCTACACTCAAGACCTGCAAGCGTATCTTTGGAGATGTTCCCACACTAGATGAAGTTTCAGCCCAGTCGAGGAGAGGCAGCTGGAGGGAAGTGAGTCAGATGGAACTGTAAAGGGAATTACTAACCAGGTGCGAGAGGAATTCTCGGCTGACTGCATTGGTACGATTGAAGTTGAGGATGATGAGGATGACGAAGAACCCACTCTGTCAACATCACGCACTGAGCTGATTGCGCTTTGTCAGCAGCTCGAGGGGGTATGCATGCAATTTGGTGATCCTCAGTTCTCGCTCACATTGACAAACATTCTGCATAAATACCGGGCAATGTTACGACGGGAGGACATACTTAATTCTACCCAGACTACTCTAGACAAGTATATCCAGTGTTAATAGCTGTATCTCGCTGTAAATTTTTGGCACTCGTAGGGTGTCACACGACGTCACAAATATGTGACAGCCTATGGAAAGCCGGACAATCGCGCTTCAGCACGTCCGAAAACGGGAACTTTTTCGGCGGTATGTTGGCTTGTTTGTAAGACGGACACCGGACACTGCGGTAGTATGGTACGTCGAGTCGTTGGCACGTGGGTAGTATGGTATGTCGAGTCGTTGGTACGTCGAGTCGTCGGTATGTCGGCGCGTCGGTAGTACGGTGGCTCTTCTGTGACTCCAAGCACAAATCGCGGTCGTCCTGGAATAGAGTAGGTGCCAGGCCGTTCCAGTAGCAAGCATCTAACCAGGTTATGGCCAGGCGGCAATCCCGCAAACGAGTACCCCATGCCCCGTACCCGCCCCTCCCCCCACCAATGTATGCCTTGCTCACACATCACCCTTTCCTCCTACTCATCATTCCCTTGTTACCTTACAATGGCTGGACTACTCGCATTAGATTACACTCGCTACCTACCTAATGGTCCCCTCTGGCTATCAGAACTGCCAGCACTTGAGCACTCAATTGAAGACAGTAGTGGTCTCGGATGCATAAAACATCCTGATCGGCAGTGATAAGTTCCGCAAATGCAAGTTTCCTCCATTCTCCATGCTGGTCCGAAGTCTTACACCACAAATGGACTCCAGAGCTTGTAGAATTGGTAGTCATCATCAGGAAGCAGTGTGAGTTTTCCTGGTCTCTACACCATTTACCACTGAAACATGGATGCTCCGAAAATGGCCTGAAAAGTTGGAATTGATCGGTGGAGATGGCAAAAGTCACGAGTTCTTGAAGATTTGTTCAAAGTCCCTGGCACGATGTTTCGAGATTGAACCCAATAACCATTAACGCAGCCGTTCAGCTTGATTACTGGTGAAACTTGCACAATCATAATCGAACCCAATAGGGACGTCCGATACTGGCATCGTACCTACATCCGACTTGGTGCATGACACTTGCAGTGTTTTACACTGTCGGCGGACGACGATATTCGCCTCGAACAATTAAGAGCTGACAGCCAACTTGATACAATCCAAATCCGTCGGAAACACTGCCCAGGCAGTTAAGGCTGGTAAGTAGCTGACTGCCATGTTCTACAAGTTCGCAGCAGTTCTGGCGACACTCTTGGTACGTTTTGGAGCTTGATTGCCTTCATTACTGAGTGATGCTGAGGCAGATTCACAGGCAATACATGTCTATAGGAGTGGCTGGGCATTTTTTCATCATGTACTCACTGTCCCAAATCTCCCCGAAGGATACTTCGTGGGCGGGGACTACAGGGATCACTGTGTAATTATCAAGGACGAGAAAGATAACCGCCTCAACCACTGTGAGCACATGGTCTTCTGGGACCACCTCAATGAAGAAGACCACGTCACCAACTGGTTCATCCTGCTCTTGTGTGATTCCAGGTGAAGAGAATGGAACACCGTCATGCGACCCAGATCCATTTGACAACCTGTGGATATACTCTGTTCTCGGAAACCCAACCTACGACGTATCCGAGAATTGTTTTGAAACCTGCTTCCGAACGCAGATACTCCCGCAGGCCTCGAAGGCTTCCTCCAATCAACTGGTCGTGCAGAATGAGGATAGCCACAGTGAAATTCCAAGCATCTAAGCTAATAGGGTATGCATATGAATTTACTGATGCAGTCTGTTCACTACGATTGATATCCACGGACGTCATGCAAGTTCGCGAGCTTCTCGCAGCCTCCTTTGTTCTTCCCACAGTGGACGATCCTTTTCAAGTTCGCGCAGTTTGCGAATAGATTCGGCGATTTTTGCCTGCCGAGCAGCCTCTGGATCGTACTTGTCGTTGGCAGGGTGATCACTTGTTTGTTCATAATCTGCACCCTCGCTGGTCCCTGATTCACCGTCGTCGACTGGGATAAATCCATCAGTCCCACGCCAAAAATGAAGATTATGCGAATTGCTCACCATTTGGCTCAAATTCAAAGCGCAAATCATCCTCAAACGGCAGACCATGGTCAGGCCGACGTCTCTGACGGAGTTTAATAATTTTTTGGAGTCTTTTCTTCTCTCGCGTGATATGCCTGTGATTCGTCGTTTGACAGGTCCTTTCTTTTGACATAACCCGCATGCGTTTATTCGATGCGGCATTTCTATCAAAGCGGACCTCTGATCCGGCCACACCATCGGTGTTGTGAGGTGCAATGGAGTCTCCTGAACACTAGGTCAGGATAAGGGTAATGAAGAGTCATGTCGCCAAACGTGCCTTTCCGCTTTGCATTGTATACCGCAGGCGGGGAAACACTGGAATCATTGCTATCACTCTGCATGGAGAAGCTGGTTTCCGTAGGCACCGGTGGAGCCCGATCATACTTTTCTTGAACCACTCTGTTTATTCGCCAACGCCATTGACGTTCAGCATACATCTCCTCTCGGCTGACCCGATCAGGTTTGCGGTTGGAGGCAAATCTAGGTATCCTAGGACCGTCCTCGTCTACTGGCATGCTCTCTATTTCATCTTTTTCAGTATTCTCGGTCCCGTCGGAGTCATCCAAGGTGCTCGATTGGGTGTGATTATGGCGCACTCTCTTTTGTGGGGCCGGCTCTGGAGAAGTCCTGCAACTGCGCTTTACACCAGAAGGTTCAAGTCTTGGCGTGACTGGATTCCCTTGACTAACCCTAGTGATGGATGATAACTTGTTTCCACCGAAGACCATGCACCTATAAGCAGGGTCGAGCTTGTAGATTTCCCATTGTTCTTGGTAGCAGTACACTTGTTCACTGCCAAAAGACGTGTACGCCAGCACGGAAAATCCCGTCAAAAATGAATCGAAGACACCTCGAAACCCAGGGGGGCATATTTCCAAAGCTGCACGGAGCAGCTGAATCGCCTCTTCCAAGTCGTAGACCTTAGCCTGCTTCTCGAACTTCATCCTGAGGGAGAAACCAAGATTGTGGAGAAAAGCATCACGATCGGGATGCCCCGGTGGACGCAGTGCTAGTACTTCCCTTTCGATTGTGATGGCCCTCTCGACGGGTCGAAGTTCCGAAGAGTCACGGTACAAAGTGATTGCCTCGTCCAAGTCGTCAATTTTGAGCTCTTTCAGGAATTTCTGCCGGAGGCTGTTTGCCAGGTTGTAGAGGGCGACATAACGACCAGCATGCCCTGGAGGACAGCATTCTGATTTCTCTCGTTTATGGGAAACGTCGTCCATTGAAGCGATCGAATGTTGTTACACTGCGAGATCATTCATGGCGGAAATGGTTCCGCCTTCAGACCATCAACTGCCATTTGATAAGGATGTCAGAACCATACCTGTCTAAACCAGACAGTGGGTAATCCTGGAAGTCAGAATACTACCCAAATCAGTGAGGCTAATTGAGCAGCGAGAAGGAACCCGCAGGTGAAGACAGGTCACACTGCAGACGATCTTGGGTGTCGGGATGACGAACGAAGCTACATGCAGGTAAGTGCAAATAGTGTGAGGGTGGGTCGACAGGAAGCTCACCGATGGATTCCAGAAGTGCAGGTTAGTTGGAGAAGTGAGAGGAAACTTGGCTGCGTTCCTTGAGTACGTCGCACGGGTTGGGGATGAGGAAAAGCTCACCAGTAGTCGAACGATTAGTGGCCTGGACGTCTGCAAGAGAGAGAGGGAAAGAATCTGTCGGATTACTATGCTACCACGTACCGTACTACCAACGTGCCGACGTGCCGACATACCGACGACTCGACATGCCAACGACTCGACGTACCGATGACTCGACATACCATACTACCGACGTGCCGACGACTCGACGTACCGTACTACACCAGTGTCCGGTGTCCGTCTTACAAACAAGCCAACATACCGCCGAAAAAGTTCCCGTTTTCGGACGTGCTGAAGCGCGATTGTCCGGCTTTCCATAACAGCCTGCTGATGCATAAGCCTCGTAATGCATAGGTATTTGGGCTGTCCCGACCGTATGCAATACGAGCCAGTGTACTGTATCAGGAAAGTTGAAAATCGTCAATGAGGCACTGTCCTTGTACGCATCGCACTCAGGCTTGCGGCGATAAATCCTGCATCTAGAAGATCGGAAGGTTCCAAGGACATGTCGTTGGAGTAGGAGATAGGAGAGACAGAGGCGAAGCGCCGCCGAGAGGATCCGGAGGCAGCTGAGAGCTTAGTTAATTGCATGTAGACACACGAACACGGGCGTATGTATAAGTGCATCGTCGTTGTCATTACACCAAAAATATACAGTTATCTTGTCGTCAGAGACGGTGTAGTGGGTCTTTTGCCAGCGTACTGGAAACTCCTGAACCTTTGGTCAGGGCGGCACCATGTGTCTACAAGTTCGGGAAGTTGCGTATCGTCATATGGCTTGGTGTCCGAGATCGTGAAAGTTCTCCGATATGTCGTGTATGACTGACCCTGCCAGACTTATTGGTGACTTGTGCGGAAGCTGATCATCGTCTGATCGTTTGATCGGCCACGTCCGACGACAGGTCATATGTTATGCACTTATGTCGGCTGAGTAGTAAGGTAGTAAGTAGCATGCGGTCCCGGATCACGGACTGTTGCTGCTGTCTGGAATAGCATTGACGGGGCCGGTGGAGACGTCATCCGGTCATCACTTGCAATCTCTTTTTTTATCCCGTTCAAGTTAGGTACGTATCATGCGACAGTTACGGCGATAGCAGATATTAGACTCCGCCATGTCCTGAACTCGCCAAAGCGGAACTAAGATAGGCCGGCGCACATGTTTTAGCAAGATCTCGAATATTGCAGCAGGGATAAACGAGCTGAGCATATTCGCATCTCCATAAAACCTGCGTGTGATACTTTCATGACACTGTTGCAGTCTTATCAGTTCCGATTACGTAAGGCATTTCTACATCATGTTGGTAAAGTCGACCGACGACAGTGCGGTCGACTGTTAAACGTGGCAGAGGCACTCTTCACGTTATTATCGTTGCCAGCAAAATCCAAAGGGTTCACCGCATGCCAGTACACAGTCGTCGATGAGGGGTTGGCGTCTTCTCGCCCAAACAAAACCCCCCGCTTAGATGCCGACTCTGACCCCGGTTCTGCATCTAGGTCTCGGGATCTTGTCAAGGGAAAGTCGGTAGAGAAGGATGGACCGCTGACGGTGCGGATACATGATTTTGTAGGTGAGCGAATCGGCCTCTGTTGATGGGGGTATAGCTGAAGGTCCATGGTTGATTTTCCTACGGCGTAAGCACAAGCATGAGACAGCCCCTGTGACAACTCGCTTGCGAGACTCAAGTTCTGCTTGAGGGCTATGTTGACAAGAGAATCGAGAGATATTCTTCCGACGACATATGAAGGTGTCTTCAACGATTGTCGTGTAGTGGTTTGTGCGGGTGCGAAGGGGGCGGCTCTCTATAATGTCTTGGTCATGGAACTCGACCGATCTTGCTGTAACTTGCGAAATGAACTCGGAAAGGCCATGGATGACGAGGATTCCATCGATTGGTTGAATGGTTTCGTACAAGTCTGTGCATGGTTCGAAGGACAAGTAGTCAGTTCAACCTGTCTCCCAACCACGGTGTTACTGCGTGCTCCTGTTTTCTGGCTTCCTTTTGGCCTTCCCCCCTCTTTCCCCCCATAGATGCTTATACGAGCGCTACTGGCATGTCTCGATCGCGCCCACGTTCTCAAGACTCCGGGGCTTTCGAATATTCAGTATGCCAATTCATATGAGATGGACTTTTCATTCGTATCAACTAAAACCACTATAAAGCGATCTCGCATTCACGTCTTTCCGGCGGCATGTGCTTGACTATACGAACATCATCGACCTTATTCAGGCGGGCGTCCGTGACTGGCTGTCCTGGGAGAGAAACGAGGGGTCAGTATCCCAGCAGTCCTGCTAAGTGTTCTCACAATCTTATCGAGCAAAATGGACTTGTAGCACGGAAAATCCTCGTCACATATATATCCGGGACCTCGTGACGCACCTCGTCAACTACGGCGCTTACTCTGTCATTTTCGAGCGGTTCGTGGGCGAACAGACCCTAGCATATTTTTCAGAGGAAGCCGAGAAGAAGATTCATCAATTGGGCTTCACGCCAGAAAGGTTTCTCGAGCACGCAGCCCAGCGCGTTGCAGAAGAACGCGAGAGGGCACTGGTCGTTTTTCAGCAAACGACGGTGAGTCTGGTAGAGCGTACTGCGAGACGCGGACTCTTGGAAGGAAGGCTGGACTGGCTTGCAAGTGGAGGTGTGGTCTTTTTCGTGTACGAGACTTGTGTTTGACGGGTCTTTTTTTGGCACAGCTATCGAGCCGCTAATGAAAGCTAGAGCGGCTGACCAACTTAACACGGCATACACGGAATTCGCGGCTGTGGAGGGACTCAACATACTATGTCGAGAGTTCAAAATATATGTACAGGTAGGATTGGGTCCCTTGCGGAACGAACAGCCTCCTCACCCAGAGACAGAATGTCGTAGCGAATATCATTGAAGACACTGAACATGAGGACACGATGGTCGAAAGGCTGCTGGAATTCAAAGTCTTTTGTGAAGGCGCACTTCAGACCGCATTCGTTGACCCTCAAACGAAACAACCTAATCGCGGATTTTCCTACGCACTCACAGACGCTTTTGCATATGGGTTCAAGGTACGGAAGAACAAGCCTGCTGAACTGATTGCGAAACATCTGGATCGTCTCATGCGGCGTGGTCAACGAGACATGTCGGACGTGGAGTTTGACCAGTTGCTGGACTCGGTGCTTGGGTTGTATAGGTATACAGACGACAAGGACGTGTTCAGGACATTTTACCATCGTGCCCTGGCAAGGAGGCTGCTTTTGGAACGTAGCGCGTCGGACGACTTTGAAAAGGCGATGCTAAAGAAACTGAAAGAGAGTCCGTGCCATTATATTTTTTTTGCGGCTGCCGATTGCAAGTTGACTCGAAATGCTTCTTCAGAATACGATCCGGAATTTGGTATGGGCGATCACATGTTTAACGACTTGGCGCTGTCGCGGGATCTCCTGCATGAACATCGTGCCCGTCTCGCAGAGGGCAGCCCGCAGCGTAATCTATCTGTTATGGTGCTACAGAGGAGCCACTGGCCGTTCGCGTCTCGGAAGAAGGACGTGGATCTACCCCTTTGGGTACGTCGTTGACCCTGTCCCATATGGTCACCTCCACACACAGAAAATTGATATTTCGTCTGACAGATGCAGTCCGCGCTCGCCGCTTATGTTGAACTCTATAAAAGCAAGCACCAAGGACGCAAGCTGGACTGGGACCATTCCATCGGCACAGCGACACTCAAATCACGGTTTTCATCTGCTACGAAAGACTTGACGGTCAGCCTGTATCAAGCAGTCGTGCTGCTTCTCTTCAATGAATCTGTGGAGCTCGGGTACAAACAGATCCTGGATGCCACTCGGATGGGTTCGTCGTTCTTCTATACTACCGCCTACTGATCTGGCGCGTACTGATTCCGTTGTTTGTTTTACTGACCTGTGCAGACGAAGGAGAGTTGAAGCGTACATTGCAGAGTCTTGCCTGTGCAAACAAGAAGGTACTGAGGAAACAACCCGTAGGGAAGGACGTCAACGAAACCGATATCTTTTATTTTAATTCCGAGTTCACGGACCCGCGGGCCAAGGTACACATCAATTCTATTCAGGCTAAGGAGACGGTATGTGATTTCGTTCATTCTCTGTGGTCGTGTGTGGACGCGTCATCATATACATTTCTTTTCAGCCCGAAGAATCGACGCGCACACAGTCGCATATCGATAGTGACAGAAAGCACTACCTCGACGCTGCTATCGTGCGAATCATGAAAGCGAAAAAAGAGCTGACGTATGAACAGCTCAAGACGCAGACGATCGAGGCTGTGAAGAGTCATTTTGTGCCCGAGGTGAGCGTGATCAAGCTGCGCATCGCAGGGTTGGTGGAACAGGAATATTTGAGGCGGGACGAAGATGACATGAATAGGTACATTTATGTCGCTTGATTTGGCAATGGTCTCTCTCCCTTCCGTCGTTGTAATCAACGTATAGGAAATGACTGGAAGGTCCTCGGACGAGGGGGGTGCTCCACCAGCTGTTCGGAAGTGAGGCTCAAAGTGTCCCGATAGTATCGGGAGCGCCACGATGCCTTGAGCTAGAACTCGGAGGAAAAAATGCTTACCCAGAGAACCTGCGTCGGCAAATTCACGTACGCAGCTGAGAAGGCTTGCACTTGACGTGATTAAACAGACCACCCGAACTGTAACCAGGTTCCCGAGCGGACTCTCGTTGGGGCGGCATACTATCGGCGAGGAGCACGGCATGCACCAGCACCTCACTGGAGGAGACTGAATGACCGGCAAAACAGTCGCGGTCTCCATTTCAAGATGTGCGAAGTTAAGATGAGTCTACCTATGGTCTGTCGAACCGCGGGTAGGAGCCCAAGAGCTAATATTCCACTGCTTGGGTGTCCTCCATCATCCATCCCGATACTTCGACAGCTCGACGCGCCGACTATCACAGTGGCAGTCGAATATCTCATTAAACGGGGCGCCATGAAAGGGCCCTCGTTGACTTAGACGAAGGGGACTCCAGGGAATCAGGGTCTCAGGCTCGGTGGGAAGATGGGGGTAACACGTCTGACATGCCGTCTGGAGTATACGCCTAACCACCCGAGCAACGAGCTAGAACACCTGGAATCCTATCAAATCGTTTATATTACGACTGCTTCAATACTTACGATTTTATTGAGCATAGCTTTATGTTGATATGTCCGGCACAATTTCATACGGCACACGCAAGGTCAAAGAAGACGCGGTACGGTAAGGGTAGAGCCTGGGGAGAGGCTGTAATACATGAAAAGGTAAGACAGAAGAGTGAGAATGACCTACTTCACCTCATACAGATAATATAGCCGTAATGTCATCGATATGTGATCTCAACTGAAAGAAGGATCCTCTACAAAACGATGGTACGGCATATCAACCTGTTCCGTTCCCAGTATTGTTATTGACCTTTCGTTCTGCCGTGACTCGGCAAGACAGCGACGAGAAGGGGTGTAAGGGCTCGAGAAAAAAAGGAAGAAAGAAGGTGGGGGACGTACTCCATGGTCTACGATCTATCGAACACTGCTGTTTTTAATTGACGTGGGGATTCCGAGCCATTTGAGTAGACTGTGCATATGAAAAACGTGACTGTACTGTCCCCATACTTCGTTCATCGTTCTGAACCTTCGGCCACGGGGCACATGATAATTTCATAATGAAGAAAGACATGTACTGAGCAGACAATCATCTCCGGGCATTCAACACGTAGGACAGCGTCCTTTATAGGGAACTCGACGGATCCCACATACACCGCCCCTCGTCGTCAACTGCGGCATTATCGTCGTTGTTGCCTGTATTCCATCGCCACTGTGCGACGGCAGCAAGTGCTTGGCACGGACTCTCAGTGGTTGACAATACACATAGTTGGAGCGGAACGAGGTTCAACGTATTCGATGGTCCTCCACCAAATTGCAATTCACCAAGTTATCTGGCGTTGAAGACGGTCACGTGATCTACGCTCAGAGTAGGACCTGTAAATGAGTACTAGTAGTGGATACTCCCTGCGCTCAACACGATCAATGGTCTCTTGGCAAGGTACCGGACTATGTTATACGATCGTTGAACTTCGAAGCGGTGCATGCCATAGTGCTATTGGCTCGCAAGGTGAGCTTGGAGGGGTGCCATTTTTTGATCCTGCTGCCAGGTGGGAAATGCAGGGCTGTTTCCCGATCGAAAATCTTACTCGAGTGGAAGCCGCAAATTCCAATCTAGCGTTGGGGTACATGAACTACTGGAATCAACCAATTCGTTACGATCAGCCTCATCGCCAGTATCTAGCGTTAGCCATGTCTACGCTGAGTGTCAGTGGGTGCTGAGAGCACGCGCATAAGACGACGAACTGAGTGTTGCTGCAGAGGAAACAGTACCGGAGTGCGTACATCCAAGGGGAGTACCAGCGTGCCTATCGCGTGTCGCCATCGTGGAGTACAGCGGTAACTATGATGAATTGTTCTAGCCTCCGCTGGCCATCGACTGCGTAGCCTGCCAAAGACATCGAGTCAATGCACTGGAGTCAGGAATAGGTAACGAGACCGGAACGGGTAACCCTTTTCGATGTGGGTGCCCCAACCTTAACAAATGCAAGAGCCCAGTCTAACTGACGTCCTCGAACGCCTTATCGTCCATTCGCAGCACGTGGAAACACCCAAGTCGTCACAAGCCTGTTTCCATCCGTACTACGGCACCAAAAGAGGCGAGGGAATGCACAGACATGCAAAGAGTTGAGAGCACATTGCAAGTGGTTATCGAGGAGGGATGCCTGTATTCGACGCAACTCGATATGGTCG
The DNA here is from genome assembly GCA_024613185.1 of Pisolithus microcarpus. Classification (NCBI taxonomy): domain Eukaryota; kingdom Fungi; phylum Basidiomycota; class Agaricomycetes; order Boletales; family Pisolithaceae; genus Pisolithus; species Pisolithus microcarpus. The sequence goes on along the minus strand of JANFAI010000010.1, from coordinate 825,048 downwards.
GCTACCTGCGGTATGTTCAAGGCTGTCATCTCGAGGCTTCGGCAGATCACGTCCAGAGGCGGCACTTACACTTACACCGACGACCTTGGAGCGTCTGACGGTGGAGGACCACCATTTTGGGGACAACTTGTCCTTCCAGACTGTAGGACAGACACCCTTAAACCCTTTTACGACTTTTTCTGGATTCGTGTTGCGCGCGAAACATCATGGCGCATCTCAATAAGACGGCTCATCCACCTCATTCAGTTGCGTCATCCCCTACCGAGCCCTTTAGTAAGCTAAGACCGGACAGTTGTAATACAGCGAATACGGACCGCCTTTCCCGCGTACGAACAAGTTTGAAAAACATTTCCGAGGCCACTCGGGCATGAGGTGAGATAATAATGCGGTGTCAATGTATTCGCCAGGGGTAGTAGCCTCGAGATTGACGGGGGTAGCCTTTAGATTGACCGTCTGACAGAGTCACGGCGATATGAAAGGCTAGAAGGAGCTGGCAAGGATCGAGCTATGAGCACTCACTTGTGCGCAATCGGTTCGTGGGAAAACTAAGTTGTGCGAACAGATTGATATCGATCAGCGCTCAGTGCTCAGCCCACCGTGGTCGTCTTCGAACGTTGAACCTTACGAGCACAACGCTTCACACTGATCTGTTATAGGCCTCACTCATTCGCATATCAAACACTCATTACTCCAGCGTACATGGCTCCTGGGCGCATCAAGAAGTTTCTGGATCCGCTGCCATTTGCTAGTGCCACTCACTCTCGTCGCTCACGCATGAGTCACAGCAGTGGTGCAATCAGCTCAGTTCCGGCTACCACTGAAGCTACAGTTGCGGGTAATGTCATCCTCATTTATTATCATATCTATTAAATTGACCCTAAATTGTAGCTGCAGAAGCCAGCGATCCGACCGGTGGTGTAACCGGTCTGGTTCCTGTTGTTACTAGAGGTGAATCCATGGCTGCAGCCACTGTTGCCTTCGCTTATTGTCTATCTCCCAATTCATTTTCGAGATTTAGCTTCACCGGCCACTGAGCTCACGGGTGAGGTGACTGGCCGAGGTGATGTTGATACTACTGCAGGTGTGACTGCTGACACTGATGAGCGTGGATGTACCTGATGTCAAGGAATAGAGACCGCTCCTGCACACGCTGCATTTCATATGGATCCTAAAAAGGCCAGAGAGTACATGGAAAATATAGAAAGGTTTCGAGTTCTAATCATCGGAAGAGCAAATGCCGGCAAGACAACCATCCTCCAGAGGGTCTGCAACACTGTGGAAAAGCCCGAGATATTTGATGGAAACGGAAAAAAGGTATGGTGATGTAAAGTGTCTGACGCCCATCTAATAATTTACAGATTGACAGTGCTGTTGTGCAAGGCAATATAAAGGTGTGCACCCTTCTTGAGTGTGGCAAATGAAGTTGAAGCTGAGTACTTTCAGCGCGGCTACCATAACATCGAGGATGAGCTAGTGTTTCGGAGCAACCCAGGTTTTGTATTCCATGACTCCTCTGGGTTTGAGGCCGGATCTGTAAAGCAGTTTGATAAGATGAAGAAATTTGTCATCAAGCATGCAGCTTCGAGGACGCTCAAGGAGCGTATTCATGCAATTTGGTGAGAACTACCTCATGGTTCTTGACTCAGCCAACCATTGGATATAGGTATTGTATCCCCATGACTGACTATCAAAGGACAGTCACTGCTGCAGAGAAGAAGTTTTTCAATGAGTGTGACACAGGGCATGGTATGGTCATTTGAGGAAATATGGCTACCACTTATTGGCATCTGTCTAGTCCCTGTGGTAGTGCTGTTAACAAAAGTGGACTGTTTAAATTTTGTTGCCATTGAGGAACTTTTGGATGAAGGGGTGGAGATGGAAGAAGCAGAGAGAAGGGCTACAGAAAGGGAGTCTCAGTTACTGGAAAAGTGGCAGGCACACATGAAACACATACTTGATCAATGCAAATTCCCACCCAAATTCTATCTGCCACTGACAAGTAAGTACTCTACTTGTGACAGATGGCTGTGATTGACCCAAGAGTCCTGACAGAGATGCATGAAGAGAGTATGGATTGTGCTGAATTGATACAGTGCACAGCAAATGTTCTGAATGAGGAAGGGCTAGAGAGGCTACTCATGTCAACACAGCAGTCAAGTATTGCATTGTGCATTAAATTTGCAATGGAAAAGTAAGTGAGGAATATAAGCTTAGTGCAAACTCTAATATTTTGAAGGGTGGTTGGAGGAATGCTACAAAAGGGAAAATCTGAGGGCCAAAGAGTAAACATGAAGGGTTTTGAGTTGGATATCCTTAGGTGGTTCTCCAAGCATACAGTGAGTGATCTGATTGTAGTGCTGCAGTATTTGCTGAATGCAGTGGATGTACTCCAATATGATGCATGTACTGGGAATGACAGTATGTAAGTAACATCAAGAAAAATTCAGCTGTGTGGTTCACTAAGTGGTTTGATCATTGGACAGGTGAGTGATATTGTAGCAGAGTTATTGGAGGTCAGCTGACTGTACCTCCACTCCACTTGTGGTGGCATGGCAGGATGTGTGTGATTTCACAGGAGGGCATGGATTGTGCTGACTGGTCTCACTTCCACTGTGCTTATTTGTGGCATGACAGTGGGTGAGTGATTTCATGGCAAGCTTAGCTGAATGCCTGCTGACTGGTCTCACTTCCACTGTGCTTATTTGTGGCATGACAGGGTGTGAGTGGTTTCATGGAAAGCTTAGCTGGATGTCTGCTAACTGGTCTCACTTGCAATGTGCTGGCTTGTGGCATGACAGCATGTGAGTGATTTCATGGCAAGCTTAGCTGGATGTCTGCTGACTGGTCTCACTTCCACTGTTTTTGTTTGTGGCTTGACAGAGTGTGAGTGATTTCATGGCAAGCTTAGTTAAATGGGTCTCACTTCCACTGTGTTTGTTTGTGGCATGACAGTGGGTGGGTGATTTCATGGCAAGCTTAGCTGGACAGGTCTCACTTCCACTGTGCTTGTTTGTTGCATGATAGGGAGTGAGTGATTTTGTGGAAAGCTTAGCTGGACAGGTCTCACTTCCACTGTATTTGTTTGTGGCATGACAGGGTGTGAGTGATTTCATGGCAAGCTTAGCTGGACAGGTCTCACCTCCACTGTGCTTGTTTGTTGCATGACAGGGTGTGAGTGATTTCATGGCAAGCTTAGCTGGAAGTCTGCTGACTGGTCTCACTTCCACTGTGCTTGTTTGTGGCATGACAGTGGGTGGGTGATTTCATGGCAAGCTTAGCTGAATGCCTTCTAACTGGTCTCACTTCCACTGTGCTTGTTTGTGGCATGACAGCATGTAAGTGATTTCATGGCAAGCTTGGCTGGATGTCTGCTGACTGGTCTCACTTGCAATGTGCTTGTTTGTGGCATGACAGCATGTGAGTGATTTCATGGCAAGCTTAGCTGGATGTCTGCTGACTGGTCTCACTTCCACTGTTTTGGTTTGTGGCATGACAGGGTGTAAGTGATTTCATGGCAAGCTTAGTTGGACAGGTCTCACTTCCACTGTGCTTGTTTGTGGCATGACAGTGGGTGGGTGATTTCATGGCAAGCTTAGCTGGAAGTCTGCTGACTGTCTCACTTCCACTGTGCTTGTTTGTTATATGACAGGTTGTGAGTGATTTCATGGCAAGCTTAGTTGGAAGTCTGCTGACTGGTCCCACTTCCACTGTGCTTGTTTGTGGCATGAAAGCATGTGAGTGATTTCATGGCAAGCTTAGCTGGACAGGTCTCACCTCCACTGTGCTTGTTTGTGGCATGACAGGGAGTGAGTTGATTCATGGCAAGCTTAGCTGGATGTCTGCTGACTGGTCTTACTTCCACTGTGCTTGTTTGTGACATGACAGAGAGTGAGTGATTTCATTGCAAGCTTATCTGGATGTCTGCTGACTGGTCTCACTTCCACTGTGCTTGTTTGTGGCATGACAGGCTGTGAGTGGTTGCATGGAAAGCTTAGCTGGAAGTCTGCTGACTGGTCTCACTTCCACTGTGCTTGTTTGTGGCATGACAGTGGGTGGGTGATTTCATGGCAAGCTTAGCTGGATGTCTGCTGACTGGTCTCACTTGCAATGTGCTTGTTTGTGGCATGACAGCATGTGAGTGATTTCATGGCAAGCTTAGCTGGACATCTGCTGACTGGTCTCATGTTCACTGTGCTTGTTTGTGGCATGACAGCTTGTGAGTGACTTAGTGGAGGACATAGCTGGATCCCTGCTGAGTTACCCTTTGTGGTATGCATGATGCATTGATAGGATGTGAGTGATCACAATGCCTGGATGTCCTCTTGGTCAGCTGAATCATCCTCTTCTTGCTGGTTTTCATTCAGCTTGTAAGCAATGTTGGGTTGACTGGATGCAGACTCACTACCCTTGTTGTCTTCTTGATCACATCATAGGATGTGAGTGATTTGATGCTTAAAATTTCCCTCTGGTGATATTGACATGTATGTTGGCCCTAACTTCTCTGATGGTACAATCATTAGTTAGTAAGTCTCACTCTCCTATGGTACTTGCCCTTTTCATCAAGAGATATGCACAATCCTAGACAAAGATTGCATTTGATGACAAATCCAGTGTGCTATCCCAACCTGCCACTATCCAATCAATAGCTGAGCATGGTGTTGGTGAGTGGTAGCCACAGTTTCTTGAACAATGCTTATCCACTTAGTATGCTTGCTTATCTTTGAGTATTGTTACTTTTTACTTCAAAATGAACAACCCCCCTCAAGGCAAGATGTTATCCCATTTGCCATCAAGGAATACAAAAGTTCTGGTGTTGCAGCCAAAATTCCTCAGGCTGTTGGGACAGCTGTTCAACAACATGGTTATAATGTGAATGAATTGTGTCAGGCTCTCTTGAAAGTAGTTTTGAAGAATCGTATGTGTAAGTAGATGTATCTGGTGGTGCTGATCTATGACTAATGAATCCTTTCAGCCCATAGATTGCTCACTTAGGATATGATAGGCAGATTTCCAATGCTATCTCATAGGTTTGTTGCAGCAGAGACCATTTCAATACTTAACAAGGAACCCTGATGATTGAACTGAGATTCTCTGACACACAATCCTTGCTAGCTTGGAAAACAAAACACTACTTACCAAATAATTGAGTTGGCTTAAGATTGTTTCACTGATTCCTTGATTGTGAAACATAAGACTTTCATCAGGAAAATCATTTTGACAGGTAGCTGCATGTATAGGTACATAGCAGTCCATAGCCTCTATGACACTATGAGAGTTCACTGAAAGCTAGGGAGCTTGTGATCTTGCATAGAGTGAATAAGGCCTTTGTAATGATCATGTGCTTTTCCAATCTAAGTCATGTTGACTTAGATTCTTCCCCCTGTCTCTACTCTGTCTTCATTCTCACTCTCACCACCTTGAACATCTTCACACTTCCTTTACATGCATATGCTTGTTCAATTTTGCTCTCATGTCCTCCTTACCCTCTGGAGTACCTTTTATACCCATCTCAGCTGTCAATTCTTCATCTGCAAATGTTTTGCCACAGACCCTGCCTTCAACACTACCAGTGGCATCTTGCCCTACTCCAAACACCCCATTGCCTTTCCTTGTGGTTCTTGTGACTGCTGCATGCCCAGTCACTCCACCTAACCTTGCTGCAGTTAACTCTAATAATCTTCCATAGCAGACTCTGACTGCATATACTCTACTTTCTCCTGCATCTAAGGCATCTTTAGACATTTTAATTGATGAGGAATGTGCAGCATCTTCATTGTCATCATTGTCTCACTGGTCAAATGTTCCCTGGGCTCTTCCCTTTGATCTCAATGAAGATGCACTGATGGTCACTCCTGATTCTACTGCCCTCCTGATTTCCAACCTCATCAATAATCTTGCTGACTCTGGCTTCTGCATTCCCCTATCTCTTTTCTTATGACTGGCTTTATAAGCTCCAAAACCAACCTCTTGCATGTTGAAAGGGCTGTAGGCAGCCTCAGTAGTGACTCAACTACTGAGGGAACAGTACTAAATGTGTACTCTAAAGTGTGCTCTAAGTGCTTATGTAAGTATGTGAAACTTGCACCAAAGTAAGGTATCACACAGGGGTGATTCAATCTCCAACATTGCAGTCAAAACTGTTAAAGTCCATCATAAAGGCCAGAATGTTTACATTCTTGATGTCAGTCAGTTTCCTCCTGAAACTGACATGTACCCCCTTGACTGGCATTCTGTATGGGAACACCTCTTGGAGTGGATTGGCATATGCCAAGGTCTCATTCAGAAGTGCATGTGGGCTTGTCACTTCTGCTTTCTTGCTTGCATGACCACTTTGTCAATAACTTCCCAGCTATCCTTTGCTTTGACATCAAGGTCAGATCTTCCTGTGCATCCAATCCCAGTTTTTCAATGTCCTTTGAACAATACAAGTCATGTTTCCTTCAGCTCCAAATTTGTCATCTCCATTCAGCTGCCACCAGTGACCCATCATCAGACAAGTCATCATCCTGCTCCCAATGCTTCAATCCTTATGATCACAAGCCATGCAAAGATAGCCAAGATGATTCCTTTCAAAACAACCAGCATCCCTCTCCCACTTGTCTCATATGTATGTCTCTGCACCAGTCACAAGTTTTCTACATGCACTGAAGAGGTCATGCAGAAAGGCCAACAAACTTTCTCAAAACCTCATGACAGTAAACTTGTGCAAAGAGACAATGGAAATGTCATATGCTTCTTCTTCCAGCTTGCAGCTGCCAAGAGACCCTGCTGAGACAATCACCCTGATCAGCACATCTGTTCAGTGTGCAGCTCCCATGATCATGGAGCTTCCAACCACAAATCCACTTAGGGTCACTTCCTCTCCACCTTTTGTGTGGGTTTCTGAACTATTTCCTGCTCACTTCATTTTCTCTGGTTTTGCTCTTCCTCCTCCATCTCCTCATGATGTTGATTTGGACTTTTTGCACATTATAATGCCATATTCACCAACTGCATTCAACAACATGCTTCAGGGACTTAACTTATTGCATCAATATCCAGATCTCCCTTGCAAACTCACATTTGGTTTTCCCATTGGCAACTTGGCTCCCCTCTCATCTTTGTTCATCCCACCCAATCATTGCAATATTTTGGATTGTCACAATGCTATCCATGAATACATCAGTGACAAACTTTGTTTGGGACACATGTCAGGTCCTTTTTCCTTTGAACAACTCTACTACAAGATCAGAGCTTTTTGCACTTCTCCATTCCAGATTGTTATCAAACAAGTCATGGCTGGTTCTCCTCCCAAGATTTGGGTCTGTTGTAACCTATCATACAAAGGACCTTTGTGTCTATCCATTGACAACCAGATCAATTCTGATGATTTCCCTACTTGTTGGTGTCAGATAATTACTTCCTCAGTAATAACAAGCTACTAGATTGATATGTACCTGTCAGATAATTACTCTACAGGTAGTCAGTAAGTGTAGGGCTACATCAGGAAAATTTTAATGAAATGATAATGTTATATAAGACTTTATCTACCCTGTAAAGCCCTATAAGTTATATCATTCTGACATACACATTGGTAATGCTATATATTCTCTGGGAGCCTTGGCAGCATAGGTCAAAAGTAATCATTCAGGTAGAGTGGATCATATGTATCAGAATGTGAACAGTAGATCATATATGTCTTTCATTATCAGACATTACCAGCAGTTGTCATTGACACCACCAACAGCTTAAAATAAAAATTGCTATAGCAACCTTCAATTGAATATATCAATCATGATATTACAAGAAAGCATTTTCATTCAATATCAATTACATAATGAGTACCTACTGAGTACACTACTAAGTATGATGAACTACTTAAACCTCCAAAAAAGCAAAAATAAAGCAGAGAAAATATGAAAGGGTGACTTACTCCTCAGTAATAACAAGCTACTGAGGAGACTAGGAGAAAATTTACTCTACTGTATGTACGCATTTTTGCTTATGTAAGCAACAAAACCTTCGCACCTAAGTATAATATTAACAGGGGCAGTTTATACTCAACAGTTGGGGCTCTGCTGAGATCACTGCCTCTATTGTCAGTATGACTATCCTATCTCTTTCTTTTGATCTATCAGGTGATTGCAGATGTTCTTTGCTGAATGGGGTTGTCCAAATATACCTCATGAGGTTTGAAGGCACACTTTCACTCTTCACTTCCATATATGGCCTTTGTTAACAGCTGAAGACAGAGAACTCAGCAATCCGATGATGTGCTAAATTACACGATGCTGCCAACCTGAAGACAGAGAACTAAGTCGAGAAACGTCAGTCCCAACTAACGTATGCTGTACAGTAAACATACCTCAGCAATCCGATGATGTGCTGAGGAAAAGAAACGGAAAAGAAAGAGACATCTATCTATGCGAGTACGTATCACGTGACGATAGCTGGTGTCGACGCTGCAACATCTAAGTAACAAAACTAAAGTAACCGTCCGTACCTAGCATACACCAACACACCCCCTCAGCGTGGCACCAGTGACAGACCCGTTCGGTGACCCTGAAAAGACATGCGTGGCAACGGCTTAGTGAGAACGTCTGCGACATTCTGATGTGTCGGTATCCATCTGAGATCCAACACCCCCTTGCTGACGTGCTCGCGAAGGAAGTGATAGTGTACGTCAATGTGTTTTGTGCAAGGATGGTTAACTGGACTGGTGGACAAAGAGACCGCACCCGTGTTATCTGCCTGAACGACGAAAGGAAGAGGAGGCGTTTGATTGAGGGAGAGCAGAGCTGAGCGTAACCAGAGGCCCTCCTGCACACACGCTGAGAGCGCCATGTACTCTGCCTCCGTGGAAGAGAGTGCTAACGTATGTTGTTTCTTGGAGGCATGTGCGACCGGCCCCCCGTAATAGAACCAAACGTATCCGCTGACTGATACTCGATCCGCTGGACACGTCGCCCAATCCGAGTCACTGTAAGCGTAGGGAAGATGATTAACGTTCGGATTCCCGTAGTGGATACGAAGGGACCTAGTCCCCTTTAGGTAGCGGAGGACACGTTTCGCTGCTGCAAAATGACGAGGTTCTGCGTGTGCGCACTGCTGAGCCAGGCGTTGGACCGTCTGAGCGATGTCTGGTCGACTGCAGGTCGCAAGGTAGGTTAGCTCCCCCATGATCTTCCTGTACGCATGCTCTAGGTCTGGGACGCTCGGGAATACGTCTGTATCCACTCCGAAAGGGTGATTCGGGTCCATTGGAAGTGACACTGGGTTCGCCTCTCCCATCCCGTACTCGTCGCAGACGTGATCAATGTAAGACTCTTGGTGAATCCATGCCTCGCGCATCTCTCGTCTCCTCTCAATCTCGATTCCGAGGTACAACGAGACGGGCCCTAAGTCACTGATGCCAAAACGCTCACCGATCTTTCCCTTCACCCAGTTAAGAAAATATCTACTGTTGCAGCTGCTGAGACCATCATCAACGTGCCAGACAATGATACAGATAACCCTCCGTCCGTCCCGTTCGAGTTTGTCAAATATGAAGACTGCAAGGTCGATATCCGATCTAGAGAATCCGAGCTCCTCGAGGAGTTTTGAGAGCGTGACGTACCAATCGAACGCAGCCTGCTTCAACCCATACAGAGAGCGCAACAGCAGGCAGATGAGTAGTACTCCAGCGTCGCTGTAGCGTTCGAATCCCCGAGGTTGCTTCATGTAAATTTCCTCTGTAAGTCTCCCGTGAAGAAACGCTCGCTTTGCGTCAAAGCAGTCCAACTCCCAGTCGTTTTGTGCCGCCAGTGCAATCAGGAGTTTCACCGACGCTTGCCTGGCAACCGGTGCGTAGGTCTGATGAAAGTCCACCCCGGGTATCTGAGAGAAGCCTTGTGCGACCAGACGCGCCTTAAATCTTGAGCCACCCTTCAAGTCTACCGGCTTGAACTCGAAGACCCATCGATTTCCCACGAGTTTGCGTCCCTGTGGCGGTTCCACCAGCTTCCACACGCCCATTTCCTTCATCGTTCCCAACTCTTTCTCCATCGCTTCCCTCCATCCTTCATGATCTGCCCGTCTCACTGCCTCATCGTACGTTGCCGGGGGAATGGACATGTCGTAGCCGGGTTGGCTGGGATCTCTGTGCCTGTCGCTTCTGATGGAAAGGTGCAACTGTTCTGTGATGATCAGATTAACCTGGTGCTCTACAAAAACCTCATCCTCCTCGTCCCGTGCAGCGGTCACCCCCTCGCTGAGACTACCATCCACCCCCTCACTCATTCCCGGAACCGATCCACCCACGAGTCTGTCTCTTTTCCTCTGAAGTTCCACTGCCAGTAGTTTTCCCTTTTCCGTCAGAACCTGAGCTCGACTGGACCGGCGTGGCTCATCCGTTGTTACCTCCCGTGAGGTGGAGGGTGCGAGTGGGTCTTCTGTGGGTGACGTCGATGTCGGTGAGTCCGGTACTGCCTGAGGTAAGCGACAGTCTACCGAGAGGTTTTGAGGGCGCATCACTGATTCCTCATCGAAGATTACGTCCCTGCTGTTGAAAAATGCTCCAGTAGCACAGTCTCGTAGTCTCCACCCCTTCACCCCATCTGGGTATCCCATGAACAGTGCCTCGGAGGAGTGTGGTCCGTTCTTTACACGACGTTCAGGTGGAATCCGAGAGAAACAGCGTGAGCCGAACACCCTGAGGTGAGAAACGTCCGGCTTGTATCCGTACAACATTTCGAAGGGGGTCTTGCTGCCAGGTAGAACGCGCGTCCCCGTCAGGTTCCAGAGATAACCGATTGTGAGAACAGCCTCTCCGAAGTAGCCCGCTGAAAGACCAGCCTGATTTAAGGCTGCTAGAGCTCGCCCCTCTATGGTTCGTATTCCCCGCTCTGCCTTGCCGTTTTGCTGATGAGTGTAGGCAACCGACCTGCGATGTTCGACCCCGGCCTCCACTAGACCACTCATGAATACGCTGCCCATATACTCGCCACCATTATCTGTTTGGATCGCCTTGATCTTTGTACCGAACCGATTCTCCCAGCGGGCCCTGACCATCTGCCACGCCTCGTGAGCCTGGTCCTTACTGGCCAGCAGGTGAACACTGAGAACATTCGTGTAGTCGTCAATGAAAACAATGAAGTATCGTTTCCCATGTATCGTCGGGGTTGGGAACGGTCCGCAGAGGTCAGTGTGGACTAGCTCGAGGAACGCTCGTGTCGGCACCGAGGTGGATGTTGGATAAGGCTGGCGTGGGTGTTTGGCAATAATGCAAGACTCGCACCGCGTCTGAGCCGTTGACGAAGTGACCTGAACCCCCGTTACCAACGTTGGCAGGAACTTGGCGATGTCCCCCCCCAGATGTCCCAGTCGTGCATGCCATAAATCCCAGGTAAGTGCGCTCGGTGTGAAGGCAGTGAAGCCTGGAGTTATAACTGAGTCTGGACTGTTAGGTGGGCAAATGAACTCGACATCCAAAAAACAAAGTTGCCCCCTCATGTCAACACTGCCCAGCGGTTCGTTGGCATGATACATCTCGCACCGACTTGGTCCCCCCTTGAAGCGGAGCTCCCACCCTCGCTCGGTCATGCGACCAACCGAAAGGAGGTTAACGACTGCATTTGGTGCGTACAAGCAATGTTCCAACCTTAGACGAATTCGCCTGTCGCCCAGTTTGAGAATCGCTACGCAGTCCCCATATCCCTCCGTGCCGAGACTGCCTTGATTAGCTGTCTTCATGGATACCGTGGAATCGCGAGTGAAGGTCCAAAAGAAAGACGAATCTCTGATGAGGTGTGTAGTCATTCCTGAGTCCAGAATGGTGGAGGACACTGTTGCTGCAAGAGATGCAAGATCTCCGCCTACCTCCTCAATCATCGCACAAGACAGATCACGAAAATAACCATCGGTTGGTGGACATGGTATAGCCGCCGCTGCTACCTGTACATTCGTTTGTGTGCCTGTTGGCTGAGGTGTGACATCCGCCGTCGCAGGGGTTGTCGTTGCCACTGCCGCCACCTGTGTATTCCCCTGTCCGGCCCCCTTGCTTTTCTGCCAAGGAGCCTGGCCCGCCTTTCCACCCCCTGCCTGGAAACAGTTGTTCCAATCATGGTCCACTCGCTTTCGGCCTACACAGATGGGAGTTGTGCATGGGGTCCCACTGGGATTGTTCTTAGTCTTCCGCAGGCCAGTAGCTGGGTTGACCTCCCCTTGCCCCCCTGGCAAAGCTGAACTCGCATACTCCAAGCCCGGTCCGGGTTTTGGACTTTCGTTGACAATCTGCATCGCCTCCTTAACGATTGTCTGAGCTGCGTGTTTGAACGTGTAGGTCCTGACCCTCGGCGCCGCTCCATACTGACCATACTGTACAGTGACTGGTGGCGGGGTGAGAAAGGGGTTTGTGTACTGCTGTGTGGGAGCAAACGGATTCTGAGGCGTAACTGGTGTATTAGCTGGGGGTGGCCATGCCGACTGAGACGTCATCGGAATTGCTGAGAATGAGCCAGGTGCAAATGTTCGTGCTAGCTGCTCGCTATGTTCCAACTCGGTTTCTATGTTCTTCCGAATCACTGGCCAAATTCCCGTCCTGGGTAAGCCTCTTAGAAGCGCATATATGGCATCTTCGTCGGAAGGTCTTGCCCCCATCCGTGCCAGCCTGTCGTTAGCATGTACATGTGACGCCACGTATCTCTCGGCATCAGCTGCATCCTTCATTTGGAGCGTGGAGATGTGAGTGCATAGAGAGAACTGCAGAGAGACGTCCGATCGATCGTATAGCTCGGCAAGTGTTGTCCATACTTCTCGAGCTGTTATGCTGACGTTGTCGGGAATCAATGTCAGGACAGATGAATTTATCTTTCGCAGGATGATCGACTTTGCAACACCGTCGTCCTTGAACCAAGCTCTAATTCCCTCTTGTTCTGTCACAGTCGGTGCAGCCGGAATGAGAGGGCGTGGGCAGGTTGACGCATACTTGACATAGTCGAACGGGTTTGTTCCACTGCTAACGTGATTGTACACCCCTTGTCCTAGGAGCAACTGCTCTGTCTGTCGTCTCCATTCGTAATAGTTCTCCGTTCCTCGTAACTCCGGGACGTTTTCAAACTTCCCCATAGCGCAGGCAATGTATGCGCGTATATGCGCTCAGTTTCTGGTGTGCGAACTTCTGTAAGTTTATCTTGTCTGTCGTGGCTGTCAGGAATCGAGCTTGCCCCTTCTATGCGGCGAGCTCGGGGCTCATAACCTGTTAACAGCTGAAGACAGAGAACTCAGCAATCCGATGATGTGCTAAATTACATGATGCTGCCAACCTGAAGACAGAGAACTAAGTCGAGAAACGTCAGTCCCAACTAACGTATGCTGTACAGTAAACATACCTCAGCAATCCGATGATGTGCTGAGGAAAAGAAACGGAAAAGAAAGAGACGTCTATCTATGCGAGTACGTATCACGTGACGATAGCTGGTGTCGACGCTGCAACATCTAAGTAACAAAACTAAAGTAACCATCCGTACCTAGCATACACCAACAGCCTTTTCTCAGTGACCATGAGTGTCACTCACCATTTCTCTTTCACCATTGTCTCTTGCTCACCATATCCACTTCTTCTCATCCTCCTCTGTGGATTGTGTGAGCTCCTCCCAGTACTCAGGCTGCTTCATTAGACATCAAAGCAGCCTACTGTGGTATTCCCATTCTCTCTGATCATAAACATTTTCTCATTGTTATGGTCAATGATCAACTATTTCTTGACCATGTTCTTCCATTTGGTCTTACTCTGGCTTCTGGTCTACAAGGCAAAGTTGCTGATGCTATCATTGACATCTGGGATGCTTTCTACATAGGTCCCTCCATCAAATGGGTAGATGATTTCAATATTTTTCATTCCCTGAGTGCCAGTGGTAATTTCCTGGGTATTTGTGATGGCAAAGTATATTGTAATGACTATGATCTAGGTCATGTGAAAGCTGCCATTTCCTCCCTTGGAGTCCCTTGGCATAAAGAAAAGGGCCAACCTTTCTGTGATTTGGTTGAATATCTCAGTTTCTTATGGAACCTTCTTCACAAATCCATAGCTCTGGTTGAATCCAAGCAAATCAAATATGCAACTCACATCTCCTTCCTTGACCAAGTCCATTTGCAATGCATCTTCAAATGTGATGCTGAGCAAAATAGCCAACACTCTGAACCACATCTCCTTCATTTTCACCTTTGCATCATGGTTCATCTCCCCATTATATCAATGGATTGCAGAGTTTCCTGATGAATTCAAGCCTTGTTATATCCATCCATCAGTCATTGCTGACCTTAAATGGTGGCTGGTTTTGTTATCAACTCCCCAGCCCCCTTGTTCTCTCATTCCTCCTCTTTTTTCCTTAGACCCTCTCATTTGGGTTGATGCTTCCTCCAAATATGGCATTGGTCTTCTTTAGGAATACTTTTGGTTTTCCTGGCCCCTCATTGCTGGCTGGCATGGCAATCACCATGACAGAGGTTGCCTTGAAGCACTAGCTATCAAGCTTGCCATCCAACTCATCATCAATTGTGGTTTTGTTGATTCATCAATTCTTCTTTGCAGTGATAACCAAGGTACCATAACTGCTTTTGAGAAAGGTCACTCCCATAATTTCATGACCAATTTGTGTATTTGTCATTCCACCTTGTTGTCACATGAGGCATGTCTGCTTTTTAATTTCTTATACATCACTTCTGCTGACAATTTGGCAGACCCAATTTTGCATGGTCTACTCCCAGAGCCATCCAGGTGTCTTCCAGATCCTCCCATTTTACATCCTTCAGTTGCCATATATTTCAATGCCTCTCCCTCATCCAACTGAGAGCTACTGTTCCATAGATGACATGTCTTGTTCCTCCATTTCCAATTCCTTGGTTCTCAACCATGCTGCAAGACCATGTTTTCATCCCAGCTCTCACATCAATCCATTGCAATGGCATCCACATATCCTTGCCAGTGATCATCTCATTTGTTGGTCATCTCCTCATGCAGCTGACCATCTACATCAGCAAACCAGACGTTTCCCCCCCAGCTTTCCAGTGCTCCCAGGACTTTTGAAAAATGATTCCAGACCTCCCAGACCCTCCAACCCTCCAGGTGCACAGCCACAGTGAGAACAAAAGTTGTAGCCCATGATCACAGGACCATGGGAATATGATTACCTCAGCAATATCTCCTTTTTGGGGTGAGATATTTGCAAAGTTCAGTTGGAGTCACAGTTTGTCAAAAACAAAAAGTGGCTGTACAGTGATGATGTCATAACAAAAGTTGTAGGGCTGGATCACAGGATCATGGGAATATGCTTATCTCATTGATATGCCCAAAAATGGGTGAGAAAAATGCAAAATACCAAAAAAATTGGACATCTCAAAAATTAAATTTCAAAGATGTCATAATAAAAGTTGTAGTGCCTGACTAGAGGACCCCAGAGGTATGCCTATCCCATCCATACCTGCAAAAATGGTTGAGATACAGGCAAAATACAATTAGTGTAGTGTAGTGTACATTTTATTACCAAAAGTGTAGTGTTGTGGCGCATTTTTGATTACCTAATGAGTGTAGTAAACTCTGCTTCTTTGACTACCAAATAAGTGTAGTGTTGATTAGTAATTGACTAGCAAAGTGTAGTGTAGACTATTGATTAGCAAAAGTGTAGTAAAGTCCGCTTTTTTGACTACCAAATAAGTGTAGTGTTGATTAGTAATTGATTAGCAAAGCGTAGTGTAGACTATTGATTAGCACAAGTGTAGTAAAGTCCGCTTTTTTGACTACCAAGTAAGTGTTGTGTTTGATTAGTAAAGTGTAGTGTAGATTTGTATTACCAAAAATGTAGTAAAGTCCGCATTTTTGACTACCAAATAAGTGTAGTGGTTGATTAGTAATTGACTAGCAAAGTGTAGGGTAGACTATTGATTAGCAAAAGTAGTAAACTCCGCACTTTTGACTACCTAATAAGTGTAGTGCTTTGATTAGTAAAGTGTAGGGTAGATTTGTATTACCAAAAGTGTAGTAAAGTCCGCTTTTTTGACTACCAAATAAGTGTTGTGTTTGATTAGTAAAGTGTAGTGTAGACTATTGATTAGCAAAAGTGTAGTAAAGTCCGCTTTTTTGACTACCAAATAAGTGTAGTGGTTGATTAGTAATTGACTAGCAAAGTGTAGTAAACTCCGCTTTTTTGACTACCAAATAAGTGTAGTGTTTTGTAGTGTTTTGATTAGCAAAGTGTAGTGTAGATGTGTATTGTATTATCAAAAGTGTAGTGAAGTCCGCTTTTTTGACTACCAAATAAGTGTAGTGTTGATTAGTGTTTGAGTAGTTAAATGTTGTGTACACTTTTGATTACCAAAAGCATAGTAAAAGTTCGCTTTTTTGACTACCAAAAAAGCGTAGTGTTGATTAGTGTTTGACTAGTGAAATGTTGTGTACACTATTGATTACCAAAAGTGTAGTAAAAGTTCGCTTTTTTGACTACCAAAAAAGCGTAGTGTTGATTAGTGTTTGAGTAGTTAAATGTTGTGTACACTTTTGATTACCAAAAGTGTAGTAGAGTCCGCTTTTTTGACTACCAAATATTTGTAGTGTGACTAGGAAATGTACAGTAGTATTGATTAGCAAAAAAGCGTAGTCATCATTAGGATTGTTGTGTAGTGGGCACAGCCACTAATGCCTCGAAATTTTGCAAAGTCACAAAAATACCCCAAAACGCGATATAGTGGACACTAAAACTCACGCCTTTCGCGCAAGCGGCCAAAGCCGACCAAACAAAGGCCAATTCCTACTATGGGGTAGTGTATGCCATTAGCCCACTACTACCACGCATTTGATTACCAAAAAGTGTAGTGGTATTAGAAAAAAGTGTAGTAGTAGTACCAAAAAGCGTAGTAGTATTAGCAAACAGGGTAGTAGTATTAGCAAAAAGCGTAGTACTATTAGCAAAAAGCGTAGTACTATTAGTAAAAAGTGTAGTAGGTAGTGTTAATAGCAAAAAAGCGTAGTTGTATTAGGCTATTATGTGGTAGTACTTGAATTTGAATATATTACTACTTTTGATTTGATTTCTGTGTGACTGAGTTCCTATTAGCTTGAAAGTGTAGTGGGATTAGGAAAAAAGCGTAGTAGTGTTATTAGCAAAAAATGGTAGTGGGATTAGGAAAAAAGCGTAGTAGTGGTATTAGGAAAAAACAGTAGTGGGATTAGGAAAAAATGGTAGTAGTTGGATTAGGAAAAAAGCGTAGTAGTGGGATTAGGAAAAAATAGTAGTAGTTGGATTAGGAAAAAAGTGTAGTAGTGGGATTAGGAAAAAATGGTAGTGGGATTAGCAAAAAAGCATAGTAGTTGTATTAGCAAAAAACAGTAGTATAAGCTTTCTGGGCAATTGTGAGAGCCTAATAGGGAGTGAAGTGAAGCATCAGCCTGGGGTGGACAAAGAACCACATCAAAACTCACCTTTCACAACTCATGCACTTTGGCAGTTGGTCCTGGATCATGTAAGACCCTTCGCATCTGCTCAAAGTTGCTGGCTTCAGAGCTGTCACTCCCTGAGTCATTGTCAGTATTGCTGTCCTTTTCATTAATGTCAATCTCCTCGTTAGAGAAGAAATCATCATCAGCTGGCTGAGGCATGGCCTAGTGGACAGGGAGGTTAATGGGACAGGGCAGCGATTCAAGATGTGAATCTCACCTATTTTATATTGGCTAGCATATCACCCACCAGTGTTTGACTCTGGAACTAAACATCAGAACCCAGCTGTGCATGAGCCACCAGTGCAATTTCCACACCACCTCAGCATGTTATGTGCTGTAAGATCCCTGAGGTAAGATACCATGTGAATAGAATATATGTATAAAGGGATGTGGCACTTGAACATTGAACATGCCATATGAGATAAACTTCAGCACCATGGGGCTGGGAAACACTTAGCTTTACATCAGAGAACTGTGTGTAATGACAATGCCATTGCACCAGAATACATTGCAAAGTGCATTTTACATGTAGCGACGGGCGGTGCGAACAGCAACATGCAGTCAAGATCAGCTAATGTCCTCATGTTGAGTAACTATTCCTGAGCTTCCATATGAAGAAACATATCTGCGTCAATATGATTTATGACCCAAAACTTGCTGGAGTGTGAAGGGTCAGGAACTACCACCACACCACGGATAATGGATTGGATGGGAATGAATATAGGGTTGCTGCGAGGGACAGCCTTGACACGGATAAGGCAGAAATTGACATCAATTTGACAGATGCCACCAATTTTTGCTGTTAGTGGCTGTACAAATGCAAGACTAATAGAGCCAATGTCTGGAATGTTGCAGGTGAAGATGGAAATGAGGTGGACAAATACAGTTTCTGATTCTGTGAGTTGAATGAGTGCACAATCATACCAAGGCTGCCCATAGAATGATGGACTGCATCGCAAATGGTCAGTAGTGACTTTCCAGTCAGCAAGCAACTCATAGTTGACTTTGAGGTATCAATATTCCCAAATCTGCAACCCAAGCATTTAGTTTGACAGAGCCTGTAAGAAACCCACTTACCTCAAAGCTAGCAGGGAAGACGATCCACTTGTTGACCTGATAGCCATATTGAGGGAGGCACTCTTTACAGAAACTGGATAATTTCTTGCAGAAACCAACAAAGGCAGGGTCTGTCACACTGTGGCTGGCCTAGTGTTGCCACGACTCAGCTAGGCTCGGCTTCGACTCGGCTATTGCCAACTTGGTGAATGGCTTGACTCCGGAATGGCATGACTTCATGTGATTTGGCTCAGTCCCTTCCGGCTAGCTGGCCGAGCCGGCTTGAGTCAATGTTTTTATTTGCTAAGCAAATGACCCTAATATGTGTCTAGACTCTAATCTAACTAGCCACATCATTGTTGCAGTGTGAGCCAAATTGTTCTCTGCAATAGTTCTCACTGTTATAAGCACTTCATAGACCTCTCTCTATAATCAGGTTGTTATTGTTGTACTATTCCTTAGCCTATTCTTGATAAACCACTTCAATGCTGTTGGAGGCCACCATGATCTGACATAATCAGCTTTGCTGAGCGCCTTGAGTTGCCTCAAATCCCAGCTGATGGAGTTCAACGTTTCACTCACCTGGACATACAGGACTTCAACATATACTCTCAGAGTCTCAATCTGGCCCTCTTTGCTGAGATGTCCCTTCCTCCCCATGCATTAGAGCAAGCAGTCAGCATTCTACCCATCATTCAATGTCCTGGCATTCCTGCAAGTATGGCAAGTGACTCCGGAAGCTCACCAACATCCTCTGCTGACACCAGCACTATGTCTTGGCCATCAACCCCTGAGCAAGGCTGCAGAGAGGACTTTTCCTACCCTCACACCCTAGACAGGCCCAAAGCCAAGAGAGACCAGTCGTCTTTCAATCGCTGCCTTACCATCATCCAAGCCCTTCAAGCTCCATTAGTTGATTTACAGGTGACTATTGCTACCAGCCAACTCTGCATTCATCTAACCATCCTCAGGTTTTTGACAGCGTTACTTCCATGGATTTCAACAAAATTGTAGCTCTGTCAGCAGAAAATAGAGAATACAGGATATCTGCCAAGTGTGTTTTTCCTGCAGCCATCCTTTGCAGCAGTACTAAGCAGTCAATTTACTGATTAGGCTTGTGCACTTACCCCACCTCAACCAACTTATCACCATGCTGCCACTCGCAATCCATGAAGTTCCTATACAGCAATTTGCCAGACGCATCAACCTGTTTCTCTGTCGAACCGACCTATCCCTTGAGGATGTTGATCATGATGATGATCTCATCACCCTCCATACCAACCTCGCAGTCTGGGATGGTGAGGCTACCACCGTTATCATCCCAGATCTTCACCTTGATCTCCGGCCCCCCAGTGGTCTCTCTTTGCCAATCTGGGCAATGGAAAGTGGGTTCAGCTCGACTCTGGTTCAGATGTGCAGTCAACTCAAGGCAGTTGCTGATATCGTCCCTGAGCTGGATGCTGCTTTTCTGGTTTCCATCTGCGAAGCAAAATATACACCTCCCCCCAAATCTATTCCACTGTATACTCTCCAGCCAATCCCTCCATCAGTGTTTGCACTGCCCACCCATACCTTGTCATTTGGACCTGTAGTTGTGGAGGGTATAACTTGGATCTCAATCAATTCCGTCACATTTGAGGCTTCCCTCCGGTGCGAGGATGGCCAGCTTAGATTTGGGGAAGGTCCACTATTTGCTAAGGGGGTAAGTTTATTGATGCTGCTGGGATATACAAGAGCTGACCTTCCTTTCAGCACCTATTTCCTGACCTGGAAATGAAGGGGGTTGACAGGTTGCTTGACCTGGCTGCACAGCGCTTCCTTCAATGGGTTGCTGAAATAATGGAAGGTATGCCTGGAGTGGATGCTAGCAGGGTTAGCCAGGTTCGAAGCGCATCACAAACTGCAGCCTTTCCTACACACTGGACCAAGTTCCTACACAAATTGCAGGAAGCTGTCTGGGACACCGCTTATTGTCGATACCATGCATGGTGCTATGACAACAAACCTCAGTGGGATGCGCCAGATTTGGACCCTGGTCCTTCCAGCAAGCGCCTTGCCCCATCAGAATGAGGGAAAATTGGGTGCAGGTGTTCTCTGTGGAAAGGACAGCTAAATGCATAGTGCAGCTTTTTTCATCGTTTCTGTCTTTTCTATTTGAATGAAAAATCACATGGAGTAGCTTATTGCTGGCAAAGGGATATAAGGCTCGCGTGCACGGCTCTTTTGCAGTGTACCTTTGATGCCAACCGTATCTCCGAGTCATCAGAGAGTTCCCGCAAGATGTAAGGAAATCTGGATTCAGGGAGGTCAGAGCCGACTTCCCAACATGAGTCCATAAAACCCAGCTACCTGCAATCGAACCTCACAGTTCAGTTCACTTTGTGGACGCTGTGATAGTGCCTACATCCTGGTATGGACCATAGATCCCAGCTGTCCCACTGCAAGATAGTGTCAGTCCACAGCTTCACTGACAAAGTAAAAGAAGACAAATGCGCCCAGTGATGGAAGAGTCATCAGTTGACGTAGGGTACATCGGCATAGGAGTTAGATTTGTCCCATTGACCTATCCATGTGTAAGCACACCAGACCCTCAAAATGCCTGACAATGGTACGTACCGAGAAGCCCATCATGCGAATGGCCCAGTAGAAGTATCCCAACGTATTAAATTGTGTGCAAATTAGGGAGAAAGGTACTACTTCATTCCAAACAATATTGCTCACATTCTGCACAACCGAAACGTCGGTGGCGTGAGGCATGCAAGATCTTGGCTTGTGGCTCCCTGCCATTCTGAGTAGAGAGTGGGTGGTATGAGGACAGATGGTGAATGTGTGACCTTGGTGTGAGACTCTATACTGTTAGATGGGAGAGTGACTGATAGGAAGATGGTTGGCACTATGATGATGAATACATGGGACTGACCTTATCGCAAAAGAACACCTGACGCACAACATGAGGATGCCCGGCACTGCAATGATGAGTGCATGATCTTGACTCTACACCACTGCAAGAAGAGAGATGGACGAGTGACTGGTATGAGGATGGTTGGCACTACAGTGATAAATGCATGGGACTGACCTTGCTGAAGAATGTCCAGTGCCAGCGCAAGACTCTAAGCCATATGGTGCAGGTGTTGAGTAGAGATACAATGCTTGGCACTATGATGACAAATGCACGACCTCGGCGAAACTCTGGTATGTACTGTCGCAGGTAGAGAGAGTAAGCAAGCTTGGTACTACGATGACTAGTGACTTCTACTCACAACTTGTGGGTCGCCAAGAGTTGTCTGAGAGTTCCCACGAGACATATGGGTGCAGTGGGAACCCCGGTAATCTGGGGGAGGTCAGCTCCTACTCCTGCTTGGCATGGTTGAAATGTTAATTGTTAATCCACGATTCCACAGTAGCCCTTCTGGGATGTAGCGCCGGCAGGTTACGCATAGCAAGCTTGATCTGGCTAGAGTCTTCAACTCCCTGTAGGCAAGCCCGGCAAGGTCGATGGGAAGCGTGAGTTGGGTACTGGGGTGTGCGAATTTCTCACCATTTATAGAAAATGAGTGTTTGGCATCGAGCGTGGAGCTCCACACACAACGAGCATGCACTGTTCTTCACAGCGCAGGTTCTGTCTGGCCGTCCTGCCTTGTTCAACCCCTCAAATGGATTCTTGCGAGCCATCTGGATCATCTATCTCCCTATCGATGACAGAAGAAGAAGCATGTACTGTCTATGTGGCCCTGGGACGCTTGGAGTCTACTGTGGTGGCTGTGAGCTTGAGAAAAAAGTTGGCCCCACTGCTAAGTATCCAAAGCGGTTCTGAGGAGATTGCTGAGTTTGATAGCTGCATCCCCTGTCAAATGCTGACCACCGCGCACCCTCCCTCTCCAGACGACAACCCTCCGCACCCCGACCCTTCTGCCTGCCCACGAAATGGAAGGGCTTTGCACTTGGATGGACAGTGGAGAGCCAGCGGAGTCTTTGCCAGGACTTCCAATGTGACCTCGCATTCCCTTATCTCTGCCCTAGCCAGCATCCACTATGGTTCCCTCCTGGAAAGTCCAGCATCATGGATTCAATCTGTCAAGGACAATCTGTCCAAGAGCGAGGAGTCTTTTGATGGGAATGACTTAGCATCTATCGTCTCACGATGCCAGGCCTTGAGGGACAAGGAGGTTTCGGGTCAGTTTCTCCAGATGCTGGTGTCCATACAGCTTTCCTTCTTGTGTCAAGAGTAAGCGACTTACTTATTCCTCTGACCAGCACTAACCTTAGCAGATTAATCAATGCAGACCCAGGCCCTGAAAAATCCTCAATACTGAAGTTTTATTGCTCTCACATTGAGCATTTGAAACACCCCCCAGCCGTTAGGACTTTGCAGGAGTGGCTAGCAGCTGGAGCAAAGTTTATGCGAATCACTGCTGGAGGGACCATCTACTCCCTACTCATCCTCTCTGGGCTTGGCTTGTGATCGGCTGTAGGCAGGGCACATGGTTCAGTGCACAGCGATGTGGCTTCAATGTTAAGGCGCCCTCGGTCTGTAGGGGCAGGTGGGTTTCCTTCTATGCTCATTGCTGCCTTGCTCATCAACTTCCTCAGAGTTGAGCCAGCTAATCCTGCAGCGAGTCATACCGACAGTAGCACGAATGCGAGAAGAGCTACCCCTCCGGCTAGACATAGGGGGCACTTTATTGGACTGTACCTCCCTCAGGGAGTCAGACCTTGCTCTTGGTCACCTGCAAGCTAAGTAAGTCGCCATGATGTTTTTGAGCAATAGTGAGTCAACAGCCTCAGGGAATTGAAGCTACCTAGCCGGAGCAGTTCCGCATGGCGAATATGCAGTCCTGTTTACCCTGAAGATGGCCAGTGCCTTTCCATCTCCAGAATTGTATCGTCTTACTTGGTACCCAGTGCTACCAGTGATAGCACTTCTGCCCTTCCTGCTACGCCCGACACTCAGCCTCAGCAGGCTTTATTGGCCCCACCCAGCTTCAATGTAGATACCATCAAGACAACTTATAGTCACTTCCACCCTACCAACACCTACTTTTCTGCTCGACATGACCGGCAGGAAAATGCTGTTTGGACCGAGTCTCATCACCAGAATGCAGAGTTGGGCAGCCCAGCACAAAGTGTCCAAGAACTTAGAAAGCTGGCATGTGTTTCTAAATGCATACGAAGTCTAAATTTGCTGACATGAACTGCAGCTACAAGATTTTTACCCTGGTGGACACAAGTCGCTAGAGGACTCGTACATTTGCATCCCCATGACAGCTGTTGATAGGTGAGAGGTATCATTTTCAGCCAGAAACTTGCCACGTATGCTGATGTGCCTACCGATAGTGGCCTAGAACTGCAGAATGATGACAGCTCTCTGATGGCTTTCGTTTGCACAGCCATGCCCAAGGACTTGAAAGACCTGCTCTATCCTTCACTGGTTGCTTGCCTTGACGGTCCTGACTTATTCAGCATTCAGCTACCTTCTCCTGCAAACGAGAATCCGCCTCAGCCATTTGACTGCCTCCACTTCAGCTGGTATAACAGATACACCACCAAGGTATGCTATTTGTGCTCAACCTAGAGCCCCTTCTTGCTCATGTACACAGGGCAATGATGCTCCAAGCGATGTTCATCCCTATGAGCTCTGCCTTGGCAACTCGAGAACTAATGTGTGGCAGATGCTACCCTACACTTCCAGTGACATGGCAGAGTATGGGCAGCTCTTTGACAGACTGGTACAAGCTTTCCAAGATGTTTTTCTGTGGATCGGAAGTGTGGTAAGGCATTTACCCTTTGATATGGCTGAAATAACGCTTGGCATGCTCCATTAGCTCCAGGTGCACCTCCCAGAGGCAGAGTACAGTGCGCTGGTGCAAGTAGCAGAGAGCCTTCCAGGGAACGTCGTTTCTCACGTGGAGCCATTCATCTCACTGGTCGTGAATATCAACGTTCAGACTGCAGCACACTGCGATCGCTTTGATAAGAATCTTTGCTTAGCACTGGCCATCAGTGACTTCTCTGGGGGGGGCTTAGTGCTTAAGGAGCAGGGGCTGGTGCTAGAATTACAGAATGGAGACTTCGTGGTTTTTCGCTCCAGTGAGGCAATGCACTTCAACCTGGACTATGTTGGAGTGCGGGTGACCTTCGTCATGCAAACTGATGTTGGATTTGACAAGTGGACTGCAGAACGAAACAGCTGGGGCCACAGCAGCTATTTCTGTTAACAATTTCAAGCATGTATTAGGTCTTGCTATAGTCATCTATGGTCAGCACATGCTGGCAGGGATTGAGTTCTAATTATCTGCTGCTGAGGCACCGGTGGACTACCTGAGGTATTCACAGCCTGCAGCCCTTGCAGCCTAGCACCAGTTCCAAGCCCCACCGCAGGCCCACTGAATCTCCCACGGTTTCTCAACTTGGGCTCGCATCCACCACAGCCTTGTTCACATCCTGCTGTGTTGCTATGCTGGGCCCAGCTCCAGTCCGAGTGGATGGTCGGTTCAGGCTAGGAAAACATCTGGGCTCAGGTTCGTATGGTAAGCCCTTGCAGTGGTTTCACAGGCGATGCTCAAGAGCTCAGGAAAAAAATACTTCTAGCTACTGTATATAGCGCTGTCAACATCATCAACCGCAAGGTGCACGCTGTCAAGCTTGAACTATGTGTCAATGGGGAATCGTCTGTTGAAAGAGAGTACTGTATTTTGAAGGAACTCGAGGGAGGGCTGGGAGGAGAGGGCATTCCACACGCACACTGGTTCGGCAGAGAGTCCACCTATGATGCCTTGGTTCTTGATCTCCTGGGGCCATCACTGCACGACCTGCTTTTGCAATATCAAACATTTAGTCTGAGCACTGTCATTGCCCTTGCGGATCAGCTGGTATGTGCTAGATATATTGATCTGGATGCCCAACTAATGCTTGCTAGGTGTCTCGTCTTGAATACATCCACTCTTGTGGCTACATTCATGGAGACATCAAGCCCCAGAACATCCTGATGGGACTCGGTGACCAGGGCAGCACAGCATTTCTTGTAGATTTCGGGGTCGCCAAACAGTATCACAACTCAGCAACTGGAGACCACATCCCTTTCCACAGCGCTCGTCGTCTTACAGGCACCCCCACATTTGCCTCTGTCAACAGCCATATAGGAGCAGAATTGGGCCAGCGTGATGACCTGGAATCCCTCTGCTACATGTTGATCTACTTCCTGTGTGGATCCCTTCCATGGCTGGACAATGGTCACAGGAAGTCAGCCTCACTCATACTGAAGCTGAAACGAACAACCCCAGTTGAAGTGCTGTGCAGAGGGATCCCAGGCAAATTCAGGACCATCCTTGTATATGTGCGTTCACTATCCTTTGCAGAAACACCTGCCTATGACTACATCCGATCTATCCTTTCCTGTCTCTGCAAGGGTGGCTCTCCAGCAGAAACATCATCTGATTTCAGTCGACCACCCATCTCTTCGTGCCCCCTTCCAGCTCCCATGCCAGTGCCAGCTGTAGCCAACTCTCCACTGTCCAAGTCGAGGTCGACAGCCCAGATGAAAACCCCGAGGTGAATGTAAGCTAGTCTTATGATTTGAACTAATCAATAAGCTAATATGTTTCTGCCTATAGAGCAAATATGTAGTATTCATGTACCTGTATATGTATACTTACTCTTGCAATTGAAAAGCAAGTGTGTTGGCTGGCAGCCAACTTTTTCCTCTAGCTACCTGCCAGACGCATAAGGGGCAGAGTCAGACCCAAGATCAGCAGTGCTTCGCGAGTTGGGCCAACTGAATTGTACCTCAATGTTGCTCCAGAGCCTCAGCCATCTGGTGGATTCTCGGAATAGGACAGGCCGGTTCCTTACACAGCACCCTTAAATTCAATGCAAATGATGTAAGGTGCATTGCCGAAAAGCCTCCAGGCTCAAGACCTGCTGAGCAACAGCTCAGAGTTCACCGCCCACCATCTTTCCAGCGCAACCATGGCCAGAGGTCACTGCACAAAACAACCAACTCCAGACTCTCCAGAGCCCCCCCCACCTGCTGCTCTCCGCCACCCAGCAGTTATTCCAGAGCCTGGGCCTGCCCAGCATGTACTCTCAGCCCACCAGCCAAGCCAGCCTGCCACTGAGGCATGTCCCCCTTGTAACTGTCGTCCCCCTGCGTGCTACTGATCGCCATTATTGGTGGATAGTAATATGCAGGAGTCAGAGTACTTCAACATCAACGACATCACTGACGACGGTGAAGATGATGATGAGGAACCTCCAGTCCCCAGGGCTCGTGCAGTGCTGTAGGGAGGGAATCCTCCCTACCAGGTATTTTCTTTTATTTCTTTGTTTTTACCTTACAGTTTTGTGTCTACACTTTACCCTACTATACTTTTATTTAGTATTTGGTCGCATTTTGGCTTATGTAAGCCAACCTTCGCACCTACTGTACATTGTACTTACCTAGAAAAAGAACAACTACAGCCACTACAGATGAGAGACGGAAATCCGAGCCCGAGGGGACTCAGAGAATTATTTCTCCACCATCAGACGATTGTTAGACGATATCTCAACTTATTTTGGGTTTTAGGGCACATTTACAGTCTTTCCACACTCTCTACCACCTACCAGGCCACTCTTGCCCCCTCGGGTCGAACTGACCCAACTATCCAAAGGGAGACCCTCAAGGTATCTCCCCCCACTCTCATCTATCTGACTTTACAGTGCCAAGCCAGAATACAGTGGACATGGTAAACTCTATGCTTACTGACCCCCTGGCCACTGGAACCCAGCCCAAGCCTCGGAGTGCTCTTGATATCCATCACTTCTTCAAGAAATGTAAAGGAGAGCATACAGTTTGCATGCCTTGCGAGTAAGAATCTTTGTGTTTCCCACTGGCATGGTATCTCACAAACTACCACAGGAATATGAAAGCACAGAACCCTGGTCAATTCCCACCTGATTGCATGTACACATACAGTGCAGCTACATCCAACACCTCGCTTCGTTTCCACATCGAGAAGTATCACCTTGAAGAATTCCTGGCTGAAGCAGAGTGCCAGGGGTGGGTAGTACAGATCGACTCTGTCAGGGCCATGTTTAGCGTTGGCTACAACTATGCCACACTTCACAAAGTTCTCTCTCACCCCAACATATCCATTCGCCTGCTTCCTCCAGCTCCACCACCAAGACCCAGTGACCAGCTACCAGTGTTTAGTGGTCCTTGCCCTCCACCTTTGGGTGCTGGGTTACCACCCTTCTCTATTTCAGCCCTACATCGTTACCTGGTGAGGTTTATTGTGGCTGATGACCAGGTCAGTGACTATCGGTCTTCATTACTTCAGCTGGTGGACATATTGATGTCTTTGATAGTCTCTCAACATCATAGAGTGTCCTGAATTCCATGAGCTAATCCTGCTCCTTTGTCAGGATCTCAGGAATTCAGATATCCCCCACAACACCAAACTCCGTGAGCTGATTATAGATGCATGGAGGGAGTACTTCACCATTTTAAAGAGGGATATGGCTGTGAGCATGAGTTGCAGTGTATAGCTTAACCATCTAACCTTCTCTACAGAATGCAGAAGGAAAGGTCTCAGTCACATTTGATTGCTGGACAGATGAAAACACCCAGCCATTCCTTGCGTTCACTGCCCACTGGATAGGGAAGGGAAGTGGGCCTGATATGCTCCAATTGAAGGCAGGGCTGGTGGCATTTCACTACATCCCAGGAAGCCATACTGGGGTGTTTCTAGGTAGGACCTTGCTTCATCTTCTGGATCGCGCAGGTATAACAGATAAAGTATGTTGCTATGCTTCTGCTTTGGTCTGAAGTTTGACCTTCATTCCAGCTGGGACATTTCACCATGGATAACGCATCCAACAATGACAGTGCCATGAAAGAACTTTCAGTCCTACTTTCAGAGTGTGACATAGATTTTGATCCTGAGGACCGGCACATCATGTGTTTCCCTCATGTGCTCAACATATGTACGTCACATGTGCTAAAGGCATACACTCAGGCAGACTTCACCAATGTTGCAAGCTCCTGGATTGACGTGTTTGGAAAAAATGTTGACAAGGATGCATATATGGAAGCACTGGAAAACGATCCCGTAGCTCTAGGTCACAACATTGTATGCATAGTCTGCGCATCAAACCTTCGCAGAGAGAGTTTCCGCAATACCATCATCATGGGGAACAAAATGAAATGGTTCACGGATGAAAACAACCAGACGACATCCCTCCCTGTGGTTGAACTTCTACGTGATGTCAGAACACGTTGGGACTCTGTATATTTTATGATCAACAGACTATGGATTCTTGACCAGGTGAGTGAACGGACACAAATGCCATCTGGTGATCATCCACTAACACAATTTCCAGGCTCTTGACTGCTACTTCCAGCTGCCAGCAAACAGAGAGTTACAAGACTACAAGATGAATGACATGGATTGGCAAGTGTTACAAGATGTGGAGGTTGTGCTGGAAGTACGTGCTCTGGTACTGTGAATTCTGGGTATTGACTAACACAAACCTCAGATTCCACATGCTGCCCAGCAGAGCATGTCAGGTGAGAGCACCCCAAAGCTAGGTGGCGCTGTCCCTGCATTTGAAACATTCATGGAGGAGT
This sequence comes from Pisolithus microcarpus, assembly GCA_024613185.1. NCBI lineage: Eukaryota > Fungi > Basidiomycota > Agaricomycetes > Boletales > Pisolithaceae > Pisolithus > Pisolithus microcarpus. The sequence continues at coordinate 795,937 of JANFAI010000010.1, read as the reverse complement.
GGAAGAGATTGAGCAATGCTGTTCCCCATTGTGCAGCATATATCAAACCTGGCCTAGTAGTTGCAGACACCTATTATAAGAAGATGGGCAAGACGAAGGTGTATGTCGTCACCATGTGTAAGTCTGACTCATGGCCCACCACTATTAGCACAGCTGACTCTTTGTACCTCTACAGTTGTGGATCCAACTATTCGTATGACCTGGGTCAATGAGCACTGGTCATCACCAAATGCCATGGAGGCAAACCAGGTGATCAAAGATTTGGTATGTGAGCTATCATAAGTATCATATTGCATCTCTGATCGCTTCCACAGATGACTGAGTACAGGGCTAGTGGCACCCTTGCAGGTACAGCTCAAAGTGTACCTGCAGACCAAGTGCCATGCACTTTCCCTAAGCCAAAGCTAGCCTCACGCTACTATAGGGTGGCACCAGTGGACACATGGCATGCTAACAACTTGGGTCCACAGACTGTTGATCAAGAGTTCAGCGCTTATGTTACTGCAAGCATCAGTCCCCTGGGGTCGGATCCTCTTTCCTTTTGGCAGGCAAGTCCACATTTTCTGAGACAAGCTATAGACTAAAGGTCTGTTAGCTATCTCGCACAACATACCCCACCATTTTCTGCATTGCGATGGACTATCTCCCAATCCAGGCCTCGTCTGTCCCATGTGAACGCGTCTTCTCCTCCAGCTCTGAAACTACAACCAAGTGCTGTGGGCAACTCTTCTTGCGAGAGTGCAAAAGGGGAAAAAGGGGGAAAGCTGTAGGGTAGACCTAGGCTCGTCCCAAGGGGTCGTGAGTCAGAAGGAGACTGAGGGGAGGTAACTAGTGGGTCTGGGGGATTTTCCCCGAGGTCGGGGAAGCATAGACGGCAAAGAACTCGAAATTCCGCCCCAAAATGGGCGAAGAGGGATTTTTCTAGTCGATAAGGCGGTGTTGGGAAGCTAGGAACTCGGTCGGCGGCAAAAGTAGACTCTTGTAGACTGTAGTAAAAATCGGTAGATGCAAAGGGGACGACTCAGAGGGCTGGCAGAATTTTTAAGATGCAAGGAGACTCAAAATCATTGGTTGTACTCAATGGGTAACTCTGGGGACTCGAAGTGGGCTCAGAATACTCGAAGAAAACTCTGAAAGCGACTCTGGGGACTCAGGATGACTCTTAAACACACAGATTGTGATGCCAGAAAAGTGGGTATATTTTTCCTAAGTACAGCGGTGTTTTGTAGCATAGGAGGGGTTGTAACTAAGGTACATTTTGGTGAATTTCGGAGACGTCATATGTCAAGAAAAACATGAAAGAAAAGCGCCGAAATAAGGCACTACAGAAGGTAGGTATGAAAGGAAGGGGGAGAGAAAGCAAGAAAAGCCAAAAGGAAAGGGAGGCGGTGAAGGAGAACATGCCTAGGGGACTGTAGATTGCTGACCAACGATGCAGGGACTCTTAGTGGTGGTCTGGGGCAGCATGGCAGTGCTACTGGCAGTGGCGGGCATCAGAGACTCGAGTGGGGCCTATAGAGGCCGAGTTGCCAACATCACGAGTGTCGGAGTGGGGCTGCCGATGGTCAGAAGACATGTGATATATGCACAAAGGGCCGAAGGCTGACGTAGATAGGGGTTGGACATCATGCGGAACTGTGGACAGGGGTAGGCAGCAACTTGCCATGGTGGTAAGTGTTGGCAATAGGGGCTCTTTCCAAACTAGGCGGTGGCGGTATTAGTAAGCGAGAGAAGCTGTCACATTAGCCAAGTTTGCCGAGAGTGGAGCTGCAGCAAAGATTCTGAAGGGTGGTGGACCTGCTGGGGCTGGCTAGGGGGGTGAGGATGACGCTAACAATTGATGATTTCAGCCCTAGGGAGTATGGACTCCCTACACCTCCCGGGGTCTTTGAATACTGACCGTCCTCGGTCAGGGGTACGCGGTGACATGGAGCAGTGACAGGATGCCATGAGGCACGTGATGTGGCTGTGCTCAGATCAAGTGCAAGCGAGACGGGGAACTCGGTCACGTGCTGTGGCAAAAATTGATTCCGCGGGAACAAAGGGCTGCCAAACATACCAAACAAATGCCGCCACTCGTCCTTTCTTCTCTAAGTTTCACCACCATCACCGCTATCCACTGCACCCTTCTGCAACATGTCCATGACCAAGGCCGCCACTTCAACCAAGACTTCGACAAAGCCCAGATACCTCTCCCCCGACACCTCACGCGAGCTGATACCCAAAATGTGGGCCGCTAACATGGAAAGACTAGGGTCCCTGATGAGGGAGATTCCCGATGAGGCGGCTGCAGAAGACGTAGCTCGGGAGTGGATGGATGAGTATTATGAAGTATCGGTGAGTCGTTAACGCAGTTCCCAGGGTGTCTTGACCGTAGACGGGAGTACAGGACCACATCGAGGGGCTGTGGCAGTTTGCTGCTGACCTGAGCACCGAAGTCCCTGACTACCCCGAGGAGACACAAGAAGCCATCTGGTCCGGTGTAGGGAGTCCATACTCCCTAGGGCTGAATATATCAGTTATTAGCATCATCATCACCGCACTACACCACTTCCCGCAGCAGGCTGCCCCTCTGAAATCATCGCTGCCGCTCCACTCTTGGCTAACTCGGCTAATCGAGCGCTTCTTTCGGCTAGAATTACCGCCACGTCCCGATTAGGTCGTATGCCCCTATCACCGCTACCAACATCGCCGCTGACCCCTGTCCACCGTTCCCTTCGAGCTCTAGCCCCTATCCGCCCCACACTACGTCGGCTTTCAGTCTCCAGACAAGTATCACGTGTCTACCAGTCGTCGGTGGCCTCCACCGAAGGCTGTGACATTGGTAACTCGGCCTCTATAAGCTCCACTCGAGTCTCCAATGCCCGCCGCCGCCAGTAGCACTGCCACACCGCCCCAGACCACTTCTCTTGCTCCTGCAGAGTCGGTCAGTGATCCATAGACCGTAGGCATGCTCTTCTTCGCCGCTTCTCTTCCCTTTTGGCTTGTTTTTACCTCCTTTTCTCCCTTCCTTTCGTACCTACAATCTGTAGTGCCTTACTTCGGCACTTTTCTCTTGAATTTTTCTTGACATATGGCAGTTCCGAATTTCACCGATTAATACCTTAGTGACAGTTCCTCCTACACTACAAAACACCGCTGTACTTAGGAGGAATATACCCACTTTTCTGGTGTCACAATCTGTGTGTCTAAGAGTCATCCTGAGTCCCCAGAGTCGCTTTCAGAGTTTTCTTTGAGTCTTCTGAGCCCACTTCGAGTCCCCAGAGTTACCCATCGAGTTCTACCGACGATTTCAAGTCTCCTTGCATCTTAAAAATTCCGCCAGCCCTCTGAGTCGTCCCCTTTGCATCTACCGATTTTTACTACAGTCTACAAGAGTCTACTTTTGCCGCCGACTGAGTTCCTACCTTCCCAACACCGCCTTATCGACTAGAAAAATACCTCTTCACCCATTTTGAGGCGGAATTTCGAGTTCTTTGCCGCCTACACTCCCCAGGCCTCAGGGAAAATTTCCTAGACCCACCAGTTACCTCCCCTCAGTCTCCTTCCGACTCACGACCCCTTGGGACGAGCCTAGGTCTACCCTACAGCTTTCCCCCTTTTTCCCTTTGCACTCTCGCAAGAAGAGTTGCCCACACCAGCTTCTTGGAGCTAGTGCCCCTTTGGAAGCGATTCCCACGATGAGCTACGAAGTCGAAACCCAAACCAGCACCAAGAAGAACCGGTGGTTCGCAAGCAGGCGGTGAGACGACCAGGTGGTCTCAGCGGCAACTAGAGAAAGCCGCTGCTAGGGGAAACGAGGGTGACAAGGTATGTTCCACATGATGCCTCACTGCAACGAGTCGATCTGATGATCCTCTGTGATCCAGGACTTGCCAGCGAGTGGGGGCAGTGCACCCATCGAAGCAGCTGCCACCGGTCCGCAAGAGAGTGCCGCCCAGGGATCGGGTGGGGGTATGGAAGCGCCTACCGTCGGTATGCAAGTCGAGACTGAGGCGTGCGAATGGTGCGTGAAACGTGGGGTCGAGTGTGTATGGAAGGACGGGGCGGTGTTGTAGGGAAGGCTAGCTCCCTACCAGGGTATGGACTAGGTATGGAGTGGTTGAGGCTTGTTTTGTTTTTCTAAGGGGCTAGATCCCCGTTTTGTAATTGGGATTGGGACTTAGGTGCGAGGCGAGTGGCTGCTTAGTAAGCAAAGTTGGGACTTCGACTTGAGTTTGTATTAGTTACAAAACAATCACTACCATAGAGGCTGGAGAGCACAGGCTGGTGAGACCAGCCTGTGGCAGCTTCTTGTTGCTTCTGTCCTTGAGAGTGAGGCCAGGGCATCCCTAGGGGAGTCCTAGGGTGGTGTGGTTGAGAGTTTTCAGTCAGTTTCAGCTAAGTGTTCTCAGTTTCTTTTCTAGTTTCATTTCTCTACCGTCCTCTTCCCCAGGCAGAGTCCCAAGACTACTAGCTAGCCTATTAGATCCCCCCTAGCCCATTTATATTGAATTCTTCAGCATGCGAAGCATGTCACATCGGGAAGAAGAGGTGCGGTAAGGCTGGGAAACCAGGCAGGAAGGTGAGTAGTACAAAAACCTCTCGAGTGAGTTAGCGGTGACAGGGACATGCAGCGAAAGAATCCTGACGCCCCCCCGGCGTCGTCGGCCTCGATGAGCAAAAGGGCGAGGACGACGTCTGTCCCCCCTCCATCGTCTTCAGCCCCCCCAAAGGTCACTTTAAAGGTTCGTCCACGAGTCGTCAGTCGAGCTGTACCAGCCGCAGAGGCTGCCCCTTCCCTACCCGTGCCTCAAGACATCCCCTCTGCTTCGGTTTCGACTCTACCCGGCATCCCGCTATTCCTCCCCTCCAGTCGTCCAACCACTCCTACCCCTACCCCGAACCCTCAAGACCCAACTCCTCCACCTTCACCTGTTGACCACGACACCATTGACGTTTCGGCGGCGTTCATACCTGTCCCCGGCAGGATACTGGATGAAGGTAACGTGGGCACCGATGACACCCCAGCTGACGTCGAGGAGATCGACTTGACCATGCCCCGTGTGTTGCCGCTTCCCGAAGAAGATGTACCGAGAGCTCGAAAGGGTAAGCGCTGGGCTGATTCAAGTGAGCAGTCTCCCTTCGAAGAGTTGGACGTGAGGATCGCCGCTATCAAGGAGTCCGTCGAGTGGGGGGAGGAGACCCTGCTAGACCTATATTCGCAGATGGCTCAAGTGACCGCCGATGCAGGGCAGGTGAGCACTGCTCTTCGAAGGGCGAAGCTCCAGCTGCGGTCGTTGAAGAAGTGGCGATGAGATAGCTTTGTAGAGGGTCCATAGGTAGTGTTTGTATCTTGTGCTTTTGTCCTGCAGAATCTATTTGAGTGTCCGTGCTGCAAACAGATGAAACATCGAAGAAACCAGTAAGGTAGGCTAGGGTATGTAAAAAAAATCGCCGCCATGGATACAGAGGAAAAGATGAAAGCGAATGAGCGGTATTTCTTTATTTTATTTTATATTTTATTTTTGACGGTGTTTTGGTTGTTGGTATTCTTTTAAGTAGAGAAAGAAGTGAGTATGGTTACGAAGTCAGATGACAGAAGAGAAAGAAGCAGACATATTTTTCGGTTTTATAGGTTTTATGTTCGTGAGTTTTGCTTTCGGAATATTCATATAAGCAGGGGGTCTATAAAGATAAACGAAAGAGATGAAGGGAAAAACAGAGAGAAAATGAAACAGAAGGTACAGTTACTCGTCTGACTCATCCCTAAGGACACCAGTGAGCTCTGGGTCGGGCAGGGAGTCGTCTTCGAGTCGGTCGATGGTGGGATTGTCGAGGCCCACTAGGTGGGTGACCTCAATTCGAGACTTATTGTGAGGGAAATAGGGGAATAGTTGGAAGGTGGCAAAGCGGAATTTCGAAATGGCTCCATCGAGCTCTGCGAGAAGATATGAGCCGCCTTTAGTTCGACGCACCACTACCATAGGTCCTAGGTAGCACGGTTTGGTTTTGCGGTCTAGCTCTTTCTCGATGTGGGGATTTCTGACAATGACTAGTGTACCAGGTTCGAAGTCGAAGTCATGTATAGTTTTCTCGAAGCAGGATATGAAGTCTTTGGCCGATGCGAAGTGGGATTTTATGGCTCGATCGTGTATGAGCTGGAGATCTTCTGGCCGCTTTTGTAGTTGGCAAGCTTGATTGGCGATGAGATCTGCAGTAGAATAGGACTTGGCTTCATAGGGTGCTAGGAATGTCGCTTCGACGAGGTCGAAGGGTAGTCTGGGATGGACACCGTGAGCCATATAATATGGAGAGAATCCCGTAGCTTTGTGGACAGTGACTCTTTCTGCCCAAAATACCATCGGTGCGACTTCTGACCATTTCAATGCCTCTCCCTCACAGCTCTTAACCATTGCCTCTCTGACGTCGAAATGCCGCCGCTCTACGACACCATTCGCTTGCGAGTTATAAGGCGAGATACGAATATGCTGAATGCCATACGTCTTCAAAAGCCAGTCTAGTGCTAGAACATAGGGAGCACCATTGTCAGTGACTATTTCAGCTACAGCTCCCCATTGGCATAAGATTTGCTCGAATAAGAATTTGCCGACCAACTTGCCAGTCTCGGATCGAAGCATGGCCCACTCGGGATAGCTGGTGAGTGAGCAGCGGGCTTGAGTGACATAGCGGTACCCGTTCGACTTCGGCATTACAAAGGTGTCGACATAAGCTTTGTAGAACAGGGGTTCAGGTATTGTGACCACAGGGGGAATATGGATTCGATCGAGGCGGCGAATCTGGCACTCGTGACACGTCCTGATGTACCAGCGAACATCCTGCTCAAGCATAGGCCACCAGAACTGAGTCAGTAAACATATGCGGGTGGAGAAGATACCCTTATGGCCCAGTTCGTCGTGGGCTTGACGAATAATGCCGAGCCACTTGTGGCGGCAAACAACAAGCTGGTGATGACCCTGAGGCTCCTTCCTCCACAACTCTCCACCCTTGACGAAATATCAGGTGGCCAGCTGCACCAGGCTCTCTAACTCCTTCTCCTCCAATCCATCTGGCGGCTTCTTCATCTCTAGAAACTCTCTCACAACTTCTAACCTCTCGTCTCTCTGCTTTGCCTTCTCGGATCGCAGTACTTCAGTCTCGGAAGTCTCTGGCGGTAACTCTGAGGCGGTAAAAATGGCTACGTCCTGAGGTAGGCTGGAAAGTGAGTAGTACTCCGACTGTGGGATTTCTGGGGGACGTAGCAAGCAGGACTTTGGTTCGCGGCGATTCACAAGCTCAATGGCGAAGGCTCCACACTCGTCTACCCAATCCTCGTATTCTTCTTCGTCAACCTCGGGATCTTCTTCGGCTTTAGGTCTTCTAGACAGCCCATCCGGGGCAGCGTGCTTAGTGGCAGGTATGTGGACGAGTTTGAAGTCGAAGAGCAGAATGCCGGCGATCCATCGATTGATGGTGGCATTAGGCTGTAGATCAGGGTTATTAATCATACCCTTAATATACCTTGCGTCGACTTCGACTACTAAGTCCCACACGCAAAATATATAGAGCCACACATCATGGAGTGCTCGAAAGAGACCGAAAAGTTCGAGTTTGGCTTGACTGTAATGCTGCTCTTGGTCGTTGAGAGTGATTGAGCCGAAATGAGCAGGGTATCTTTTGCTGCCTTCATCCTCTTGCATGAGTATATAGCCGACCGCTACGTTCAAGGTGTCGACAGCGAGGATGACTGGTAAGGCAGAATTATAGTCGATCGAGCAAAGGGCTGGAGAGGCGACGATGGTGTCCTTGAGATACTCCATTGCCGCTCGGTGTTCATCACCGAACTCGAAGGGGATGTCTTTCTTGGTTAACTCCACGAGAGGATGAGCATGTTTGGCGAAGTCTTTAATGAATATGCAGCAATACGAGCATAGACCTAAGAAGCCCCTGACTTCAGTGACGTTAGTACAGTAAGGCCAGTCTTTGATTTTCTGAACTTTAGTTTCATCGGGAATTCTCCCCTTGTACAAAACCTTGTGCCCGACTACCACAATAGATGGGGCAGCGATTACGCATTTCTTGGCAGAGACAGTGGCACCTGCATGTCGTAGTCGGTGAAGAACATGATTAGTATTTTGTAAGTGCTCCCAAATGAAGCGACGAATGCCGCTATTTTGCGGAATTGTTTCGAAGGTACCATCGGTTTGTTGGTAGCGAGATTTAGGTCCCTTGATAGGGCAGTCATCGATGAAGGGGATAGTAACTTCGGGTATTTCGTCTTTTAGGATCCAGCAAACGTCACCATGGAATATCTGCATGGCATTAGTGTAGCCCATAGGGAGCTTAGTGAGTCGGAGAGTGCCAATAGGGGTTTGGAAGGTGGTTAGATCACGGTAATCGTCATGTATAGTGCGGTGATCGTAGCCGACCATGAGATCTAGGATGCCATAGACAGAGTGGCACACGAAGGCTTCAGCAATCGAGTCGACGAAGGGAGGAACAGCTGAATCCTGTATAGAGACTGCATTTAGAGGCTGTAAATCATGGACAAGACGTAGGGATTTTCCATCTTTCTTGACTATGCAGAACCACTTTGATCAGTATGACGAAGTCGAGGGCTCATAGATGCCAGCGGCAATTTTCTCTTTGATGATTTGAATGATGTTGCGAAATATAGCGGGCGGGATAGGTATGTTGCGCTCGACCCAGGGCTTGTGTGGCAATGTCGGAATTTTAAGGGGGGGAAACATGTCTTCTCGGAAAGTACCTCATTCTGAGGTCTCCCATGTGAAAGCGGTCTCGTGGGTTCGAACTAGCCATCGGACAAGTTCCAGTTCTGAGGGCCATAGGAATTTGGCCGGGTCAAGATTGAGCTCTTCTGCTCGTGCTGCCATGAACCTAGAGCCTGGAACGAATGGTGGGGGACGGTATGGTAACACAGGAAGATCTGCGAGAGGGTCACCGACCTCCCGACGGTCAACCCGAAATTCAACAGGCATTGCAGTCAGGATAGGTCGAACCTTCTTAGCTACAGGTTTGTATTTTAAAATGTGACAGACTGGGTCGAACTTGAAGGTAGATCAAAGTACTGAAAGTGTCAGCGGTGAAATGGTAGTACTGGTAGAGAACAGGAAAGGATCTTCGGAAGAGACAAAGCTAGAATCATAACGATCAAGAGAAGGTGCGCTAGGAGCAGTATAGTCGAGAAGAAACGCTGAAGAGAACTAATTAATGAGAGCCTCGGAGAGGCTAAGAGTGGTGGTACTGCAAGACTTGTTATGTCCCTAAGGGAGGTCCTCGAAACCTCGACAGCACAGGAATGATACTAGCCTCGAAAAAGGGTATATGTTGCAGAGAAAAATGACAAATGGCCTCTAGCCCCAGACCTGGGCTCTGACTCTGCAAACTCGTATGGTGGTTGTTATGTTATAGTTGACTGCTGCCCATGGCTGAACTCTTGCGTGAGCTTAGTCAGCGCCCGGCAACTCCCGCCACTTCACCTCTCGCTACTAAGTCCCCATAGACCCCCTCGCACCTTCGAAGCCCTCCTCGCACCTGTCAAGCCACCTACTTCCGCTTTCGAACACCCTCCTACCAACCCTCAAACCACCCTCGAAACCTCTCGCTACCTCTTCGAACCCTCGAACTACCCTCGAATCCTCGATCTACCTCATTTCTCGTAGTCGGGGCTTCGCCGCGCCTACAACACCACAGCGGTATTTCCTTTCGAGTCTGTAGGAAGAGACGAGGTGAAATCCGAAGACGAAGAGGGGGGGTCTGAAATATAGAGGGAACACACGGATACTACGTTGTCCTGGTCTCCTCGCACCTCGGGTGAGTCATTGACCAACATTAAAAACCCTGTTCTACTCCTTCTAAGTGTTGGCAGTACTCTTGGCGAGAGAAATATTCAGCCTCGTCCTCTGAATTAACGAAGTGGGGTTGGGGACGTAGGCGATGGCGAGGTCAAGTCGGTATTAACAATTGCCGCCCTGAGTTGGGGTCACAGATCTCTAAGGATTGCTCACCGTCAGGGAAGTCTCTGAGGATGCTGCTGAGTAGACAGAAGAATGGGCGGCCTAACAAGAGGTCGAAGGGAGCGTGATCGACGACTTGGATTTGTAGATGTGCCTCAACTGGCCCGATATGCAGAGAAGCATTCTCTATGACACCTAGGGTACTCTCTTTAGACTGGTTTGCGGCCTCGAGAGTCATACACATGTCAGAACACAGGGGGGCACCCAAGGCCTCCCACAACTCACGTCTAAGGGCTACTACCTGGCATCCACTATCGAGAATACACTCGACTCTGAGTTTGTCCATCAGAATCCCATCGACGGCACGAAGGGGGGTGGTGGCTAAGCCAACGCATTTTCCCTCAGTATCTTTGACGAGATATTGCTCGTATGATGCCCAGGTCGACAAGGACGATGTATCTGACACGGTCTCGAGACTGCCGATAGCGATCTTCTTCGTCATAGCCATCTCTTTGATTTGTTTGTGGATTTCAGGGCTGACTGCAAGGAGATCTTGAGTCGAAATTTCGATCTTGGCCCCTAACACTTGGGATACAAGGCACTTAGTGGCGGTGGCTTCGTCAAAACTGCTCTGGTAGCGAAACTGAGGGGTAGAGTTAGACTGCGGTTTAGAGTTAGAAGGGTCGGCGCCATTGTTTCTAGGTGGTGGATTGGCGACATTTTTGTTAGACGAAGTTGGATTTTTGGAAGTAGAGGCAGTATTGTTGACTGGAGCAGGGTTCGAAGGGGCGGGATTACAAGGATGACGTGTCGGGATTTCCACTCCATCGAAGCGGGCAGGTTTCTTCCTCTTGATTGTGTTTTTGAGCTCCTCGACCTGAGCATAAGCTCTAGCAAGGGCACGCTTATCTTCTTCGTCGGCATTATCTTCTATCTCCTGGTCAACGAGATAAGATGAGGGGTGAACTTCGACTTGAAACTCAGCTGAGTCCTCAGAGCCGAAGAACATAGTATTGATGAGGTGGGGAGGGGTATCTCGGCCTCTAGACGACGAAGTGGCGCCTGGGGATTGGATGGAGACTAGATTTGCCGACGCCATGATGGACTCTCTAAGGGCTAGGAAGTTGTCAATCTTTTCTTTGAAATTCTGCCCAGCGGCAGACCTGGGGATGTCAGAACTGTCCTTCATAAAAACTTTACCGCCAATCAGCACACATTTCCCCTGGCGGACATACTCTTGGCACAGTTTGCACTCAGCGGTCCTGTGGCCGTCGGTGCTGCTGCAGAAGAAGCAGTGGGGATCAAAAGGGCGGCGAAACTGTTGATCTTGAGGCTGGGTCTGATGAGGCGGTGGCGCCTGGTGCTGGTTGGCGGTTTGGACATATTCTCGCTTAAGGATGGTCAGTGGGGCCAATGGCTGTGAATATGACTCGGGGAATAGAGCTGAACTGTCGACTTGAGCAATATTCCGACAAGCACCACTTAGAAGATAGGTGGCTTGCTTGTAGACTTCGTCGAAGGGCCAGGGGTCATCGACATCATGGTCTAGATCTTTGAGTTGGAGGCGGGTGGCTAGTGTGTTGCGGAATCTGGGAGGGAAGCCTTCGAGGAATTTCTCGTTGATGACGTCTTCTGTCAGCTTCTTCTTTTTGTTGATCAGGGCGACGATGCAGCAGAATTCCCTAACATATTTGCCGAGGTTGTCGAGGGAGGACATGGGCTTCTGAACTTGGTGATGAAGGAGGGTTTCGAGGTCGGCTTTGGTATATTGGCACCCCTTAACGTCAGCACCAGGATAGAAACTCATTACTTCTGCTGCAAAGGCATCCCAGTCGTCGTTAGCTGCTGAATCGAGGGATGACCAGAGCTCAGACTCGTTGCAGTCGGCATAACGAATGGCCCATTTGATTTTAAGCTTCTCATTGGTGATTCCTGCATCAGTGCAGATCTGATTGACATCTTTGAAGTAGGCACATATATCTTCGGTTTTGCCTGAAAACTTAGGGGCTTTGTTAGAACCCCTCAGCGGCATCTCGCCGTGAGCGGTAGGTGCAGACATGGTGGTCAGTATGTGGGTAGGCGGTGGTAAGATGAGATTTCGAACTGGAATCAGGACTGGGGCAGAAGTCTGCGGTGGGATTCGAACCAGGGGCAGGAATATACTGCGGGAAAAGGAAACTGATTCTGATGGTATAAGAAGCTGTTCCGCTGCGAAGGTGGAGGCTGATGGGGATGGTGTGGACAAGAGGTCGGTTAAAGGCAATAGTTCTTGGCGGTCTGGCAGCGGGATGAAGGGTTCGTCGATCTCAAAGCCGCCTGGGATATCGAGCAACAATGGAGACGGTGGATCTCATATGGAAAGGGATTCTGCAAGCGGTAGTTCAGAGTCTGATGAATGAGGCTCTGAAATTTCTCTGAGATCAGTAGATGGCACAAATAAATCAGAAGATGAGATAGAAAGTCGGCAGAAGGGCTCTAAGAGCTCTTCTAATTCGGTTCTTTGATGGGTAGGTCAGAGAGATCTCCTTTCCAGATCTGAAGACCCCTTGCAGTGGGCTCCAAAACAATGTGGGCAACTCTTCTTGCGAGAGTGCAAAAGGGGAAAAAGGGGGAAAGCTGTAGGGTAGACCTAGGCTCGTCCCAAGGGGTCGTGAGTCAGAAGGAGACTGAGGGGAGGTAACTAGTGGGTCTGGGGGATTTTCCCCGAGGTCGGGGAAGCATAGACGGCAAAGAACTCGAAATTCCGCCCCAAAATGGGCGAAGAGGGATTTTTCTAGTCGATAAGGCGGTGTTGGGAAGCTAGGAACTCGGTCGGCGGCAAAAGTAGACTCTTGTAGACTGTAGTAAAAATCGGTAGATGCAAAGGGGACGACTCAGAGGGCTGGCAGAATTTTTAAGATGCAAGGAGACTCAAAATCATTGGTTGTACTCAATGGGTAACTCTGGGGACTCGAAGTGGGCTCAGAATACTTGAAGAAAACTCTGAAAGTGACTCTGGGGACTCAGGATGACTCTTAGACACACAGATTGTGATGCCAGAAAAGTGGGTATATTTTTCCTAAGTACAGCGGTGTTTTGTAGCGTAGGAGGGGTTGTAACTAAGGTACATTTTGGTGAATTTCGGAGACGTCATATGTCAAGAAAAACATGAAAGAAAAGCGCCGAAATAAGGCACTACAGAAGGTAGGTATGAAAGGAAGGGGGAGAGAAAGCAAGAAAAGCCAAAAGGAAAGGGAGGCGGCGAAGGAGAACATGCCTAGGGGACTGTAGATTGCTGACCGACGATGCGGGGACTCTTAGCGGCGGTCTGGGGTGGTGCGGCGGTGCTACTGGCGGTGGCAGGTGTCGGAGACTCGAGTGGAGCCTATAGAGGCCGAGTTGCTGACGTCACGAGTGTCGGAGTGGGGCTGCCGATGGTCAGAAGACATGTGATATACGCACAAAGGGCTGAAGGCCGACATAGATAGGGGTTGGACATCATGCGGAACCGTGGACAGGGGTAGGCAGCGACTTGCTGTGGTGGTAAGTGTCGGCAATAGGGGCTCTTTCCAAACTAGGCAGCGGCGGTATTAGTAAGCGAGAGAAGCTGTCGCATTAGCCAAGTTTGCCGAGAGTGGAGCTGCGGCAAAGATTCTGAAGGGTGGTGGACCTGCTGGGGCTGGCTAGGGGGGTGAGGATGACACTAACAATTGACGATTTCAGCCCTAGGGAGTATGGACTCCCTACAGCACCAGAACCGCATCAGCCCAATTCTTATGGAGGCACTGCAAATGCTCAAATTTTTCCTGAAGAAGGAACATCTTGACTTCTCAAAAGGATGGGGAGTATTGCAGAAGGACATGCTAGTTGATGAGGATGATGATGATCTTCTGGCAGCAATTGTGGACAAGAATGCCTCAGAAGACTCCCTAGCCCAGGCAGTTGATATTATCATAGGCACCATTGCAGGAGATGAAGGGGATGAGACTGATGATGTCCCTCTAATTTTTTGATTCTACATACAGTATACTCCCTCCTGGTACCACGTCTGTGCAATCATATCCCCAACTCCAAAGGGGGAGGGTTCTTCCATCGACAGGCACGTACCACTCCAAGCAAACGAATGCATGCAACTTTTATACCATATATGGTGTAATGTTTGCACTTGTCATCCCCATACGAAGTTGAAAATTTTCATAGAGGACACTGCAGCACACGTCTTCTACCCTCCACATATTGGTTTTCTTTCACCCATGTGAGTCGTGTTTTAAATCCTTTCAGTGAGTGTTCTTGATGCTTGGTCACTAGGTTCATTTACAAACAACCATGTGCTGTGCCATGCTTATCCTGCCAGCAAGAACACCTCTATTATTCCATTTTGGCATACATACAAGCCGGGTTGTGGTGATCACTATGGATTAGTAGTGACAACAGATGCATTGTTTTTGAATCTTCCACGTGCGAACAAGATGGCAGCCCAGAAAATGACGCATGCAGATATTGGCAGTATGTGACGTAGCTTCTATGTAAGTGTTTGGATCTCACTAGTTCAAATTGCAGAGTCTACCATTCCTCTCAGTCCGAGTAAGTCTGCAGTGTACAACATTTATTACTTTGGTTTCAAGCACGTTTCTAGGTAAAGCCTGGGCTGCCACCTTTGCTAAAGCAAATGATGATGCTGTCCCAACACGTGTTGAAGCAGGCCACAAGAATTCCGGTTCCAAAATCCTGAGGATCAGCAACTTGCCAGACCCTCATGGTCGCTATGCAGGACTCCTGAAGACGTACGGTGGACTCACTAATGCAAAAGTTACAATGCCGGATGTGCACAACACACGGGTGTTCTCATTACTCCTGTGGAATATGATAGCAAAATTTCTGATGGTGACATTGTCGAGGTTGAAGTCATACTCAAATTGTCAGTCTCCTGCATGTGTTTCTACTTATCGTCATCTAACAGCTACTAGGTGGTCTATTCAGCCAAACCCAAGGGGAAACCCTAATGGCTCTCGCATCTACCAAACGATCCTCTGAAGCATGAAGTTATTGCTGTTCAATAGTTACTCACAACAAAACGTTTTGCAGCATACTTACCCTCAGCCCCTGCCAGCAGCCAATAAAGGGAAACGCAAAGCGGATGGCAGTGAAACATTGGCTGGTCAGTTGCCTACCAAGAAATGTGTGCCAGTGCTGCGTGTTAGTGCTGCTGCCGAAGAGATGGATATTGGTGGGGAGGAAGACTAGTATGCAACACGAATTCATCTCAAATCCTACATGTCGGCTGTGACCATTGAAGAATATATTTTGTCATGATGTTTGTTTACTTTTTTCTGTGACTGCTCTCTCAGACGAAACATCATAAAGTATTGATTGCATTAAAACACAAACATGAGTACGACAGAGTAGCAATGTAATTCTCATCTGGAGGTGGGGACCTGGCGCATGTGCACTGTTACCAATTATTTTAGACGAGCAGGCTGAGTCAATTTCCCACTACACAACAAAGATCATGCATGCTGTACCCTGTCACATGTCAGCTAGCCGACTTTGGGTCAGAAGCCACTACTAGCCGAGCCAGTTAAGTCGACCTAATATATTACAGCTTGCCGAGCCGTAGCTCAGCTGAGCCAGGTACTCGGTTCCGACTTGAGTCAGCTACAAGCCAGAGCTGCAGCAACACTAGGCTGGCCTTGATGTCTTGTATAGTAGATGGTTTGCAAACAGAACCGAGGTAGACATGGTCCAATGCCATGAACGATCCAGACTGGCCATCTTTGCAGCATCCTGTGTCACATCCACTCTCCGAGCCTGTGGCATCTTCGCCTTGCATTTGGATCCAGTTTTTGTGATTGTCAACATGCATTCTCAGCAGTTTGGCTGTGAGCTTATGTTCGTCCACATGTAGAATCTGTGATATATAAAAGAAATTGAAATGGTCAACAAATGAAAGTGAAATGTACCTGAGTAGCAACATTCCTGCCATTTGATTGATCCTTGTATGCCTCCTTGATAGGGCCATGCATACTCTCATTTGGGCATGTGCTGTAATTTCTCATTGCACCTTTCATCTGGATGTCACACGACACATGTTTCCAAAGGTGTACCTTTGGGAAGTCCCAGTCCACTTGCAACCCTTCTAACCCAGATTTATTAACACATTCAACGTAGTCCTGAGAGTGAAATCAGAGACGCAACCTGGAACCAACGGAAGAAAGCCAGTATACCTTTAATGCATTGCCAAACTCCAGTAACTCTGCATTTATCATTCCAATTGTTTGTTTGGTGTGTATGTCTAAACCTATCAACGTATCCAGCTGGAGATAACTTGCAAGGATGTGGAGAAGACAATAGCCTTCAGGTGTGGCAGTCTTGGTAAAGACATTTAGGAGGGCATAGAATATCACCTGTATCATAGAATGCTAAGTACAGGGAACATGAACAACAAATAGACTTACCTTCGCCACATCCCACATCTTGTTTCCATCTGAAAATGATACATTGATTATGTTCTTGAAGTGAGATAGGAACTGCCATTGAAGGAAGTTGGCAACACTGGAGAGTAGGATAAGTAACAAAACAAGGTGTCAGAAGGAAGACTTACTAATTCTCAACATCAGTTTCAGCACTATGCCCAAGGATATTCAAGATTCTCAATACATCACACAAAATGTGCTTTCCCCATAATCCACCATGTAAGAAGTGCAGACAATCAAAGCTGAGGGCACAGTAGAGGTCAGAATGGCAGACAAGCCAGAAAACATTCTGTATTGTAAATTAGTATAGGTATGGTGTTGGGAGTGAAGGGCAATAAAGAAAAATGAAACCACTTACATCAACAGGCCATAATCCAAGCACTTTGAGCACCTTTTCACCCTCAGAATGGTTATGTCTGTAAATGTGCAGCACATGCTGTGCTTGTTCCATGGAACGCATGGGATATGTTCTGGAAATATCATGAAGTTCCTCCAATGGAACAAGACATACTGGGCATGGGCATTTGCCTATGCAGCCATGGATCAGTGACATCATACACCTGTGTTGTATATTTAAGTCCAGGGTGAGGACTGAGATGAGATAAGAGACTTTCTGCTCCTTGTAATCTGTGGACAGTATTAGTAACACTGGGAATAACCACCAGGTTACCTGGTCATGGTGCAATGTATGGACATATCCAGTTTTTGAGTACTGTTTTATATTGCCAAGGAGTCGAGAAAATGACTCATTCCAGACAGTGCACTTGAGAGTTGTGTAGCCTAGCTTGCCCTCTGCTTCAGCATCTTCAGGGACCTACAGCATTAGAGACATTTGTCAGTAGGGAGCATACCAAGAATTCAATTGATGTACAACTGGCAGCCATCCAACAACACAACCTCCCCCTATTGCATGACTATTCCATATATCCACTGGGAGGTTTGCACACCAAACAACTATGGGATAGCCCTTTGCAGTGCCAAAGGATGACAACTTTGTTTTATCAGCATAAACAATCAAACCGAATGGTACAGCATTTGGAACATCTGGCAATGAAGACTAGTATAATTGAGCTGCTAACAACATAACAGAATGTCAGGTACATACTTGAATGACCCACCAGCTGTCCCCAGTCCAGGGCTCATTGTAGAAGTGCTCAAACCCACAACCATCATACTTGAACAAGCATTGTGCATCCCAAATGAAGTGCAGAGCCAAAAAATCATTGTCTAAAATGTCAAGTGCCCATTCCCAGACAGGCTGCATGTGAACCTCAAATATTCGTGACTCCTTCTTATATATGGCAGTGACTTCATGTCTGGAGAACTGTTGGTTCAAGTGAGCAATTACAAGATGACAGATGGACTGAATGCGATGCTAACTTACTGGAGTGAGCTCCACTGCCACAGCATCACAGGCTTTATGAAGCTCTGTGTCATTTTTGAGAGTCACCCGAGCTAACCCTTTTGCAACATGGCCAATCAAATATAACAGAGTGTCAACTTGTTTTTGGTTTAGACTCACTTCCAGGGCAATCCCATGAACTCAAAGTCACTGGCAGAATGGAATGGTCAGTAGGGTGTATCATCTGTTGGAGGGATAAACACTGTTGAGGAATTTCAAAACTTGTCAAAGCTTTGTAGAAGTGGGGGCCACTTGCTGTGTGGATGGAACTTGGTTTTGAACTCCATTGATTGCTGCGATAATGGAGGTCCTGACTGGAACCTGGTAGTAGTAGATGATCTCATGCCCATTGTCACATCTGATAGTGCTAACAATTGTATTTGTAAAATTAGCAAAGTATCTGTAGCTGGAATCACACCTGGACTTCTGGGAGGTTCACATCCAAAAAGGAATTCATTTTCTTCGGCCTCATGCAGCAGCCCAAGACCAACAATGGGGTTTCCTAAGCCATTCTGTGTGTTAGAACAGAAAAAAGAAAATGAATAAAAAATGCATACTTTCATCATCAAGTGAGTATATAGGCAGACTGTTAGGCCGCGACGAGAGTCCATGCCAGACAACGTGACTCGAGTCGTGGTCTATAGGAAAACCCTCTAGACGAGAGTTAGAGACCTGGCCGGCGATGGTACTTTGAGCCGGACTTGGCAAACCCTTACTTGAGTCGGTCGACAAGAGTAGCGATCACAGAGTGTGAGCGAAGAAGGAGGTCTGTTGCAAGGTAGCTAAAAGCTGGGGATCACAACGATCCACCAGTGACTAAATACTCCTACAGTACATGAGGGTGGGCAAGCAAAAGCAATACCATGTGAGGGAAATGACTCAGTCAAGAGTCATTCGCACAGGTATGCACAGCTCTGCAGTAAGTAGGTGGTACCGTAGCAACAAGACTGACCTGTAGCGAAAACCCACAAGGTGCTGCCAAGCGGAATCGAGTCGCTACGAGTCATGGGGAGTCATAAGAACAAAGATAGAACCAAAGACGTGATCCGAGCCGAGAGGCTGTGGAAGGCGACGTCCATGGCAACAGAAACGAGGTAGTCCCAGAAGAGAAAGAGGGGACGACCAATACATAGTGTCGTATCAGGACAGGGGAAAGGCAGGGACGTGTTCGTCACGTGATCGACACGTCGTGTCTCACACATGACTGGGGGCAGTGCCACCACGTGCACTATGATACAAGTATAACAGTAAGAAGAGAACAAGTGAAAGGAAACATGCCGCTGTTAAGTAGAACAGAAAGACGGTGTAGGCCGAGTCACCAACAAAGGGCAAGAACCAGACCGGCCACACGGTTAGGCGTGTGGGGCATAACACAGACCAGCCCCATCATCATTATCATAAACTGGGAAACTGGGACTTGAGGCACGCAGCATGGGTTCCATGCTCTCAACAGATGGACCCTGGACATTGCAATTTTTCTTGTTCATGTGACGTTGTGCTGGACCAGGCAATAGTCTTATTAGATTCATAGTAGCACTTGAACATGTAATGGAAAACAACCTCACCTTTTTCAGCCCTCTTTAAAACTTGGCTGTATCATTCACATTCTCGTTTAGCATCTGCTCGTTTCCTGCAGCTGGCTTCGTGCCTCTTGAAACTGTGTGGCTTGAATGTCTTGTTGCAGTATATGCACACCTGACCTGCCAGGGACTTGTCAGAGTATTTGTACTCTGCATAGGTGGCTCTTCAAGACAGTGCCATGAGAGGAGCAGTAAAGAACTGGGTGTTGGGAGGTCAGTAGAAAAGCAGGGGCACAATGTATGCAGACCTTGAGAGGGAAGGAATGAGAAGATGCTGCAAGGCCAGGCAGCTGTGCTTACAGCATATCATAAGATTATCGCGATTATCACAAATCATCCTAATGACACATGATCTATTGTAATGACATGTGAAGGGGTGTTCCTCCATTAGTACAATCTGTCAATGTACACTCTAATGTGATGACAAATCATTGACAGCTGCCAGCATCATAATGGCACTGAACAAATTTGGGACACACAATGACTCAGTCCTGATGCATGTGGTATACTTCAATATGAGTCAGTTGCACAATCACTGCAAGCATTTCACAATGTTTCTGCAGAAATCATGCTGAAAAAATGGAGAAAAGAGATACTCTTTTATTTTGCATGTTTGGAAGGGAAAAATGCAAAAATAATATTTTATGTTTTTCCAAAAAATATGGATTGGTGGTAATGTCCATTAGCTTCTAATCCAATTGGCATTAGCATCAATTCATGTTCTCTGGAAGAAAATGAAACATTATTTTTGCATTTTTTCTTTCCAAACATCAAAAATAAAAGAGTATCTCTTCCCTCCATTCTTTCAGTATTTTTTCTGAAGAAAAATTGTGAAATGCTTGCTGTGAATGCAACCCAGCTGTGGACACCAAATTCTCCAAACAGTACAGTGAGGGGAGCTGTAACTGGATGTTAGCAGAGTGCAAGTGATAGATGAGGACTTACTGAGGTGGTTGCTTGTGAACTGCAGAGCAAGGTTATCTGTTCCTGCTTCCAGGTCAGGGTCAGTCACACTGACTGTAGGTACAACATTATCCAGCACAGTAATGGGTTCACTTGAGGGAATTTCAGGTTCTTGTAGAGTGTTGATCACCAAGGGCAGATCATGGACCATTTCATGAAATATCTCCACCATCATCATTGCATTCAATGGTGCAGAATGCTTAAGAACTGAGGACATGGATGCATCCTGGTTGCCAACTGCCGCATCCACATTAGATAGCTCAGTGGCTAGAAGGTGATCATAAAATTCCATGGAAGACAGGTGGTTTGCATTGGAAATGACATACTTACTATATAATTTATACCATGGCAACTGCATGAAGAACCTTACCCATTGGCTCAAATATCATTGAGATTAGGGCAGTTAATGCTAAGAATTGAATGTACACAAACCTGAAGATGACAACCGCATATCATCTATGACACATTGGAGAGAACTGGAAGAGCATAATGTCAGAGAAGCAATGACAGTGAGACCCTGACAGGGTCACTTCACCCATCAATCCTCCAAATAGTATCATTCCTACAGTAATGAAGAGTCACTCCCAGTGAAAACTGGATGTGACCTTGGTGTGACCCAGTGTGATGAGATAGGACTAGCCAGGCAAATCAGACAACATCACACCACTTCACACCTGGCTAGTAAAATGAGAAAAAGATAGTATGATGGGGCACAACCCCATCTGACACTGTAGGATAATTTTTCTGGATGTAGTACTGGCTCAGCATCAGGTCATATCCTGTTGGACCTGGTGGATCTCATGTAATATGACCATGCACAAGGAAATGTGAGATGGCATTTCAATGTCACACCTGCTCATATATTTATATATTCTCACTTTGTGCTGCCAATGCTACAAGATATACTCAAAAATGACACTGTATTAAACTCTAGGTACAGCAGATGTACCAGCTGGATGTGGGATACATATTAGATCTGCAGATTGTTGCTTGCTTTGGCTTTTGGAGAGACTGCTTGACCTCACAAGTTAGGAGCACCCAAATACACAGCTGCATGGTTGCTGAGCTCATTAGTTGGGTAGTGAATATTAGATGTAGGTGTAGGCCAAGAACCATGCTTGGTGCCAGACTTGGGAATACCAGCAGGATTTGCAATTGTACTGAGTCCACTCAACATGGCACTCATGTCACCAAAGTACCCAAGTTGAATGTGGTTTGTTGCATGACACTGAAGGGAATGGTCAGGATTTTGATATGTTTTGCAAGTCTCCTAAATTCTTTGGCCACTTTCCCACAGTCCAAAAAACTGGGCTGCCTTCCAGCACATTCAATACATATTGGATGGGGCGGAATCTTTGTACATGGGCAGTTATATATGTCAGGTACCCCCACCAGGAATTAAAAGATATGTTATTAATGGGGGTAGTTGGTGGTGCTCATCCAAAGGAAAAGGTGAAGAAGTGGACCCACATCTTATTTGCCATCTAAACCTCCCAAATTCTTTCACAGATAGATGGGGGACTGCCTCCCCCATTGTCCTGTGGTATCACAATTTATTCCACTGTGCAGGATACAAGTGTGGAGGGGAAGGGGGAGGACTGGTCATATGTGCTGAAGGGGTGGCTGTGATGGTCTGTAATTTTAATATGTTATAGGGGTATGTGAAGGCGATCTGGGTAGCAATTTTCATTGAGGTAGGTGAAGAAATGCAGAAATGGGAAGAGAAATCGCATTTTGCCCCTATTTATCCTAGTACCCTTGTATTGCACTGAATTGGGTAAAATTAGCAGCAGGTTCTAATTAGGTGCTGAATGGTAACGGGTTTGCCACATGGTTGTACACAACATGTGCAAACCAAGTTTGTGCAGAGTTTGGTGGACTTCCAAGTTGATAGTCGGCTGTATGCACAATGCTTGTCGTCTTATCATATACACATCATTATGCCTGAAGATCACCACATCAACATGGACGAGGAGGTGGTAGAGCATGGGGAGAGTGGGGAGGATGAGGGGGTTAGGGATGAAGACTACTATGCAAACACTTGGAAGCTGCTGGTCATGCAACAGGTCAAGAACTATAGAGTGGCCATCACTGTCATCGGCTTCGCCATGGCTGCGATGGAGAACATGTGACCCACAACACCAGAGCCATATCATATGTCTGCCCTCTCTGGACAGGGCTGGGTAGATGAGCTGCTCCATGGACACTGCAAGTGGATCAGAATGGAGCTTGGTGTCCACAAGCATGTTTTCCTTCACTTGATATCCATTCTTCGAGAAGGGGGCTTCCACGATTCGAAAAACATCATGCTGGAGGAACAACTTTCAATATTTCTTTATGCAATGGTAACAGGCTTGTCAGGGCAACATATCGGTGAGCAATTCCAATGTTCAATGGATATGATATTGCAGTGAGTATTTATTGTCTTCAATATTTCCCTTGTTTGCTGATTGCAATGCTATCATCTATCCAGATACTTCAAATGAATGGTCAACGCCTTCTCAGAAGGCCCCATTTACAATGCCTACGTTCACCTTCCTAGAGCCAACTCGCCAATCCCTCCTCGCATTGCCAACAACTCGAAATTTTATCCCTACTTCAAGGATGCCATAGGTGCCATCGATGGTACACATATTGCGTGTGTGCCATCAGTGAGTCAACGGGATCTTATGCGCAATCATAAGGGATTTTTATCCCAGAATTGTCTCGTTGCATGTTCATTCGATGGTATCATTACATATGTCCTCAGAGGTTGGGAGGGATCGGCTGCTGATGCAACTGTCTATCACAATGCCCATTTGCAGGACTTCACAATCCTTGATGGCTGCTACTATCTCACAGATGCAGGATATCCTTCAACACCACAGCTTCTAGTTCCATACCATGGTCAACGCTATCACTTGGCTGAGTGGGGATGAGCAAATCTAGTGTAAGTACCACTACATTACATTCAACCCTCACTCACCCCCCTGCAGGCCGAAGAACAGGAAGGAATTATTTAACTTGCACTATGCCATGCTCCAAAACAATATCAAGTGCAACTTTGGTATCATCAAGTGACACTTTCATGCCCTTCTCCTCCCCCCCAAGTATGATATGTCGATCCAATCTCAGCTCCCTGCCGCTGTGTGTTGCACCCACAACATTATCCACCTTCACAATCCCGATGACACTGACATACCGGATCCTGATCGAATCGGTGAAGATGATGGGCCACTTCCAACGCCTGAAAATGGCAATGTGGGAACTCTGCAAGATACTCCGTTGAATAGTGACTTGTGCAGGCAGATGAACACTGTATGCGATGTGATTGTGGAGCAGATGTGGAATGACTTCTGTGTGGAGCATGCAAATCGGGGCATGCCTTACATCGTCGAGCAGCTGGATTGATATAGTTCATTAGATATTCATCTTTTTTTTTGTATAACCATGTATCAATCTATCTGGATGCATTTTTTTTCTCTAACAATTTTGAGTCAGATGAGTGCGAAAGAAGTGCAATTTCAGCGAAGGAAGAGCACATGATAGGACTACATTTAACAACTACTGAGTACTACCCAAACCCTCATATTCAGGGACTCTGCAGCCAATCTTCTCAAGCCTGAATTTGACCCACCACATTCAGTATGTGCTTGAACTTGCAGCAGCTCTCTTGTAGCCTATGACAAAATTCAGGTTCTCCTCGAGTAGCATCTGCAAACAGACCAAATTTTCTTTGGAGAGGTTCTTCTCAAGGTTGTCAATCATCTTGAATGCCTCATCAAGCTCCTCCCTCCACTTATCAGTGCCAATAGCAGCGAGCGTCTTGTCAGCAGTTTCTTTTATGTCTTCCATAAAGTTTTGCACCATATTTTCCATAGACGCCTGGGCCTGTCACTTCTGTGAAGA
Source organism: Pisolithus microcarpus (assembly GCA_024613185.1). Lineage (NCBI taxonomy): Eukaryota > Fungi > Basidiomycota > Agaricomycetes > Boletales > Pisolithaceae > Pisolithus > Pisolithus microcarpus. The sequence continues at coordinate 771,696 of JANFAI010000010.1, read as the reverse complement.
ACTGGTTCCACCACTAGTGACCACACTGGAAGCCAGTGTGGATGGGCCATCCAGCCCAGCAGTGGCATCGGTCTTGCACTTTTGACCACGAGAAGAAGCACTGGATGAAGGATTGAGTGACGTGTTGACTGACATCATCGCAGAAGATGGTGGTGAGATGGGGATAGACAAGGGGGAAGAATTGGCAGGGGGAGGTAAGGCTACATGAGATACAACAGACAGAGTTGTACGTGATACAGGATTTACTTGAGAGATTACAGCAGGCTGCATGTCTTGAGTGGTCTGCATGACTGTGGCTTGACCTGGGGTCCTGGGTTGATATGGTACAAAGGTAAGCTGGGAGGAGGGTTGCATGGCCAGTGGTTGATACTGTGATGGGTGAACTTGCACAGCTGGCCACACAACTGCTGGATGAGGTGATACGGTAGGGGGCATGATGAAAGTGGAGGCATGGTGCACATTGGTGCCCCTTGCCTTGTCAGGGGGGACAAACCTTTGCATATGCTCCAAGTACTTGAAACCCTTGCTGTGAAACTGGGCTGCTTGTGGACGAGCCCAGTAGATAGTTTAGAATGTATCGTACTGATATATGAAATGGGACATACTTCGACCAGCTCATCCATTATGAGCTGCCCCACCTCAGTTATGATATTGGTGCCTTTCTCCACAGAATATGCAAGACCCGATCCCCCTGCAATGGCTGAGGCAGCATAGTATTCTCACTTGAGCTTTGGATGATGAGTGATACTATGTATGAGAATGCTTGAATGAACATACACTCTCCCACTTGTTGTGACAATTTTTTGCTGTTTTACGATGGCCATTGGCCTGGTCAGGTAATAGGGGTAACACAGTGTTGAAGTGCCCTTCTTGAAAAACCATGTGATCGCCTGCCTTGGATCAGTTATCCTCCACATAGTTGAGAAGCATCTCAACGTCTCCCTGGGCCCATGTGGCACATAGCCTCAGTTGCTCAGTGCCTGAAATGACAGAAATGGCCCTTCCTCTTGACCCAGAACTCGAGCCTACCATCTTGTTGCAAAGTCACAGCAAGTAGCAAGTTGGGAATGGGGAGCGAACGAGCCTGTGAGAGGTTTTGTGAGGCTTTCTTTTGAGGTGACATTGGATTGGATGCTCATATTGATGGGGCATTATCCAATTGATAATGACACAGTCTCACTGAGTCTGCAAGTTTGAACTCCACACAAACTTGGTTTGCACATGTTGTGTACAACAATGTGGCAAACCCATTACCATTCAGCACCTAAGGGATTAAATGTCCTGGAGGCATTGGTGTACAGTAGAACATGTAAAAGTGTAAGGAGGAAGTGTAGTGAGGCAGAAATAAGTCAGTTGAGGCCGCTTTTTTGCTTACATAATCAAAAAAGCGTAGTGGCAGGAAGTGACATCAATTAGGCACCACATGTCACACAGCCACATGGTGGGGAATTTGGCCCAGGCCATGGGACAACCACTCACTGGCACACCTGATACTCCCACTTAAATAATCTAATTAGATAGTGTGTTGCTGTTGTGACATGTGTCTAAGATGACATGTTTGAGGCAATCCCCCCCTCAATGAATAATTATTGAATACTGAGAGGTACTTAGAATAATTTAGAGCAACTGAGCTGCAAGGTGCAGACACAGATTTGTCATCAATGTCCCCCTGACACTTCCCATGCCTGTGCCGCATCGTCCTCAACACTTCTTGTTGCCATTGTCAACAGCAAGCTTGCATATCTCAACAACTACGCAATGTACCAATGTCAGACTTTCTTTGACATGCAGTACTTTTTTCTAGCTTACATTCTGTAGCATTTAACTTATGATTTCTGTCAATATGGGTGATGGTTTCAATTTGCATGCCCATGGCGGTGTTCAGTGGCTTCTGGTGACATGCATCCACCACTGCAGATGATGGCAAGCTCACATATCCCAAAGCCTATGCAACATATGGACTTCAGACTTTCACTTCCACATAGTAACATATCTAGCTAATTTTCTGCAGCAATAAACATACATTTACTGCAGAGTCAAGCAAAAAAAAAATGGATGATGTGGTGGTAGTGGAATGGCGTATCTATGCATCCATAGTAATGCTCAGAATATCCTGCAAAGCCTCACATTGTTCTTCCAAAGCAGTGGCATGATCTTCATTGGCATCTTCATCAATGTCCTCTTCCCCATCATTAGCACAATCCAGTAGAGATGAGAGTATGGTCTCCATGTGCACTCATTGGGGGACACTCATGCTATCTCCTGGGCCATGTGACATGCTAATACCTGGAGTGAGCATACCACTGAATCTGGGGAGTTGAGATATTTTCTCAAGAGAGCAGAGGTGCAATGGGGTGAATTGGGAATGGATAGTATGATACCTAGAGATCTGGTATGCAAGCATAGGGTTGGTGTCCTTGTAGAGACCTTCACAAGCTTGGAGGTATCGATCTTCATCTACAAGATATGTCATGACATGACAAATTTCGACATTGAGGCGAACAACTTCTTCCTCAGCTCAGCATAACTTGAAATAAGTGTTTATAGTGAGTTGCACAGTAGGTGATGCCCATGGCTGAGTCGATATGTCTTGCTGCATATCCCTGAGAAGGTCAAAGTTGGCCAGAAATGCATACTCAACGACCTCATCAAATTCCAATGTTCATTGGCCAAGATTTTTGGCTGCAGTATTGAATTGTGTGAGGGCAGTCCAAATGGCTGCCAAGCATGTTTGTAGGGCCTTTCCAATGTGCTTACAAAGTTTGTACCCTGCAACAGTGAGCCCCAAGCAACCCAACATGGAGCGAACCTACCTGTGCCAGACTGGTTCATCTTCAAAAGCTCGAAGATCCATGACACAACCAGCCGCTCGATGTTGTCCAATGCGTGCTGATACTTTCGATTTGTGACCAGACGAGAAGCTGCCTGCCACTCCTCATCCCCCAGTACCCAGCAGTGTGTTATTCCAAGGCAGCCCTCCAGCTCCTGCACAGCCTTTGAGTCCTTCTCATAGTTCTCCTGGGCATGACAGTGCATGGTCTCCCTCTTCCTGGTCGCACTGCTATCACTCCAGATGGGTGCTGCAGTCTGAGCAGTAACAACCATCCATGTGGATAGGATTGTCTCGAGGGCTTGCCTAGGTTTATCAATAGTTAGCATGATCACCTCTCATGATAATGATACATACCTGCTTGCAGCCAGATTGACAAGCTGCTGCCAATATTCCATCTGAAGAGATTCTTCTGGAGGCTTGTGCAGGAGAGATTTGAGGTAAAGCCGTTCTTCATCTAACCAAACTTTAAACATCGCTGGGTCACTTACCCCGAGCTCATGCATCAGTTGTTTGAGAGTCACACAGCCATTGGAGAGAATATCGAGAGCTTGCTTGTAGTTATTGAGTAAAAATTTTGCTGCCAAAGATCAGATATGTTGACACAGGCATGATTGACTTACTGAGGTTTGCATACACCTCCATTTCATTGCTGTGCTCAAAATAGTATGTGATGGCCTGCCTTCTGTGGAAAATTGATGCATATCAAGTAGACAATGCCAGCATGTTGCTCTTTGAAAATGCCTGCTCACAACCTTCAAGATCTTTGAGTCCAAGACCTTTGATGTAGGTGGTGAGGTTGTCTAACTGACATAACCTGTTGTGAGCATGACCATGGAATGCATTAACAAGAGATGTATAATTCAGTGATTGCACACACTTGCCAATGGCACTAGATGCCAAAGTGGTCTTGAACCAACAGCCAATGTCATATCTGCCCCTGAGGTCTGGGCCAAATGCATCTGGGAGCTTTGATGTTACTGTGAGAGCATACTTGGACCTGTGCATGAGTTAATTGGCATGTACAGTTAGTGTAGTAGTTTACTGACTGTTTGCTGCTCTGTACCATGTCAGCAATGAGCAGGCAGAAGCCATGCCAACAGACCACAATGAAGACACCTGATTCATTGAATACATTCCACATTTTTTCCATGGTGCTATCTTTCATATTCTTCCAGCACTCTGCACAAAGGTTGCCGTCACTGTCCTATGAAGAAGCAATAAATCTAGAATATCAACGAAACCAACAGGTGCTCACCTCATCAACAAGACTGTGGCCTGTTTGCTGATTGGACACAAATTTATCAACAAATTCACAAGACAGGTATTGTTCATGATGAAATGTATGCTCGGAGGTTGGAAGAGAAGTAGCAGCATCATTGATATCACCATCCAGCATCCTGGTTGCCACTCGTTTGAGAGAGTCATTCCCATCTTGGACAAATAGCATCCTAAATCGCATTGCTGGTTCATCCTGCAATCTGTAAGTACATGCAGGACAAGCATGCTTGAGCTGCCAGTTGTGCTCATCGTGCTGCAGCACTCAGCACACAAGGTTTGAGACAAATGCTAAAACTTGTAAATAAACATCAAGTGCAATGGAAAACTGTTGCAAGCAGTGATTGTGAAATGGAACCTGACTCAGGGATAAGTATGCAGGTGATCAGAGAATAATTGTTGTTGACGAATGCCATGCATGTCACAAAGCAACTTAACATATGCTTGTATCAAGAAGTGGGGGCAGCATTGATGAACAGTGCAGTATAGGTTGAGAGCCTGCACTGTAATGGCAACCTTTGGGACAATAGGAGAGCATGGGATCAAACCATGGCAAACGAGAGCTGAAGTTAGGTAATGATCAGTAGGCCCTATGGTAATAGAAGTCTTCTTGGCACCTACCATGCCATGAGTACTCACACATGCAATGACATCAGGGGAGGTTTGAAGTGCTGGTATTCCCAGATAATTATGTTAAGTAGTTATCTGTCTGATATGAATTGGATAATGGTGTATAAGGCATGATCATCCACAAATCATAATGATAACAGTCAGATAATGCATTAGATAACCTGGCAGACATTTTACTATCTGGTCAACTGCATATAGGCCTGATATAAGAATTACAATACTTTTATCATCATGATATCATGATGACAAGGCTGATATGTCATATATAATAATGTCATGTAATTGACAGTACATTATAATTGCTCATCAGATAATATCATCATGATATGAATGACAATATTCTTTTCAGTCTGATTTCACTTTGATCATCAATATCTAGTCTTGCCATCTATATCATTTTATGATCATTTGAACAACTCCCCAGCCACAAGTGTGGGAATGTCTTTGTAATGACTGTATAGTACATGTTATATAAACTCATCCTCTCTCCCCTTTTCTCTCTTCTTCACTCTTGTCTCTGAGTTCTACCTCAGGGCAAGAGTCACTCTAAGACTCTAAGTCTTAGGGTTCATATCCAGGTAAGTGTACCCTTGTGTGAAGTCATCTGTGAGTGTCTTTCCCTGTTTAATTTTCGCTTTTTTGGAGGTTTAAGTAGTTCATACTTAGTAGGTAGTGTAGTGAGTAGGTACTGATTATGTAAACAATATGGAATGGAATTGCTTTCTGGTAATATCATGATTGATAAGTCCAATTGAAGGTTGCTATAGCAAATTTTACTTCTAAGCTGTTGGTGGTGTCAATGACAATTGTTGGTAATGTCTGATAATGAAAGACATATATGATCTACTGTTCACATTCTGATACATATGATCCACTCTACCTAAATGATTACTCTTGACCTATGCTGCCAAGGCTCCCAGAGAATATATAGCATTACCAATGTGTATATCATTATGATATACCTTATAGGGCTTTACAGGGTAGATAAAGTCTTATATAACATTATCATTTCATTAAAATTTTCCTGATGGATGATTAGGTTCACTCACAAAATACATCCAGCACAAGTATGCTGAGCAGCTTGGTGTCCACACCATTACACTTCCTCTGCTGCTCCTCCCATGTTTGTTGTTCATCCAAATCAAAAAATCCTCTGTCCCTTGCACCTCTCTGTTTCAAGGACCAGGCCATGTAAGCCTCTGCCATCACATCCAACTGTACACTGAATGCAGCTGTCTGTTTAGTAGAATGATCCTGAAATGTATGATAATCACATTTCCCCTTAACCTTCTCAGAAGTGCTGATAGTGGTCAGCCATTACTTCCCAGTCACTGTGAGCTCACCTTTTCCAGAAGTTGCCTAATAACCCCCTGGTGAGTTCTTGGAACTCACCACCAGTGTGACTAACATCGAGAGGCTCCATTCCATCCAGGATCATTTCACCATACCCCTCATTCTCATAGTCATTGCCTACTGGCTCATTGTCCACATAGTTCAATGCTGGATCTCGCAGCACCTCCAGTGCACACCTCTCGGTAACGGTCATCTCTGTCAAAGGTGAGCTTTTTTTTTTATACCACAACAACAGGGTACCTCTTAGCCACTCTTGTTTGTGCTCTGCTGCGTGTGCAGACCATTCAGCAATTTTTCTCAGACCAGCCAATTCATGGAGTGTTTGTGCAACCCCTGTGACCTGGTGAACATGGGTCTGGACATGGCATATTCACAAGGATGTCAGGCTTCTGCACTTGTGCGAGTGACCACACGCTGCTCCCCTGGTCATAACTTGCTTTTTGGTGTCATTCCATTGTCCAGAACCTTTGATCCTTTCAAAGACCATGTGATGCTAGCACAATGTCAACACTTATTGCCAGCTTATCTGCCATTGATAGTACAGTCTTTAAATATCCTTAGCAGCGACCTGCAAGGTCGTTTGACCATGGTATCAAGTGCTGAAGGTAGGCATAGGACTAATTTTTTTGGTGGAGGTTTTGACATTCTGTTAGACAATGATGGTAACTGGCAGGAAACAATATCCACAGAGCAAGATACTGAAGAGACAGTCACATGCATGATGACAGTGACAATGACTTGTGAAGGGACCATGGAAACCAAGGTCAAAAGCTTCATGAAACATCGTACTTGTTCTACCATGACCACTCTTAGGAGTCCTCGGAGTCCTCAGAAGAGCAGTTGGGTGGTTACACAATCGTCCATCGCTACTGTCACCCCTACTACCACCTTATCATTGCCTTCTTGCAAATCAAGATCTTTTGCTGCCTCTCACCCTTCAGCACCTCACACATCCACATCTTGCACTGCCATCATTCCCCACCCATCAGATCTTGTGGAGCCAACCTCCAAGCCTGAGGGATTTTACCTTGTTATCATTGGGCAAGAATTCAGCATATTCTACATGTGGTAATATTGGCATTTTATCAAAACCATCCTCTATTGACCTCAACTTCAAATACCTAGGAAAGACACTGCACTGCATGTTCTTGAAATCAGTGGTGCCATTTACTACAAGTGTAAGACCTTCCAGCAGGCACTTGCCAACTATACAGCTGCTTATGACAAGGGTGAACTCCATGCAATTCCTTCCCCTGGTGGACCCTTCTGGCCCACAGAACTGCATATGCCTTCTCCTGCTCTCAGTGAAGGGGAACAATCTTACTGGGCCAAAGTGGATGACTTGACAGATGTGCTTAGCCAAGTGCAACTCAATGCCACTGGTAGCTGGTGAGTGTTGCATCCTTCCAAAACTTTTCTTTTGTTGAATGTGACTGGTGCTGCCCCATCTTTGTCTCATGTTGAATAGCTGAAGTATATAGTAGTTAATACCAATGTACCTCTGCCTGCCTTGTCTACCAATGAATGTGAGAGTGATCTCCACTTTGATTCACATAAGTATCATCTGTACATTAAATATCTGGTCTGAGGTCATATGTATTGGTGTTGAGTGTAGTGTATGTATATGAATGAATGTGCCAGGTACTTGCATAACCAAAGATTTGTGCTCAAACAGTATTGACAAGTTCAATAGGCTAAACCAGTAAATTGCAATCACCACAACACAAGATGTGAGATAAAACTGTTGGACAGCGAGTCTTGGATAGTAGACGAGCCAACACTCATAACAATGTTGTGTGCATACTGCCAGAGTTCATTTTCAGTGATGTCGGTAGTGAATACTGGTTAATAGCAAACAGGTTCGCTATTACCATTCACTATCAACCAGCTGCACACTACATCATATCCAATACATTACCTAGCTTGCTGTCTGTTCAAATGCATGATGTTTAGTACATGTTGATTGTATGCAAAGTTCTTATTCACTCAGGCAGCTTAGAGCAAGGGGGAAGCATCACACCTCAGGTGTGGAATGTGTGCATATGGAAGGTATAGAAGGCGACTACACAGTAAAATAGTAATGAGATTTGGAGATTCAAGACAAAGGGGATATTGGTGCATATTCATCTAATTTAACTTCGAAAAAGCATAGCTCGATCAATAAGGACATGAGCAAATCAAAAACCTGTTTGTACAAGTCCACAACTCTGTGTGACATACCCCTAAAGCCTTTGTGTGTCATACTCCTTAAAAGCCACAGAAGTTGTCTGCCATCTTCAACATGGGCCTCACATTGCGAAAAGAATGTGTCAGTTGCATGTCAACCCCTGCCCTGGGCATACTTCAGTTGTTCATAGAACTTCTTCAGCCAGGTTGACTCTGCACCCCATTTGGATTGCCAATTGGTGATGAGTTGCCTCATTCTCTCAAGCAGGGGGATTTCTGAATGTGCTGAGGGGTGTAGGCACGAGTTGGGCTGCGAGTCCAGGGGCAATCTGTCTGTGCTGGTTGGTGTTGGGTTGCACATAGTATCTTCATTGTCGATGGTGTGTTTCCTAATGACAAAGTTGTTGGAAGGGGTTTCATGTTTCTCGTTTCTCGTTTCTCTATGCTTCGTGTTGTAGACTTTAACTTTACAGCGCCGACACCTGTCGCGATCACGTGACGCATACATGCATACGTACGGACTCCTTTTCTCTTTCTCTCTTTTCCTCAGCGCGTTGTCAAACGGCTGAGGTATGTTCATGATACGTGGAACGGGTAAATGACTGACACTTTACGATAGAAACTCTGTTCTTAGGTTAGCAGGACTGTACGAGTAGTAGCGCGTTGTCAAACGGCTGAGAAACTCTGTTCTTAGTCGCCTACAGGTTATGAGCCCCGAGCTCGCCACATAGAAGGCAAGCTCAAGTCGTTGGCAACTAGAACAGACGAGACAACACAGTAGAGCTCCGGCGCACAAGAGATACAACGCATATATACGCGTTTACAGCCTGCGTCATGGGGAAATTCGAGAACATACCGGAGTTACGGGGAACTGAGAACTACTACGAGTGGCGTCGACAGACGGAGCAGCTGCTCCTTGGACAGGGAGTATACAATCACATCAGCAACGGGACGAACCCATTCGATTATGTGAAGTACGCCTCAACTTGTCCGTGTCCCCTCATCCCGACTGCACCCACGGTGGCGGAGCAGGAAGCCATGAGGACATGGTTTAAGGATGATGGTCTAGCGAAGTCGATCGTCTTGAGAAAAATAAGCTCGTCCGTCTTGACGCTAATCCCCGATGATGTTAGCATAACGGCCAGAGAAGTCTGGAACACACTTGCCGAGGTTTACGACCAAGCCGACGTCTCCTTGCAGTTTTCTCTGCGCGCACAGGTTTCCACGCTTCAGATGAAGGGCGCCGCAGACGCTGAGAAGTACGTGGCGTCCCACGTGCATGCAAACGACAGGTTGGCTCGTATGGGAGCAAAACCATCAGAAGCGGACGCCATATATGCACTTCTACGAGGCCTGCCAAGAAGTGGGATCTGGCCTGTCGTTCGTAAAAACATAGAAACGGAGTTGGAGCGTAGTGAGCAGTCAGCATGCGCCGGGGTCTTCATGGCAGTACCAGTCACCTCGCAGTCAGCATGGCCGCCGTTAGCTAGTACACCCGTAACGCCTCAAAACCCGTTTACCCCAGTGGCACAGTTCACGAATCCCTTTCTCACTCCCCCTCAGCCTCTTGCACAGTACGGGCAGCAGGTGGCGTCACCCGGAGTCAGGACGTATACTTTCAAACACGCAGCCCAGACAATCATCAGGGAGGCTATACAGATCACGAACGAAGGTCCCGCGCCCGGCCCAGGATCGGAGTATGCAAGTGCGGCAGTCCCGGCGGGACGCGGAGAGGTTAATCCGACTACCGGGCTGAGAAAGACCAAAAACAATCCAAGTGGAACTGCTTGTACCACACCCATTTGTCTAGGCCGAAAGCGGGTCGATCATGATTGGAGTAATTGCTATCAGCCAGGGGGTGGAAAGGCGGGACAGGCGCCGTGGCAGAAGGGAAAATCCACGACGAGTAACACCCAGACTGCAGCAGTGGCAACCCCAACACCGGTACCGGTGGTGCCTGCAACGTCACAGCCTGCAGTAGCACAGGCGAGTGCACCGATAGCAGCGGCAGCGATACAGTACCCACCGGCAGATGACTATTTTCGCAATCTTTCCTGTGCAGCTGTAGAAGAGTTGTCAGAGGGGGAAACGAGTGAGAAGCTGACGTGTCTTGCAACGACGAACTCCTCCACCATTCTGGACTCCGGAACGACCACGCACCTCATCAAAGATCCCTCATTCTTCTGGACTTTTACTCGTGACTCTACGGTGTCCATGAAGACGGCAAACCAGGGCAGCCTGCGCACTGAGGGCTATGGCGACTGCGTTGCGATACTGAAGTTGGGCGAGAGGCGAATTCGTCTACGGCTGCAGCATTGCTTGTATGCACCTAACGCTGTCGTCAACTTGTTATCAGTCAGTTGCATGGTGGAGCGCGGGTGGGAATTGCGATTCAAGGGGAATCCAAACCACTGCGAGTTGCTACATGAGAACGAGTCTCTCGGGAGTGTCAGTATGAGGGGTCAACTTTGCTTCCTAGATGTCAAGTTCCTTCGCCCATCTAGCACGAGTGGTTCAGTCGAGGCACCGAGTCTCACAGCTTTCACACCAAGTTCACTCACTTGGGACCTTTGGCACGCACAGTTAGGACACGTCGGTGGAGATATTGCCAAGTTTCTGTCGACGGCAGCTAACGGAGTTCGGGTCACCTCGACTGCAGCTCAAACACGCTGCGAGTCCTGTATCATGGCGAAACATCCGTGTCAGCCTTACCCGTCATCCACCTCAGCACCTACACGAACGTTCCTTGAGCTGATCCATACGGACATTTGCGGACCTTTCCCAACGCCAACATTGCATGGCAAACGATACTTTATCGTCTTCATAGATGACTTCACAAATGTTGTCAGCGTTCATCTACTGGCAAGCAAGGATCAGGCACACGAAGCTTGGTTGATGGTAAAAGCGCGTTGGGAGAATAAGTTTAACGTCAGGGTGAAGGCGATACAAACTGACAATGGCGGCGAGTACATGGGAAGCCTCTTTACGAGAAGTCTGCAGGAGGCTGGAGTCGAGCATCGCAGGTCGGTGGCGTATGCTCATCAGCAGAACGGCAAGGCAGAGCGAGGGATACGCACCATTGAAGGACGTGCTTTGGCAACTCTGAATCAGGCAGGTCTCTCAGCCGGGTACTTCGGGGAAGCGGTCCTCACGGTTGGCTACCTTTGGAATCTGACCGGCACGCGGATTCTGCCCGACAGTAAAACTCCCTTTGAAATGCTTTACGGTTACAAGCCCGACATGTCTCACTTGCGAGTCTTTGGCTCTAGGTGCTTCTCTCGCATCCCGCCAGAGCGCCGCACGAAGAATGGTCCACACTCTTTACAGGTGCTTTTCATGGGCTATCCAGATGGTATAAAAGGGTGGCGGCTACGAGACTGTGTCACCGGGGCCTTCTTCAACAGCAGGGATGTTATTTTTGACGAGGAATCAGTCATGTGCCCGAGAGATTTGTCGTTAGGTTTGCGCTCACCTCAAGTCACAGTTGCAGGTTCGCCTATGCCGTCTACATCACTCGTGCCCTCCACAGTGTCACAAAGGGTGGAAGTGGCACCGGACGAGCCACGCCGGTCCACTCGCACCAGGGTGTTAACGGAAAAGGGGAAGGCACTGGCAGACGAGGTTCAGCGCATGAAGGACAGATTTACAAGGGCTCGGATTCCTACCAATCTTCCGGACACGAGTGAGGGGGTGAATGACGACAGTTCAGGCGAGGGGGTGATAGTCGCAGCAGAGGCAGATGAGGAAGTGGACGAGGTCTTCCCAGAGCATCAGGTTAATCTGATCATAACAGAACAGTCTCACCTATCCATCAGAAGCGATAAACGACATGACCCCAGTCAGTCTGGCTACGATATGTCCATTCCTCCAGCGACGTATGAGGAGGCAATGAAGCGTTCGGATTGCGCGGGATGGAAGGAGGCCATGGACAAGGAGTTGAGGACGATGAAGGAGATGGGAGTGTGGAGACTTGTGGAGCCGCCGGCAGGACGAAAACTCGTGGGAAATCGATGGGTGTTTGAGTTCAAGCCAGTGGACCTAAAGGGAGGCTCAAAGTACAAAGCGCGTCTCGTTGCGCAGGGGTTCTCGCAGGTGCCGGGCGTCGATTTTCATCAAACTTACGCACCCGTCGCAAGACAGGCGTCTGTGAAGCTACTCGTGGCACTAGCGGCACAAAACGATTGGGAGCTGGACTCTTTTGACGCAAAGAGGGCATTTCTCCACGGGAAACTCACGGAAGAGATCTACATGAAACAGCCACGGGGATTCGAGCAGTACAACGAGGCTGGAGTACTCCTCACCTGTCTACTCCTATGTTCTCTTTATGGACTCAAACAGGCCGCGTTCGACTGGTACGTCACCCTATGCAGTCTACTTGAGGAACTCGGTTTCTCCAGGTCAGACGTCGACCTCGCAGTGTTCTTCTTTGATAAGACCGGGAAGGATGGACGAAGAATAATATGTGTCATAGTTTGGCATGTCGATGATGGCTTAGGTGGCTGCAACTGCAGATATTTTCTCAACTGGGTGAAGGGGCGGATAGGTGAGCGCTTCGGCATCAGCGACTTGGGACCTGTCTCGTTGTACCTGGGGATCGAGATCGAGAGAAGACGGGAGACGCGCGAGGTCTGGATCCACCAAGAATCATACATCGATCACATCTGTGAGGAGTACGGGCTTGGAGACGCGAACCCGGTGTCGCTCCCGATGGACCCAAATCAACCCTTCGGACGAGACACGGATGTGTATCCCGACGTCGCAGATCTGGAGCACGCGTACAGGAAAATCGTAGGCGAGCTGACTTATCTTGCAACGTGCAGTCGTCCGGACATAGCGCAGGCAGTACAACGCCTAGCGCAGCAGTGCACATCGGCAGAGCTGCGTCACTTCGCTGCAGCAAGACGCTTGATCCGGTATCTTAAAGGAACGAAGTCCCTTCGAGTTCACTACGGAAATCCAAACATTAATCATGCACCTCACGCCTACAGCGACTCGGATTGGGCGACATGCCCAGCAGATCGTGTCTCCGTCACGGGTTTCGTGTGGTTCTTCTATGGAGGACCAGTGGCTCACGCGTCGAAAAAGCAACATACGCTAGCTCTCTCGTCCACCGAGGCGGAGTACATGGCGCTCGCTGCATGTGTACAGGAGGGCCTCTGGCTACAGTCGATGTTGCGGTCTCTACGCCAAACGTTCTCCCTACCTTTCATCATCCATGCGGACAATACGGGCGCACTATCTCTTTCTTCTAATCCGCTCAACCATCCGCGCACCAAGCACATTGACGTCCGGTATCATTTTCTTCGCGAACACGTCACGAAGGGAGAGTTTTCTCCTAGCTGGATCCCAACTCGTCAGAACATCGCAGATCTCCTCACGAAGCCACTCGCTTGCGTCTCCTTCCAAGGTCATCGAACAGGTTTGTCGCTGGTGTCGCGCTGAGGGGGTGTGTTGGAAGGGGTTTCATGTTTCTCGTTTCTCGTTTCTCTATGCTTCGTGTTGTAGACTTTAACTTTACAGCGCCGACACCTGTCGCGATCACGTGACGCATACATGCATACGTACGGACTCCTTTTCTCTTTCTCTCTTTTCCTCAGCGCGTTGTCAAACGGCTGAGGTATGTTCATGATACATGGAACGGGTAAACGACTGACACTTTACGATAGAAACTCTGTTCTTAGGTTAGCAGGACTGTACGAGTAGTAGCGCATTGTCAAACGGCTGAGAAACTCTGTTCTTAGTCGCCTACAAAAGTTAATAAACAGACATATTTGAGGGTGGGTACTCACCTAGTCCTGTTCCTACAAGTGTCCTCAGTCAGCATGGGTACTCATGATCGATCATATTAGCCAGCCTACCTGGCAGTGTGAAGTCTTGCCTTCTCTCTCTGCTCCTCTTGCACTCTGGATTCTGGAGTTAAACTCTTCATCAAGTGACATACAGAAAATACTTTGTACCCTGGCTTCAATAGCCACCATTCAGTGGCTGCATGTTGCTTGTTTTTCTTCGTTACAGTTGGTGTTGTTCCCATATACGATCATCAAGATCCTAGCTGCAAGGAAGTGTGATTAGTTGACTGCAGGGTACTATATACACAGCTTACCTGGTGTAACTTGGAAGCAATGACAAAGGTTAGCATTACCACTTGGCATCTCAGGCCTAGCATTCAGTCACATGACCACACAATTACCACTTGGCATCTCCGGCCTAGTGTTCAGTCACATGACCATGCAAACGTTGCAGAAGTGCTACAACTGGCATCAGTGCATTTATTGTCACATGTCTATCTTTCGATGTGCCTGTCATCTCTGGCAGTCTGGCTGTCATCCTATCTTGAAGCAAAAGGTTTCAGGTAAGTTGTACGGTCTACTACTATCTAATGCAGCTGACCCTTGAAGCTTGCAGCATAGTTTCTAGAGTGTACTAGATGATTCACTTGCGATCCTTGAGGCTCCCTGCCATCAGGTAGTGCCACCCTCTGATTAACCCGATAACTTGACTCTCGTCAGCTTATGCATATCTCTAGGCAAAACAAAAAATGGTGGGACCTGACTGGTTCAACTTACCAGCACCCATGGCAGCTGATGATACTGCAACATGGTACCGGTGTAGGGAGTCCATACTCCCTAGGGCTGAATATATCAGTTATTAGCATTGTCATCACCACCCTACACCACTTCCCACAGCAGGCTGTCCCTCCGAAATCATCACTGCTGCTCCACTCTCAGCAAACTCGGCTAATTTGACAGCTTCCCTCGCTTACTAATACTGCTGCCACCTAGTTTGGAAAGAGCCCCTATTGCTGACACTCACTGCTGTGGCAAGTTGCCGCCTACCCCTGTCCACGGTTCCGCATGACGTCCAACCCCTATCTATGTTGGCCTTTGGCCCTTTGTGCATATAGTACAGTTCTACTGACCGTCAGCAGTCCCCTCTGATGCTTGTGACGTCAGCATCTCAGTCCCTATAGGCCCCACTCGAGTCTCTGACACCTGCTGCTGCCAGTAGCACTGCCACACCACCCCAGACCGCTTCTCTTGCTCCTGCAGAGTTGGTCAGTGATCCATAGACCGTAGGCAAGCTCTTCTTCACCACTTCTCTTCCCTTTTGGTTTTTTTTATCTCCTTTTCTCTCTTCCTTTCGTACCTATGATCTGTAGTGCCTTACTTTGGCACTTTTCTTTCAGGTTTTTCTTGACATTTGATAGTTCCAAGTTTCACCGAATTTTACCTTAGTGACAGCCACCTGCACACTACAAAACACCACTGTACTTAGGAAAAATATACCCACTTTTCTGGCATCACAATCTGTGTGTCTAAGAGTCATCCTGAGTCCCCAGAGTCATTTTCAGAGTTTTCTTCGAGTCTTCTGAGCCCACTTCGAGTCCCCAGAGCTACCCATCGAGTTCTACCAATGATTTTGAGTCTCCTTGCATCTTAAAAATTCCGCCAGCCTTCTGAGTCGTCCCCTTCACATCTACCGATTTTTACTACAGTCTACAAGAGTCTACTTTCACCACTGACTGACTTCCTAGCTTCCCAATACCACTTTATCAACTAGAAAAATCCCCCTTCACCCATAGTGTGGCAGAATTTCAAGTTCTTCACTGCCTACACTTCCCAGACCTTAGGGAACATTTCTCTGACCCACCAGTCACCTCCCCTCGGTCTCCTTCTGACTCATGACCCCTTGGGACGAGCCTAGGTCTACCCTACAGCTTTCCCCCTTTCCCCCTTTGCACTCTTGCAAGAAGAGTAGCCCACACCGGCTGTGCCAGTATCTCCATCACTCACCCAACACTGGCTTAGCAAGTGCAGTGTTGGCTTACAGCTGTTTTCAAAAGTTCGCGGAAAATCCAACAATCAAAACTCGCGCGGCGGGGTTTGCCGGTGAGGACCCCAGAGGCAGCTCTAGTGAGAACTTGTAGTCATTAGCACTACATTGTTTCTACTTCGCGTCACCATGTCGTCCCCAGCTCCAGAGGGCGACGACCCTCCACAATCCTTTTCTATCTTTCTTACTGTCTACTCGAAGATCAAGAAAACTTCTGCCAGAGGGAAGACGACGTCGAAAGAGGAAAAGTCGACCAAAATGAAGGAGCTACTGTTCGTCGCCGACAACTCCAACTACCTCGAGTTTCTGCAAGCCATACTCCTCAAGCATGGTCTGGAAAGCTATGAAGTCACGGATAAGAAGCACTTCCCCCTGAAATATGTTCCACCCAAGGCAAAAGGGTACGTTTTTTTTTTCATGGTCACACTAATACTTAGTGCTCTGGTAGACAACGGGCGTCTGACGCGATCGATGTTGACAACGCTACTGATTACAGAGAGATGGTGAAAAAAATATCTGAGGAAAAGCCGGCCGTTGTCAAGATCTTTGTGGATATGCGACACATCGAAAGGTTGCCCCGGGCCTCGAAGTCCTCTGAGGACGACTCGGAGTTTGCCTCCGACAGTACGAAGGTTCGTCTTTCATACGAAGCTACTGGGTATAGCCTACACCTACGATTACAGGGAAAATGTGGCCGTGTCAAAAAAGTCGACCTCGACAATCGCCTTGCACGATGGCGATTGAAGCTTCAGAAAGTGTACAAGAACGAGCAGGACGAAGGGCTCACCTATGTCGGCCCGCTTGGGTCAATCCCTCTGACGCCGGCCATGATTCGGGACTGGTGTCTGGCGCTGGTAAGGTTTTCATTGCAATGTCTTTGCATAAACTCACATTCATGTCGCTAGGAGGATGGCCAAGCGACTATCGCTACCCCGCCGAACATCGAATCATTCAATATTGCCAACAAAGCCCCCATCCTCCATCCGATGCGCAAGGCTGCTGCGCAAGCAGCACAACCCGCATCTCCTGCAGCTGCGGATCTCAACTCTCTGACTTCGGCCATCTTGTTACAGACGCTCGCACAGTTTGATTCCGGCGTTCATCCACTGACTTCGCCTGCCAGCCCTACACCACAGACTCCTGCTCGGAATCGAGTGAAAGATGGGGACGATAGATCATCGCCACCAGTTCCCTCCCCCAGTAAATTAGTCCGCTATCTCGAGTTCGCTGAATCTCATCTCGGTGTCCGCCACGCGATGTCATACAAGTCCGCTCTAGAACTGCACGGAATCGGTCCTGACATCCTTCCAGATGTCAGTGACAAATTATTAGCTGACCTTGGCCTCTCGGCAGGCGATGCAATCCGCCTGAAGAAAGGTAGCACTGCTTGGTGGAACGGACCTGACGCAAAGCGAAAGCGAAGCAATGCGTCAACTTCAGGGACTCCCGGTCCGGCTGCAAAGCGCAACAATACGCAGGATTCGAAGCCAGTTCGATTATCTTATGAGAGGCGGTACCACGACGGAGGCGGTTGGCGTTTCACTGCACCACCCATGCGCAAGAATGACAACGATGCCAGTTCCCCTCCAGAACAAGACTTCGACCTATTCTACCGCTGTGAGACCCTCAAGCAATGGCTGCCCATTCCGCATGGTTACTCTGTAGATGCAGACGCGGAAGATTCGGACGAAGGAGTAGCACCTACGTGATATCATACCAGTCGTATTTTCATGTGCCGCATAGTTATCTTCTGCATGTACCTCACATTCTATCATCCAAGAATACATGCAGTTTATTCGCAAATCTTGAATGGATACATGGCAAACAGGACAGTAGTTATAGTAAGAGTACTACACAATATACCCACCAGCCCTGAAATAGCCCTCTGCCTTGTCTGGTGTAATACTCTGGCATGCACGAACGATTGACATCAGCGGGGAATCATGGGGGTGGCGGCGGAGATACGCTTTGACGGCAGAGAACGCTTGTTCGATGGGATTGTAGTCCGGGGAGTACGCAGGGAGGTAGATGAGTTTGCATACTGTAGACATGTCAGAAGGCAATTTTGGATAAGGAACTGAAGACTTACGATGGTCATCCTCGACCAGGCGGCGAATGCCATCGCCGTGGTGGATACCACAATTATCCATGACGAGAACGCTGCGGGGGCCGGGATATGGAGAAGTGAATGGCATCTGTTTCTCGTTTGTCTATCAGCGAGACGTGTAAAAAAAATTGAATACATACCACCTGTTCTTTGAGGAACTTGAGGAACCGTTCCGTATCGACGGGACCTTCCACAATATCATATGCTATGATGCCGTCGAGCGTGATAGCTGGAACGATCGAGTACCGTGTTCCTCGAACGAACCGCCTCTGAACGCAGCAACGGATGCCCCTTCTAGAGCGCCCAAACTTCCTCGAAACCGTACGTTCATCCTTCGCAGCCTCGTCAACGAATATCAGCATGTTGGCATCGGGTACTTCGTCAGCAATCCTGTTCATATATAGTGCGCGCAATAAGTCGTTCCGTTCGTAGGCATGGGCAGAGATGGTCTTGCGGGTTACACCGAGGTGATGGAGAGCACGGGAGAGGGTCGGAAGAGTTGTATGGACATTGCGCTTGAGCTGGAGTTCATCCTGTAACTCGTCAAGGTATACGGATGGACGATGACTGACAATAGCGGAAATAAAGGCGAGATCAGCAGGACTAAGCACACGAGGACGGCCCACTACACACGAGTAGGTGTGGGGATTGGAGGTGCTACCACTGCACTGATAGCGGTTGAGGACTTCGTAAACGGTGGATTTTTTGATGCCGAGGAGATGACAGATCCTCTTGACAGGATACCCTTCATGATGAAGGACGGGAATGCGAGCCTTCAGGTCGTCTGAGATGCCTCGTCGTGGCATGAACAATGAGTGTGTTTGATCAGTCATGGGAAACGAAAATTGCGTTCAACAATCTGTGATAAGCTAGTCAAAAGTATTGCTAATGACTACAAATTCTAACTAGGGCTACCTCCGGGGTCCTCACCGGCAAACCCCGCCACGCGAGTTTTGATTTTTGGATTTTCCGCGAACTTTTGAAAACAGCTGTAAGCAATGGTAAGTATAGTTGATACCCATAGATCATTCTAACATCTTATGCTACCCCTGCAGGTTCACATGGTGTTATATTAGGCTATGAATCTAGTGCATGATCGTCTGATCATCCCAATGACAGGACAGACCAATGTCATCTGCTCAATATCATGCTGTCAAATTTTTTATTTTATTTTTCCAGGACTTGGAGACATGGTGTGCAGCTCAGGACTCTCTGTGTTGACAATTTACCAACAGCATGGAAAACTATGTTTTCACTTTCCCTCCAGTCTCCTTTGACTCTTCCAGTGATTTCACCTCATCAGCAAACCAGACATTTCCCCCCCAGCTTTCCAGTGCTCCCAGGACTTTTGAAAAATGATTCCAGACCTCCCAGACCCTCCAACCCTCCAGGTGCACAGCCACAGTGAGAACAAAAGTTGTAGCCCATGATCACAGGACCATGGGAATATGATTACCTCAGCAATATCTCCTTTTTGGGGTGAGATATTTGCAAAGTTCAGTTGGAGTCACAGTTTGTCAAAAACAAAAAGTGGCTGTACAGTGATGATGTCATAACAAAAGTTGTAGGGCTGGATCACAGGATCATGGGAATATGCTTATCTCATTGATATGCCCAAAAATGGGTGAGAAAAATGCAAAATACCAAAAAAATTGGACATCTCAAAAATTAAATTTCAAAGATGTCATAATAAAAGTTGTAGTGCCTGACTAGAGGACCCCAGAGGTATGCCTATCCCATCCATACCTGCAAAAATGGTTGAGATACAGGCAAAATACAATTAGTGTAGTGTAGTGTACATTTTATTACCAAAAGTGTAGTGTTGTGGCGCATTTTTGATTACCTAATGAGTGTAGTAAACTCTGCTTCTTTGACTACCAAATAAGTGTAGTGTTGATTAGTAATTGACTAGCAAAGCATAGTGTAGACTATTGATTAACAAAAGTGTAGTAGAGTCCGCTTTTTTGACTACCAAATAAGTGTAGTGTTGATTAGTAATTGATTAGCAAAGTGTAGTGTAGACTATTGATTAGCACAAGTGTAGTAAAGTCCGCTTTTTTGACTACCAAGTAAGTGTTGTGTTTGATTAGTAAAGTGTAGTGTAGATTTGTATTACCAAAAATGTAGTAAAGTCCGCATTTTTGACTACCAAATAAGTGTAGTGGTTGATTAGTAATTGACTAGCAAAGTGTAGGGTAGACTATTGATTAGCAAAAGTAGTAAACTCCGCACTTTTGACTACCTAATAAGTGTAGTGCTTTGACTAGTAAAGTGTAGTGTAGATTTGTATTACCAAAAGTGTAGTAAACTCCGCTTTTTTGACTACCAAATAAGTGTTGTGTTTGATTAGTAAAGTGTAGTGTAGACTATTGATTAGCAAAAGTGTAGTAAAGTCCGCATTTTTGACTACCAAATAAGTGTAGTGGTTGATTAGTAATTGACTAGCAAAGTGTAGTAAACTCCACTTTTTTGACTACCAAATAAGTGTAGTGTCTTGTAGTGTTTGATTAGCAAAGTGTAGTGTACATTTGGATTACCAAAAGTGTAGTGTTGTGGCGCATTTTTGACTACCAAATAAGTGTAGTGTTTTGTAGTGTTTCATTAGCAAAGTGTTGTGTAGACTATTGATCAGCAAATGTGTAGTAAAGTCCGCTTTTTTGACTACCAAGTAAGTGTAGTGTTTTGTAGTGTTTGATTAGGAAAGTGTTGTGTAGACTTTTGATTAGCAAAGTGTAGTGTACATTTGTATTACCAAAAGTGTAGTGTTGTGGCGCATTTTTGATTACCAAGTAAGTGTAGTGTTGTGTAGTTTTTGATTAGCAAAGTGTTGTGTAGATGTGTATTACCAAAAGTGTAGTAAACTCCGCATTTTTGACTACCAAATAAGTGTAGTGTTTTGTAGTGTTTGATTAGCAAAGTGTAGTGTAGATGTGTATTACCAAAAGTGTAGTAAAAGTCCGCTTTTTTGACTACCAAATAAGTGTAGTGTTTTGTAGTGTTTTGATTAGCAAAGTGTAGTGTAGATGTGTATTATCAAAAGTGTAGTGAAGTCCGCTTTTTTGACTACCAAATAAGTGTAGTGTTGATTAGTGTTTGAGTAGTTAAATGTTGTGTACACTTTTGATACCAAAAGTGTAGTAAAAGTTCGCTTTTTTGACTACCAAAAAAGCGTAGTGTTGATTAGTGTTTGACTAGTGAAATGTTGTTTACACTTTTGATTACCAAATGTGTAGTAAAAGTTCGCTTTTTTGACTACCAAAAAAAGCATAGTGTTGATTAGTGTTTGAGTAGTTAAATGTTGTGTACACTTTTGATTACCAAAAGTGTAGTAGAGTCTGCTTTTTTGACTACCAAATATTTGTAGTGTGACTAGGAAATGTACAGTAGTATTGATTAGCAAAAAAGCGTAGTCATCATTAGGATTGTTGTGTAGTGGGCACAGCCACTAATGCCTCGAAATTTTGCAAAGTCACAAAAATACCCCAAAACGCGATATAGTGGACACTAAAACTCACGCCTTTCGCGCAAGCGGCCAAAGCCGACCAAACAAAGGCCAATTCCTACTATGGGGTAGTGTATGCCATTAGCCCACTACTACCACGCATTTGATTACCAAAAAGTGTAGTGGTATTAGAAAAAAGTGTAGTAGTAGTACCAAAAAGCGTAGTAGTATTAGCAAACAGGGTAGTAGTATTAGCAAAAAGCGTAGTACTATTAGTAAAAAGTGTAGTAGGTAGTGTTAATAGCAAAAAAGTGTAGTTGTATTAGGCTATTATGTGGTAGTACTTGAATTTGAATATATTACTACTTTTGATTTGATTTCTGTGTGACTGAGTTCCTATTAGCTTGAAAGTGTAGTGGGATTAGGAAAAAAGCGTAGTAGTGTTATTAGCAAAAAATGGTAGTGGGATTAGGAAAAAAGCGTAGTAGTGGTATTAGGAAAAAACAGTAGTGGGATTAGGAAAAAATGGTAGTGGGATTAGGGAAAAAGCGTAGTAGTTGTATTAGCAAAAAATGGTAGTGGGATTAGCAAAAAAGCGTAGTAGTTGTATTAGCAAAAAATGGTAGTGGGATTAGCAAAAAAGCGTAGTAGTTGTATTAGCAAAAAACGGTAGTGGGATTAGCACAAAAGTGTAGTAGTGGTATTAGCAAAAAATGGTAGTGGGACTAGCAAAAAAGCGTAGTAGTGGTATTAGCAAAAAATGGTAGTGGCATTAGCAAAAAAGCATAGTAAAAGTATGGACAGAGGTGATGGGCTGGGATTCTGGGAACTCTGGAACCCTGTCTGGCCAGTCCTGGCCAGAGGGGGACCTTTCTGGGTGAGCTGGGAGTCTGGCCAGCTCTGGCCAGTTCTGGCCAGGTGATGTCTAGTTTGCTGATGAACAATACTACACCATATCCAGTCGCTTAACTACTCTGAGCACCATTTATATTTGGACATTGCAGGAGCAGCTGAAGTATGGTAGGTTCTACGAGATGGGTTCATCCCAACAAGGAAACTATAGGGTGTCTCAAAGTTCACTAAAGTAAAGCTATAACATGGATTTCCAATGTTCACAAATCTTTCTTTTAAGTGCTGACTGATTTTTTGGTTATTACCATATATAGAAGACCCTATTATCTTGATCTACGGAAGTGCCGAGTATAGCCTTCACCTTCTCCATGATGCCATGCCTGAGCGACCAGCAAATGCTGTTAAGCAACCTTGCCAGCGCCCGCCTGGACCTCCAGGTTGCGCGGTATCAAGACCTCATCTGCACTGCTGTTGATTTACTAGACCCCTGTGATAGTGACCTCGACACCGACTCCCAGCTTTCCGACTCTGTTTCCAACACAAGTGACATGTCTCTCAAGTCTTTGATTTCTGACTATACACTGGACAGCTTTCTCTCTTTACTCCAAACATCCATCAGCAAACTAGACATCACCTGGCCAGACTCCCAGCTCACCCAGAAAGGTCCCCCTCTGGCCAGGACTGGCCAGACAGGGTTCCAGAGTTCCCAGAATCCCAGCCCATCACCTCTGTCCATACTTTTACTATGCTTTTTTGCTAATGCCACTACCATTTTTTGCTAATACCACTACTACGCTTTTTTGCTAGTCCCACTACCATTTTTTGCTAATACCACTACTACACTTTTGTGCTAATCCCACTACCGTTTTTTGCTAATACAACTACTACGCTTTTTTGCTAATCCCACTACCATTTTTTGCTAATACAAATACTACGCTTTTTTGCTAATCCCACTATGCTTTCACACTAATAGGACTATCACTCCATCACACAGAAATCAAATCAAAGTAGTAATATATTCAAATCCAAGTACTACCACATGATAACCTAATAGTACTATGCTTTTTTGCTAATAACACTACCTGCTACACTTTCCTAATACTACTATCTACTACCCTTTCTCCTAATACTACTACCTACTACACTTTTTCCTAATACCACTAGTACATACTACGCTTTTTCCTAATACCACTACGCTTTTTTGCTAATACTACTACCTACTATGCTTTTTCCTAATACTACTACGCTTTTTTGCTAATACTACTACCCACTACTACACTTTCTCGCTAATGAAATAGTTGGTAGTAGTGGACTAATAGCATACCCCCCCCCATGGCAGGAATTGGGCTTTGTTTGGTTGGCTTTGGCTGCTTGCGCAGAAGGCATGAGTTTTGGTGTCCACTATATTGCATTTTGGGGTATTTTTGTGACTTTGCAAAATTTCGAGCTATTAGTGGCTGTGCCAACTACACAACAAAGCTAATCATGACTACGCTTTTTTGCTAATCAACACTACACTACAATGCCTAGTCCCACTACAAATATTTGGTAGTCAAAAAAGCGGCACAACACTACACTTTTGGTAGTACAAATGCACACTACACATTGCTAATCAAACATTACAAAAACACTACACTTTTGGTAATACAAATATCTACACTACACTTGGCTAATCAAGCACTACAAAACACTGCACTTTGCTAATCAAACACTACAAAACACTACACTTATTTGGTAGTCAAAAATGCGCCACAACACTACACTTTTGGTAATCCAAATGTACACTACACTTTGCTAATCAAACACTACAAGACACTACACTTATTTGGTAGTCAAAAAAGTGGAGTTTACTACACTTTGCTAGTCAATTACTAATCAACCACTACACTTATTTGGTAGTCAAAAAAGCGGACTTTACTACACTTTTGCTAATCAATAGTCTACACTACACTTTGCTAGTCAATTACTAATCAACACTACACTTATTTGGTAGTCAAAGAAGCAGAGTTTACTACACTCATTAGGTAATCAAAAATGCGCCACAACACTACACTTTTGGTAATAAAATGTACACTACACTACACTAATTGTATTTTGCCTGTATCTCAACCATTTTTGCAGGTATGGATGGGATAGGCATACCTCTGGGGTCCTCTAGTCAGGCACTACAACTTTTATTATGACATCTTTGAAATTTAATTTTTGAGATGTCCAATTTTTTTGGTATTTTGCATTTTTCTCACCCATTTTTGGGCATATCAATGAGATAAGCATATTCCCATGATCCTGTGATCCAGCCCTACAACTTTTGTTATGACATCATCACTGTACAGCCACTTTTTGTTTTTGACAAACTGTGACTCCAACTGAACTTTGCAAATATCTCACCCCAAAAAGGAGATATTGCTGAGGTAATCATATTCCCATGGTCCTGTGATCATGGGCTACAACTTTTGTTCTCACTGTGGCTGTGCACCTGGAGGGTTGGAGGGTCTGGGAGGTCTGGAATCATTTTTCAAAAGTCCTGGGAGCACTGGAAAGCTGGGGGGGAAACATCTGGTTTGCTGATGTTGTACACTATGGTCACAAAATTTTTTAGAGTTTACATTCGGCATGAGTCTGGCAGGCCATTGTGGAGCTTGAATGATGTCTGCTCACTATCCAACATCTCCACGATGGTCCATACACCTCACAAGGAGGCGATCCATCCAAGGGTCACTCATGGCCTCAGGAAGTACATCCCATGGTCTCTCTGTGAGGAGCTCACCTTGGTGAGGTGCCAGATCAAGGGGGAATAGGGGTAGGGGATTGAGGGGGATCGTGGATGCGATGGATAGCTCAATTCCCATCAAAGGGCTCTTGAGAGGTATGGCTAGTACCAGAGGATATGCTAACCATGTGGGTGGTTGGGGAGGAAGGGGGGACATTCCAGTCACTGGCGAAAATCTGCTTGGTAGGGTTCTGCCAGTTCAATGGGACGCCACTTGCACCAACCAGCTTGTTACCTGGCTACTTACTCATGCTGCTGATCGTCACATCCTATTCCACAACAAGAACACTGGGGAATCCTCATGTGCACCACCAGCAGCCCTTGGTGACAAGCCCTCTGGCCGCAACAAAAAGGAAGTTCATCTCACCATTGCAAGTCATATCTTTGCAAATGATCCTGTCTATGGTGGACAGTGGGCTGCAAACTTGGAGAGATTTCAAGTGTCTGTCATGAATCGTCTTGTAAGGTAAGCATTCTGCAATTTTATGTTCCCAACAGTAGTACTAACTCTGGAAAGCTTGAAAGACAAATATCATGAGCATGCAAAGAGACTTAATCAGATGGGTGCAGGCATTGCACCAGGGACAGATAACCTCCATGGTAAGCATTCTCAAGTATGGCAGTAGATGAATGCTTATAACACTCGTAGAAACAATCATAAATTCGTTCTCTCATTTCAAGGATCTTGACTTGATTTGGAGGGGAAACCCTTCCTTCGATGCCAGGCTGTTTACATCCAATCAACAAACAAACCATGCTGAAGATATGCTTTCACTTGTGTGGAGAGGTGCCACATGCCCTGGCAATGACATGTTCACTGCGAAGAGTAGTGAACCAACAGCACCACAAGTAAATCTTCCTGCCAACAATTGAGGTGACGATGGTACTGTGCCCTGGAGTGACTACAGTTATGGTGGGATGGGTGAGGATGTCAGACAGGAGGGAGAGCACATGGGGGAATATGACTTACATGTTGATGTTGGGGGGACTTTGTATGAGAGGGACTATGACATTCAAGCTGATGCTGGGGGGACTTTTGACAATGACTCAGAGATGCATGAAGAGTACAGGGATGACCCAGGTTACCCTGCAGGTGTTCGAACATGGGTACATGCTTGCCAGGCAATTTGTTGTCTTTCTTACACTTGTTAGCAGGAAGCTGTTCCCACTGGTGTGCAGGTCGGCGCCACTTCCCAGATGAAGCACCACACTATGTCATGGGACTCATGGGATTCCTTCAAATTTGCAGAACCATCATACCATCACACCACTCCTGCACCCACTTCCAGTAGTGTCCCAACAACTGTCAGCTCACACTCTTGTCACTGCTTCCTGTCCCCTTACTCCCAATCATCAGAAACAAGTCTTACAAGGGGTTGCAAGTAGTGTTGCCCAGGCCCAGCTTGGCTTGAAAGCCATGGCTTGGGCCTGGCTTTTGAGGGCTCATGGCCCAAGAAATGTCAGGCTGAGCTGTGAGCCATGCCAAGCCCTATATGGGGGCTCGGCCTGGCCTCAGGCCCTGGCCTGAACAAGAAGTGGGTGCAAAAAAAATTACAAGTACATACATGTAGTTACAGGTTGTCATATATACTATTCAAGAGCCCCCTTCAACTGGTACTCAAGCCTTGAGAAGCCAGAGGCATGACTCGGGGCTGAGGGAGATAACTCAGTGGGTGGGGGAGAGAGGAGGTCGTCGAATGATAACCACTGACGCAACCGATATGAAACTGGGTGAAATGGTAGAGGGGAACATGGAGAATATGTAGAAAAAACAATTGACTGAATCCACGCACCCAGTCCTGAGATATTGGCAAAATTGTTCAGATATACCTCCATCCACAATAATCTGAATTCCTCTGCACTGGCTGTGCTGATCATAACGCAATGTACACCGTTCGAAAGCGTGGATTGACTAGTATGAAACCTCAGAAAAGCAAGAGGCCTGAATGGAAAATGACAGAGATACAGTAGTTGCAAGTCATGAGGCAAGGGGATGGGGAAGAAGGGGAGGCTGCTGAGTGACAACCACTTGGGAAATTTATATGAAACTGCCTGTGATGAGAGGAGACACCTGGGAGGACAGGGAGAAAAAGAAACCGTACTGATTGGCCAATCCAGTCCTGAGATATCCACCAACTCACCTCCCACCCCCTCCCTACACCAAAATGCAAATATCTCTTGAATGGTTGACCTGGAAGCACTGCAAGAGACACCTATTGGAAGCACTCTGTGAGTAGTACACAGCTGCGAATTTGTGAGAGATTTGGACAGACTACAGAAGAGTTATCACATATGCAATCTTGGGGTCAAGAGGTGAAGGCCAGGTACTCATTAGCTTTGAACTTGTCAAGCCTAGAAAACATGGGGTATCAATGTTACAGATAGAAAGTAGTTTCCCAGTACCCATCCTGTTAGTAAACCAAGTAGTTGAACACATTGGGAGTGCAAGACAGACGTGTCATGATGACATGTCTGTCTGAATGAGTCTGCAGCACAGCCACCAAGCTGTGGCCTCAGGCTGCAGCTTGCAGCTTTCAAAAAGTCAGGCCAGGCCCTGGGCCCCCACAGGCCATCCTCATGGCTCAGCTCAGCTCAGCCTAGGAGGGCCTGGCCTGGCTCAGCTCAGGGCTTGAGGCTGGGCCCAGCACAACACTAGTTGCAAGTCATCAGCAGGATGTGCCAAGACCAATATGCAAGAACAACTTGACAGCCTCAGGCATGAGACTGAGTCACTCAGAGGGGAACAGGTATCCAGTGGATCGAACAAGTATGAGTATGCCATCCATTTGAAGGAGCTTGTGCATCAACAGGAGGAGGCTATCCACCAGCAGCATGAAGCTGAGCTTAACCACAAGCGCCATCAGGAGTCTAAGCAACTCGAAATTGAGCTTACGACTACACAAGCACAGCTCTTCAAGAAGCAGGCTGAAGCTCTTTGCCTACAAATACAACTGGCTGAAATCGAGGCAAGGAAGGGTGCTGGTAGTATGAGTGGCAATGCTGGTGTGTCTGAATGCAAGGGAGCCTTGTAGGTTATCCCACAAAAATCATATCACATTATTTTTTGCTGTCAAAATCTTGTGTACTCGCAGTGTTGTAAATGTAGACCACTTCTATGAATTTTTGTCTGTGTAATCTGCTACTTGGTTGTATCAGTGTGATATCAGTGTGAGCAGACTCTAAGTAGATCCCCCATTAACCCCATGCAGTGGCACTGCCCAGGTGAGCCTGAGACTTCACCTACCACCACATTTTCCTCATTCTGCCTCTTGAACTGCAGGCCCTCACAAAGAGCCCAGTCCATCGTTGATGCCTCACCTCACTTCCCTTTCTCAAAATGGACGATCATGTTGTGCAGGATCAAGCAGCACTCCACCCAATATATCATGACATACAAGTCCTGCTTGCTCTGGATCTGCAAGCATAGCTCTTGCAGTGACTGGAACCGACCTTTAAGGGCCGCAAATACATGTTCTACCTGAACACAAACCTTCAAGTAAGTACATGGTCAGTTGGACTGTGCTTTATCCAATGCAAGTGACAGACTTTGGATAGGTACCAGTTGTATATACTCTGTTGTCACAACAGGCTCCCCCCTCTCAGTCTCTTGAAAGGTGACAAGCACCATGGCTCTAAGAGCCAGTTCAAAAACAAAACTTCGGTGAATAATCCGTGTGAAAAACCCTGAGAAAAAACCGTGGGTCTCATCACATAAGCAAGTGCATTCAAGCGGAGCTCCGATTGCCTTACTCTGATAACGACGTACACCCATTGGCTCTCATATGGCTGATGAGTCACTCTACACTGGTGCAGAGGCCGAGGCAGGTACGATATCAGGGGCCGATGAAGATATCGAAGATGATGCAGCTGACGAGGAATGCGATCGGCTTATCCTTGTTGGCATACTCGCTCAGTACCAACTCAATCTCGAGACAATCACTGCTGTCACATTCGACGTTCTTCGAGAAATCATATGGGCTGCCCAGTGAGCTGAACGCATACCATACCACACCTCCATCCTATCTGGCGCCGGATGGGTCTCGGAACTCTTGAATGGCCACCCAGAAAGGATCTGTATGGAGCTCGCCATTCACAAGCACATTTTCAAAATTCTTCTCCATGAGCTCGAGCAGAATGGGCACACCCATTCAAAGAATGTCTCCCTCGAGGAGCAGCTGGCCGTCTTTCTGTACATGTGTGTGATGGGTTTGTCAATCAGACACATCAGCAAACGGTTCCAGCGGTCGAATGGCACTATTTCCAAGTGAGTTCTTTGGATTGCTCTCGTATATGTAACCGACGGTGATAAACAGATATTTCAAGAAAATTTTATATGCATTTTCATCGCCTGGAATATATGCCAGATACATACGGCTACCCTGCGAAGATGATCCCGTCCATCCCACCATCCTCAATGATCCAAAATTCTATCCTTTTTTTAGAGACACTCTCGGCGCAATCGACAGAACGCATATCGTGTGTGTCCCGGCCACTGATGAATGGGACGTGTCACGAAACAGGAAAGGTTTCACCTCGCAGAATTGCTTGGTGTGTTGCAACTTCGATATGGAATTTACCTATGTGCTTAGCGGTTGGGAGGGTTCGAAAGCGGACACGTCGGTATACCACAGCGCTCGGATGATGGATTTCAGGATACCTAGCGGGAAGTATTATCTTGCTGACACTAGATTTCCGAGCTGTCTGGAACTGTTAGTCCCATACCACAGGCAATGCTATCATCTGGTGGAGTGGGGTCGTGCGCAAGTATGGTATGTATATTTTTTCCTCTCCACGTATTTTCGCTTACACTATGGCTTTCCAGGCCTCAAAACCCGCAAGAGTGCTACAACCTACGTCATGCCCAGCTTCGTAATGTCGTTGAACACATCATCGGCATGCTGAAGCACCACTTCCGGATTCTTGTCGTCCCTCCCGAATACTCTATGAGTATCCAAGCTTGGCTGCTCGCATCCCACCCACGTTGTGCTGTATCCACAATATTATCCGTAAGTGGGACCCTACCGAAATCAAGGATACCGAAGATGCTGTGGCCTCGATGCCCAGTGCACCAGCGGATACAGTAGGTGATCTTGTGCAAGGCGTCCCAACCTCTGCAGACTGTAGTGCAATGTCCGCCTTGCAGGATAGAATTGCAGGCGAGATATGGGTGAGCTATGCTGCAGAGCGGATGTGCAGGGGGGAGCCGATTCTCAATTAGTTTTTGTCATGCATACCATCATACTGCTTTCATCATGTACTTCTTAGTTATCAATCTGCCATTTGCTTTCGATGTTCGTTCGATATACAAAGCGAGAGTGATATTTCATTGGTGGTGAAGAGTTGGATTAAATAGAGTCAGGGGATGAGCAGAGATCTGAGGGAGGAATTCTTCCAGAGGGGCTTCTATAGCCTGGAGAGACTGTCTAGAGATGTCTGATGCTGTCTGATGCTGTCTGAACACGACTGAAGGCAACTCGAGGCCTTCTTGAACCCGAACTCGAAACTCGAAACTCTCAAAACTCTTGGAACACAACTTGTTATTTGTTGTTAGAAAGGTAAGTACATGCTGGGTAATAAAAATGGCTGACTAAGCAATAAAACCTCGCACTAAAGTAATAAACATATAATAACTGGAAACGCAAGTTAAAATATGAGAAACAAAGAATAAAAACAAAACCCCCTGGTAGGGAAAAACCATTCCCTACAGTGGAAGGACAAAATATACGAAAGGTGCATAAAAAAAAAAACTACATAGACAGCTTCGCCTTTTCAACCCCATGCCTGATCCAACGATGTCGAGCAGCGACCAGGTCAGGGTCATCCATTAGTTGTAAGTATCTGTCTGCATAACCACCATTGTCTTGGAAAAGCTGGAAGATAAGTACGAGTTCATTGGCTGAAACCATATCCTTGTCCATCTCCAACAGCTTCTGCCTTGCTTGGTGAACAACCAAGTCCGGAGGTGGATGGCTAGTCTTGTTGTCCTTAGTCTTCATTTCGAGGACAGATACTAACCTGCACACGAAACTACTGTTATCTTAAACAGTCTCGCACAGATTCCCAAACTTTTCGATCTGATCGTCCAGTGCTGTCATCTTCCCCGCACGTCGCTTTCGAGCTGACGATGTACTTGTAGGCACAATGGACATCACACCCAATATGACGGAATTGTCCTCGTCATCTGCTCTTCGCTTCTGACTATTCTCCATATGAGTGGATATGCTGGAGGAAGGTTTGATAGAGCTGATGTTTGAAGGGGCAACTGAAGAAGGTACAGAAGGGGGAGCAAATGATGTTGGTGTACGGGAATGGCTGAGGTCCGATTGCCAGTTGAAGGTGACGTCGGTAGAAGCAGAGACGGTGGAGGGAGGATTGGCAGTACCAACAGATGATGTGGGATATGATGGCATGATGGGGTGAGAGAAACTTGCAGGGGTGACGGGAGACATGAAACTTGCTGAGGTGATGGGGTGAGCGAAGGTTGCACGGGTCCCATCGATACCAGCAGAGGGGCCTGCAGAGGAGTGGATGACTTGATCGGCAGATCACTGAAACAGAGGGAAGGGGGTTACCCGATCACTCGCTGGGAATCCAACATTGGCGCCAGGTATACCACCACTCATACCAGGATCCACCTGCATCGTATGAGAACTGTTCCACGCAGCAGATGAAAGCCCTACCATGCCCACACTCTCTTCTTGACTCAGGCTCTCGCTAGTGGTAGTGTCTATGCTGTGACGATCCTCCGGTTCTGATGTACTGATAGTTAATGCAGAGAAGCAGTTGAGGCCCTTGGCTTTCAAAGGCATTATCTCTTTCATCTTGTCGTAATACAGCCAGCCTTTGTTTCGAAAGGGGGCCGCATCCTTGTATTGCTTTCAAAGTGACTGTTAGCCCAACGACCTTGCATGCTTATTGAGACATGCCCTGACAAAAGCATTCCATAATTGCTCGTTTTCAATCCCGATGTTAGCCCCCGACTTCAGGGAGTATGCGAACCCTGATCTGCTGCAGAGCTGATCTACAGCATCGTATGTCTTTCTGAGCTATATAAGATATCAGCCAATCGCTTAGTTAACTAGCCAGATCAACTATGCACCCTCTTCCATTTATCCTTGCACGCTTTAGCAGTCTTAGGTGCCCCCTTACTTGGATTTCCGAGATGCGCAGCAGCAGTGTTCCAAAATGTAGCCTTGAAATTCAAACCCTCGCCAGCCAATGCCTTGTGAGCGACTACAAGATTGAGAAGGGTGATAGTGTCAGCTTCTGACCACGACACCTGCACGCTGCCTGCTTGAGAGGATGGCAATGTCCTCTTGGTGGGTGACTGCGCAGATATTCGAGGCATAATGAGGACAGTGGTGAAGGGAAAAGCATATGTGATGCCCTGGGTGGTGACAGCTGGAGCTTGGTCCCAGCTCCACCTGAATGCACTTGCTTATGTGATGAGACCCATGGTTTTTTCTCGGGGTTTTTCACACAGATTATTCACTGAAGTTTTGTTTTTGAACTGGCTCTAATGGATATGCACTGTCAGCCCACACCCAGTGCTCAGCAGGAAGAACCGACTTGTGTTCATGTGCAAGCCGTGTAGCCTGGAATGCATATGCATCGTGAATGCTCCCCAGATGGCCAAGTCCATAGTTGACTATTTGGAGGTTGTGTGTCATGACAACAAGCTATAGTTACCAGTAAGTCATGTTCTGCACTGGCTTGTTATCACTGACCTGACAGTTCAAAGAATAATTACACTTTCTGTCATAGAAGGTCTCCCCATATATACTTGGCTTTGACATTAGCTTTATGGCCAATCCATCTGCTGCAAAGACCCTGTTTTGCCATGCTGCACACATTCACCCCTCAACAAACTCTCTCACCTTGTCCATCTCAATATCATCAATGTTCAGGAAGAAAATGAAATTGTCATGCTGATCGAGCAGTGCGATCATAATGCAGTGAGTGCAGTTGATTACAGACCTGATGCTGACTCCAGCCCATTGTCTCACATCCTCAGGTGAGATCGCATTCCCATAGTGCCCTGCACGGTTCAGGAATATTGCCAGTTGCAATGCAACTGGCAGCTGACAATTAGGTGAGTTATTCTGGAAGATCAGATGACCGCTAATAGAATCCAGAATAAAGTCGAATGTATCTGGACTGATGTGCAACTTTTTGCGAAACAGGTCTGGCCAGTGGTCAGTGAACTCAGGCAATAACTGTATTTGGGGGGCATGCATCAAATGTATGGCTGGCTTGAACAACACTTGTGCTGTGCAGACTTCATCACAAAGTGCCTCAATGGCACTGAGGAGCCATTCGAAGTGTGTGTCCCTGTCAACAACAGAAGAATCTGAAGAGGACTCCAGCATGTTGCCAGAGTTGGACAGGCATGGCGATGGGGGAGTCAGAGGTGTAATTATGATTGGGCTCTCAACATTTGACTTGGAGGCTTCATTGTCCAACCCCAGTGCATTCTTGATCTGAGCAATAGCAACCTTCACAGCAATCTCATCAAGTTCAAGCAGTACCTGCTTCCTTTTTGACTGGTGGGGCATATCAGGGTATGGCAAGATAGATTGAGTCTTTGAATTCAAATGATAGATAAAAACTGGCTACTACTATCTCTACTTCCATATGTATTGCGATTCGTAGCTTCGCTCTAGAGCTATGTACTGTAGCTGTGCTTGCAATCCACCGTCAGAGCTTAAAAAAGGGGGCCTCTATTTTTGCAAGACCGGAAAACTCATAGCTAGGAATTGGTGGCATCATAGCCAACCATAGCCAGTCGCTTAGCTACTCTGAGTGCCATTATAGATTAACCTTCTTTTCCTGATTCATGTAGGTACCCACAAGCAGACTTTTTAACCATTGATCCGAGCTCCTTATGAGCATTGCGTGAACATCCTACAATTAACTACCCAGCAGTGCAGTATTGCAAGCCTCCTTTGAGGGTTCTGAGCGCCTCACATGAACTACCCCGCACACAAGTACAAAGCCATCCCCTAGTATGGCACTATCATTCCAAAATTTATCTGGGGATGCTTGAAGAACACATTGGGCTATTATGTTCAACCTAGATAATGTGTTATACACATGTTATGATCACAATTGTTTTCAATCTTATTCTTGCCACAGTAAAAAGTTCAACGACTCTAGTTGGCAACACTAGTATGGCTATGGAACATACATGAATGTAATTGATTTTTTTTTTTCACAGGGGAAGGGAGTGGCAAGGGGTAAAGAATGGGGCATTTGGTCAATTTGAGTTAAATCTATGTGTGGCATCAGGAGGCTGAAATGAAAAAAGAAGAATGGATGTACCCTGAGGTGCAGATTGAGTTTAGATGTGATTGTTTTCCCTGTCGGAAAAAAGTTTGGCCCATTGCAATGACATGTGATTTTCACGTGATGAGAATGTGATTGCGATCAGATTATCTTGATTGGTCAGAGTTGTGACTGTATTGCCACACAATTGTAGTGGATTTGCCATGTGTATACCTTGTGTATACCTTGTGTATATCTTTCCTCATCTTCTACTGTCACATTTCACCTCTCCCCATCACTTCACTCCCTGTCTATATTGTTCTGTCTGTTCCATCTGTAATTGCCAAGTATGCCTGCAGAAAAGCAAACTGTAACCTGTGAATCATGTGGAAAAGTTTTCAAGTTGACCAGGTATGGTCCTCATTGCAAATCATGTATCAAAAGAGCTCGCAGGGAGAAGGAGGATAATGCATACTTGGTCTTACTGCATCGAGGTAAGCATCATTACTTTGTTGATTTCATTTTACTCTCATCTTACAGTTTGCAGCCAGCTTGAGTGGCTCTCAGCAGCTGTCCAGGGTTGACAATCCTGACTTTGCCACCCAGCCAAGTGCTGGTGCAGGTCCACAACAAGGTAAGGCCAATACAGTTCACCAGTTTTCCAAAAATTGATCTCACCCATTACAGATATCAATGAATTTTGGTCCATGCCTGCTGAAGTTGACCCACACATGGACGTAGCTGATGAAGCAAATGGTACATACTGTACATTTACACAATGATGACCAAACAATCACCCACTGCAGGTGTCGATATCAACTCTAATAACATTGATGATATTCTTATCGAATACCATCCATCTGCTGGATGGCCATCTGAAAAGATTCCATTTGTTGAATTTGTGCGGGGTCACAGACCAAAAGCCTACAAACCTGACACTTCCACCAACCCTTGGTATCCATTTTGATCTCGTCTCAACTTTGAATTTGCAGAGCTGGTTCTCGAAGCTGCTCTTAGCAAGGAACAAATCAATTGTTTTCTCAAGTTAATAAAATCAGCCCACTGTGGAAGTGATCCATTTACACTAAATGAATACAGCAATCTTCCCACCACATGACAGCAGTAAGTGGGTTTCTAACTAATTCCATAGTACCATCTAATCACAATCAGTCTAGTTCAAGAAGGAGATAGTCTGTATAGATGGTATAGATGGTGAACCTCATGAATTCCCCATGTATTATTGTCTGCTTATGGACTGGGCCACCGATCTCCTTAAACACCCTGGCATTGGCCTGCATTTTGTTTTTGATGCAGTGTGCCTTTTCAAGTTCAATGGTTCCACTTTTGTTCACTTCGTTGATGAACTGTGGACAGCTGCCAAGTTTTGGAATGTACAAGTACATACGTATACTATGCAGATTCCCAGAAACATATCATTTTCATGATGCTTTCAGAGTAGACTGCCTCCAGATGGGAAAGTCCTTCCATTTATTTTGTATGCTGACAAAGTGAAATTGTCTTCATTTGGGTGGCAGAAAGGATACCCTGTTGTCACACAGCTTGCTAACCTGCCAACTTGGATCTGGAATGGCGAAGGCATCAGAGGTGGTCGCATTGTTGGATGGCTGCCAATTGTACATTGTTTGCTTATCCCACTACTATCATCTTGACACACTTTCTCATAGGTAAGAGAAGATAAGGAACATTCCAGGAAACCTTGATTTGCAAACTTCAAGAATGCTGTCTGGCATCACTCCTTCAAGAAGCTCCTAGAAACAATCGAGAAAGAGTCACAGACAGGCTGCTGGGTAAACTGCTGGGATGGTATTGCATGCTGTTTTTGCCTGGTAGTACTCATTTTATATGCTGACTACGAAGAACAATGAGTCATAGTTAGATTGACCATCAATCATCTACTGATGTTCTTAATATTATCTAGGGCAGTCATGGCTCTTGTACATGGAGTCAAATCAAACTTCCCTTGCCCTGTATGCCTTATCCCTTGTGACAACATTTCAAAATTTCCTGCTCAATGTGAGCTTTGTACCAGCGACAATGTTGTAAAGGTGTTGCAGGAGGCACACTCACAGGAGACTGCTGAGAAAGGAGAGCAGATTTTGATATGGCAGGGCCTTTGTGATGTTGATGTGAGTTCCTCACATGTTTCACTCACTGGAGTACTTTAATCTTTGCTAGAATGCATTCTTGGTTGTTGCCAATATGGACGTTTATCATGCACTGTTGTGGGACTGGCTACATGCAAATTTTGCAGGAAAGTTTGGCAATCATTTGTGGTCAGAGCTTCTCAGGATCTTTGACAAGGGAGGTCATCAAGTCATGGCAAAGGTTGAGAAGAAGTAAGACCATTTCGCTCTGAATCACGCACTTGTTATCTACCTGCAGATGCACATATATTGATAAGTTACTAGTTTCAGTGTGATGCCCCGCTGGCATGGTCTGAATCATTTTGATGAGGCTCTCTCTGTATCGTACACTGATGGTCAAAAATTCGAGGATTTATCTAAGGTATGGTTATATCACAGTCTATTTAATATATGGCTATAAATCCCTGATGCAGGTAGTTGTGTTTGCATGTCATGATACTTTGTTACCTGTGGAGAAGGAGGGCTACCTCCTCCTCTGTTGTCTATGTGCTTATATTGAATTTGACCTCTATACAGTGTTCGAGTTACACATGATGCATATGCTTGCAGCAGGTTGGGAGGCACTCACAACCTTCAATACATTGATGCAGGTGAGTCCCTTCATGACAGCTTCAGTTTATACTGACTGGCTGTTTATGCTTCAGAAGTTTTCTGAGAAGACCAAGAATACTAAGAAGAATTGGAACTTCCCAAAGAACCACACATGTGCACATGCATTCAATGACATCGAAGTGAAGGGTGTCACTTGCAACTTCAGCACCAAGCCAAATGAGAAGATGCATGGGCCTTTGAAGGAGAAGTATCAAAGACATATGAACTTCAAGAATGTCGCTGATCAGGTGTACCAAGAATCATTATTAGGCTGATGTATTTCAATGTTTACATGCTAACAGATTCTTGACATCGATCATCTTGAGCTGGTTTCGGAATTCATCCATTGCAGAATCACTGACTATGATATGTATATCTCGAATGAGGAAATCATTGGCAATGACGACACTGAGCAGGAAGATTTCTTCCATGTCAAGTTAGGCAGTAAGACCAAGCATCTGTTGACTCTTGAAGCCGTCGAGCAGAGGAGTATAACTGATAAAGCATTCATTTGATTCCAGGCAAAACTCAATGAATTCCTCAATAGATACTTTACAGTTGTGGGGAAACCCCTTCCAGGTGGCAAGCCCATCCAGTTCCCACTGAATGCTGAAGTATCGTTTCTGTACTATTACTGTCATAAGCTCCCTAACCATTGATGAAGATTACAGAATACAAATATATCAGGGTTAATTTTGAGTCTGTTGTGGACTGGTGCCAGTACACAGACCATTTGGAGTGTAACCCTAATTTCCATGGGCACAGCTGCTATGATTGTGTTCTCATCAAAACCTAGCAACAAGACATCTTTGGCTGACTAATCTTCATGTTCCAGTGCATGGTCTGTGAGGAGACTTTTCCTTTAGCTCTCATACAACCATATGATGCCCTGACCTGGCCATGACTCATGAAGGACATTCATCTCAACTTGTGGAGAGTCTGTGAACAACCTTGTGAATCTGCCAAATTTTTTTCTGTTCAGTTGATCATCCATGGTGTGCTTCTATGCCCTGATCATACATGAATCGGTGACTACCTTGTTATCGATACTATTGATACTGACATGTTTCTTTGCCTGCAAACAATGCACAAGGCTGTTGGACACCACTGAGACAGTAAGTCATTCTCCAGCCTGTGAACCTCTTCACTTCTGCTTGCTCATCATTTTTCATCCAGCAGTTGATTTGCCACCTTCTTGCACCTGTCCCCACTGAAGTCTGTGTTCCCCCATTCACTGAGTTGAATATTTACTGTTGTTTTCCAGTTTAAGGCTTACCCTCCCTCTGTCCCTAATCAAAGTGTGGTTCCCATCTGTTTTCACAGGGATTGACCCATTCCCTACTTACATACTTTATAAGAAAGGTGGGTCTAAGTCCTGCTATACTCCCCACTATCTCACCTGTACTCTTCAAGGCTCGAATTTTGTCCCAGTTCTACAAAGTGAAAAAGGTGGGTCATCTCCATCTGTCACCAGCCTCTTTGGTGGCTTGCTTACACTTGATTTCACAGAGATTGGGCTGTTCCCTACTTACATAGGTGATGAAGAAGCTCTCTATTTGTCTTCACTCCTCAAGGTGCAGTTCCCATCTGATTTCACAGAGATTGGCCTGTTCCCTACTTACATACTTCATAAG
The DNA here is from genome assembly GCA_024613185.1 of Pisolithus microcarpus. Lineage (NCBI taxonomy): Eukaryota > Fungi > Basidiomycota > Agaricomycetes > Boletales > Pisolithaceae > Pisolithus > Pisolithus microcarpus. The sequence continues at coordinate 732,781 of JANFAI010000010.1, read as the reverse complement.
AATGGTGAGTCCAAGTTGCATTCTCCTCACATATCTCACCAGTACTCTTTAAGGCTCGAGTTTTGTCCCAGTTTTACAGAGCCAAAAAGGTGGCTCATCTCCGCTTGTCACCAGCCTTTGTGGTGGCCTGCTTGCACTCGATTTCATAGGGACTGGGCTGTTCCCTATCTACATAGGTGATGAAGAAGACTCTTCATAGCTCCATCCATCATCGCTACTCGAGGTGTGCTCCCCATCTCATTTCACAGAGATTGGGCCATTCCCTACTTACATAGGTGACAAAGAGGATGACTCTCCATAGCTCCATCCATCTTTGCTACTTGAGGTGCACTCCCCATCTGATTCCACAGAGATTGGGCCATTCCCTACTTACATTGGTGATGAGGATGACTCTCCATCTGTCTTCACTACTCATGCTGCACTTCCCATCTCATTTCACAGATTTTGGGCCGTTCCCTACTTACATAGGTGATGAAGAAGATGACTCTCCATAGCTCCATCTGTCTTTGCTACTCGAGGTGCGCTCCCCATGGATCCCTCAGGGATTGGGCCATTCCCTACTTACAGTGGCAACAAAGATGACTCTCCATCCATCTTTGCTACTCAAGGTACACTCCTCATCTGATTCCACAGAGATTGGGCCGTTCCCTACTTACATTGGTGACAAAGATGACTCTGTCCACCTTGCTACTCGAGGTGTGCTTTCCCATCTGATTTCACAGTGATTGGGCTGTTCCCTACTTACATTCTTCATAAGAATGGTGAGTCCAAGCCCTGTTCTCCCAACATATCTCACCAATACTTAGTCTTCAAGGGTCGAGTTTCATCCCAGTTTTACAAGGAAGTAATGTCTCTTTTTTTACACACTTGGCAAAATAGGTGGTTCATCTCTCTGTCACCAGCCCCTTTGGTGGCCCTCTTACACTCTATTTCACAGGGATAGGGCCATTCCCTACTTATGCTCTTCATAATATTGGTGAGTCATCTAAGTCCCATTCTCCTCCCCACATATCTTACCATCAATCTTTGCTAAGGTCCACATGTGTCCTACCCCCCATCGTATACCTCACCATCCCTACTACCTGCGAGTCCTCCCCCCTTCTTGCTCAATTAATGTTGACTTCACCAATTTCCTCTGTGCCTTATCAGCATCAAGGATCTCATCAGGTCACGATTTGTAAGTTCTCATATGCAGATGCTTAGAGTACTAATGAAACTAATCTGCTTTCTAGAGTGCAGACAAGTCCTCTGGTGTTGACGAAGATGTACTGAGCAATACCTCAATGACAGAGTCGAGTATGTTTGATGTGTATTATTTGGAGCTTCTCTATCATTGACTACTACTGATTAACTGACATGCAGTTTCCCCACCTACTTCAACGATGCTCAGTGGCAGACCACCAAGGACCTGGTCAGATTGCTAGCCCTGAGGTTCTTCGAGTCATCAATGAGCTGATGGCTGTGGCATGAGCATATGGCCTGAACCATGCTGAGTCGTCCGTGATCGCTGTGTACAATCTTGGTGGTGGTACATTTGATATTTCCATCTTGGAGATGCATAAGGGAGTCTTTGAGGTCAAGTCAACTAATGGAGACACCCACCTTGGTGGCAAGGACCTCAACATCTCTCATCAATCACATCCTTAACGAGGTCAGGGAGGGGTCCAGTATCAATTTCAGTCAGAACCACATGGCTATTCAGTGCATTTGTGAGGCTGCTGAAAAGGCCAAGGATTGAGCTGTTGGCTACAACCCAGACTGTTAGCATGCCCTTCCTTACTGTCGATGCAACCAGTCCCAAACACATCAACCTGAAGCTTAGTCGAGCCTAATTCGAGAACCCTACCAACCCCCTCATCTAACATACCATCAATCCATGCAAGAAGGCCTTGTCCGATGCTGGTGTGAAATCCAGCAAGGTGAACAAGGTTATCCTGGTGGGTGGTATGACCCATATGCCAAAGGTTGGGGAGACCATGAAATTGATTTTCAGCTGTGACCCCAGCAAAGGTGTCAACCCCAATGAAGCCATCGCTATTGGTGCTGCCATTTAGGGTGGCATTCTTGCAGGAAATGTCACTGACATTCTCCTTCTGGATGTGATGCCACCTTCTCTTGGTATCGACACTCTTGGCAGTATTATGACCAAACTTATCAACTGCAACACTACTATCCTGATGAAGAAGTCGCAAGTCTTCTCTACTGCTGCCGATGGTCAGACTGCCATCGAAGTCAAGATCTTCCAGGGTGAACGTGAGCTTGTCAGAGACAACAAGCTTCTCGGTAATTTCAACCTTGTTGGCATCCCTCCTGCCCCCAAGGGTGTCCCTCAGATCGAGATCACTTTCGATATCAATGCTGGTAAGTTTCTATATACACACTTCTGGATAGTAGTTTACTGACTGCTTGTAGATGGTATTGTCCATGTCAACACCAAGGATAAGGCAACCAGGAAGGACCAGTTGATGACCATTGCCTCCTCATTGGGTCTCAGCAACAAGGACATAGAGCACATGGTTGCTGATGCTGAGAAATATGCTGATGCAGACAAGGCACAACGGGAACTCATTGAGGAGCAAACAAGGGCAAATCAGTCTACATTGACACTGAGACTGTCACTGATATTCTGCCTCTGGATGTCACAACACTTCTCTCGGTATTGAGACTCTTGGCAGTATCACAATGAAACTTATCAACCACAACACTACTATCCTGACAAAGAAGTCGCAAGTCTTCTCTACCACTGCAGATATTCAGACTGCAATCAAAGTCAAGATCTTCCAGGGCGAACACGAGCTTGTCAGGGACAACAAGCTACTTGGCAATTCCAACCTCGTTGGTAATCCCCCCACCCCCAAGGGTGTTCTCCAGATCAAGATCACTTTCAATATCAACGCTGGGAAGTCTCCATACACACATTTATTGTCTACTGATTGCTTGTAGATGGTAATGTGCACATTAATGCCAAGGATAAGGCAACTAGGAAGGACCAGTCGACGATGATTGCATCCTCATTGGGTCCCAGTGACAAAGACATAGAACACATGGTCGCTGATGCTGAGAAGTACACTGATGTGGATGAGCCACACCATGAACTCATTGAGGAGGCAAATCAGTCTGCATTGACACCAAAAAGGGTAGGTTCTTACTGCGATGCCCCACTTTCTGGTGATTGTCAGTTGTTATTCTTATAGCAATGAACAAGTTCAAGGACCAGCTCGATGCTGCAAAAACAGAGTCCACATCACTGCCAAGGACAATCCAGCCAGTAAGCAGCAATTTTATGATTGTATCTTCTTTCCTGATTGGCTTCAGTAGCAAAGATATCTAATACTGGTGCAAAAAAGGCATGACCGAAACTTGTTAAGGAAGCAAACACGGGTGAGTCAGTCTGCATTGACACAAGAATGTAAATAGCAGAGTCCACCCAGGGAGTTTTAAGTCAAGAGAGCACATGTCTCCACTGGTAAGCAAAGGACCCTTGATCCATGCTGACTTCAGCACACTCTCTGACATCCTTTCCTGTACAGCTCTCTGTCGGATCACTGTGACAGCATGTGTACCGTTTCAAATACTTAAATAGCATGAAGAAGCGGGCCAACACCTTGGCATCCCACATTTGCAGACACCCCATGTACCAACTGTTTATGATGTCTCTGAGTGGCCACTCTCAGTCTGCTCTCACTGATTTGGATGGATCCAATTATGAGGAAAGTGTTAACACTCAGATCTCAGCTCTTCTGAGTGCATCATCCAGGTCCCAGCCTGGATTTGAAGAGGTAACAGATCAATTTTCATTCAAACTGTCATATCTAATCAACTGTGTTGAACAGGCCCTCAGAAGTGCACAGCTTCAGCTTGACATTGAATGGACGTGTAATCGTGAACTGAAAAAGAACATTGTCCTGGAAGCTAACAAGCCACAATGCTCAAAGAAGAATGTCCCATCCGAACTACTAGCATATGACAGCGAGATCAAGATGCTGGTGAAGAAGTACAGTGTCACTATAGAGCTATTCTTCCCCTGCACACCAACAACAAATGTGGTATCACAGTCGTCTCCAGTAAATGCACCATCCTTCTCATCCTCCAACCACTATACCATGATTCTTACTGAAGAACTTTGTCTCGTGGTGGAGCTGGATGCCATCCTTCCCAAACACTTGTGCCATGTCCAAAACACAAATTCTTTTCATGATCTGGTGTGCAATCTGAATTTATCGATAATCATACTACATAGTGATGAAACCATCTAGTTCGCACAAGCAATGCAGTCTGGAAGATCCGATATTCTGTACAAACTCCAAGACAATGCAGACATAATATTCAACCTCCCAAAGGCCCATTTTGTCCCTAACTACCCTTGTCTTGAAGTTCTGGAGATTGTGAAGATGCTTGGAGTCAAAGATGTTGGTACTCTCAACCCACGCTTCACAATGTGGTATCTGCTGCTCTTCAAGGATATGAAAGTCGACATGAGGAAGCCATTCTTGAACTGGCACCCCCTCGGACAGGTACTAATTTGATGTTCTTAATATCTTGTACAAACTAATATTGTATTTGTAGATTTTGAGGGCAGCATTGTGGGGAAAGGCATCATTGGCAGAGGGTTTTGTATGGTGCAGCAGACCAAAAATGAATGGGTGAAAATGGCAAGTTTCTGCAGTCACATCGGGTTTGGTTGCCTGGGCTGCTACTGTTGTAAGTGAACTGTGATGCTGTTTATCTAGACTGATTGTCATAATTAAAAGTGCATGTTCTTGCTGTCTCCAGACAGTGAGTTCCCAGGAAATGGCATTGGGCACACCTCAAAGATTGACTACTATGACATCTTCTGTGCCTACAAGCAAGTTCTTGTCATCAAGTGGACCGATGCACACATCCAGCATGTTATCAGTGAGATGAACAGTTTCGTTTTTGGAAAATCTGGGATCGGGTTGGCTCAAACTAAAACCAGTGTGATTGAAAACCTGTCAGCTGAGATTGATGCTGCATTGGCCACAATGGATGCTGCAGCATTGACAGAGGATGATGATGATGGTGAGCCAAGTGACCTGGCCCCGCTGGCAGTACTCCCAATGACAAACACCCTGATGGCCATTGAAGCTGCTGCTAACAATCTCACAATGACCTCTCATTTTACCATGGTTATACTACCTACTGAAAATGCTGTGGAGGCTGAGATGATGAATGTACCCAAGTCTGGCAGGGGTAGAGGCAGTAGACATGGTAAATGTAGTAATAAGTAGTTGCAGTGTAACTTCATCAACTTTCCTTGCAAATGCAATAGCATCGAAATCATAGTAGTGTTGTGAAAATTTGACTAAGTCCCTAATTAACTGCATAAGAGGCTTTGACTTGTATAGGGTAAATGTGGCTGCATGGTCTAGTGGTAAACTATGCATGCTGTAAGTTCTGTTAGTTTTGACTATGCAATTTGCTAATTGAGTTTGCTAGTTAAACTTAGTAAGTCATGAGTTCAAATCTGGGTGCCCACAAAAAAAAAAAAAAGTAGTTACTACTGTAGTTAATATAATATTAGTATATATGAGTATGCTAGTACTAGTACTAATACAAATGTAATGTGAATATCTAGAAGATAAGATAATGCAGTGTGATTGATCAAAATCAGATGAGAAAGTGTGATCAGATGATAAGGCAATAAAGATAAGATAAATGTAATGGGATAAGTTCTGTTATATTATTCTTATAATTTTAGTTGCTATCTGATTGCAATGTCATTGCAATGTTACTGTGATAACAATTATGACATGCATGACAGCACCATGTCACATCAGGGTCCAGTTGTTTTACATATTGCCAAAGATGGCAATCAACCCTGACTACATCATGAGATGATTGTAATGCCATTATCACACAAGGATGTCAACCCAAATTTAGTGACATGACCCCAACAACCATAGCATAATGACTAATGCAATCACCATTGCAATGACATGCCAATGGCAAAATGAATTGAATCCCAATTCAAGCTTTGCCATTGTGTTAACATCATAAGCAAGCATTTCATTTTCAGTATTATAACCGCTTGCAATGCATTTGAATGATTTTACAGATTTTCTGACACCATGCATTCTTATCACCTCCAAAGACCTTGGGAGGATGGTTTGCACTGGGTGGGGGATTTCCATTACCATCCGGATGTGAGATGGCACTGGGGCATGCCAGAAGGGGGCAAGGTGGATGAAAAGGGTAATAGGCAGGCTCTCGATAGGCGAAACAGTATTGTTCAGTGCCACTTACCAAGCTGGGGTAGTACATATCATGGTACTGAAGTGGCGCATTGTGACTGCCATGTACCATGTGCTCCAGCTGAGGAACAGATGTCAAAGCAGGGCCGTGAGGGTCAGGTAAAGGATATGTATGGCAGTAATGCTGCGACATATATGGAATTGGTGGGTAGGGACCTTGCTGAGCAGCGTACCAGCCATTGTTGTTGTCGACATCATATTGCATATGAATGTCACCTTGACTTTTATTCAGCTGCTGTGCATAGAGAGGATGTGTGCCTGACCCAGGAAGTCAATCTAGAATATCTTCAGCTTGTGGTGGGTGAGTGAAAGGATTGGCAGTGTCATAGGAGGCAGGGGCAGGGATGGGAGGATGTATTACTTGACAACCAGGCACCTCTAACAGCACATTTGAATGCTGCATGTCGTGACTACCTTCAGGAACTAGATGACCCTCTTGATTCCCACTGATAAGTCCCTCCTTGGCAGCTAGAAGTTGCACAGATGCAGCAGATATAATAGTTGAGTCGATTGTGGAGGTGCAAGTAGGATAGTATCTTGTGCACAGGCCAAAGGCATCTCTGGTGTTGTTCTGCTGTACATGGTCCACAACATTGCACACTTGTCTGGGCCTAGGACATTGTTTCTGGCCACCTGAGTTGCTGCGGGTTGGTACTGGAATGATTGTCATGAAAACTTCAATCGAGGATAAGTGGTAACTTATGTGTCTGGGCATGCTCTGGATGGTTGGCTGCCTCTTCCACCACTTTCTGCTCAACTACTCCAGGTGCTGCAGATGTCTCAATGTCCAGCATGGAAGGCAGCTTTATGGCCTGTCTGGATGCTTGGTCATGAGGCTCGGCACTGGAGATTGGAGAGGATGGTGCTGTTGAATGAAGTAGCTGCGTTCTATTGGTCTCATGGTGCTCGATAGCCTGCTCTGCAGCAGGGGCTGACTTGGAGCACTCCTCGGCAGCTTCCTTCATCGTTGCTATAATTAGAGTACATTCAATCAAATGAAATGCTGAAGCATGACAAAAAAGACATACCTTGAGATGATGAAATGCATGGGTTGATAGAGAGGGACTGCTTTGGCTGCTCCTTCGAAGGGAGTTCATTGTGAGGCCCTACAGATGGTTCTGGATGGTGCTCAGTAGACAATCAGTTGGGTTCCACTGAAAGTGATGTCTCATGTATGAGTGCCTCACATGGTGCTGGTTCCTTGTCAGATGTAATGACCATTGACCAGGAGGATGGGATGTGCTTGTTGCCTCGAGTTTTCCTGGCTACTGAGGCAGATCACAATGATATACACAATGACAATGCTATATATTGTCTGGGAGCCATGGTAGCATAGGTCAAAAGTTATCATTAAGTTCAAATGGATCATATGTATCAGAAGGCCATATCCAGGTAATATAGGTCACCATTCTATCCCATGATAAGCTTGTTCACACTGGTCCCACTGGCAACCAGTACCATGGTTGTACATACTTACAACATTAATCACACTGGTCCCACTGGTAACCAGTATCAAGGTTGTACATACTCACAATATTAATCACACTGGTCCCACTGGTAACCAGTATCAAGGTTGTACATCCTCACAATATTAATCACACTGGTCCCACTGGTAACTGGTATCAAGGTTGTACATACTTGCAATATCAATCACACAGGTCCCACTGAAAACCATCCTCAGATTTGGCCAAAAGCTGGACAATGTCATAGCAAAAACCAGTACACAAAACATTTAAAGAGGCAGAGAGATTGTCTAGCTACATCAGCAATGACAAGAGGTCATTCATTCTCAAGGACCACTGCACTAGCCTTTCGCTCGGCACGTTTCTGGCAAATTCGTGCCAATGCACTGTTCTCCAAAGGTAGCCGCTCACTCTCCATAGACAAGGGAAAGATCTGTCTGTTGACCTGTTTAATGTCATACCAACAGGATTGATGACCTCATACCGGTTCCACCATCCCATCAGTTGGTCTACCTCATCTGCTTCATCCAGATCCTCAAGAAGCTCAAGGATGCTGATATAAAATTGCTCCGAGTCAGTGACAAGGTCAGTCCAAGAGAATACTTGGGTAGATGTAAGGGTGAAACGAGCCTGGGTAAAAATTTAACATTCCATCTGTGCACAACTCGCACACATAACTACTCACCTGTGTGGCGGCATATGCAATCGATGCTTTAGTGACCATTTGCATACCATGAATACAAGCATTGCCAGACCGCATTGCTTTTGGCACTTGATCAACAGAGCTGGGAGAAGTGAAAATATGTCTGTAAGCCTGCATGCAGTTCAGGTGTAAGTCACCAAACAAGAAGTATAATAAACAAAACTTACCGAAACCAGGAGGCTGCTATGCAGCAGGCCGTTCCAGGGGTCCTCCGCATCATAGGAATAGTCTGCATACAAAAAGAGGGGCCACTGGTCACCAGCGACTTGCAGTTGACCGCTATGCAGCTTAGCCTTGGTCCTGGGATGGATTATACCTTTTCTGGGTACAGTAGACCAAAAAGGACGTACTCCAAATTTGCCCATTCATACCCTGCAGGGCAAAGCAACGCACTGGTGCATTCATGATGGAACCCTCACCCTGTCTTAGCATTCCTAGGAATATGGGGAATGAGTGCTTGACCCTTGGGAGTGATCCAATCTATTATTGCAGCCTTCATACTCTTTGTGTCATCAGACCTAGCCGCACTGGGGCCTTTTTGAATCTATTGTAGCGGTCAGATGACTAGAGACTATGCAAGTACAAGTGTACTCACCAATTCCGCCACGGCTATCACGTCTTGCTCAGAAGAGGACATGATGCGATCTTCAAGATTCAGTATGATCTTCAACAGTTCCCAGAATACAGAATACTCCTTCCTTTCCCTTGTGCAAGTGTCATCTATAATGCGCATGCCCCAAAACGACTGTCAACTACTTACTCCCGAGTCAGAGTCTCCAGTCCCCTCTCCTCCACTTCAACCATGAGAGTCATGCCATTGGTTAGCAATGTTTGAACATTACAAAAGGCATGTACAACATGGCCAAAGTGACGGCCATGGTGCACCAATGGGTCTTGCACACTTCTATGAGGGGATCAGTATGTTGAGACTAAAGGCATTGACAATGCACAGGCATTTCCTGGGTCCCAGTTGCAGTGCACTCGGTCGTGAACGTTTGGTTCCATTCCACATATGACCTTCCTCAGAATCAGAATATTGACTGTAACGAGGCATGAGGAGACACGAGAGCAGTGCAAGGAGAGGAAAGGATCGAAGAGAGCACAAGCAGACTGAAGGGATGAAAAAGTCGGACTGCCCTTTTATACCTTTACTAGGACGTGATGTTACAGTCTGGCATGACATCGCAAAATTACGCAGATCCCTGATCACGAAATGCGTGATGCACATGAGAAACAGTGGGTCACGCCATAAGATGTTTTACAATGAATGGTGAAATCACAGCGACAATGACTGCAACTTACTCAACAACAAAAGTGGATTGCAAAGGAGCCTCACGCATCTCTGCAAAGCGACCACGAAATCCGAGTTGCAATGACCTGAAACGATGTCAGTGCCTCGGACCCCACACATGAGAATAGCATATAGACACCTACGGCATTACCCATAAACTAAGAGACATCTGAACGTTAGAGCATCCTCCAGAGTGTTCGCCTTCACGGCTCCCGCTAGCATACATGCTGCAATACGTGCCCTCTGGAACGAGCCTAACAATGCCTGAGATAGCGATGAACTCAACTGCATGAAAAAGCAGCTATATTTCCGTTCAGTGATTGCTGTCGACAAGGGGAAGAAGCTGTCATACTGAGATGACATTTATGACGTCCCTTCTCTGTCTCCTCCTGCACAGAACATGTCCATCCTACCAGACAGTCCCATCCCAGAGGGAGCTTACCGGAGGGACTATAACATACATTTGAGTGGTCAACCAGAGCACCGAGGAAATAATATAGTTACCAGGAAGGTTTGAGTCTTTGGGAGGTGTGTACTCTTCATAGTAAAAGGACTCCTAGGGTTAGCTCTACCTTCTGAGGAGCTCCCAATGCCCAGACCTATTTCGGTGTGAGAGGGTCACAGCATAAACAGAGCACGAAGAAGCTCGTGAGACTCGTAATTGTCCGGAAGGCTGAATGTACTCTGTCCCGCCCTTGACAATTCGTCCTGTAGAGAGTACTTGGGTAAAGGCGGAGAATCACCTGAAGAAACTTCCAAAGTCAGAACAAAGGTCGATCTTCACAGGAGTGCAAAGGGCACTCTCCAATTGCTCCACGAAGCTATGTCAGTGCGATGCACTGGATTCATTGAATTTATTGATTTCCCTGGTAAAATTGAATGATTTCTTGGTGTCCTCCTCAGATGAGGATAAGGCCCTGGCCTCTGGTCATCTTCATCATTCCCTGGCATGACCTCTGCCTTTCTTGGATACAGGAGATGCCAATGAACTGCAATGCGAATCAGACTTCGAGTGTGATGAGCCAAATGTAAAAGCTGAGGGAGAGCGATCTGTCTCTTTGTCGCCAAGAACAAGCGGTGGGACAGCAGATTACCGAACTGTCGCAGTAGCTCTGGGGACTTTAAACACTGCTGGATGAAGAGCCTTGAAAATCGGCGATGGGTCAGCTGCGGGGCAGGAGACAAAGTACTCTTGTGCATCATCCAAATAGTAGGTACGTCCTCTTTAGGTTGTGGCCCTAATGGTCACTGGAAAAGCTTCAATGGTGAGATGCTGGCATTCAGGGTTGCCCAGGCCGCAATATGTTGCCCAATCTGCACCTAGCCAACTGCAGGGGTCTTGCTATAAGGTCGGAGCGAAGTGATAGATGCAAGGTTGGTGCACAGAGGCCTAACAGGACTGTCCATGGTAAACTGATTCTTTGAAGGTGTTGGACTACCAGGCATCGAGCAACGACGGTGAACAATTACTTCTAGGAGATATATCCCGACTCCCTGGAGTGGCTTCCAGATCCAGTCCATTGATGAGCTGAGCTAAGTCATCTGTCGCAGCCTCCAAGAGCGAGATATCATCATCGTCTGTTTGTGCATCTTAACCATGAAATGCATGAGACATTGGACAAATACACACTGTCACTGTCATCATATATCGCTTTAGGACCCAAACAACTTAGCAGTTGTTCAGACATTGGATGCAGGTGCGTTCATTTCATAGGAGTCTCATTGGAGAGTTTTACTCATCTGTGGAATGTTCCTGGATCATGGCCTCCTCATTATGATGATAGGTAGAACAGGGCTGGGAGTAACGTCCTCCTCTTCATGTTTGGAAAGTGTTCCAGGGAAGATCACTGCCAGCGGTTTCCTCTTTCTACTATCGGACACTTTCCTAGTCAAGACTTTCTTGTTCTTGGACCGCTCTCTTTTCTTGTCTTTCTCCTTCGCCACCATTTTGCTCTCCTTTTCCTTCCTATGCTTCTTCTTGACGGTCCTCATCCCTGCTTCATCCCAATGAATGGAAACAGAAGAGATTGACGATGCACCTGAAGCAGTTGACCTAGCTCGAAGGGAGGACGCCGTAGACATTGTCAAGCCAGATCACCCACATGCCAGAATGCCACCTCCGAGTATATTAGCAGAATTGATAGAGTCGATTCCCAGTACCATTCAAGGTTACAATTGATGAAGCTGGTTTTATGTGGTCGATGTCACGACGAGCAACCTCTGCATTGTGGCATCACCGCTGGAGGGCATTTCAATGGAAATGGAAGATACACACTAGAGACAATACAACTCACATGGCCTTCCAACCTCAGAAAAAAAGACATGTTTGTTTTGAGGGTTTATACTCGGATACTAGGTCAAAGTGACGGCGGTGTGTTGGAGAGTGTTTCAACAGAAGACCTCGCAATCGTGATGGTGGCAGCCATTGCAGAGAGAGACGGTGGGATAGTTATTACGATGGTAAGTAGTAGGCATGGCATGCTCTCAGCTATACAGTTGTACCCCAGCGGAGTCCATGTGTAAACTCTAATCTGATACGTCCTCATCAACACAATGAGAACCGTACATCTCGTACATTCCAACCAAACCGTCATCCGACATGGTGTCTACTTCCGAGTCAGTACTCTGAGACTCCCCGCCAATCTCCCATTCGAGCACATCCCCGTCAGCAAGTGAGAATTCAGCTGCCCTTGAGGTACTTGCAGCAGAAGATGCTTCACCCAGTACATTTACCTCCACTGGGCATGGCCGGTGCAAATTGCATGACAGAGATGGCTGCTCAAAATTTGCAACATGGTCAGCCGGTGAACCAACATGTGAATATGTATGACCAACACCAAGTCCCCAATGGTGTCAAAGCAGCATATCACGATCTACAAACCTTTGAAAGTTCATGAGCAAAGAATCCTAGTTAGGCTACTTGAGTTTCACCCAACCTATTGATGTAGTAGTATTTCCAGTCGTTGGAGTCTTTGGAAAGGGATGATATGGAAGTATGGTCAGGGTGGGACCTGCCTTTCGCAAAGGCCAGTATGAGATGGCAGCCCCGTAAGACGTCCGCTGGGTTGATGAAGTCAAATGCGCCATCCTCGTTCATGGGAGGGAATCGCAGTATGTCAAGACTGCATAAAACATCTCCAGGGTTGGGTGGTACTTGCTCAAACCATTGGACATGCAAGAAGTCCAGTCGGCATGGAAGATAACTGCTACACCCTGGCCCAATATACTGGACGTTTGCATGGTAGATACTGATGATGCGAGCATAACAGAAGCAACAGTGGCATGGGTGTATGGTTTCCAATTCATCTGTATTTTCCGGGGCTGCCAGCATCATGATGTCATGATGGTCAGTGGTTGGGTTGAAGATATCCTGCCTGCGTCGGACATCGTAGGTGGTATAATTTACCCAGAGAACGTGGTGCTGGTATATGCAATTGCTTCTAATCAGTAAATGATTGACAGTCACTTCAGACGCATCGTAGCTGGCGTCAAGGCCCTCCAGCGGCTGCAATGCACTTGGCTCTGAGGCCAGTATGTGCATTGCCCTGATGCGAGGAAGGAGGTGGCACTTCAGTCTTAGAGTAAACTCCTAGCAGCTCTGGTCAGTTATGGCTGATGTGGAAAATAAGAATGAATACCTACCTGCAAAGCAGGGTCACCGGAGTTCTTCCTAATGAAGTCGGCAAGGTCTATGGGTCTGTGCTGGGATTTTCCGACATTGTAATGTTCCTCCGGTATGTTGGGGACAGGTTCCAAGGGATCCTTGGTTGCTCGAAACAAATCATGAATCTTCCAAATTCTTGCCTGTCGGTGTTCGATATGAGCCAGTTGCTGAACAAAGGCTTTCTGACTGGTGTGGATAAACCTTGCTTTCCCAACTCGGTGCTCTCTCTCACCCTCATACCAGGCAGAATTCACAAAGTGTAAATGCAAACCATAAGACTTACAGACTGTGTCAAGTAGGAATCCGATGTTCCAAACATCTTGATAGTAGTGGTGTAGTCACCGAGCGCATGAAGTTTGTAAGTACAAAGGTTGAAAGTTTTTGATCGCCAAGCGACCACCGTGGATTTGGAAGGTGCTCTGCCTGGTGCAGTAGATGAGCGAGACAAGATCTCATGATGCTGGCATGACTGAGCTTCACATCTGAGCTCTTTCGTGGCAAACGCCTCACACGTCTTAGCCTGGAAAACACAAACCACATTTCCAACCGATCGCATCAGGTCTTCCATTACCCTAAGTGTTTCATCAGTGTGCATGCGGAGTTTTGCAAACCCATGCCAATGGCAGAGAGTATAGAGTAGTTCAAGGACACTTGAGTTATGGGGTTTGGGCAGTAAGCCTTTGAATACAGGAAATGCACACTGCAATTCAGCTGGATAAATCATGACTGGTAAAACGAACTGTACGCCACACACCTGAAGAAGATCTTCGAAATCGTGAGTGGTCATCCTCTTCATTTCAGAGCAATTCTTTGAAAAGTGTCAAATAGTATCTCGTCCAAATGTCAGTACCAGTCGATATCTTCAAATCGCACAAGATGTCAGCTGTCACAGCTGGGAGGCATTTCTGGTGATGCATTACCTCCAATCAAGTTCATGCAGTTGACTTTCATTCAGACTATCTAGAATGTGTAAGAGGTGTGAGAAAATGGCTTTCCATACTCCAAGTTCAAACTCATGAAGTAGGTCAACTACAAGCATGAGAAATAAATTGAAGCCAAATGCACTGAGTCGGTCTGAAAAAGCATTCTTCAGACCTGGGAGTGAGCATGCTGCACTACATCAAATGGGGCATTCCACACTTACTGAAGTGGGAATGAGAGACTCGTCTCAAAGGAGGGCTTCAACTTGTGGAGTGTTGATGGCATAGTTAGCCTCATAGATAAGGTGTCTTGCATCAGTGACCTTTTTCTGCCTGGTGGAATTGTCAAGACGAGTGAGTTGCCACCACCGCAAGATATCCTGCTGCATGCCCATATCAGGTACCTCCGTCATGAGAATTGTGCACCGAGGACACAGGCATCTGCCAAGGTTGCGAATGGATGCTATCAGAACCCTGGTATTAATAGATCAGAACTGGTCAGCCTATGTTGGAGTGGTGGGTGAGACAGGCCATACTTCTCGGGATAATTGGCAGAATATGTGAATATTCGCGGGTAAAACCGCCGCTTGATGCCATCGCAACATATTATGACAATCCCATGTTTGTAGGCCACGATGAAGTTGTCATCAAGTAGTATTTTCCACTGCTCATGGAAAAATTCCCTGTTGCAGTGAGTAGTAAGGACATCACCAGGATATTTTCCTCTGAAGTGTTCTGTCAAAAAGTCCTTGAACTCGTCGGGAAGCTAGGGACAAAAAACAGGTTATTTTTGAACTGGCAATGACCAATGTGCTTACCACTTGAAAATATGCCACATGAGAGCATAAATGATTTGATGGCTGGCACCTTCGATACTTGGACTCATTCCCAAAAAATACATAGAGCAGCCACAGCTTAGCAGAGCCAAACTGTGCCAACTGGGTTGAATCCGACCAGAACATGAGTGCTGCAATGACATGAGGGAGGTCACACCCAGGTTCTTGGGGAGAATCCTGCAGTTCTTGGTGTGCCTCAAGGAATGCAGTGGAGGTAAACAATTCACCGTGAACCTTTACATCATGATCCCTGTGAGCTGGCTGCCACCACAGTTCGTATGGTACAAAGTGGAAGTGTTGCACATGCGCTGGATTGGTGACCGCTTCATGGATGATCAAAGTAAGTGAGCAATGGTAAAATCCATTGACAGTATAGTTCTTCGGGCCAGGATCCTTCGCACGATTGTGAAATGGGACCAATATCGTGACCGACGAACACTTCCATCCACGATCCTCTTCAAGCCACTCTGGTTGATTACCATCGAATTGGTTGTGGCCAAGCTGATCATCAATAGCATCCCACAAGGTGTGAGCCACAACAGTGGGTGAAAAGGAAGAGTCCCCGACAATGTCAATCAATTGCTTGAAAGACTCCCAAGACTTCTGAGCACCTTGGTTCCAGTACCAGTCGCCAAGGCGTAACACACCCTTGTTTGGGTAGGGGAAGTACGGATTCGTATGTACTTTGTCCTGCATCTCAGGATTGGAGTTAACCACACATGCATTATCAACTGAGTAAGGATCTTCTGGATCGTAACTGGGGAGGGTGTCAGTGTCGTACACACGGAATAAGCCGAATTTATTGATCTGTGACTTGAATATCTTGCATGGCGAGGAGCGGAGAGAGGAAGAAAGTTCCTCTGCATGAGCCGGTGGTGTGTCACAAGACAAGGCTAGGTTGCCTTGTGGCACCAGCAATATCAAAGATCAAGGCAAATTGGTAGGGGGAAGTGGTAGCGGCGGCTCGGGAAGCATATCCTGAAATCATAAGGGTAGCCGGCGATTGGTACACCGAGCCCTTCTCTGAGCTAAGGGTAGATCATCATCCTGCAACGGCTTGTGCTGTAAATTTATTATAAGTTGCTTTGTCATTTACTTGACTGAAGAACGAAAGTTTTGACCTCTTACCTGCTGTAAAGTCGACTCAGCAAGCTGAAATCCATGGACCTGGTCTGCGTCGAAAGTACTTGCAAGCTCAATGCCAGTGTTGTCCAATTCGGAGATCGCACGAGCAACCGAAAGCCTAGCTTTTTTTCTCTGATAGACTTGTTTTACCTTCTCCAATGCACTGGCGAGTCGCTTTTTGCCCTTGCAACATCCTTTCTTGTGATGTGTGAAGGCACCTAGGTCACTGAACATCCGACCACAAACACAAGTTTGTGAGAATGTAACCTCTGCCATGACTGCACAGTATTCAACTAGATCAAACAACCTTGAATACAGCAGTGATGTGGATGGCTTATACCTCCAAATGGCCAGGGATTGATGGCTTGAGGAAGTAGGTATTCTGAATTTGCGCACACATCACGCAGGTCTGGTTGGCATCACAATTGTGACAAAACACCAATCAAAATTCTGGCACCTACTGCACTGAAGAATGACCTACCCACCACGCTACAGATCACCCGAAAACCACAAGATACCAGCCTCGGCCCTAAGGAGCTGAAGAGTGAGGTAGCAACACTTGCGGATAGTAAGTCTGGAATGTGTAGCTGTTACAGTTACCAACTTACCACAGAACATAGGCTATGCACTTGGCTTGGCATTTCAAGCATGGAGGCCATGACCATAGGATAGGATCTGACCAAAGGGAGGCAACCAAGGGCCTGGGTGCAGGCAAGGAGGTGCGCAGTCTGGCTTGCAGGGCAGAGAAATGGGTCCAACTCAGTGTCCCTCTACAATTCGTACACAACACAGTTGAGGATTAGAGTACAACTACATATCTGAAGACAGTGACTCACAGCGTGCTGTGACGAAACGGCAGCTGTACTGTGGAGAGCACCCTCTCCTCACAATAAACATCCTTGGCTAGCAGCTGTAATAAGTAGCATGTCTTCCTAAAACTTCAGTTATGGACACTAAGACATTGTCATATCTTGGCCCACTCTGAGTTACATCAAGCTTGTCCAAGTGTCACTGAACGATAATGTTAGAAGGTAAAGGTTTTTTGGTCTTGTTTGGGTCACATTCTGTGCCATGCAGCAATCTTCATGACCAATTCCAACATGGAGATTCTAGTTGCACCTGCCACTCTGGAAAGGTAATTAATGACATGGTATTTGCATTAGATTCAACAGCTTAGGCGGTGGACCTTTAGCTACGATCTGCGAGGCAATCACAAGCTAAAGTGCAAAAATGCCAGGCTCCCATATTAGATAGAGAACTAGTTGTTCAACAAAAGTTGGGTGAGTTCTTGTTTTGCAGCTTTTGCGGCACTTTGGTGAGCAGGATTCAAAGTTGTAGGAGCAGTGGTGGTGGCACTGATCACCGCATGCACGTACTCGTGACATAATCATGTGTTCAGTAGCAATCGTCACAATTGTAAGTTCCAGCAGAGCACCAGTCAGTATGGTCTACATGTCTTCCATTGTGCGATTGATACACAAAGATACAGGGACACACAAGAAAAATAGTAATAGGAGTTCACCCTTGTTCACATCACTAGAACTCCAACATGGTGGCAAAATGATTAAAAGAATCCCTCTTGCTTTCTCAGACTTCGTGGAGAGGCTTTATGGCTTGTTCAGAAACCAACCGTCAGTGCCACTATGTACCCAGTTAGTATTTGAGGAACTTACCAGCGGCTCACGAGACAGACAAAAATCGTGCATAGCTATTGCAGCAACCACTGTGATGTACCTCCCTTTGACAGTTTGCAGCTTCCGGATAGTAAAATTCACGCGCACGAGTCGTTCTACCTCTGTGTCACCAAGATATCGGCGCAAAGCAGTCTCATAATCCTCGCAAGTGAACTGGATGTCTGCTAGTTCTGTAAGGAAAACTTCCTTCTTCTGCAGCATCTCTGTGAAGTTGTCGACCATGACCCCCACATTAGGTGGGGGTACAAAATACAGCAACATCTAAGTGAGTTAGCAATGCAGATGGACCCTCAACATTATCATAAGACCTACCACATACTTGCTTGCCTCTTGCAGAGCTTTCTGGTATTCAGAAAGCCCAGATGTGTCTTCAGGTCCTTTCTCCTGGTCCTCAGAACCAGCAAGTTTCTCTTTCTCTTTCCCTCCATGGAGTTGTGAAGGAGGAGCGGATGACACCTGGTTTGCTTGTAATAACCCCTGGTTCCTATGCCAGCTGTAGAATGGCGCATGAACTAGAGGCTGGATGTTAGGAATGGGTGTTTGGGAATCCTTCAGTGCTTGTGGAGTGGCTTGCAACATTTTACTACAACAATGTCCAAGGTACTCGAGAGTCCAGTGTTCAGTCGATGAAGTTGTGTAACCTGTCACATTACTGCCACACTACCATATGTTTGCTGTTGTTTGGCTGTTTTCTGTGAACATTCCAAGTTGGGGCCTAATCATATAGCCACTCATATGAATGCACACAAAATATAGTAGCTTTGGATACCAGGCTATGTCTGAACAGGTCCGATCCCAGTGAGAATTGATGTTGTGAAAGAAAGTAGTGAACAGGTGGTATACATGCACAAGAGATATAAAAACAGACTATACCAACGGACCACGTTACAACTCCTAATCAGGACTTGGTGTGGTTAGTACTGTAAGCTGTATAAGGTCCAGCAGTGACACCTGAGCCCTTTTGCATGTCTCTGGAGGTAGCCCATTCGTCCTGTTCAAAATGCTGGAGAGGAAGTCCTTGATTCAGCGTTCCAATTCAGCAACATGCCTAACGCGATCCTGGCCCAGTGTGGTGTGGCAGAGCGAGTACTGTTCGAGTAAGAGATCCTGTATTTCAATGATTACCTGCAAAATTGAGACATGACGAATGAAATGAGTATTGAGTGGCTTACCCATGCAAGCACAAACGAGAACTTTTCCACAACAAACCCAATGACTGGGCTTATCATAACGTTGAGGTTTGCATCAGTGACTATCTCAAGCACTCCTATCCAGGCGGCTGTGTCAGGTTTGACGAGGGTGTAATATAAAATGCTGCGCATGGACTCGTTGACGAACCAATACATCGTTCCTTCTCGCTGGTTTATTTGATGGAAGAGCGGGTAACCGATTGTCAGTTGAAAGGTCATCAGGTACGTGATGTAGCGGATGTCATCTGCAGAAAGAAGGGCATGGGGCGAGAGCATAGTTGTAAGTGCGGATGGGTGTGGCGGGGACCTGTAAGGCGAATAATACTGATAGACAAAACTATCCACCGTATGCCATACGTGCGTGAGGTATGGTAAGGGGACATTTTCAAGCTATATGATCGGAGTTCACTGTGAGCGGAGACACGGATGTTCTGATACCGAACTTACCTCCTCGAAGAAAAGTCATTGAAAGACTAGGTCATCTATGGAAGACTGGAACATCGGCTGGCCGGGTGCCATGATTAAATTTGAAACTACAATATCGAGTCAGTATAACATTGCATGAGTAGTTAGTACACACCTTCCATCGGTTGCCACGTAGGATTGCACCAGCTCTTTCAGTGATAGAAAAGTGCATTGTAAACAACCAATACGATCGTCCTACCGTCAACTTTGAAGTTAGACTCAACAAGCGAATCTAAGTCAATTTTGCTCATCAGAATTCAGTGGCAGATGCCCATCACGCAATCCATGGCTAAAAGCCACCAGTCGTGGGCTCTGGTGTGAAGAAGTCAGAAGAGAGGCGCTGTTACAGAGCGAACAATCAAGATTATTCACATGACAAAGTGCCATGCGTACTCACCTGATAAAGTGAAGTATCGGGCAGCAGCTGTGACCTGCCGGTCACTCTCCGCACTGGCTGGGAGAATATCCAACCCGTAGCCTTCTGGGTCGTAGAGGGTTTCGCCCGCTGAGTAGGTACTAAGGCGATCGTCATTGTGCACGTGAAGACTGGAAGTGACAGTTTCAGCCAGGGCCAGTGATGGCTCCAATGGAGTCGGGCTGGGAGGATCAATGGTCAGTAGCTGCTCGAGGTCAGAGTCTAAGGAATTGAGTGCTGGGTGTCATGGTGAATGCCACTTTTAAATCTTACCTGGAGATTCAGACTGGATGTTGCTGTGTGACCGGAAAATAATGCTTAATAATCCCTGCAAAGTTCTGCTTGGCAGTCGGGCTGGGGCAAAGGTCGGGCTGGGAGTACGAAATCCGCGCTCGCCGACGTCGCTCATTGCTAACACCGATATTCGTAGACAACACCAAAGTCCACTTACGATGCTGGCTTCACGAAATATAACATCACAAGTCACACACCACTCCGGGAAAAAATGGACGTACTGTATGTGCTATGTTGGCTTTGCCCACCTTGCCGAGTGAAGCCCATGTGCCGCCGAGGTGTGACAGCTGACATCATGGGTCGCTTGATGGCCCACTTATGGTGGGCGAGGCAGGGCATGACTGACCTTCCATTTCAGGCTGTGACTGGCACCACATTTTCCGGAATCCGGAAAATTTGCAGGTGGCAACTGGGATTCAAGGCGAAGGATACGACATTACCTTGCTTGCAAGATTTCTCCAACCCCAATAATTGTGGGAACATATTACCGGGAGATGCCAGATGTGTGGGAAGAGTTTCGGCAGATGCCAATGATCTTTTCAGTGACAGGCCCCCCCCCACTGCCACATCCTTCTGTACGAGACTGTGAACATAGACGGGACAATGACAGTGGTAAGAGTTTCCGCAGATGCCTTGCAGATCTTTACTCGCAGGCTAACTAAGTGGACTTGGACGATGGACAATGACAGTTTCCTTCTGGTACACTAGGTTTGTTAAACTATGTTCCTTTTAATAACTGACCACCAGTTCTGTGTTTTGCTGTTCTCTTCTTCCAACCACTCGTCTTCCAGTAGAAGCTCGTTGCAATGAGATTTCTGAAAAACTTCATTATCAAATTCTCACAGTAAACGGATCGAGGATCTGCCGGAACTTCTGGACAGTGCCACATATAAGTCGAACAGGTTAAGACTGCCAGAGGGTGGGGTCACAATGTCTACTATGACATATGGCAAGGTTTGACCCTGTGATCTGTAATCTGTGAAGGCATACACAGGTGTCATCAGAAATTGTCCACGATGGACTGAGTGTACGATGTTTTTGCTGTTACATTGCACCTCAATCCGAAAAGTTCTCGTGGCAGGTTCCATTGGGACAATGGACTGTTCTAGATCTGTTAGTTTGGTGGTGCGCATTCGATCCATTTTGACGAGGATGAATAATGGCAAACATTGAAGTGATATTTGGGAAAGGTTATCGGAGGCAGTGATTTCGTCTGGGGTGACATATAATGCCCTCCACCACACCCCAAGCACTGTTAGTTATATCGAGGTCAGTTTCCATGTTTTCTGTTACCATCACTTTCATCCCTTAAAAAAAGGTAGATTCATCGCACTTCCTGGCCACCGTCGAAGAAAAATCTATGGAGGACTCACAGTCTGCTCCACCTGAACTTGTGGAACTATGTGCCATCGTGTTCATTGACAGCAACAACTATTGGTTGACATCCAATGGTGGCTATCGAAAAGGAATTGGGATGTGGCATCACCTCTATGACATGAAACCACCCTGCACTATTTCTGAGCCCCCAATGAATCCAGCAAAGGCTGACTTTAGCATGGCCATGAAAAACCTGCATGTCCTCATGCAAAAAATCGGCTCGCCTGGCTATGAAAAAGGAAAAGGCTTCCTGTTCTATGACAACTCATCACCTACCCCTACTCGCTTTAAGATCAGGCATTGCCTTTGACCATAGATCCTGTAAAATATTGCCAATCACAGCATCACCTGCACTGTCTGGCATGTCCGAGCCACCATGATCGGGTCCATCAGTCTTGAAATCGTCTCCTGTGAGGATATCACGAATGTCAGTTTGCTCGGACAGAAAGACAGCGGTGTTGAAGAGGCAGCACTTTCTGTCACGATCAAGGGTCCGGCAGATCTTGGAGTCATAGTTCTGATTGTTCGTTGCGGTTACTGGATCTTTGATGACTTCAATGTGGGCGTGCTTGGTAGTGTCGGCTGACCACTGTATAACAGCGCCGGTCTGGGGGATACTGCGACAGATGTGGATCGACAAGGTCAGCATCAGTACGAGCGACACGTGTACACTAACGTGACTAACATTAACCATGGTGGACATGAGATGATCAATGCACTGGACCAAAAAAAATCTGCCTCAGCGTGGCTGCATGAGCAACAGATGTAGATCAGCAAGGACAACGTCAGCACGAGCGACAAGAGTATGCCAACATGACTGACACTAACCGCAAGTGATATACATGAGATGATTAGCACACTGACCCAAAAAAAATCCACCTCAGCATGAGCAACAGAGGTGGATCGGCAAGGCCAACGTCAGCACGAGTGACAAGAGTATGCCAATGTGACTGACATTAACCACAAGTGATGCACATGAGACGATAACAAACTGGATCGAAAGAAAAAAGTCTACCTCAGCGTGAGCAACAGAGGTGGATCGGCAGGGCCAATGTCAGCAAGAGCAACAAAAGTATGCCAACATGACTGACAACTTAGCCATAAAGTGAGGACAATGAGACAACGATAAAGGCACATACCATTTGCTACGTCAGCACGGGCGACAGGAGTATGCCAACTAGACAGACACTAGGCAAACAGGTCGCAACTCGCTGAACTACTGCAAGTTAAAATTTCCTCAAACCGAAACATGAATCGTCACATGACCATACGGATCGTCAAGGAAGCATGTCACGTCCAATGTACTCCGAGAATGGCTAACCTCTCTAGTTAACTAGTTAATACTTATGGCCCGCACGAGGCTAGGCATGAAGAAATGCGCATCAGGTGTCGCTCAACCAGCCCAATTGGCTGGTCACAAAAGACCTCGTACACTGTCGTCCAGAAGCACCACATCCCCACCTCTGAGTCCTCTCTTGTCGCTCCCATCTTCTCCAATCCTTCAAGAAGCCATGCATAAAGAACAATCCAATCGGGTAGGTCTGGGATGCCATAAGATATTTTTTGCAGTCTAATAGCAACCTGTAGTTTTGCTACCTTTGCCATGATGGCGGGAACACAATCACATGTTCCAATCATATCTGCCCCCGTGTCGTCTGCAATGCTTGCATCAAGATTCCACCAGAAGTCGAAGGTATACTTGGGCTGCTGGAAATATCGTTCAAATGTCCCACTTGCCATGAGAAGGAAGAGCATCTTGCAGGATCCAAACCATTGCCATATTTTGTAAGTTCCTCTTAATAAATACAGCCAGAGCTAATATACCTCAAGGCATTTATGCAAACAGAACGAGGAAAAATACTTCCGGCATGCAAGACTCCAACATTCATCAAAGGAGTCTGCGAGCGAGCTTCGAAGTCCCAAGTTTGCGGAGGGCCAATCCTAATACTACACTTTGTTTATACAGGCATGAACACCCGAGGATCCCTTCCCTGTGTACTCAACACTACGCTCGAGGAGTATCATGATCAATCTACACTACGCTACCATGAGATTATCTTCGATTTCGGCACAGCTGAAAAACTTTGTCATTGGGAGTCAGAGGCTGAGCGATTGGTGGTAGGGATTGGCGTTGACGCTTTCGAACACAAGATCATATTCATCACGGTACACAGTGAGGTAATGCGCAGCGACTTATTCGTGGGGAAGGACAGAAATAATGAGGACGTGGCTTTGTTGCCCCAGGAGGTGTGTATTTATTTTCAAGCACTCCCCCTCCACTGTCTCATTTACTTAGTTTATGATATACTTGTTTTCTGGGTGCCTTCAACGTCTTGTCAGTGGTTCAACTATTTTTATGTTGTCGTGTGGTCCCCTGGTCGCATTCCCCGAATCCATAAACAGTCTGAAGGCGGCAGTTGTGTGGTGAGTTTTTTGTCGTCTGCTGTCACTCCAGATTGTATTTGAGCTGTGATAGATTCAAGCCTGCATATATGGTTGCGTTCAGTGCCAACCGATTTATTAGTGCTGTCATGAAGCCATTTATCATGGCATTTGGTGTCCGTGTCCTTATCCAAGGACATGATCTCTATGAGGTCTTTGTAGACCTTTTGGACGTGTCCATTGAGCTATGCATGCACAGCGATACATTTCTATTCTGTTTGGGAGAACGCATGGCACCCAGGACCATCGACGTATCTTCTAGCCCCGCTGTTATCGGGGTCAGGTATTCATGGTACCACATGCATCGCCATCCATGGGGTGTATCTCTCCCCATGAGTTGCCCTGCATGTAGCTCAATCCGGTCATGGTCAGCATCGAAAGTAAGTGCTGACAGCAGCATCAAGCAGGCCCGGGTCAGCATGTGCATATCACCTGGCTGTGGCTACAAGATTTTTTCGTTTCCACCACAAGGTCCATACACACTTATCAAGGCTAGCAGGGGCAGCAAGGACAGCACCGGTCAGGGATGGATCAAGAATACAGGGATCTAGAGGCAAGTGTAGATTGCTTTCTGTAGTTCGTACCACCATCCCACTACACACTCTTGCTATATACATACTATCATTGGCCACCAGATGCAAAACTTTTGTGAATTCTTGAATAACATCACAACAACTCAGCAACTACATGAACAAATTTCATACATAGACAGATTGAGGTCTCAACTACATCCTTCTTAAGTCTCAAAATAATTGGTGAAGAATTGAGAGTAGTCAGGGCAACACAATCTGGAGGGGTCGAAAATGATGCCAGATGCAAGGTTTTGTCACGGATCAACACAAGCCCAAATGCACTGGACATACCTAAACACGATCACGAGCCGATGATGCCTGTGACTGGTTCTACTAAGCCCGGGAGCACTCATGTTAATTGCATATGAAATTGGATCAACTCACGACATACCTAGTCCTCCTCAACCTCGTACTGAATCACTCAGTCTACAAAATCCACTGGTCAGCTGATCTACTCAAATCTGGGGTGCTGAGACTGTGAGGGCAAAGTTAGGTCACATACCCATCTGTGAAGTGGCTTCTATTTCTGTCATGTTATCAAATCCAACTTGCATCATTCAAGAGCATGGCAGTGTGGATAACTCATTACCATGTGGTGGTCATGAATGATCAGTGCATATCAGATTTGTGCAAGTTGACCAACATCATCTCATACTGTCAGAGTAATGATAGTTACTGACAATGCCAACTAAAGCATTCATCAGGCAGTTACACATTACCATGGGGTGATCATGAATGGTCACTGCATATCAATTTTGCATGAGCTTACCAACATCATCTCATGTTGGCAGAGTAATGATAACACTATTAACATCATTGCATTTGCTGACAGTGCCACATAAAGCATTCATCAGGCAGTTACACATTACCATGGGGTGATCATGAATGGTCACTGCATATCAGTTTTGCATGCATTTACCAGCATCATCACATATTGACAGAGTAATGGTAAATCTATTAACATCATTACATTCAATGACAAAGCCAGACAAGGCATTGATCAGGCAGATAAAAGATTGAAAAGTGCACATCATTTGGATATTAGTTGGACAAGAATATATAAAGTCTGCCTGAGAATGTAAACCATGACCATATTTAAAGCTATATGATGGCCAATTGTCATTTACATCTCTTTCTTGTGGTGCAATTGTAGCTTCTTATCTTTCTCTCTAAAGTAGGTGGGCATAGACAACTCATTACCATGTGGTGGTCAAGGATGATCAGTACATATCAAGTTTGTGTCAGTTTATCAGAATCATCTGGGTATACCTGTGCTTCAAACCTCCCCTGATGCAGCATTTGAGGGGTGGAAGGATTTTCCCCATTGCGGACGAGTACTTCCAGGTAATGTCTGATATTTCTCAAAGTTATATTTGCTCACCATACTTCAGTACACATGGCCCACAAAAAACACTTCAATGGGAGACCAGATCGATGACTGGATCGAAGGGCAGGTTTATACCTATATGAAATTGTTAAGGGAAACTGCAGAAGAGATTGAGGTTAATGAGAAGAATGTGAACCACCTGTTCTCGCGGTGGGCCACCCTGTCTGGACTTCTTGGTGTGCAGGATGTATCTGGATCTCAGGAGTGTATTAGGTTGTAGAAATGTATATCATTTTTGGTGCATCCCAAATCAAACAATGATACATGCATGTTGTTGTTGTGAATGAGATGGGCAGTGCGATTTGGCCATCTTGCAGCTGCTGAGCAAAGATCTGAAGCTAATCACTTCATATCCCTGAGGTGAATGGCAAGGAAGGTAGGTTGGAGGTCTAGGGACACAGATCAACTGGTTTTGTAGTAGTCCGCTATGTTTATATATTTACTAATTATCTATGAATTCACAAGGATCAGTGGCTGTAGATCTGAGATATTGGGTGGCCGGCATAACTCAACACCAACTGATTGATGCACATTGTGCTGCATGTAGTATGCAAGGCATGTGTGATTACCCTCTGTATATCCAACCCCATGTTCTAATGCAGATCCCAACATAGTGATGATGGTGCCTGGATTATAGCGGAACCATAGATTCAACGTTGGAATGATGAAATCAAGGGGCAGGTAGTCCCCCACCATCACTAGCATGTCCAACCACAGCTCCCATCCATTGATGTCTGTGCAGTAAGGAGTTGCACGGTTAACCATAATAGACATGCTGTTATAAATGGTATTCCAACTGGGTAATATGGAAGACATGTCTGTGTCTTCCCGTCGTTTTGCCTCCAGGTTGAGGTGGATGAGAGCCTCTCGCCCTGCAGCATACATCCGTGGATGGATAACAGCCAGCGTTCCGGATAGAAGGGAATGACATTCTGACATTTGATCCACCCACTGCTGGCACCATTGCCATCCCAACCTGACTTTAATAGTCTTGATACTTCTGGGTGGAAGTTAGGGGGCTGCCTGCATGTCAGCGATAAATAACCTCAGAGAGGAAGATATCCTACCCCATGACCCTGCTGATACCATCCTGGCAAGAGGTCTATGCTTCCCGTGATATCTGCGGTTTCGCAGAATAGTAGCTGATCATTCCTCCATCCATGGGTGCACGATTTCTTGAGGCTTTCTTCCAGTGGCACTCTCAGTACATTAAGCAAATCCCATACATCTTTCTAGGATGTGTTTGAATATCTGGCAATGTTGAAATATACAGAGTTAAGCACCTGGTATATGTGGTCTATGGCTCCTGGAAGGTACCATAGCTTGATATTTCCATTTCCATCCAAGACCGCAGTTGGATCCATGATTTCATTGTATTCCAGTGATGCCACAATATCGCATGTCTTGCTGCGCTGAGTTGCATGGACTGTAACTTTGCTGGAATGAGCAGATTGTTCTGCATGAATTCTCTGAACTCACGGGGATGCCTATATGCTTGTACAATTACTCGAATCATGTGATCCACATGACATACCAGTGGAACTGGAATTGATATATCGGGGAGGGTGCACTGTCCAGTGAACACCTCCTCCCAAAATCGGCTTCGCATATACTTGGTGACCCTGTCCATCAACTGCATCTGCCAGCCATGTGGTACTTGAGACATTTGTTGCTCTTAGTAAATTCATGCGGGATATCGGATGATGAGTGAAAATTTTGCTATTGTCTGTTGTGTTACGTCATGCTGTGTCATTAACTATTTGCTTTCTGTCATTGGCACCATATATTGGCGTCCTGGACAGGACCCCCATGTGTCATTCCACCCTACTTCTAATCGCAGAAGCATGAGCCCATATGTTATACCATCCAACATGATATGCTGGTTGGGTCTGTTCTGCAGACCAACTTCATATCACATATTGCCAAGCACTTGAGTTATGCCCCCTGACCTGATATCGCAGATGAGCTAATCCATCCTTTGCGCGGCATGTCCTCATATCATGGATGAGCCAATGCATGACTTATGACGTCCTGCATCCACATCATGGGGACTGTCCTGAGAGTGGATTGCACGGTCTAACCTTAATATCACTGGTGGGCCAGTCCGCAAATTGCACCATCTTACTCTCACATCATGGCCGGGCCTGTCCATGAATTACACAGTATTAACTTCATATCACAGCCCAGCCCGTCCATGGGTTATGCACTCCTACCTGATGTCTCGGATGGGCCTGTGCATGAGTTGCGGATTATTCCCTTCATATCATGGCCAGGCCCGTCCATGGGTTACATGCTCCTACCTGATACCTGGGACGGCCTGCGCATGGGTTGCGCGGTATTACCTGCATATCATGGTCGGGCCCGCTCATTAGTTATGCAATCCTATCTGATATCTTGGACAGGCCTGTCCATAGGTCCATAGGATGCGCTGTCCTACCTACATATCATGGCCGGGCCCATGCATGAGTTGTGTGGTATGACCTTCATATCACAGCCAGGCCCGTCCATGGGTTATGCACTCCTACCTGATACCTTGGACAGGCCTGTCCATGAATTGCATGTTAATACCTTCATTGCATGGCCAGGCCCATCCATTGGTTATGCAGTCGTACCTGATACCTTGGACGGGCCCCTTCATGAATTGCGTGGTATTACCCTTCATTGCATGGCCAGGCCTGTCCATGGGCTATGAACTCCTACTTGACACCTTGGATGGGCCCATCCATGAGTTGTGCTATCTTTCCTTCACATCATGGATGGGCCAGCCCATGAGTTGTTCAGTCCTATCTGCTTTTGCAGACGGGCCCGTACATTTGTTAGGTATTGCCTTTGCTATTTCAACCAGGCTGGCCAGTCCATATGTTGTACATACTCACTCCATCCCTTCCTGCCGGGCCTGTCCATATGTTGCCTTATCCAACTATCACAGGCCCACTCATTTGTTATTGTCACTCTGGGTATTCGGGCCCGCCTATTTGTCATGTATTAATTAATTTGATGGGCCTGCCACGGGCTCTCCATAAGTGTTGGCAATGTGGCGCACAGGCTACTCATATGTTGTGACTAATGTGACTACATGGGGTCTTCAA
This sequence comes from Pisolithus microcarpus, assembly GCA_024613185.1. Taxonomy (NCBI): domain Eukaryota; kingdom Fungi; phylum Basidiomycota; class Agaricomycetes; order Boletales; family Pisolithaceae; genus Pisolithus; species Pisolithus microcarpus. Next base: position 703,582 of record JANFAI010000010.1, on the reverse strand, counting down.
GTTAGGTACATATCATGGGACAGTTATGGCAATAGCAGATATTAGACTCCGCCATGTCCTGAACTCGCCAAAGCAGAACTACATGGCCACACCTGAGGCCCAATCAGACTTAATGTGAGAATATGAGCTGAGTGGAGTCACGTGAGACATGAGCTAGATGCATTCCTGATTGGGGCAGGCAGCAAATTCACTACAGTTTACAGCAGGCACAATCTTCAAGTGCAACTTTTTTAAGGCTGGAGTGGGCGCAAAAAAAAACATCCTGGTGGTTAGGGACAATGCAAGTTGACGTTCATTTTAATATTTTATTACAAAGTTTGAACATTCAGTTCCGAACGATGAGCGAGGAGTTTGCACACCCCAAGTGTAAGTCCCACCCCTATCATGGCATTACACGTTGCACTTGCCCTCTGTGAGTGCAGCAGTAGGAATGGTTTACTTAAGCAGGTGGTAGGCTGCTCGGAGACAGATGCTAGTATCGATGAGCTTAGATGTCCAGCATATGTGCAGGGTGACGAGCGGCTCTTGTCTCATATAGATTCACTCTGCGGTAGCTACCTTGTTATACATTTGTCATCAGGGGAGGTTTGAAGCACAGGTATACCCAGATGATTCTGATAAACTGACACAAACTTGATATGTACTGATCATCCTTGACCACCACATGGTAATGAGTTGTCTATGCCCACCTACTTTAGAGAGAAAGATAAGAAGCTACAATTGCACCACAAGAAAGAGATGTAAATGACAGTTGGCCATCATATAGCTTTAAATATGGTCATGGTTTACATTCTCAGGCAGACTTTATATATTCTTGTCCAACTAATATCCAAATGATGTCTTGAAATATAATCTGTAGGCTACCTCAGTAGGCTGTGAGCTACTGAGTAGATTACTGTACCTGTAGGCTACTACAGGATGTCAGTAAGTAAGATACTATGAGGTATAAGTGTGCTTACCCTCAGTAGGCTGTGAGCTACTGAGGGAACTCTATGAAACTGTACTGCTAAGTCCGCTCTAAGGTGATTATGTAAGCACCCAAACATCGCACCTAGGACCTGCAATACAGGGGAGGTTTATATGCTCCAACATGATGTGCACTTTTCAATCTTTTATCTGCCTGATCAATGCCTTGTCTGGCTTTGTCATTGAATGTAATGATGTTAATAGATTTACCATTACTCTGTCAATATGTGATGATGCTGGTAAATGCATGCAAAACTGATATGCAGTGACCATTCATGATCACCCCATGGTAATGTGTAACTGCCTGATGAATGCTTTATGTGGCACTGTCAGCAAATGCAATGATGTTAATAGTGTTATCATTACTCTGCCAACATGAGATGATGTTGGTAAGCTCATGCAAAATTGATATGCAGTGACCATTCATGATCACCCCATGGTAATGTGTAACTGCCTGATGAATGCTTTAGTTGGCATTGTCAGTAACTATCATTACTCTGACAGTATGAGATGATGTTGGTCAACTTGCACAAATCTGATATGCACTGATCATTCATGACCACCACATGGTAATGAGTTATCCACACTGCCATGCTCTTGAATGATGCAAGTTGGATTTGATAACATGACAGAAATAGAAGCCACTTCACAGATGGGTATAATCAAATAATTTCCCCAATGTAGTAGAAAAGCTAAGCTCTGGCTTCCTTGATGACAAGGCCTTCCCCACTCTGCTGCAGCAGCTGTATGACTAAGACAAGATGTTACTCATATACTACAATGGATCACCACATCAGCAAACCAGACATTTCCTCCCCAGCTTTCCAGTGCTCCCAGGACTTTTGAAAAATGATTCCAGACCTCCCAGACCCTCCAACCCTCCAGGTGCACAGCCACAGTGAGAACAAAAGTTGTAGCCCATGATCACAGGACCATGGGAATATGATTACCTCAGCAATATCTCCTTTTTGGGGTGAGATATTTGCAAAGTTCAGTTGGAGTCACAGTTTGTCAAAAACAAAAAGTGGCTGTACAGTGATGATGTCATAACAAAAGTTGTAGGGCTGGATCACAGGATCATGGGAATATGCTTATCTCATTGATATGCCCAAAAATGGGTGAGAAAAATGCAAAATACCAAAAAAATTGGACATCTCAAAAATTAAATTTCAAAGATGTCATAATAAAAGTTGTAGTGCCTGACTAGAGGACCCCAGAGGTATGCCTATCCCATCCATACCTGCAAAAATGGTTGAGATACAGGCAAAATACAATTAGTGTAGCGTAGTGTACATTTTATTACCAAAAGTGTAGTGTTGTGGCGCATTTTTGATTACCTAATGAGTGTAGTAAACTCTGCTTCTTTGACTACCAAATAAGTGTAGTGTTGATTAGTAATTGACTAGCAAAGTGTAGTGTAGACTATTGATTAGCAAAAGTGTAGTAAACTCCGCATTTTTGACTACCAAATAAGTGTAGTGTTTTGTAGTGTTTGATTAGCAAAGTGTTGTGTAGACTATTGATCAGCAAATGTGTAGTAAAGTCCGCTTTTTTGACTACCAAGTAAGTGTAGTGTTTTGTAGTGTTTTGATTAGCAAAGTGTAGTGTAGATGTGTATTACCAAAAGTGTAGTGTTTTGTAGTGTTTTGATTAGCAAAGTGTAGTGTAGATGTGTATTATCAAAAGTGTAGTGAAGTCCGCTTTTTTGACTACCAAATAAGTGTAGTGTTGATTAGTGTTTGAGTAGTTAAATGTTGTGTACACTTTTGATTACCAAAAGCATAGTAAAAGTTCGCTTTTTTGACTACCAAAAAAGCGTAGTGTTGATTAGTGTTTGAGTAGTTAAATGTTGTTTACACTTTTGATTACCAAAAGTGTAGTAAAAGTTCGCTTTTTTGACTACCAAAAAAAGCGTAGTGTTGATTAGTGTTTGAGTAGTTAAATGTTGTGTACACTTTTGATTACCCAAAGTGTAGTAGAGTCCGCTTTTTTGACTACCAAATATTTGTAGTGTGACTAGGAAATGTACAGTAGTATTGATTAGCAAAAAAGCGTAGTCATCATTAGGATTGTTGTGTAGTGGGCACAGCCACTAATGCCTCAAAATTTTGCAAAGTCACAAAAATACCCCAAAACGCGATATAGTGGACACTAAAACTCACGCCTTTCGCGCAAGCGGCCAAAGCCGACCAAACAAAGGCCAATTCCTACTATGGGGTAGTGTATGCCATTAGCCCACTACTACCACGCATTTGATTACCAAAAAGTGTAGTGGTATTAGAAAAAAGTGTAGTAGTAGTACCAAAAAGCGTAGTAGTATTAGCAAACAGGGTAGTAGTATTAGCAAAAAGCGTAGTACTATTAGCAAAAAGCGTAGTACTATTAGTAAAAAGTGTAGTAGGTAGTGTTAATAGCAAAAAAGCGTAGTTGTATTAGGCTATTATGTGGTAGTACTTGAATTTGAATATATTACTACTTTTGATTTGATTTCTGTGTGACTGAGTTCCTATTAGCTTGAAAGTGTAGTGGGATTAGGAAAAAAGCATAGTAGTGGTATTAGGAAAAAACAGTAGTGGGATTAGGCAAAAATGGTAGTAGTTGGATTAGGAAAAAAGTGTAGTAGTGGGATTAGGAAAAAATGGTAGTGGGATTAGCAAAAAAGCGTAGTAGTTGTATTAGCAAAAAACGGTAGTGGGATTAGCACAAAAGCATAGTAGTGGTATTAGCAAAACATGGTAGTGGGACTAGCAAAAAAGCGTAGTAGTGGTATTAGCAAAAAATGGTAGTGGCATTAGCAAAAGAGCATAGTAAAAGTATGGACAGAGGTGATGGGCTGGGATTCTGGGAACTCTGGAACCCTGTCTGGCCAGTCCTGGCCAAAGGGGGACCTTTCTGGGTGAGCTGGGAGTCTGGCCAGCTCTGGCCAGTTCTGGCCAGGTGATGTCGAGTTTGCTGATGTGCTAACTCACTTAGATGTTGCTGTATTTTGTACCCCCGCCTAATGTGGGGGTCATGGTCGACAACTTCACAGAGATGCTGCAGAAGAAGGAAGTTTTCCTTACAGAACTAGCAGACATCCAGTTCACTTGCGAGGATTATGAGACTGCTTTGCGCCGATATCTTGGTGACACAGAGGTAGAACGACTCGTGCGCGTGAATTTTACTATCCGGAAGCTGCAAACTGTCAAAGGGAGGTACATCACAGTGGTTGCTGCAATAGCTATGCACGATTTTTGTCTGTCTCGTGAGCCGCTGGTAAGTTCCTCAAATACTAACTGGGTACATAGTGGCACTGACGGTTGGTTTCTGAACAAGCCATAAAGCCTCTCCACGAAGTCTGAGAAAGCAAGAGGGATTCTTTTAATCATTTTGCCACCATGTTGGAGTTCTAGTGATGTGAACAAGGGTGAACTCCTATTACTATTTTTCTTGTGTGTCCCTGTATCTTTGTGTATCAATCGCACAATGGAAGACATGTAGACCATACTGACTGGTGCTCTGCTGGAACTTACAATTGTGACGATTGCTACTGAACACATGATTATGTCACGAGTACGTGCATGCGGTGATCAGTGCCACCACCACTGCTCCTACAACTTTGAATCCTGCTCACCAAAGTGCCGCAAAAGCTGCAAAACAAGAACTCACCCAACTTTTGTTGAACAACTAGTTCTCTATCTAATATGGGAGCCTGGCATTTTTGCACTTTAGCTTGTGATTGCCTCGCAGATCGTAGCTAAAGGTCCACCGCCTAAGCTGTTGAATCTAATGCAAATACCATGTCATTAATTACCTTTCCAGAGTGGCAGGTGCAACTAGAATCTCCATGTTGGAATTGGTCATGAAGATTGCTGCATGGCACAGAATGTGACCCAAACAAGACCAAAAAACCTTTACCTTCTAACATTATCGTTCAGTGACACTTGGACAAGCTTGATGTAACTCAGAGTGGGCCAAGATATGACAATGTCTTAGTGTCCATAACTGAAGTTTTAGGAAGACATGCTACTTATTACAGCTGCTAGCCAAGGATGTTTATTGTGAGGAGAGGGTGCTCTCCACAGTACAGCTGCCGTTTCGTCACAGCACGCTGTGAGTCACTGTCTTCAGATATGTAGTTGTACTCTAATCCTCAACTGTGTTGTGTACGAATTGTAGAGGGACACTGAGTTGGACCCATTTCTCTGCCCTGCAAGCCAGACTGCGCACCTCCTTGCCTGCACCCAGGCCCTTGGTTGCCTCCCTTTGGTCAGATCCTATCCTATGGTCATGGCCTCCATGCTTGAAATGCCAAGCCAAGTGCATAGCCTATGTTCTGTGGTAAGTTGGTAACTGTAACAGCTACACATTCCAGACTTACTATCCGCAAGTGTTGCTACCTCACTCTTCAGCTCCTTAGGGCCGAGGCTGGTATCTTGTGGTTTTCGGGTGATCTGTAGCGTGGTGGGTAGGTCATTCTTCAGTGCAGTAGGTGCCAGAATTTTGATTGGTGTTTTGTCACAATTGTGATGCCAACCAGACCTGCGTGATGTGTGCGCAAATTCAGAATACCTACTTCCTCAAGCCATCAATCCCTGGCCATTTGGAGGTATAAGCCATCCACATCACTGCTGTATTCAAGGTTGTTTGATCTAGTTGAATACTGTGCAGTCATGGCAGAGGTTACATTCTCACAAACTTGTGTTTGTGGTCGGATGTTCAGTGACCTAGGTGCCTTCACACATCACAAGAAAGGATGTTGCAAGGGCAAAAAGCGACTCGCCAGTGCATTGGAGAAGGTAAAACAAGTCTATCAGAGAAAAAAAGCTAGGCTTTCGGTTGCTCGTGCGATCTCCGAATTGGACAACACTGGCATTGAGCTTGCAAGTACTTTCGACGCAGACCAGGTCCATGGATTTCAGCTTGCTGAGTCGACTTTACAGCAGGTAAGAGGTCAAAACTTTCGTTCTTCAGTCAAGTAAATGACAAAGCAACTTATAATAAATTTACAGCACAAGCCGTTGCAGGATGATGATCTACCCTTAGCTCAGAGAAGGGCTCGGTGTACCAATCGCCGGCTACCCTTATGATTTCAGGATATGCTTCCCGAGCCGCCGCTACCACTTCCCCCTACCAATTTGCCTTGATCTTTGATATTGCTGGTGCCACAAGGCAACCTAGCCTTGTCTTGTGACACACCACCGGCTCATGCAGAGGAACTTTCTTCCTCTCTCCGCTCCTCGCCATGCAAGATATTCAAGTCACAGATCAATAAATTCGGCTTATTCCGTGTGTACGACACTGACACCCTCCCCAGTTACGATCCAGAAGATCCTTACTCAGTTGATAATGCATGTGTGGTTAACTCCAATCCTGAGATGCAGGACAAAGTACATACGAATCCGTACTTCCCCTACCCAAACAAGGGTGTGTTACGCCTTGGCGACTGGTACTGGAACCAAGGTGCTCAGAAGTCTTGGGAGTCTTTCAAGCAATTGATTGACATTGTCGGGGACTCTTCCTTTTCACCCACTGTTGTGGCTCACACCTTGTGGGATGCTATTGATGATCAGCTTGGCCACAACCAATTCGATGGTAATCAACCAGAGTGGCTTGAAGAGGATCGTGGATGGAAGTGTTCGTCGGTCACGATATTGGTCCCATTTCACAATCGTGCGAAGGATCCTGGCCCGAAGAACTATACTGTCAATGGATTTTACCATTGCTCACTTACTTTGATCATCCATGAAGCGGTCACCAATCCAGCGCATGTGCAACACTTCCACTTTGTACCATACGAACTGTGGTGGCAGCCAGCTCACAGGGATCATGATGTAAAGGTTCACGGTGAATTGTTTACCTCCACTGCATTCCTTGAGGCACACCAAGAACTGCAGGATTCTCCCCAAGAACCTGGGTGTGACCTCCCTCATGTCATTGCAGCACTCATGTTCTGGTCGGATTCAACCCAGTTGGCACAGTTTGGCTCTGCTAAGCTGTGGCTGCTCTATGTATTTTTTGGGAATGAGTCCAAGTATCGAAGGTGCCAGCCATCAAATCATTTATGCTCTCATGTGGCATATTTTCAAGTGGTAAGCACATTGGTCATTGCCAGTTCAAAAATAACCTGTTTTTTGTCCCTAGCTTCCCGACGAGTTCAAGGACTTTTTGACAGAACACTTCAGAGGAAAATATCCTGGTGATGTCCTTACTACTCACTGCAACAGGGAATTTTTCCATGAGCAGTGGAAAATACTACTTGATGACAACTTCATCGTGGCCTACAAACATGGGATTGTCATAATATGTTGCGATGGCATCAAGCGGCGGTTTTACCCGCGAATATTCACATATTCTGCCAATTATCCCGAGAAGTATGGCCTGTCTCACCCACCACTCCAACATAGGCTGACCAGTTCTGATCTATTAATACCAGGGTTCTGATAGCATCCATTCGCAACCTTGGCAGATGCCTGTGTCCTCGGTGCACAATTCTCATGACGGAGGTACCTGATATGGGCATGCAGCAGGATATCTTGCGGTGGTGGCAACTCACTCGTCTTGACAATTCCACCAGGCAGAAAAAGGTCACTGATGCAAGACACCTTATCTATGAGGCTAACTATGCCATCAACACTCCACAAGTTGAAGCCCTCCTTTGAGACGAGTCTCTCATTCCCACTTCAGTAAGTGTGGAATGCCCCATTTGATGTAGTGCAGCATGCTCACTCCCAGGTCTGAAGAATGCTTTTTCAGACCGACTCAGTGCATTTGGCTTCAATTTATTTCTCATGCTTGTAGTTGACCTACTTCATGAGTTTGAACTTGGAGTATGGAAAGCCATTTTCTCACACCTCTTACACATTCTAGATAGTCTGAATGAAAGTCAACTGCATGAACTTGATTGGAGGTAATGCATCACCAGAAATGCCTCCCAGCTGTGACAGCTGACATCTTGTGCGATTTGAAGATATCGACTGGTACTGACATTTGGACGAGATACTATTTGACACTTTTCAAAGAATTGCTCTGAAATGAAGAGGATGACCACTCACGATTTCGAAGATCTTCTTCAGGTGTGTGGCGTACAGTTCGTTTTACCAGTCATGATTTATCCAGCTGAATTGCAGTGTGCATTTCCTGTATTCAAAGGCTTACTGCCCAAACCCCATAACTCAAGTGTCCTTGAACTACTCTATACTCTCTGCCATTGGCATGGGTTTGCAAAACTCCGCATGCACACTGATGAAACACTTAGGGTAATGGAAGACCTGATGCGATCGGTTGGAAATGTGGTTTGTGTTTTCCAGGCTAAGACGTGTGAGGCGTTTGCCACGAAAGAGCTCAGATGTGAAGCTCAGTCATGCCAGCATCATGAGATCTTGTCTCGCTCATCTACTGCACCAGGCAGAGCACCTTCCAAATCCACGGTGGTCGCTTGGCGATCAAAAACTTTCAACCTTTGTACTTACAAACTTCATGCGCTCGGTGACTACACCACTACTATCAAGATGTTTGGAACATCGGATTCCTACTTGACACAGTCTGTAAGTCTTATGGTTTGCATTTACACTTTGTGAATTCTGCCTGGTATGAGGGTGAGAGAGAGCACCGAGTTGGGAAAGCAAGGTTTATCCACACCAGTCAGAAAGCCTTTGTTCAGCAACTGGCTCATATCGAACACCGACAGGCAAGAATTTGGAAGATTCATGATTTGTTTCGAGCAACCAAGGATCCCTTGGAACCTGTCCCCAACATACCGGAGGAACATTACAATGTCGGAAAATCCCAGCACAGACCCATAGACCTTGCCGACTTCATTAGGAAGAACTCCGGTGACCCTGCTTTGCAGGTAGGTATTCATTCTTATTTTCCACATCAGCCATAACTGACCAGAGCTGCTAGGAGTTTACTCTAAGACTGAAGTGCCACCTCCTTCCTCGCATCAGGGCAATGCACATACTGGCCTCAGAGCCAAGTGCATTGCAGCCGCTGGAGGGCCTTGACGCCAGCTACGATGCGTCTGAAGTGACTGTCAATCATTTACTGATTAGAAGCAATTGCATATACCAGCACCACGTTCTCTGGGTAAATTATACCACCTACGATGTCCGACGCAGGCAGGATATCTTCAACCCAACCACCGACCATCATGACATCATGATGCTGGCAGCCCCGGAAAATACAGATGAATTGGAAACCATACACCCATGCCACTGTTGCTTCTGTTATGCTCGCATCATCAGTATCTACCATGCAAACGTCCAGTATATTGGGCCAGGGTGTAGCAGTTATCTTCCATGCCGACTGGACTTCTTGCATGTCCAATGGTTTGAGCAAGTACCACCCAACCCTGGAGATGTTTTATGCAGTCTTGACATACTGCGATTCCCTCCCATGAACGAGGATGGCGCATTTGACTTCATCAACCCAGCGGACGTCTTACGGGGCTGCCATCTCATACTGGCCTTTGCGAAAGGCAGGTCCCACCCTGACCATACTTCCATATCATCCCTTTCCAAAGACTCCAACGACTGGAAATACTACTACATCAATAGGTTGGGTGAAACTCAAGTAGCCTAACTAGGATTCTTTGCTCATGAACTTTCAAAGGTTTGTAGATCGTGATATGCTGCTTTGACACCATTGGGGACTTGGTGTTGGTCATACATATTCACATGTTGGTTCACCGGCTGACCATGTTGCAAATTTTGAGCAGCCATCTCTGTCATGCAATTTGCACCGGCCATGCCCAGTGGAGGTAAATGTACTGGGTGAAGCATCTTCTGCTGCAAGTACCTCAAGGGCAGCTGAATTCTCACTTGCTGACGGGGATGTGCTCGAATGGGAGATTGGCGGGGAGTCTCAGAGTACTGACTCGGAAGTAGACACCATGTCGGATGACGGTTTGGTTGGAATGTACGAGATGTACGGTTCTCATTGTGTTGATGAGGACGTATCAGATTAGAGTTTACACATGGACTCCGCTGGGGTACAACTGTATAGCTGAGAGCATGCCATGCCTACTACTTACCATCGTAATAACTATCCCACCGTCTCTCTCTGCAATGGCTGCCACCATCACGATTGCGAGGTCTTCTGTTGAAACACTCTCCAACACACCGCCGTCACTTTGACCTAGTATCCGAGTATAAACCCTCAAAACAAACATGTCTTTTTTTCTGAGGTTGGAAGGCCATGTGAGTTGTATTGTCTCTAGTGTGTATCTTCCATTTCCATTGAAATGCCCTCCAGCGGTGATGCCACAATGCAGAGGTTGCTCGTCGTGACATCGACCACATAAAACCAGCTTCATCAATTGTAACCTTGAATGGTACTGGGAATCGACTCTATCAATTCTGCTAATATACTCGGAGGTGGCATTCTGGCATGTGGGTGATCTGGCTTGACAATGTCTACGGCGTCCTCCCTTCGAGCTAGGTCAACTGCTTCAGGTGCATCGTCAATCTCTTCTGTTTCCATTCATTGGGATGAAGCAGGGATGAGGACCGTCAAGAAGAAGCATAGGAAGGAAAAGGAGAGCAAAATGGTGGCGAAGGAGAAAGACAAGAAAAGAGAGCGGTCCAAGAACAAGAAAGTCTTGACTAGGAAAGTGTCCGATAGTAGAAAGAGGAAACCGCTGGCAGTGATCTTCCCTGGAACACTTTCCAAACATGAAGAGGAGGACGTTACTCCCAGCCCTGTTCTACCTATCATCATAATGAGGAGGCCATGATCCAGGAACATTCCACAGATGAGTAAAACTCTCCAATGAGACTCCTATGAAATGAACGCACCTGCATCCAATGTCTGAACAACTGCTAAGTTGTTTGGGTCCTAAAGCGATATATGATGACAGTGACAGTGTGTATTTGTCCAATGTCTCATGCATTTCATGGTTAAGATGCACAAACAGACGATGATGATATCTCGCTCTTGGAGGCTGCGACAGATGACTTAGCTCAGCTCATCAATGGACTGGATCTGGAAGCCACTCCAGGGAGTCGGGATATATCTCCTAGAAGTAATTGTTCACCGTCGTTGCTCGATGCCTGGTAGTCCAACACCTTCAAAGAATCAGTTTACCATGGACAGTCCTGTTAGGCCTCTGTGCACCAACCTTGCATCTATCACTTCGCTCCGACCTTATAGCAAGACCCCTGCAGTTGGCTAGGTGCAGATTGGGCAACATATTGCGGCCTGGGCAACCCTGAATGCCAGCATCTCACCATTGAAGCTTTTCCAGTGACCATTAGGGCCACAACCTAAAGAGGACGTACCTACTATTTGGATGATGCACAAGAGTACTTTGTCTCCTGCCCCGCAGCTGACCCATCGCCGATTTTCAAGGCTCTTCATCCAGCAGTGTTTAAAGTCCCCAGAGCTACTGCGACAGTTCGGTAATCTGCTGTCCCACCGCTTGTTCTTGGCGACAAAGAGACAGATCGCTCTCCCTCAGCTTTTACATTTGGCTCATCACACTCGAAGTCTGATTCGCATTGCAGTTCATTGGCATCTCCTGTATCCAAGAAAGGCAGAGGTCATGCCAGGGAATGATGAAGATGACCAGAGGCCAGGGCCTTATCCTCATCTGAGGAGGACACCAAGAAATCATTCAATTTTACCAGGGAAATCAATAAATTCAATGAATCCAGTGCATCGCACTGACATAGCTTCGTGGAGCAATTGGAGAGTGCCCTTTGCACTCCTGTGAAGATCGACCTTTGTTCTGACTTTGGAAGTTTCTTCAGGTGATTCTCCGCCTTTACCCAAGTACTCTCTACAGGACGAATTGTCAAGGGCGGGACAGAGTACATTCAGCCTTCCGGACAATTACGAGTCTCACGAGCTTCTTCGTGCTCTGTTTATGCTGTGACCCTCTCACACCGAAATAGGTCTGGGCATTGGGAGCTCCTCAGAAGGTAGAGCTAACCCTAGGAGTCCTTTTACTATGAAGAGTACACACCTCCCAAAGACTCAAACCTTCCTGGTAACTATATTATTTCCTCGGTGCTCTGGTTGACCACTCAAATGTATGTTATAGTCCCTCCGGTAAGCTCCCTCTGGGATGGGACTGTCTGGTAGGATGGACATGTTCTGTGCAGGAGGAGACAGAGAAGGGACGTCATAAATGTCATCTCAGTATGACAGCTTCTTCCCCTTGTCGACAGCAATCACTGAACGGAAATATAGCTGCTTTTTCATGCAGTTGAGTTCATCGCTATCTCAGGCATTGTTAGGCTCGTTCCAGAGGGCACGTATTGCAGCATGTATGCTAGCGGGAGCCGTGAAGGCGAACACTCTGGAGGATGCTCTAACGTTCAGATGTCTCTTAGTTTATGGGTAATGCCGTAGGTGTCTATATGCTATTCTCATGTGTGGGGTCCGAGGCACTGACATCGTTTCAGGTCATTGCAACTCGGATTTCGTGGTCGCTTTGCAGAGATGCGTGAGGCTCCTTTGCAATCCACTTTTGTTGTTGAGTAAGTTGCAGTCATTGTCGCTGTGATTTCACCATTCATTGTAAAACATCTTATGGCGTGACCCACTGTTTCTCATGTGCATCACGCATTTCGTGATCAGGGATCTGCGTAATTTTGCGATGTCATGCCAGACTGTAACATCACGTCCTAGTAAAGGTATAAAAGGGCAGTCCGACTTTTTCATCCCTTCAGTCTGCTTGTGCTCTCTTCGATCCTTTCCTCTCCTTGCACTGCTCTCGTGTCTCCTCATGCCTCGTTACAGTCAATATTCTGATTCTGAGGAAGGTCATATGTGGAATGGAACCAAACGTTCACGACCGAGTGCACTGCAACTGGGACCCAGGAAATGCCTGTGCATTGTCAATGCCTTTAGTCTCAACATACTGATCCCCTCATAGAAGTGTGCAAGACCCATTGGTGCACCATGGCCGTCACTTTGGCCATGTTGTACATGCCTTTTGTAATGTTCAAACATTGCTAACCAATGGCATGACTCTCATGGTTGAAGTGGAGGAGAGGGGACTGGAGACTCTGACTCGGGAGTAAGTAGTTGACAGTCGTTTTGGGGCATGCGCATTATAGATGACACTTGCACAAGGGAAAGGAAGGAGTATTCTGTATTCTGGGAACTGTTGAAGATCATACTGAATCTTGAAGATCGCATCATGTCCTCTTCTGAGCAAGACGTGATAGCCGTGGCGGAATTGGTGAGTACACTTGTACTTGCATAGTCTCTAGTCATCTGACCGCTACAATAGATTCAAAAAGGCCCCAGTGCGGCTAGGTCTGATGACACAAAGAGTATGAAGGCTGCAATAATAGATTGGATCACTCCCAAGGGTCAAGCACTCATTCCCCATATTCCTAGGAATGCTAAGACAGGGTGAGGGTTCCATCATGAATGCACCAGTGCGTTGCTTTGCCCTGCAGGGTATGAATGGGCAAATTTGGAGTACGTCCTTTTTGGTCTACTGTACCCAGAAAAGGTATAATCCATCCCAGGACCAAGGCTAAGCTGCATAGCGGTCAACTGCAAGTCGCTGGTGACCAGTGGCCCCTCTTTTTGTATGCAGACTATTCCTATGATGCGGAGGACCCCTGGAACGGCCTGCTGCATAGCAGCCTCCTGGTTTCGGTAAGTTTTGTTTATTATACTTCTTGTTTGGTGACTTACACCTGAACTGCATGCAGGCTTACAGACATATTTTCACTTCTCCCAGCTCTGTTGATCAAGTGCCAAAAGCAATGCGGTCTGGCAATGCTTGTATTCATGGTATGCAAATGGTCACTAAAGCATCGATTGCATATGCCGCCACACAGGTGAGTAGTTATGTGTGCGAGTTGTGCACAGATGGAATGTTAAATTTTTACCCAGGCTCGTTTCACCCTTACATCTACCCAAGTATTCTCTTGGACTGACCTTGTCACTGACTCGGAGCAATTTTATATCAGCATCCTTGAGCTTCTTGAGGATCTGGATGAAGCAGATGAGGTAGACCAACTGATGGGATGGTGGAACCGGTATGAGGTCATCAATCCTGTTGGTATGACATTAAACAGGTCAACAGACAGATCTTTCCCTTGTCTATGGAGAGTGAGCGGCTACCTTTGGAGAACAGTGCATTGGCACGAATTTGCCAGAAACGTGCCGAGCGAAAGGCTAGTGCAGTGGTCCTTGAGAATGAATGACCTCTTGTCATTGCTGATGTAGCTAGACAATCTCTCTGCCTCTTTAAATGTTTTGTGTACTGGTTTTTGCTATGACATTGTCCAGCTTTTGGCCAAATCTGAGGATGGTTTTCAGTGGGACCTGTGTGATTGATATTGCAAGTATGTACAACCTTGATACCAGTTACCAGTGGGACCAGTGTGATTAATATTGTGAGGATGTACAACCTTGATACTGGTTACCAGTGGGACCAGTGTGATTAATATTGTGAGTATGTACAACCTTGATACTGGTTACCAGTGGGACCAGTGTGATTAATGTTGTAAGTATGTACAACCATGGTACTGGTTGCCAGTGGGACCAGTGTGAACAAGCTTATCATGGGATAGAATGGTGACCTATATTACCTGGATATGGCCTTCTGATACATATGATCCATTTGAACTTAATGATAACTTTTGACCTATGCTACCATGGCTCCCAGACAATATATAGCATTGTCATTGTGTATATCATTGTGATGTATCTTATAGGGCTTTATGTGATAGATAAAGCTATATATATCATTATCATTTCATTAAAATTTTCCTGATGGCAGATGTCTATCACCTGCCATGCCTACAGGCTTCTGGATGGGTCGTGGTGCCAGCCAATGTGAGTGATACTTTGGGTATCTGTGTTCTGGTTCCTGTGTTGATTCGTGCATGTTCTCTTAAAGGCTCTTATTTGTTGCATCAATGTCCAGCACAATTGTGCTGGACATCAATGTACCGGATCTTCCACAGTATCTATTTACAAGGAATGCGAGTAAACCACCAAGACTGCACAATGCATTGAGCACCATGAACCTGCTGACCTCATACTGAATACTGCACAGATGCACAATGCCATTTATGTGCAACAGTTCTGGACTCAAGTACAACAGATACAACACGATTGGGCAATCCACACTGGGGCAGCAGCTGAGCTCAATGCACAGAAAATCAAGCAACAAAAAAGTTCGAGAACCAACCCAGCCCCTCAACGACAATTGTCTATGAATCCTTCCATGTCACTATCTTCATGCTTCATCAATGTGTTCCATCAGACAGGTAAGCTTATTTTTAACTGCTTGTCTTCCACACAACTGAGACACAAGACTTGCAGACACTTGACATGCATGTGACCTCATATCAAGTGGTGAGTGTTGATAAACGATGTCTGTTTTTTTTTCTTGACAGTGTTTGGTCGTCAACCCCATCAGTGCAACCACACTCAGGACGAGTCCTGTGCAAGGCCTTTTTTTTTGTTTCTATTATTCTTGTGATCCAATCATCCATTCCTATGTCGCAGCATCATTCAAACTGTAACTATTATAGTGGATTTGAAGACCTGGGAAGAAGTTTTCCAGGACCAGAACTCAGGCTGCATCAGAGTGCAACAGGTAAGATTGTGCTATCAGTCCAGATGTAGTGGTGTGCTAATGCATTTACAGGGACACCACACCCTGTTCAGGTGAATGCAGGCCGTATGGTAACTTCTGATCCATCACAAGTGATGCCCGAGGATCCAGGTTCTCCACTAACCAACCCCAGGCCACACCGGGTTATGACAGGTAAGTGTCCTGTCCCTCACATACAACATTCATCAATTGCATCCAAAGGGACACCCTGCCTGTTGCACTTGAATGCAACATGCATGATGATGCCTGAACATCCTCGTACATCCCCTGATGTACTACTGGCTTCTGATGTGTCATGTCCAAATTCAAGGGCATTTTTGGAAGATGGAGATGAGTGGCAACATACTCCAGCTCCCAACAATGAATCACAGGGCCAGATTTTGAATGAGTACAGCAGCAGGGACACTCCAGGGACGCCTGGTTACATGTCAACATCGAGTTCATCTGAAATAGTGCCCCAGGGAACTATTTCATCTGAAGAAAGTCATCTCAGTCACTTGAAGTTGTGGGCTGAAAAAGTTGCTA
The DNA here is from genome assembly GCA_024613185.1 of Pisolithus microcarpus. Lineage (NCBI taxonomy): Eukaryota > Fungi > Basidiomycota > Agaricomycetes > Boletales > Pisolithaceae > Pisolithus > Pisolithus microcarpus. The sequence continues at coordinate 687,519 of JANFAI010000010.1, read as the reverse complement.
CTAAGTTCAAACTCCAGGCTTCTCAGTTTTCTGAGCTCAGCATGTTCATCAAAGTAAGTCGAGCCCTTATGATTGCACGTGAGTCTAATGTTGTCAGCACACAGCTCGGGAAGAATTTAGATACTGGAGACCTCTGCATGTGAATCTGGCAGCTGGCTCTTAGCCACAAGCTTTTAAATGGGATGGAGGAGATAAAGGCACACTCAGTGAACATGAAGAATGCTGTGGAGTCAGCCACCACTGGCATCAAAAGCGGGTTTCAGCTTAGTGCAGATCAGATGGTAAGTTGTATGCTCATGATGCTGTGTGGGTGCTGAATAACAAGAACAGTCACAAGTCCTTATTATCTCTAGAGACCTGATTGTGCAAGCAGGCCGAACAAAATATAAGGCACTGCATGTTGACATCGAGGTGTGACAACTGGCTGGAAAATAATCTCCCTTGCCTTACACTCACATTTAGGAATGGCTGAGGTCACGTGTGGATAGCTATGGCTTTCAAAATGTATTCAGAAACCCCACTAACGAATGTGTGCTTCATGCAGCGATCAAAAAGGAATGCAGTGTGGTCCAAAACAAATTCTGCACACTGGTGAGTGATCCTTGCAGATAAGTATTTCATATGCACAAACTGCCTGAACAGATACTGGACAGTGCTGGTGGGGAGGGCAAACCACACATGACGCTCGAGGAACTTACATGGACAGCCTTAAGCAAGTACAAGCAGGGGGGAGTCAGTTTGGGATCGAAAGCTGAGTATCAATTACACCTGGCCTATCTGGTATGGTGTATATATTTTCCCACTGACTGACACTGACCCATGGAGTTTTCAGCAATATTATGGGCAGGCACATCAATATATTGTGGGGCTGGCAGCAACTGAAGAAAGTGGTATCGAGAGCTGTGAAGATGGGGTGACCATGGAAGTGAGTGTGGACGAATCTGTTGACAAACCCCCTGTGAAATGTGCCAGGTCGGTGAGCAACAAGGCACCCCCCAGGAGAGTGAAAAAGGGGTGTGACTTCTGGAGCATGATGGACAGGCTATTCATGAAGGATATCGAGCGGTACGGAAGGGACATGAAGAATGATAAATGGCATGAGTGAGTGCCCTTTCGTTGACATGGCTTATCAAACTCTAATGTCTGCAAATCTCAAGCTTCTTCAACGAGATAATTATTCAGGATCAAGATCGCTATGGAAGAAACACTGGCTGCATCCTACCACCTCTCCCCAGCATGTACACAGAGCTGACACTGGCTACTGCACCCTTGGGACCTCATCCCTCATCTACAGTCATTTATCATGGCACCTCACAGATGAGCCAGTCCCTCCATCAGCAAAACAGCACTTTTCCTCACAAAATGTCTTACACACCACACAACCACATTTGCATCTATCATCATGAGAATTAGCCTGGAAGGTGGTGCCTACATACTGGTTACCCCATAAAAATTTCAGCCTACACTTAGATGCAGATTGTTGAGTTCTTGTTCCCCTATTTCTCTGTGCAGATCTGTATTACTAGGTACCTTTCTGTAGTGTCTGTACAGGTCTGTATATCTCTGTCAATACAAGGGTTGTTTTGCTGATGTCGTGAGGCAACCTTCCACATCCAATGCATTACCACAAGCCATTCACAGTGGCAGCAACTGGTCTGCCTGCCTCGGGCAGCCTCGAGGACCTGTTAAGCCCAAATTTCTAAGTCTTGTTAACAGATTACCACTACACTTTACAGCTTTAAATGTATCATATGCATTGAACTGCATATATATATATGTGCTGTGTGTTTTTCATAAGTGCATGTGAAGGCTGCTCCAGTCAGATGAAATCAGGATCACAATGGGAGGCCTGGTTTGACAGCTCCTGCTGACTCAAGTCTGCTCTAAGTGAGATTACAACTGGCATAGTTATTGTCAAATTCTGTTAAACACAAAATGCACCTTGAAGTGCCCAGTCGCAGTTTGACAAGTGTCAGACTTGTGTCCCTGCTGACACAATCCTAACTGTGTCAACAGGGTGGCCATGTAAGATAGGCCGGCACACATGTTTTAGCAAGATCTCGAATATCGCAGCAGGATAAACGAGCTGAGCATATTCGCATCTCCATAAAACCTGCGTGTGATACTTTCATGACACTGTTGCAGTCTTATCAGTTCCGATTACATAAGGCATTTCTACATCATGTTGGTAAAGTCGACCAACAACAGTGCGGTCGACTGTTAAACATGGCAGAGGCACTCTTCTCGTTATTATCGTTGCCAGCAAAATCCAAAGGGTTCACTGCATGCCAGTACACAGTCATAGATGAGGGGTTGGCATCTTCTCGCCCAAACAAAACCCCCTGCTTAGATGCCGACTCTGACCCCAGTTCTGCATCTAGGTCTTGGGATCTTGTCAAGGGAAAGTCGGTAGAGAAGGATGGACTGCTGACGGTGTGGATACATGATTTTGTAGGTGAGCGAATCAGCCTCTGTTGATGGGGGTATAGCTGAACGTCCATGGTTGATTTTCCTATGGCATAAGCACAAGCATGAGACAGCCCCTGTGACAACTCGCCCGCGAGACTCAAGTTCCGCTTAAGGGCTATATTGACAAGAGAATCAAGAGATATTCTTCCGACGACATATGAAGGTGTCTTCAACGATTGTTGTGTAGTGGTTTGTGTGGGTGCGAAGGGGGCGGCTCTCTATAATGTCTTGGTCATGGAACTCAACTGATCTTGCTGTAACTTGTGAAATGAACTCGGAAAGGCCATGGATGATGAGGATTCCATCGATTGGTTGAATGGTTTTGTACAAGTCTGTGCATGGTTCGAAGGACAAGTAGTCAGTTCAACCTGTCTCCCAACCACGGTGTTACTGCGTGCTCCTGTTTTCTGGCTTCCTTTTGGCCTTCCCCCCTCTTTCCCCCCATAGATGCTTATACGAGCACTACTGGCATGTCTCGATCGTGCCCACGTTCTCAAGACTCCGGGGCTTTCGAATATTCAGTATGCCAATTCATATGAGATGGACTTTTCATTCGTATCAACTAAAACCACTATAAAGCGATCTCGCATTCATGTCTTTCCGGTGGCATGTGCTTGACTATATGAACATCATCGACCTTATTCAGGCAGGCGTCCATGACTGGCTGTCCTGGGAGAGAAATGAGGGGTCAGTATCCCAGCAGTCCTGCTAAGTGTTCTCACAATCTTATCGAGCAAAATGGACTTGTAGCATGGAAAATCCTCATCACATATATATCTGGGACCTCATGACGCACCTCGTCAACCACAGCACTTACTCTGTCATTTTCGAGCGGTTTTATGGGTGAACAGACCCTAGCATATTTTTCAGAGGAAGCCGAGAAGAGGATTCATCAATTGGGCTTCACTCCAGCAAGGTTTCTCAAGCACGCAGCCCAGCACGTTGCAGAAGAACGCAAGAGGGCACTGGTTGTTTTTCAGCAAACGACGGTGAGTCTGGTAGAGCGTACTGCGAGACACGGACTCTTGGAAGGAAGGCTGGACTGGCTTGCAAGTGGAGGTGTGGTCTTGTTCTGTGTATGAGACTTGTGATTGACAGGACTTTTTTTATACAGCTATCGAGCCCCTCATGAAAGCTAGAGTGGCTGACCAACTTAACACAACATCCACAGAATTCGCGGCTGTGGAGGGACTCAACATATTGTGTCGAGAGTTCAAATATATGTACAGGTAGGATTGAGTCCCTTGTTGAACGAACAACCTCGTCACCCAGAGACAGAATGTCGTAGCGAATATCATTGAAGACACAGAACATGAGGACATGATGGTCGAAAGGCTTCTGGAGTTCAAAGTCTTTTGTGAAGGCATGCTTCAGACTGCATTTGTTGACCCTCAAACAAAACAACCAAATCACGAATTCTCCTATGCACTCACAGACGCTTTTGCATATGGGTTCAAGGTGCGGAAGAACAAGCCTGCCGAATTGATTGTGAAACATTTGGATTGTCTCATGCAGTGTGGACAATGGGACATGTTGGACCTGGAGTTTGACCAGTTGCTGAATTCGGTGCTTGGGTTGTATAGGTATACAGACAACAAGGACGTGTTCAGGACATTTTACCATCGTGTGCTGGCAAGGAGGCTACTTCTGGAGTGTAGCACATCAGACGACTTTGAAAAGGTGATGCTAAAGAAACTGAAAGAGAGTCTGTGCCATTATTTTCTCTGTGGCTGCCGATTTCAAGTTGACTCTAAATTCCTCTTCAGAATACGATCCAGAATTTGGTATGGGCGGTCACATGTTCAATGACTTGGCACTGTCATGGGACCTCCTGCATGAACATTGTGCCCATCTCGTAGAGGGTAGTCCGCAGCATAGTCTATCTCATCAGCAAACTAGACATCACCTGGCCAGAGCTGGCCAGACTCTCAGCTCACCCAGAAAGGTCCCCCTTTGGCCAGGACTGGCCAGACAGGGTTCCAGAGTTCCCAGAATCCCAGCCCATCACCTCTGTCCATACTTTTACTATGCTTTTTTGCTAATGCCACTACCATTTTTTGCTAATACCACTACTACGCTTTTTTGCTAGTCCCACTACCATTTTTTGCTAATACCACTACTATGCTTTTGTGCTAATCCCACTACCGTTTTTTGCTAATACAACTACTACGCTTTTTTGCTAATCCCACTACCATTTTTTGCTAATCCCACTACTACACTTTTTTCCTAATCCAACTACTACCATTTTTGCCTAATCCCACTACTGTTTTTTCCTAATACCACTACTACGCTTTTTTCCTAATCCCACTACACTTTCAAGCTAATAGGAACTCAGTCACACAGAAATCAAATCAAAAGTAGTAATATATTCAAATTCAAGTACTACCACATAATAGCCTAATACAACTATGCTTTTTTGCTATTAACACTACCTACTACACTTTTTACTAATAGTACTACACTTTTTGCTAATACTACTACCCCATTTGCTAATACTACTACGCTTTTTGGTACTACTACTACACTTTTTTCTAATACCACTACACTTTTTGGTAATCAAATGCATGGTAGTAGTGGGCTAATGGCATACACTACCCCATAGTAGGAATTGGCCTTTGTTTGGTCGGCTTTGGCCACTTGCACGAAAGGCGTGAGTTTTAGTGTCCACTATGTCGCGTTTTGGGGTATTTTTGTGACTTTGCAAAATTTCAAGGCATTAGTGGCTGTGCCCACTACACAACAATCCTAATGATGACTACGCTTTTTTGCTAATCAATACTACTGTACATTTCCTAGTCACACTACAAATATTTGGTAGTCAAAAAAGCGGACTCTACTACACTTTGGGTAATCAAAAGTGTACACAACATTTAACTACTCAAACACTAATCAACACTACGCTTTTTTTGGTAGTCAAAAAAGCGAACTTTTACTACACTTTTGGTAATCAAAAGTGTAAACAACATTTAACTACTCAAACACTAATCAACACTACACTTTTTTGGTAGTCAAAAAAGCGAACTTTTACTACACTTTTGGTAATCAACAGTGTACACAACATTTCACTAGTCAAACACTAATCAACACTACGCTTTTTTGGTAGTCAAAAAAGCGAACTTTTACTATGCTTTTGGTAATCAAAAGTGTACACAACATTTAACTACTCAAACACTAATCAACACTACACTTATTTGGTAGTCAAAAAAGCGGACTTCACTACACTTTTGATAATACACATCTACACTACACTTTGCTAATCAAAACACTACAAAACACTACACTTACATGGTAGTCAAAAAAGCGGACTTTACTACACATTTGCTGATCAATAGTCTACACAACACTTTGCTAATCAAACACTACAAAACACTACACTTATTTGGTAGTCAAAAATGCGGAGTTTACTACACTTTTGGTAATACATATCTACACAACACTTTGCTAATCAAACACTACAAAACACTACACTTTTGGTAATAAAATGTACACTACACTACACTAATTGTATTTTGCCTGTATCTCAACCATTTTTGCATGGATGGATGAGATAAGCATACCTCTGGGGTCCTCTAGTCAGGCACTACAACTTTTATTATGACATCTTTGAAATTTAATTTTTGAGATGTCCAATTTTTTCGGTATTTTGCACTTTTCTCACCCATTTTTGGGCATATCAATGAGATAAGCATATTCCCATGATCCTGTGATCCAGCCCTACAATGTTTGTTATGACATCATCACTGTACAGCCACTTTTTGTTTTTGACAAACTGTGACTCCAACTGAACTTTGCAAATATCTCACCCCAAAAAGGAGATATTGCTGAGGTAATCATATTCCCATGGTCCTGTGATCATGGGCTACAACTTTTGTTCTCGCTGTGGCTGTGCACCTGGAGGGTTGGAGGGTCTGGGCAGGTCTGGGAGGGTCTGGGAGGTCTGGAATCATTTTTCAAAAGTCCTGGGAGCACTGGAAAGCTGGGGGGGAAATGTCTGGTTTGCTGATGCTGTTATGATGCTACAAAGGAGTCACTGGCTGTTCGCATCTTGGAAGAAGGATGTAAATCTGCCCCTTTGGGTACGTCGCTAGCCCTGCCCCATATGGTTGCCTCCACTCACAGAAAGTTGATACAGTCAACTCCCTTATAACACATACCCCCTCAGGATAGGATCAAAGGTATGTGTTATCAAGGAGTATGTGTTGTCAGGGAGGGATTACGGCACTTCAGTCACCCCCCTAAGGGGACCTATTAGGTTGACATATTTCTATAGATGTTTATACCTAAGAGGTGTCAACTGCCTGGGTATTCCTGGCTGCTACTGGAGATTCCCCAGTGCTCTGGCAGGCCATGGAGATTCTCCAGAGCTTCCATGTCAAGGGATTTTCTCCAGCACTATTATATCTGGACCACCAATAATACAGAGTGCCTGGGGTCCACATGGGACTTTCTCCAACCTATATAGGGCCTCCTGCCAGGGGTCCATTTTGGGCTTTCCCCAGCATAAATGGACCCTCTTCCTAGGGGATGGTGAGGCTTTCTCCAACATAAATAGACCTCTTCCTAGGGGGTGATGGGACTTTCCCCAGGCTTTCTCCAGGCTAAATGAACCTAGTTATGGCATTCCTCCAGGCCAAATAAGCCTATCCCCAGGACTTCTGGGGCTTTCTCCAGGCCAAATAGACCTAGCTGTGGAATTTCTGCAGCCAAAACAGACCTCTTCCTGGGTTGTTTCTCAATTTTCCCCAAGGTAAATGGACCCTGGTTATGGGATTTCTCCAGCCCAAATAGACCTCTTCCCAGGTCCTCTGGGACTTTCTCTCTCCAGGGTGAATAGACCTAGCTGTGGAATTTCAGCAGCAAAAATAGGCAATCCTGGGTTGTTTCTGGGTTTTGACATGGTGATAAAAATTCTCCACTGGGAGATGTGGGATCTGCATTAGCATGAAGGTTATGGCCAACTACCTTGGTCAGTCACATGAGTGTGTGTGCTTGGGGGAGTGGATGATCATCACGGTATTGCTAGTACCACCCCCACCTGTTCCCACAGGTACATGAGTGTGTGTGCTTGGGGGAGTGGATGATCATCATGGTATTGCCAGTACCACCCCCACCTGTTCCCACAGGTACTGTTGTCATCACCATTGTCAAGGTGTTTGCATGGTGATAGAATTTATCTACTGTGATATCTGGGACCCCCAGATTCTACAAGGTGGGGAAGTGGAGTCAGAAAATCTCCCCAAGTGCCCCCTTGGAGAATCTCTGGGATGAGGGAATGGGGTTGGAGATTCTCCAGGGGGGCACTTGGAGATTCCCCAGGGTGGTCAAATAGGGTTGGAGATTCTCCAGGGGGGACACTTGGAGATTCCCCAGGGTGGTCAAATAGGGTTGGTGAATATCCAGGGGGGGCACTTGGAGATTCCCCAGGGTGGTCAAATTGGGTTGGAGATTCCCCAGGGTGGCCAAATAGGGTTGGGGATTCTCCAAGGGGGCACTTGGAGATTCCCCATGGTGGTCAAATGAGGCTGGAGAATATCCAAGGGGCAGTTGGAGATTCCCCAGGGTGGCCAAATAGGGTTAGAGATTCTCCAGGGGGGCACTTGGAGATTCCCCAGGGTGGTCAAATGGGGGTGGAGAATATCCAAGGGGCAGTTGGAGATTCTCCAGGGGGACACTTGGAGATTCCCCATGGTGGCCAAATGGGGGTGGAGAATATCCAAGGGGCAGTTGGAGATTCCCCAGGGTGGCCAAATAGGGTTGGGGATTCTCCAGGGGGGCACTTGGAGATTCCCCATGGTGGTCAAATGAGGTTGGAGAATATCCAAGGGGCAGTTGGAGATTCTCCAGGGGGACACTTGGAGATTCCCCAGGGTGGTCAAATAGGGTTGGAGAATATCCAAGGGGGGCACTTGGAGATTCCCCAGGGTGGTCAAATGAGGTTGGAGAATATCCAAGGGGCAGTTGGAGATTCTCCAGGGGGACACTTGGAGATTCCCCAGGGTGGTCAAATAGGGTTGGAGATTCTCCAGGGGGGACACTTGGAGATTCCCCAGGGTGGGCAGATAGGGTTGGAGATTCTCCAAGGGGACACTTGGAGATTCCCTAGGGTGGTCAAATAGGGTTGGAGAATATCCAGGGGGGACACTTGGAGATTCCCCAGGGTGGTCAAATTGGGTTGGAGATACTCCAGTGGGACACTTGGAGATTCCCCAGAGTGGCCAAATGGGGTCAGAGAATTATCCAGGGGGCAGTAGGAGATTCTCTAGTGGGTGCTATGGGGTTGGAGATTCCCCAGGGTGGTCAAATGGGGTTGGAGATTCTCCAAGGGGACACTTGGAGATTCCCCAGGGTGGTCTGGTGGGGTTGGAGATTCTCCAAGGGGGCACTTGGATGTTCTCCAGAGCAGTGTGATGGGTTGGAGATTCCCCCCAGGTGGTCAAATGAGATTGGATATTCTCCCAGATTGTGAAATGTGGTTGGAAAATTTCTAACAAGGCACTTGTAGATTCCCTAGGCTGTTGGAATGAGGTTGGAGGTGGTGTAATTGGGTTGGAAATTCTCCAACTGCCCCTCTGGAGAATCCCCAACCATATTGATACCCTAGCATAGAGCATACAATAATAATTTTGATACACCCATCTTCTGGCATTTCATTGTGTCATTGGAAAGCAGCAACTTTGCTATCTTATTCAAAAAGTTTGCAGAACTATTGTAATATATGACCATGAACATGTACTCAAATGATGTGGGGGATGGGTATCATGTGCCATGCACACTGCAGAATGCAGATGCCACATAGTGAGTGCAGACACTGAGCAGCTGAAATCAGGCTACATTCATAGCCATAGGGAATGTAATAGTAATCACACCAGCCAAAATCATTGACATTACTATCAACTATGGGATCTAAGGGTATTGACAGACACAGGATGGATGAATCACAATCGAGAGATGTATGACACTGATGTGAAGTCAGTCTTAGCCATCAAGTAAAAGGGAAGAAGCCATACCTTATTATGCACAGCAGGGTATAACGAAGCAATGGTGGGCTGCAACTGATCTGAGACTTCAATCTATGACAGGACTGAGATAATCATCTTGGCACTAGTCATGACAAAACAAAATCAACAACACACCTTAATATTGACATTGGGTATATTTCATGGGCAGATGGGGTGAAGGCAAGAGATATTGAACACTTTCACAGGCAAGAGTTAGTCTAGCCACAGTAGAAGAACAGAACACACTATGGACCTTAATACCAGCCAGAGTGATCCCATGGATAGTCATTGTCCTCATCACTGTCATATCCATGCTGTCTCTTATGTGGATGCCCTCGATCAACATATTCCACAAAGCTGCTTTTGTCAGTGACCATACATACAAAGCACATAAACTCACAGTGACTCACCTGTGATGCATTCTTCCCTGTGGTAAAGGTGCTGCTTCTTCCTCAGAGTCTGTCTGACATTCCCTATGTCACTTATGTGACAGCTGTTGGTTATATGGAGCTGGGGGACTGTTAGCAGTTCCTTGCTCATGAGGATTCACCTGGGCTCTCTGAGTATTTGCAGTTGTCAAGTGACTGGGGGATCTGTCATGCTGGCGAGACAGAGTATGCTGAGGCTGACTATAGGTTGCCATGGAGCAGCTGCAAGATCTCCCTTGCTGTTGAGGCTGCATATGTATGGGCTGGCCCTGTGACATCAAGGAGTGGTTGGATGATAATCCATGTCTGTGAGACTTGGAATGCATGTTTTGATGCATGACAGGTAAATGAGAAACTCGTGAATGTACATGACTTCTCAGAGGTGATGGTGATGGTCTGGTTGGAGGTGAAGACAGTGGAGGGGGTGAAGATGGTGGAAGGGGCAAAGATGGTGGAGGGGGTGGAGATGGTGGAAGAGGCAAATCCACAGATGTGGAGGCACCATCTATGGGAGGCCAATTCATGCCCTTTGGAAGTCCTTTGAGGAATGCTTGTGAGTCAGAAAGAAGATGCAGCAACTGATTGTATGTGTTGATGACAAGGGGAATATCAAACATCTTCAGATCTGCATCCCTGAAAAGTTCTAGCTGCTCTGGTTGACTCATAAGCACTAGTATGTTGTGCTGCACAGAAACAGAAATACCTGGTGTCCAATCCATAAGGTAAAATGATGATTCGGGCGCAGGCACCAAGCCTTCATCAGCCACATCTTCATCATCATCTGCTGGTGCCTCCAGCATATAGTCTGCACCCATCTGCTCTTTCAGGAAGGGTACAATAAGTGAACAGAGCTTGTCAGCATTTAGGCACTTCACATTGAAGTTTCTTCCCTAATGTTAAGGGTGGTTCTCATGTGAAGGATAACTGCTAGATGGTCCAGTCATTCTGTGCACTAGGGCTAGGCTTCCCCATTCTTCATCATTCAGCTTTTGGGTCCATGCTCATGTTGCCAAACACCTTTGGTGCATGACAGCACACCAATCTCTGTAAGTCATCATATTGTTTATGCACATGTCATTGACAAGCAGTTGATAGGATTCTACTATTTGGACATGCACTACTTGTGACTGACTTTCGCACTCAACATTGTCATCTCTTCAATATATTTTCTTGCATTCTCGTCTCCTCCCTTCCCTGAGTCACTCATTAGTAACACTATGATCCTTCATTAATCGTATCTGTTTATCATGTCATCACATTCATGCCTTCATTTTGGATCATCACAGCATTACACTCATTCTAATTATTTTGTGCTGCACATTGTTGTGAATGCAATGGATTTTGTTCACTACTGCAGGCTGATTAAGGGGCTAATAGGACTGTCAGAATAGTGAAATAAGTTGTGGTGCAAAACAAGTCAGAATAGCACAAATAGTCAGAAAAAGTACAAAAAAGGTACAAAAGGCAATACAAAAAGTAGAGGGACCTTCTTTATTTACTATTCTGACTTTTTCAAAAAATAGTATAAAAAGTATGGAAAAAGTATGAAAAAGTAAACTATTAAATTCCTGATGTACAACAGCATATCCCAAAACAGCTCTTGGCCATGCAACATATTATGATAGATGGCAATGGACCCTGTGTGTGTTGTGATGGCTATTGCAATGACATAGTAACATGGGGGTGATTAAGCCAAAATGGTAGGAATGACCCCCACAGCCTTACTGCCATTGGTATTGCAATGTGTATTGCAACAGCATGGTGACAACATAATAATATGAATTACAATGAAAGCTTCACCACTGCAATTATATTACAAATACAAGTTTCATTTTAATAATTACAATCGCTTGCAATGGATTTAAATAATTTTAACAAATTTCTGACATACCTTGCTTGAAAGCAAGTCACTGTGATCAAGTTCATCTGTGTTGCCACTTCATGCAGTTAAGTTGAAAGAAACAACAGTGATTTATTAAAGATGATGGTAATATACTAGTGTAGGGTGGTTAACAGGAGTCAACAAAGGATGAATGAAGTTGCAGAAGTAGTGTTATACATGGCCCAGCCTCAGGCCCTGAGCCGAGCTGAGCTGAGCCATCATGGCAGCCTGTGGGGGCTCATGGCTTGGCCTGAAGTTTTGTCAAGCCCTGGGCCATGGCTTCAGGCTGTGGCTTGGGTGGCTGTGCAGATTATGTGGCACTGATGCTGACATGGCTGTTCAATATTCACAGCCACATCTTCTATCAAACCACTGTGGATGGAGCAGATTATATGGAGATGCCTCCCTTGTCTTCGTTGTCCCTCGCACTGCCCAGGCCATCACCCTTGAGTCCAAGTCAGGGCTTGTTGCTTTCACTGACACTGTGTTCCATACCAGACCTCACATCATTGACTGACCAGGACCAAGATTCAACAGAAACTACCATATTCTCAATATACTCCCATGTACAGTGACGAGGCTGCAAGTCAGCCTGCATCAGCATTTGATGATGCATGAGATGCTGAAGCCAACCAGTCTCATTATGGGAGCTGGTCTAGGCAAGGATATTGCCTGCCTGAGAGATGGGAGGTTCAGCAGAGGGTACATTGTGTCTGCTCAAACTGGGAATGGCTTTTTTTTTCCTTACAGCTACTGATACATTGCATGGCTTCTGCATTGGTCATGTTGTCCCTGAGGCTCAGGAGGGGCACCCATTGCTCTGGTTGAGGCCAGCAATGTGATATCTGTTGACACTGTCTCCAACACAATCGAGCTTCACATTACTCCTGAAGAGATGGAGTGTTGAAGAAAAGCATGGAAGGCCCCTTCTTTGAAAGTTACACAAGGTGCCCTCATGAGATATGTGAAGACCAACAGACACCAGCCACAGATGCATCACTGACCCATAGGAGGCTTCCTATCCACATTGGATCCCTATAAATACATATGTATGTGCATACATACATAGTTCATTCTTTTGACCAAGCAATACCTATTCAACCCTGCAATCACAAGTCACACAAAGTCGAGACAATTGGTGACCTTCGCACATTCATTGTCATGACTGTATAATATATACTTCATCATCTGCCATCTTCACTATCCAGGCCACAGCCTCAGGCTGAGCCAAGCCATCATATAGGGCCTTCCCTGGCTCATGGCTTGGCCTGAGTTTTCTTGGGCCATGAGCCCTTGCAGGCCAAGCCCAAGCCATGGCTTTCAGGCCAAGCTGGGCCCTGACAACACTATGCAGAAGGCAGCTGTCAGTGAAATGGATAGTTGGTACCTCATGACTCTCAACAGCCCAGTATCGCACAGAGGGGTACTATGGGGGCAAGGGACTATGGCTGAGCACTTGCCTTTATATTCAGTTAGTACTTGGTCTTGAGTAAAGGACTTGGTAGGAGGTAAGAGTTATAAGCTCGAATCTTATTCATATCTGTACAGAGGTACATGGTATATATACTCTTCTGATATGCATGGACCATGTGTGTTCATATCATCCTACAAACTACCATAGTTGTAAGTATGAGGACCTTCCTATTAGGTATGTCTCTCACTTTCTCCTGTATGCACAAGAATAGCATCTGTGACATGTCTGGAACTTCACATCACATGACCAGTGTTCTGTGTCTATAGCATAGCTGAGTTATCACATGAATGTTCAACACTCCCCCTCGCTTTAGTTTGGGTTAAGCACCAACCCCAATGACAAGCAATTTTCTTTGAACTTCTGCCAGGTTAAGGACTTGGTTAAACTGTCAGCCCTTTGCCTACTTGTATTGACATATTCAATGGTGAATAACCCTTCTTCAACACATTCACAAACGAAGTGCCACTGGATATTGATATGTTTGGAGCAACCATCAGAAACTGGATTCTCAGCGATGAAGTGAGCACCCATGTTATCCAAATACAGGACTGTCTTCTCCATTTTAAATGATAATTCCTTGAAGAGCATATCAAGCCATTTTATTTGTCTGGCAGCATTGCATATTGCCATATACTCTGCTTCAGTTGAAGAGAGAGCAATTGTCTTTTGTTTTCATGATCTCCATGAAATGAGGGAGCTGCCATAGTACATGGCATAGCTGGTAGTGGAATGACGAGTGTCCTTGTTGGAAGCCCAATCAGCATTGGCAAATGCATAAACTCTGTTTTCTTTTCCATGATATCTCAGGCACAAGTTTGGTGTGGATGCCACATAACAAACCACATGTAAGGCCTGTTTTAGATGTAGGTCGGTTGGATTCAACATATACTGCGACATTTGGACAACCGAATATGCAATGTTGGGTCTGGTCCCCAGTGCCACATAAAGTAACGATCCAATTACTGACTGATATCTGGTTCTCAGTTCAGAGTTTGCCTGATAAGTCAATGGAGCTTTTTCTGGGTTATACCCCAAAGGTAAAGGTGTGTGAATGGAATTTGTGTGCTCCATATTAAAATGCTTTAGGACTTTCTTGACATAAGGAATTTGGTGTAGCCAGATTTCTCAAGATTGGCAGTTCTGGTGTATTTGGATTCCAAGATACTCCTTAACTTCCCCAAGATCTCTTGACTCCCATTTTCTCATGAACTCATCTTTCTTCTTCTTTAACAGGTTCTTATGTGATCCAAGGAATAATCCATCATCCACATAGACCAAGAAGACAACACATCCAGCCTTTGAACTATACATGTATACTCCAGCATCAACTTTTGATCAGAGGAAACCCATCCATAAAAGTGATTGATACAATTCTTTGTTCCAGGAGAGTGCTGCTTGCTTCAATCTGTAGAGAGCTCACAACAACTGGTGTACTTTGTGCTCCTGACATCTAGTGCTTCCATTTCCCAGTTGTGCTGCACTGCATGAGCTAAGAGGATCCACACTGTTTCAAAGCATGCAACTGGGGAAAATGTTTCTTCAAAGTCAATCCCATACTCCTGTGTAAAGCCCTTGGCTACCAATCAGGCTTTGTGACAACCATCGCTTTTGATAGTGAAAATCCATCTTGATCTGACTGGTTTGTGACCTGGAGGAGGATCCACTAACATCCATACTTTTCTTTCTTCAATCGATTTGATTTCATCCTTCATTGCATCAAACCACACCTTTTGTTCAGTTTGAGGAAGCCTAAGAACATCTCTAAACTGTTCCAGAGCTTGTTTTACTTGTGCAGCTAGCAAAGTGACCATGACATTCACTTTGTCCTCAGAGGTTTCCTGAGAGCTCCTGGAAAACATGAAGGTCCATCCTGTGAGTGATCCTGTTGGAGCAAAGGAGAAGGTGGTCACCACTCTTCAGCCATGTGCCTCTCTTCTTCCCTAATTCATTCTGCCTCTTGGTGAGATGGAAGATCCTCAAACCTCTTCTCCTGAATAGCCTCTCAAATTTTCTCTGCTCCTTCCTGAGTTCACCATAGAAGATCTCATAGGGCATGTGGATCCCTTTCTATCTCAACTGGATTTCTCCTTTCTCCATAGACATTACCAGGTCTTAATGGAGGTCAAGTCTGATGAGTAGATCTTCTAACAGGATCATTGGGTACCTCACCACGAGACTGTGGGAATGGTCCCTCATCAGGTTGTCTCCTCTTACAAGTAACTCCTCATGAAGGTGAAGGATGTTGATTGGTACAAGGATTAGTCCCTGCTGGTGGTTGGTGAGGTCATCCATCACCATGGTCACTACCACCATTCCTTGGTGGGTTTTGATTTTCTGGACTTAGTGGCCAGGATTGGGGTCTCCCATCCATGAGCTGATCAGGCCCATTATCCATCCCAATTCCAATGGGTAGGTCATCTGATCTGTGGTCTGTCACAGGGATTTGGTCTAAGATACTGATTTTTTGTCCTTTCTTTCATTTGTGTTACAAGAAGGAAATTCTTCTTCGACAAACTCCACTGTTCTAGCAAGAACTACCTTCTGGCCATGCAGGAAGTGATAGCCCTTGGTATTAACTTCATAACCCAGAGAAACCATTTCCTGAGCATGAGGTTCTAACTTGTCTTTTCATTGATCCTTCAGTATCCAGACATAGGCCAGACAACTGAATACATGAAAGTAGGATATGTCGGGTACTTTGCCAAGAAACAATTCAACTGGAGTCTTCCATTGGCATCGTCTCAATGGAGTGCAGTTGTACACATGCAGTGCACAATCAAATGCAAAGTTCCAGAACCATTTAGGCACCAAGCATGATGGCGAATAGATCCAGCCTTCTCCAGTACTGTTCAGTTAAACCATTCAGCTCGTCCATTCTGTTGTGGCTGATCTGCTATAGACAGCTCATGCACTATACCCTTGGAGTTGAGGAGTGAAGAAAACTCATTCCCCATAAACTCTCCCCCTCGATCCAAACAGAAAGTCTTTAACATACAACCACAATGCCATTCCACATTGGCTAACCAATCTGTGAACCTGGCCAGGGTGTCAGACTTGTGCTGGAGATACAGGCAGAAGCCCATTGAGGAGTAGTCATCCAAAAGAGTAAGTACATATCTACTGCAGTAGTAAGACTCCACAGGTAATTCCAACAGATCCACATGTACAAGTGCAAGCAGAGCACTAGCATGTTTAGACAAGGGATGAAAGGGATCAGAGGCCATTTTGCCCTGGGCACATCCTCGACAATGTAAGGGTTTCGTGATTAGCTCAGCAGGAAGACCCTTCACATTTTTCTTGCAGTTTCTCAGCACAGAAATGCCTGTGTGCCCAAGGTGATTATGCCAAAGAGTAAAATTATCCAGTTGTACATTCCCTAGGTCTACAGTTTTGGCACTGGAGGAATGGATTGGCATGCCATAGAACCAGTGCAACCACGATGTAGACAAGCATTCCACCTTGAGAACAACATGACCATTGGGAGCACAAATCACCTCATGATGTTTTGTCACATGAGCAGTAAAACCAGCTCGCAGCAATTGGTTTCATGAGCATAGGCATTTCGAGAAGTCACCATACATGACTCCATGTGTTAGGCCGCGACGAAAGTCCGTGCCAGACAACGAGACTTGAGTCGTGGACTAGAAGAAAACCCTCAAGACGAGAGTTAGGAGTGACCTATCCGACGATGGTACTTTGAGTCGGACTTGGCGAACCCTTACTCGAGTCGGTCGACCAGAGTAGATCACAGAGAAAGTGAATGAGAAGGTTCGTTGCAAGGTAGCTAAAAGCTGGGGATCACAACGATCCGCCAGCCCCTAAATACTACTACGATACATGAGGGCGGGCAAGCGAAAGCAATACCTGGGAAGGCAAATGACTCGGTCAAGAGTCATCCGCACAGGTATGCGCAGCTCCGCAGTAAGTAGCTGTACCGTAGCAACGAAGACTGACCTGTGGCAAAACCCCGAAGGGCGCTGCCAAGCAGAGGTCGAGTCGGGGGGAGTCATAGGGGTAAGAATAGAACCAAGGACGTGACCCGAGCCGAGAGGCTGCGGAAAGCGACGTCCATGGCAACAGAAACGAGGTCGCCCCAGAAGAGAAGAGGGGGACGACCAATACATAGTACAGTAAGCCACATACCGGGATAGGGAAAGGCAGAGTCGCGTCAGGTCACGTGATTGACGCGACACGTCTCACACGTGATCGGGGGCAGTGCCACCTCGCGCGCTATGGTACAAGTATAACGGTAAAAGAAGGAGAATGAAAAGGAAACATGCCATGACTAAGTAGAAGCAGAATACGGTACGGACCGAGTCGCCAACGTGCGGTGAGAACCAGCACGGCCACACGGTCCGACGGTTTGAGCGTAACACCATGTAGTCTAAGGACTTTTCCATTTTCTAGTTTAAGCACCACAGTGCCTTTTCCATATATCCATACTGGCCTCCTGCCAGCCATAGAGGTGAGGCTTTCATGGGCAGTAAAAGTTAAAAAATCTTCATGACAGTGTGTGACATGGTCCAAACAACCACTGTCTAGCATCCACATACAGTTCTTGGAGACTAAGTTGGTTTCCAATGAGCAAGGATAAGCTTCAAAACAATCATCATTGTCATAAACATCTGCAGCACCATACACCCTCTCATCAACATCATCAGGTAAACCTATGAGCTGTAATTTAGGTGAAGGGTATTTATGCTTGGATACTGAAGCATGAAAACCCTGTAACAATACTGTTACTCCCTTGCATCTATTACTATGCCCTTGCTGTTTTTGACTCTGGCCACTCTGGAGTCCAGGAGTGCCTGAGTGAACATGTGTAGACTGTTCCTCTCCCTGAATATCACCTCCTCGTACTTCGAATACTTGTAAGTCCTGTTCATGTCCACAAAGAACTCCACTGGAGTTGGCCTCGGGATCTCGTGAGGGGCTACCCCATCTAACAGAAATCCATTGGCTCCCCTTTGCATGCAGAACTGGACTGTGAATGGTAGGACTTGGTACCACCTGTATACTCAGGTCTAGGTTTGGAATACAGATGGAGCAAGTGCAGGGAGATTCCTCAGTGACTGTAGCAGTTGGCAATGACACAACATACTCAACTGTGTTCTCATCATAGTAACAAACAGGAGTAATTTCTTGGTTGAATTCTTCAAACCTCTGAGCATTATCAAGCCACTCAGCCTGATTAACTTCAACAGTGTATGACTCATAGCTGCCTGCCTCGTAGTCATTATTACGATCAGAGTACTCCTCCTGATCTTGTTTGTCAACTTGAGATTCCTCAAAGTCAACTTCATTGAAGTCAATGGCATTAAAACATCTGCCTTGACCACAACCATGAGTAGCATGATGTTTGCTTCTTGCTCTAGAAGTTTGGTGTTGTTGCTGTGGAGGCACTCCCCCATGTGATGAACTGCCATGTCCTCTGTTTCCACAACCTCTACTAGGGTATGGCATAGATGGTCTGTAGTCCACATGTTCTTCAGTCAAGTGTTTACCATGACATTTCCGGCAGCATGCCAGTTTAGATAGTTGGTTTATGAGGGGTTGCGAAGATGAAGCTTGTACCTGAGATTGTTCAATTCTGGGTAACAGAGACTGTCCACTCTGATGAGAAGACAACTCTTTAAGCTGTGCTGTGATTTCTGTAATCTTCAGGTCCTTGGTAGCGACCAAAGACAAGATGTTAGTGGGTCCCTGACCCCACTTATCAGAAAATGCTCCACACAGTAACATGCACTGCATGGGTTCCTCAAACTTGATACTTTGAGTCGCAAGCGACCCAAGGATCATGTTGAACTCAGCCAACTTGGATCCCAAGTTGTCCAAGGGATTAACCTGGATCTTCATAAGGCGCAAGAAGTCTGTGTAGGCCAACATGGCCATAGGAGCTCCATAAAGACCAGCAAGGTGGTCCCACATCTTTTTAGACATATCCAAGGCATCCAAGGATACAGAAATCACTGGGTCACAATAAAGGAGTATGGTTCCCATTCCTTGATTATCTTTTGTGTCCCATTTTGCCTGTTCAGCAGCACCAGCACCAGGACGAGTCTCGGTTCCATTTACAACATTCCAGACATCAAGTGTCATGAAATATCCTTTAATCATTGCCTTCCAAGAAGCATAGTTTGAGCTGTTAAGGTGTGGGATGTTTTTGGCTGCTGAAGATTCCTTTTGATCTGCCATTTATGCAACTAGAAGTGTTCCAAAGTCAGCATAAAATCCAGAACCTGATCATTGGTTTCAGAAGTCCAAGATCTACAGTTCAGCCTCTTTTGTTGGTTGGATTCTGTTCTAGATCTGTGTAGGTGTATTTTTGCATACATTGGTTGTGAGTTTCCACTGGCCATATATCACCACCTAGATAGGTGAAGTTTTTCCAAGTTGGTAAACCCCAGACTCGGAATATAATGGTATGAGATGAGTTGAGGTTGTACAGTGTCAAGCAAAAGATAGAGGTTCCAAACCCAAAGAGAAGGGACGAATCTGTGGAAGGCTCTGTGGTCAAAGAATGGATGGGCTCAGCTTTTGAAGTAGAGGTATGTGTCATTGGTGATCATAAGGGCTGGAATGGTTTCAAGGGAAGGATCTTCATAGTTCAAAGACAGAAGATCTACACCCTTCCAGTTAGTGATTGCGTGTTTGGTAGACATGGAGTGAACTTTTGGGTAGAAATTAACAAAGAAACCATGAAAGGTGAGGTTGAGAGTTGACCAAGCCATCAGTTCATTGAGCAAGTTGAAACAGTTGTCCAGGTCAACATCGATAGAAGCCCAGGTGGCTTCAATGGTGATAGTGGGCACAAAGTGGAAAGTGGAGGGAACCTTGGAGAAAGGAAACCCTCCAAGACCAATAACTTGCCAATGTAGGCTACATTTAGCATAAAGTCCATCCATATAGTGAATAATATCCTTTATGTGTTGTTCCAGAACCAACCGTTCTGTCATACTCACCTTCTCAAGAGCAATAGCAGTTTCCTGCTCTGCTGTGATTGGGAAGGGTCAGGAAGGTGGCTCTTGTCCAAAAACATCATTCCTGTTTATGATGATGGCAGACATCTGTTCAAAAACAGGAGCTGGTCATTACAATGAACTCAAGAGGAGAAGAGGAGAGATGTGACTACAAGAGCTCGAATTTGGCAAAGCCCAAATCCGAACCCTCATCATCTCCCTCTGGAGTCAATGGAAGCTCTACCCACTGAGTGGGCAAGCCTCGAGAGGAAACAGGATCAGTTTGGACAAAAGGAACTCAATCACGCCACCTCATGTTACCAGCAGATGCTGCTAGTGACTGATCCTGCAGCCAGCCTCAATGAACCATCTGGAGTTCCTCGCTTGATGGATTGAAGGCCTCTGCAAGAATCACTGGATACTGAGGTGGGGATATTGGATATGGTGGCACTGGAGTGTAATCAGGAACTGCATCTACATTCCAATTAAGATGAGCTTCATATGAAGGTGGACTAAAATGCAGCTCTGGCAAAGCCATGTCTTGCATATCCTGAGTCTCCACACTAGCTGCAATCCTAATACATAGTTGTCGGTAATGACTGATATGCATCCAATACTCAGTATAGGTGGCAAAAATGCCATGCCATGCTGGTATGCCTAAAAACATTCCCCACATGACAGTAGACAGAACCATTGCCAAACGAAATGAACCTCCAATGGAAAGAACTAGAAACATTGCCTGACTAAAGCCTAGCACAAACGAAACAACTAAGATGGCCAAGGACCAACCTAGCACTTCAGGTCTGTTCAATGGCATTGTCCACAACAGATGTCTCTCTCGAAGATAAAATGCATGTGTAACGTTAAGAACCCTTAGGTGGGGCTCATAACCTATCACACAGAGGGGTACTACAGGGGCAAGGGACTATGGCTGAGCACTTGCCTTTATATTCAGTTAGTACTTGGTCTTGAGTAAAGGACTCAGTAGGAGGTAAGTGTTATAAGCTTGAATCTTATTTGTATCTGTACAGAGGTAAATGGTATATATACTCTTCTGATATGCATGGACCATGTGTGTTCATATCATCCTACAAACTACCATAGTTGTAAGTATGAGGACCTTCCTATTAGGTATGTCTCTTGCTTTCTCCTGTATGCACAAGAATAGCATCTGTGATGTGTCTGGAACTTTATGTCACATGACTGGTGTTCTGCATCTATAGCATAGCCAAGTTATCACATGAATGTTCAACATCCAGACTGGTCCTTAGTGTGTTAGAGGAGATGGGATGAGTCACGAGAATTCAATGGATATGTGTAGGGTAGAGAGATACTCTAACTCGAAAGCATGTACATCTGAATGAAGCAGGGAAATGACAATCACCCCTAGCAACAGGATTGAATGGACCAAGATGAAATAGAGCCGGAAAGAAAGACAAATGCGAGAGCATTGTGCATCGTACTCGCCACAACCATGGTCTCCTCGGGTGGAATCTGCAGATTTCGCGGTACTAGAACTCACTAGTTGGCCACTAGGCTCAATTCAAACCTCGACATGGCAAATACCAGTAAGACAGGGGGTGTACATTCCCACGAATTACGGGGGTGTCAGAAACCTTGTCAAGCAAGGTAACCTGCGTGTAATACTTCGGACACTCGGTCGTGTTCGACGCGAGATTTTATCTTATCAGTGCAGATTACATAAGGCATTTTTACAATGATGTTGGAGAAGTCAACCGACAACAGTGCGGTCGACTGTTAAACATGGCAGAGGCACTCTTCTCGTTATTATCGTTGCCAGCAAAATCCAAAGGGTTCACAGTATAGCAGTACACAGTCGTCGATGAGGGGTTGGCATCTTCTCGCCCAAACAAAACCCCACGCTTAGATGCCGACTCTGACCCCGGTTCTGCATCTAGGTCTCGAGACCTTGTCAAGGGAAAGCCGGTAGAGAAGGACGGACCGCTGACGGTGCAGATACAGGATTTTGTAGGTGAGTGGATCGTCCCCTGTTGATGGGGCATAGCTGAACGTTCATGGTTGACTTTCCTATGGCGGCGTAAGCGCAAGCACTGGACGGCCTCTGTGACAACTCGCTTGCGAGACTCAAGTTCTGCTTAAGGGTTATATTGACAAGAGAATCGAGAGATATTCTTCCGACGACATACGAAGGTGTCTTCAACGATTGTCGTGTAGTGGTTTGTGCGGGTGCGAAGGGAGCTGCTCTCTACGATGTCTTGGTCATGGAACTCGACCGATCTTGCTGTAACTTGCGAAATGAACTCGGAAAGGCCGTGGAAGACCAGGATTCCATCGATTGGTTGAATCGTTTCGTACAAGTCTGTGCATGGTTCGAAGGACAAGTCGTCAGTTCAACCTGTCTCCCGACCACAGTGTTACTACGTGCTCATGTTTTCTGGCTTCCTTTTGGCACTCCCCGCCTTTTCCCCATAGATGCTTATCCGAGCGTTACTGGCATATCTCGATCGTGCCCATGTTCTCAAGACTCCGGGGCATTTGAATATTCAGTATGTATGGGATGGATCTTTCATTCGTTTCCGCTGAAACCGCTACAAAGCGAACTCGCTTTCACCTCTTTCCGGCGGCATGTGCTTGACTATATGAACATCATCGACCTTATCCAAGCGGGCGTGCGCGACTGGTTGTCTTGGGAGAGAAATGAAGGGTCAGTATCCCAGCAGTCCTGCTAGCTGTTCTCACAATCTTATCGAGAAATATGGTCTTCTAGCACGGAGAATCCTCGTCGCGTATATATCCGGGACCTCGTGACGCATCTCGTTAATCACGGCGCTTACTCCGTCATTTTCGAGCGGTCCGTGGGCGAACAGACCCTAGCATACTTTTCAGGGGAAGCGGAGAAGAAGATTCATTAATTGGGCTTTACGCCGGAAAGGTTTCTCGAGCACGCAGCCCAGCGCGTTGCAGAGGAACGTGAGAGAGCACTGATCGTTTTCCAGCCAACGACGGTGAGTGTGGTAGAGCGTACTGCGAGACGGGGACTCTTGGAAGGCAGGCTGGACTGGCTTGCAAGTGGAGGTGTGGTCTTGTTCTGTGTACCGGACTTGCGTTTGACGGGTCTTTTTTTGTACAGCTATCGTGCCCCTAATGAAAGCTAGAGCGGCTGACCAACTTAACACGGCATACTCGGAATTCGCGGCTGTGGAGGGACTCAACATACTATGTCGAGAGTTCAAAATATATGTGCAGGTAGGATTGGGTTCCTTGTGGAACGATTAGTCTCCTTACCCAGAGACAGAATGACGTGGCGAATATCATCAAAGACACGGAACACGAGGGCACGATGGTCGAAAGGCTGCTGGAATTCAAAGTCTTTTGTGAAGGGGCGCTTCAGACCGCATTCGTTGACCCCCAAACGAAACAACCAAATCGCGAATTCTCCTACGCACTCACAGACGCTTTCGCATATGGGTTCAAGGTACGGAGGAACAAGCCTGCCGAACTAATTGCGAAACACCTGGATCGTCTCATGCGGCGTGGACAACGGGACATGTCGGACCCAGAGTTTGACCAGTTGTTGGATTCGGTGCTTGGGTTGTATAGGTATACAGACGACAAGGACGTGTTCAGGTCATTTTACCATCGTGCGCTGGCAAGGAGGCTGCTTTTGGAACGTAGTGCATCGGACGATTTTGAAAAGGCGATGGTCAAGAAACTGAAAGAGAGTCCGTGTCATTATTTTCTCTACGGTTGCCGAACGCAAGTCGACTCGAAATGCTTCTTCAGAGTACGATCCGGAATTTGGTATGGGCGACCACATGTTTAACGACTTGGCGCTGTCGCGGGATCTCCTGTATGAACATCGTGCCCGTCTTCCAGAGGGCAGCCCGCAGCGTAATCTATCTGTTATGGTGCTACAGAGGAGTCACTGGCCATTCGCGTCTCGGAAGAAGGACGTAGATCTGCCCCTTTGGGTACGTCGTTGACCCTGCTCCACATGGTCGCCTCCACTCACAGAAAGTTGATATTTCGTCTGACAGATGCAGTCTGCGCTCGCCGCTTACGTTGAATTCTATAAAAGCAAGCACCAAGGACGCAAGCTGGACTGGGACCATTCCATCGGCACGGCGACTCTCAAATCACGGTTTGCATCTGCTACGAAAGACTTGACGGTCAGCCTGTATCAAGCAGTCGTGCTGCTTCTCTTCGATGAATCTGTGGAGCTTGGGTACAAGCAGATCCTTGAGGCTACTCGGATGGGTCCGTCGTTCTTCTGTTACTGCACACTGATCAGACGCATACTGATTCCGTTGTTTGTTTTACTAACCTGCGCAGACGAAGGAGAGCTGAAGCGTACATTGCAGAGTCTTGCCTGTGCAAACAAGAGGGTACTGAGGAAACAACCCGTAGGGAAGGACGTCAACGAAACGGATGTCTTTTATTTTAATTCCGAGTTCACGGACCCGCGGGCCAAGGTACACATCAATTCTATTCAGGCTAAGGAGACGGTACGTGATTCCGATCACTCTCTGCGGCCATGTGTGGACGCGCCATCATATACGTTTTCTTCAGCCCGAAGAATCGACACGCACACAGTCGCATATCGATAGTGACAGAAAGCACTACCTCGACGCTGCCATCGTGCGAATCCTGAAAGCGAAAAAAGAGCTGACGTATGAACAGCTCAAAACACAGACGATCGAGGCTGTGAAGAGTCATTTCATGCCCGAGGTGAGCGTGATCAAAATGCGCATCGCAGGATTGGTGGAACAGGAATATTTGAGGCGAGGCGAAGATGACATGAATAGGTACATTTATGTCGCTTGAATTGGCAACTATCTTTTCCTCTCCGTCATTGTAATCAACGTATAGGAAGATGACTGGAAGGTCCTCGGACGAGAGGGGTGCTCGACGAGCTGTTCGGAAGTGTGTTCAAAGTATTCCGATAGCATCGGGAGTGCCACGATACCTTGAGCTACAATTCGGAGGAAAAAATGCTTACCCAGAGAACCTGCGTCGGCAATTCACGTATGCAACTAAGAAGACTTACACTTGACATGATTACCTTGCAAGGTTTCTCCAACCCCAATATTCATGGGAACCTGTGAACATTATGAGGGACAATAACAGGTGCACGAGGTTGGGCTGATGCCTACAACCCTGACTGTCACATGCAAGGGGTTCTTCCCTGTGCAACTGTGAATGAAGACAATTGTTAGATATGAGTTCTGGACTAGTTCCAGGCCAGAGGTACAAATACTGGTCTGTACTGGTGGTGGTTTTCAGAGGAGAGTTGAGAGAACAAAGGGGGAACAACACCTGTGTTGACCTCAGTTTGTGCACTGGGTCCTTGGACAAGTCCAGGTTTGTTGGGAGTAGCAGAAGAGGCTCTGAGTCCAGAGATCTGATTGATATTCTGACTGAGGTATGTACTGAGTAACTACCAAGCTTATGTATATACTTTGGACTCTGGGGTGCAAGTACCAGTGCCCTGGTAGTCTTGGTAAGCTAAAAGGAAAAGCTATGTATGGAATGACTAAGTTACTATCAGGAGACCAATGTCATGCACCAAAGGTGTTTGGTGATGTGAGCATGGATCCAAGAGCTGAATGATGAAGAAGCCTAGCCCTAATGCACAGAATGACTGGAACAGCTAGCAGTCATCCTTCACACAAGAACTGCCTTTAACATTAGGGAAGAAACTGCTCAAGTGCCAAACAAACTTTTTGAGTGCCAGTTTACAGCATTCCAATTTTTTGAATATCTCCATCAATTCTAAAGATATTGACATCATTCCCACACTCACAGAAAGCTCTTGACCATGCCATCCTGCCTTCCAAATTTGGTGATGATCCTCACACTCCATGATTTTCTGCATCATTTCTGCCAACAAATGCCCATTTCACCAATTGTTATCATAATGGCCACCTCCTCAACCATCTCTTCACTTGTGTCCTTTGCCAGGAAGAATAACTATGAGTATCTACCAGGAATCCCCACTAGCCTTTGCCCTGATGCTTCCTGGTTCATCCCTCCCTCATCCATGACCTCCCATCCTGTCACTTTGGGACAGCAAGTTCTCCTTGTCAGTCTGACATCAAGGAGGACATTCTTTGGCCATCTTAGGTCTGTGGTCAGGCTTGAGAAGTCTTATGTGGTTGTTTCAGTCTCTCCAGTTGAAAAGGATTATGGATTCTTCCTTCCCACCCTCTGCAATGTCTATCTCTCAATCTTGTCTTTTGTTCTCCCAAAATTGTGACAGCTTCAGTACCAAATACTCTCATCTACTCTATCTGATTGCATTCATGACAAATTCAAGACAATTCTCCCTGCTCTCATGGGAGAAGATGGCCCCTCCTCCTCCTCAATCCCTCCAGAACACTAGCTGGAGCTGATACAGGTTGCTTTGCAGAGAGGAAGAGAGGGGGAAAGTTGCAAAATCCTAGGCCCTGACTACCCTGGAGACCCCCAAAATTGGCCCCTGGCAGAAATCCCCACAGTTCTTCATTTGGACATGCAGTAAATCACCCTAAAGTGTCTAGATCTCAGATTTAGGAGTCAGTGTGACTCATTTGCAGTCATATCCCTTAACCAGCAGTGACCAGTGTGCTTATTCATTCTTGTTTTGCATTATTCATCCACTCCTTTCATGACTCATTCCATTTCAAATTGACTAGTGATAATCTTCATCATGCTTACTGATTATACTTACCAATCACTTACTGTCCTTGCTTGGCCTAACCAATCCCTTACCAATCCTTTTACCAATCACTTACAAACCCCTTACAAAGTGTTTCTCTATGTTTACTGCAGGCTACGCTATCTTTTGTATTTAAGTACCAATACATCACAGCAATCCACAAGCAAGTTGGCCCCCCTGCATAGGATACAGCCCCTTGTGTGGAGAGCTAATTGCCCACTCATCTGCCTCATCATTAAGCCTATTTGTCATCACTTTTAAGCCTTCATTCTTCATCATCACTGCTGCAGTATTTGAGGCTCCATTAAGGGTCTACTTACTGTCATCTTCTTCATCTTATGTTGCTTCTAGGCTCCAAGTAGCCTATATATCTTCACTTTCTCAGTTCCCCCCCTGCTCCCCTCTTGTCAGGAGCACCAACCCCCTCTTCCTTAGTCCTCTAGGTGTGCAGAACCCCTCCCCCTTTTATTTTTAACCAATCCTTCAAGCCAAAGTCCACAGAGGTAAACCACCAACTTGGCATTTTGTCTTTGTGTTGGGTTTTTTGGTGTTTTCACCATTGATCCTCATGTCGACTCACACCATGTCTTAGCACAAGCATGATTATCAATCCTGATCGGGATTTATGGCACATACTGGAAACTAATCTTGCTGATTTCAATTACCATCTTTGAAGTTCTTCCGGTTGCTGGTTGAGCACCACCACTGCTGGATTGCCAAGTAGTAAGGAGTGGGAGTAGGAGGATGTCATTGGTGTGTTTGACTTTCAGAAAAGATAACTAACTACTCACTTTAAGTATATGGAACCAGTCATTTTTCAACTCTTCAGCTGTCCCATTGCCCTTCAATGCAACAAATCTTACTGTGACTGCTAGCATCATTGAGTCTGTGTCTGGCATATTTTTGACCCCTTCCCTCTCCCAGTCAACCAGATGGATGGCCATGTTCTCTTGAGTACAACCAGCAACTCCTTGTAAGCTGCTGGGAACAATAGTCTCCAGGATGGATTCCTGGCCCACCTAGTCAAACCTCCTCTGCCAGTTCTGCATCAAAATGGATAACAAGCATGTGGATCATTCTGCACAGCAGACCCTTATCAAATCAGGTGTTGGTAAGTACTTGTCCAAGGGTATATCTGAATACATATCCTTGATTCCCTACTAAATGTCCTGATTGTACTCATGCAGGTGTTCATTTCACAAGTCACTTTCAATGCATTGTGGAACCATTTCATATATGTGACTGACACCAAAGAATAGAGGTGTAACTGGATCCGTGTGGCAGAACCCAAAGCCAGTCTTAAAGGTTGGCCCACTGGCAATCTCTATGACCTCCATCTATGCCCTAGTGCAGTGGGTGTTGAGGCCCAGTGAAAACTGGACATTACCAGGTGTGATGAGGGCTGCTGCATTATGAATTTCCTTTTTTGTACTATTAGAAATTGTTATCATTTGTTACCAAAATGATAATGCAACGCTTTCACAATGCAAAGCATGCACTGTGTTGCAACAATGCAATGGTCGACATCACCAAAGCAAAGCAACACATTGCTTTGCACACCTGCAAAGCTTTGCTTTGTGTTTGCGACAGTATTTCTATGCTGACTAAGTACGAGCATTGTTAGCTGCCAAGGTATCCCAATATGGTTATTATTTTCGCTCACCATCCCATACCAACTCTGCCTGACATGTCTTCAGACGTCCATTCACTGGGCCATGGTCATCAAGTCCACAACACCTTCCAACACATTTACATGAGGATTTTGCATTTCAGATAAGAGGTTTCCTTCAGATTTGAGCTCACCTGTACTGATTTTCTTTATTTCAGAGCACATATAGTCACGAAATGAACAGGTCCAAGTATGATAAATTCCTTAGTGTATCCAGAACTACACCCCATGGATCCAGTGTACTTCCAGCACATGTGAGTATGTATCCATGCCCAAACCATGTAGCGATCAATGTGGTCATTCTGAAGAGGTCTGCATGCACAGCATACACCTGCCTATGGCATGCTCTTTCTATCTGACCAGGCATGCAGTCTCCACAATGAGTATGGACCCTTCTGCCTCCACCGCCTTGCAAATGTATGTTCATAGCAAACCCAGTGCATTGTACTCCAGTTCTGACATCCTCGCTGCAGGTATTTACTCGAGCAAGATTTTCTTATCTTCAGCCATCACAGCACTCACCTTCCTGCATATTCATGCCTGCACCTGCATTTTCCTCCCTGCAAATTCCACACAAGCACTACTCTGGTTGTCCCTTACCACTTGGTTACCTGGATCCTCGACACTTTCCTGATCACTTCAGATTCCAAATTACCCACATGATGCAACATTCTGAGGTCAAGACTTCATTTGGATGTCTGATATTCTTGCTCTCAATCTCCATTTCCCATTCTGTTTCCATCCCCAATTAGAGCATACAAGTAGGGGGGCTAGCATGAGCTACTAGCCTGGTATTAGCTATCCAGTTTTCATCGCATTGCAGCATCTTATGTAATATGCACCACCAGCAGATTTTGTGGAATAAAGGGATATATATTGTCACAACTGAAAATATTGTGCAACGAAGGTTTCTAGTGGAAGAATATCATCAGATCTCATATTTTATGTTTAGTGCAAAATTTTAACATTGCATCACACAGGACTCTGCCCCGAAATATCGCAAATATGATATTTTGAAAGGTTTCATAGGGAAATATGACGGTATATATCTTACATTCACAGCCACCCTCAAAGTCAGATTTTGTCACACTGGGTCACACCTGGTAATGTCCAGTTTTCACTGGGGTTGAGGATTCTGTAGTACATACATGAATGCATACAGTGGTCAGTCCCATTTGCTGTCAACATTTGCCTTTCCATAGAGAATTTGATGAGGAATCCACTAGGCAACTGTAACTAGGTGCTACTCAAATTTGGAGATACACTCATGCTTGTCACATATGCCTTCCAGGATAAGTATGCCTTTAGGAATCCACCAGCCCCATTCTTTCTATGCTTGTCACTCAGTTGGAAATTCTCTTGTCCAAGCTGAGGGTTTTCTTGTAGGAGTGGGGGGCCATAACATTGCTCCATGTCCCTGTATCATGAGTGCATCACATCCTGTGTAGGTGTGCAACATGGTACTGAGATATGTCTCCCAGGACCACCTCGTTCTAGTGTTGCCACGGCTCTGGCTTGTAGCCGACTCAAGTCGGAACTGAGTACCTGGCTCAGCTGAGCTATGGCTTGGCAAGCTGTAATATATTAGGTCGACTTAACCGGCTTGGCTAGTAGTGGCTTCTGACCCAAAGTTGGCTAGCTGACATGTGACAGGGTACAGCATGCATGATCTTTGTTGTGTAGTGGGAAATTGACTCAGCCCACTCATCTAAAATAATCGGTAATGGTGCACATGCGCCAGGTCCCTGCCTCCAGATGAGAATTAGATTGCTACTCTGTTGTACTCGTGTTTGTGTTTTAATGCAATCAATACTTTATGATGTTTCATCTGAGAGAGCAGTCATAGAAAAAAGTAAACAAACATCATGACAAAATATATTCTTCAATGGTCACAGCCGACACGTAGGATTTGAGACAAATTCGTGTTGCATACTACTCTTCCTCCCCACCAATATCCATCTCTTCAGCAGCAGCGCTAACACACGGCACTGGCACACATTTCTTGGTAGGCGACTGACCAGCCAATGTTTCACTGCCATCCACTTTGCATTTCCCTTTATCGGCTGCTGGCAGGGGCTGAGGGTAAGTATGCTGCAAAACGTTTTGTTGCGAGTAACTATCAAACAGCAATAACTTCATGCTTTGGAGGATCGTTTGGTAGATGCGAGAGCCATTAGGGTTTCCCCTTGGGTTTGGCTGAATAGACCACCTAGTAGCTGTTAGATGATGATAAGTAGAAACACATGCGGGAGACTGACAATTTGAGTATGACTTCAACCTCGACAATGTCACCATCAGAAATTTTGCTATCATATTCCGCAGGAGTAATGAGAACACCTGTGTGTCGCACATGTCCGGCGTTGTAACTTTTGCATTAGTGAGTCCACTGTACATCTTCAGGAGTCCTGCATAGCGACCATGAGGGTCTGGCAAGTCGCTGATCCTCAGGATTTTGGAACTGGAATTCTTGCGGCCTGCTTCAACACGTGTTGGGACAGCATCATCATTTGCTTTAGCAAAGGTGGCAGCCCAGGCTTTACCTAGAAATGTGCTTGAAACCAAAGTAATAAATGCTGTACACTGCAGACTTACTCGGACTGAGAGGAATGGTAGACTCTGCAATTTGAACTAGTGAGATCCAAATGCTTACATAGAAGCTACATCACATACTGCCAATATCTGCATGTGTCATTTTCTGGGCCGCCATCTTGTTCGCACATGGAAGATTCAAAAACAATGCATCTGTCGTCACTACTAATCCATAGTGATCACCGCAACCCAGCTCGTATGTACGCCAAAATGGAATAATAGAGGTGTTCTTGCTGGCAGGATAAGCGCGGCACAGCACATGGTTGTTTGTAAATGAACCTAGTGACCAAGCATCAAGAACACTCACTGAAAGGATTTAAAACACAACTCACACAGCAAGCATTTCACAATTTTTCCTCAGACAACATACTGAAAAAATGGAGGGAAGAGATACTCTTTTATTTTTGATGTTTAGAAAGAAAAAATGCAAAAATAATGTTCTATTTCCTTCCAGAGAACATGAATTGATGCTAATGCCAATTAGAGTAGAAGCTAATGGACATTACCACCAATCCATGTTTCTTGGACAAACATAAAATATTATTTTTGCATTTTTCCCTTCCAAACATGTGAAATAAAAGAGTATCTCTTTCCTCCATTTTTTCAGCATGATTTCTGAAGAAACATTGTGAAATGCTTGCAGTGTCACATGGGTGAAAGAAAACCAATATGTGGAGGGTAGAAGACATGTGCTGCAGTGTCCTCTATGAAAATTTTCAACTTCATATGGGGATGACAAGTGCAAACATTACACCATATATGGTATAAAAGTCGCGCGCATTCGTTTGCTTGGAGTGGTACGTGCCTGTCGATGGAAGAACCCTCCCCCTTCGGAGTTGGGGATATGATTGCACAGACATGGTACCAGGAGGGAGTATACTGTATGTAGAATCAAAAAATTAGAGGGACGTCATCAGTCTCATCCCCTTCATCTCCTGCAATGGTGCCTATGATAATATCAACTGCCTGGGCTAGGGAGTCTTCTGAGGCATTCTTGTCCACAATTTCCTCATCAACTAGCATGTCCTTCTGCAATACTCCCCATCCTTTTGAGAAGTCAAGATGTTCCTTCTTCAGGAAAAATTTGAGCATTTGCAGTGCCTCCATAAGAATTGGGCTGATGCAGTTCCAGCACTTGGTTGTAGTTTCAGAGCTGGAGGAGAAGATGCATTCACATGGGACAGATGAGGCCTGGATTGGGAGATAGTCCATCGCAATGCAGAAAATGGTGGGGTATGTTGTGCGAGATAGCTAACAGACCTTTAGTCTATAGCTTGTCTCAGAAAATGTGGACTTACCTGCCAAAAGGAAAGAGGATCCGACCCCAGGGGACTGATGCTTGCAGTAACATAAGCGCTGAACTCTTGATCAACAGTCTGTGGACCCAAGTTGTTAGCATGCCGTGTGTCCACTGGTGCCACCCTATAGTAGCATGAGGCTAGCTTTGGCTTAGGGAAAGTGCATGGCACTTGGTCTGCAGGTACACTTTGAGCTGTACCTGCAAGGGTGCCACTAGCCCTGTACTCAGTCATCTGTGGAAGTGATCAGAGATGCAATATGATACTTATGATAGCTCACATACCAAATCTTTGATCACCTGGTTTGCCTCCATGGCATTTGGTGATGACCAGTGCTCATTGACCCAGGTCATACGAATAGTTGGATCCACAACTGTAGAGGTACAAAGAGTCAACTGTGCTAATAGTGGTGGGCCATGAGTCAGACTTACACATGGCAACAACATACGCCTTCGTCTTGCCCATCTTCTTATAATAGGTGTCTGCAACTACTAGGCCAGGTTTGATATATGCTGCACAATGGGGAACAGCATTGCTCAATCTCTTCCACTCCTCCATGAATGTTTCAAATGCAGGGACAGCGCCACCTAGCTTTGGGGTGCTCTCACCTGACATGCTCTGCTGGGCAGCATGCGGAATCTGAGGTTTGTGTTAGTCAATACCCAGAATTCACAGTACCAGAGCACGTACTTCCAGCACAACCTCCACATCTTGTAACACTTGCCAATCCATGTCATTCATCTTGTAGTCTTGTAACTCTCTGTTTGCTGGCAGCTGGAAGTAGCAGTCAAGAGCCTGGAAATTGTGTTAGTGGATGATCACCAGATGGCATTTGTGTCTGTTCACTCACCTGGTCAAGAATCCATAGTCTGTTGATCATAAAATATACAGAGTCCCAATGTGTTCTGACATCACATAGAAGTTCAACCACAGGGAGGGATGTCGTCTGGTTGTTTTCATCCATGAACCATTTCATTTCGTTCCCCATGATGATGGTATTGTGGAGACTCTCTCTGCGAAGGTTTGATGTGTGGACTATGCATACAATGTTGCGACCTAGAGCTACGGGATCATTTTCCAGTGCTTCCATATATGCATCCTTGTCAACATTTTTTCCAAACATGTCAATCCAGGAGCTTGCAACATTGGTGAAGTCTGCCTGAGTGTATGCCTTTAGCACATGTGATGTACATATGTTGAGCACATGAGGGAAACACATGATGTGCTGGTCCTCAGGATCAAAATCTATGTCACGCTCTGAAAGTAGGACTGAAAGTTCTTTCATGGCACTGTCATTGTTGGATGCGTTATCCATGGTGAAATGTCCCAGCTGGAATGAAGGTCAGACTTCAGACCAAAGCAGAAGCATAGCAACATACTTTATCTGTTATACCTGCGCGATCCAGAAGACGAAGCAAGGTCCTACCTAGAAACACCCCAGTATGGCTTCCTGGGATGTAGTGAAATGCCACCAGCCCTGCCTTCAATTGGAGCATATCAGGCCCACTTCCCTTCCCTATCCAGTGGGCAGTGAACGCAAGGAATGGCTGGGTGTTTTCGTCTGTCCAGCAATCAAATGTGACTGAGACCTTTCCTTCTGCATTCTGTATAGAAGGTTAGATGGTTAAGCTATACACTGCAACTCATGCTCACAGCCATATCCCTCTTTAAAATGGTGAAGTACTCCCTCCATGCATCTATAATCAGCTCACAGAGTTTGGTGCAGTGGGGGATATCTGAATTCCTGAGATCCTGACAAAGGAGCAGGATTAGCTCACGGAATTCAGGACACTCTATGATGTTGAGAGACTATCAAAGACATCAATACGTCCACCAGCTGAAGTAATGAAGACTGATAGTCACTGACCTGGTCATCAGCCACAATAAACCTCACCAGGTAACGATGTAGGGCTGAAATAGAGAAGGGTGGTAACCCAGCACCCAAAGGTGGAGGGCGAGGACCACTAAACACTGGTAGCTGGTCACTGGGTCTTGGTGGTGGAGCTGGAGGAAGCAGGCGAATGGATATGTTGGGGTGAGAGAGAACTTCGCGAAGTGTGGCATAGTTGTAGCCAATGCTAAACATGGCCCTGACAGAGTCGATTTGTACTACCCACCCCTGGCACTCTGCTTCAGCCAGGAATTCTTCAAGGTGATACTTCTCGATGTGGAAACGAAGTGAGGTGTTGGATGTAGCTGCACTGTATGTGTACACACAATCAGGTGGGAATTGACCAGGGTTCTGTGCTTTCATATTCCTGTGGTAGTTTGTGAGATACCATGCCAGTGGGAAACACAAAGATTCTTACTCACAAGGCATGCAAACTGTATGCTCTCCTTTATGTTTCTTGAAGAAGTGATGGATATCAAGAGCACTCCAAGGCTTGGGCTGGGTTCCAGTGGCCAGGGGGTCAGTAAGCGTAGAGTTTACCGTGTCCACTGTATTCTGGCTTGGCGCCGCACGAGCCCTGGGGACTGGAGGTTCCTCATCATCATCTTCACCATTGTCAGTGATGTCGTTGATGTTGAAGTACTCTGACTCCTGCATATTACTATCCACCAATAATGGTGATCGGTAGCATGCAGGGGGACGACGGTTATGAGGGGGACGTGCCTCAGTGGCAGGCTGGCTTGGCTGGTGGGCTGAGAGTACATGCTGGGCAGGCCCAGGCTCTGGAATAACCACTGGGTGGCGGAGAGCAGCAGGTGGGGGGGGCTCTGGAGAGTCTGGAGTTGGTTGTTTTGTGCGGCAACCTCTGGCCATGGTTGCGCTGGAAAGATGGTGGGTGGTGAACTCTGAGCTGTTGCTCAGCAGGTCTTG
The DNA here is from genome assembly GCA_024613185.1 of Pisolithus microcarpus. NCBI lineage: Eukaryota > Fungi > Basidiomycota > Agaricomycetes > Boletales > Pisolithaceae > Pisolithus > Pisolithus microcarpus. Next base: position 652,253 of record JANFAI010000010.1, on the reverse strand, counting down.
AGCCTGGAGGCTTTTTGGCAATGCACCTTACATCATTTGCATTGAATTTAAGGGTGCTGTGTAAGGAACCAGCCTGTCCTATTCCGAGAATCCACCAGATGGCTGAGGCTCTGGAGCAACATTGAGGTACAATTCAGTTGGCCTGACTTGTGAAGCACTGCTGATCTTGGGTCTGACTCTGCCCCTTATGCGTCTGGCAGGTAGGTAGAGGAAAAAGTTGGCTGCCAGCCAACGTGCTTGCTTTTCAATTGCAAGAGTAAGTATACATATACAGGTACATGAATACTACTAGTGTTGCCACAACTCTGACTAATAGTTGACTCAAGTTGAAGTCGATTACACAGCTTAGTCATACTTTCCCAAGTCGGGTCAATGAAATGATCTTGCGACTCGACCAGCTCGGTTAGTTGCGACTTCCGACTCCAAGTCGACCAACCGGTTGTCACCCAATCGGAAAATTTTGTAGCCCGGCTGTTAAACTATGTTTAGGTGATAGTCTAGTGTTGCATTGCAAGCCTTGCAACTCGCGAAAGGAAGTTCACTTCGAATTCAATTTCTACACCAGTTGCTACAGGTGCCTACAGCATACTGAAGTGTTTTCTAATTACCATCACCTATACCAGGCATTTTCTTGTTCCGGGAACTTGTGTGGTCTGACGGATGGCATCTAGAAGCGAGCGAAGCAGGATGATGATTGCAAAATATGAAGGGAAAATAGCTAAAGTACTCGGAATGAGATGGCAGCACACAGCAACATTCATGAGCTCAGTACAACTTGACCGGCCCTGATCCTACATGGTCGCCCTCTGCCAATGCCATCATATCGAGAATAGCGCTCATCGCTTCATTACCATTCACCTGTGATATCACGAAGGCACCAAGAGCATCTTCCCTATCCCGGTCTCGAACCATCTCATTTTCCATCATGCCCCAGTGTCGAGTGAAATGAAATCTGTCTTGTTTGAGTGAAAACTTGAGCAGCTGTAAGGCTTCCATCAACATGGGACTAATGCGGTTTCGTTTCTTGGTGTCGGTTTCTGCGCTTGACGAGAATATATGCTCACACGGGACAGAAGATGGTTGAACCGGAAGATAGTCCATGGCGATGCAATATATCATGGGGAACCTCGCATGCTCTAGCTATATAGGATGTCAGCTCTACACCCTGTGGACAGCGTGTCGAGGTCTTCTCTTACCTCCCAGAATGCGAGCACATCGGCATCTGCTTGGCTAGTGGTTGCAATGTAGGAACCAAACTCTTCTTCGATGGATAGCTGCCCTTGTTCCTGAGCCATGGGCATGATTTCCATTGTATCTAAACCGTAGAGTGAGGCTAGCCCCATGTACACTGGTCGCATGGTGGGAGGAGTTGGCTGAGCACTGTCGCCGGTGTAGGCGCGGCGAAGCCCCGACTACGGGAAACGAGGTAGATCGAGGATTCGAGGGTAGTTCGAGGGTTCGAAGAGGTAGCGAGAGGTTTCGAGGGTGGTTCGAGGGTTGGTAGGAGGGTGTTCGAAAGTGGAAGTAGGCGGTTTGAGAGGTGCGAGGAGGGCTTTGAAGGTGCGAGGGGGTCTATGGGGACTTAGGAGCGAGAGGTGAAGTGGCAGGAGTTGCCGGGTGCTGACTAAGCTCGCGCAAGAGTTCAGCCGCGGGCAGCAGTCGAAAAGATAACAACCACCATACGAGTTTGTAGAGTCAGAGCCCAGGTCTGGGGCTAGAGGCCTTTTGTCATTTTTCTCTGCAACATATACCCTTTTTCGAGGCTGTTTTCATTCCTGTGCTGTCGAGGTTTCGAGGACCTCCCTTAGGGACATAACAAGTCTCGCAGTACCACCACTCTTAGCCTCTCTGAGGCTCTCATTAATTAGTTCTCTTCATCTGGAGCCCACCGCGAGGGGGGTTCTCTGTAAATCCGGCACACAGGTACTCGCTTCGCAAAGTCGCCGCTCGTACTACCAAAGAAGAGAAGCAGGAGAAGGAACTGTTATCGTTTCGTGCACCACCTACACTGTCACTACGACGAGCTTCGAAACTCCCCATGTCGAAACCACTGCACCCACTGTCATGGCACATGGGTAGTGGTACACTGCTACACACCCGAAGGGACACGAGGGACACCTGGCCAGATGACAGGTCTTGCAGAAGTCATGCGGCAATAGAAAGGTTACCATCGGGCACAGAGAGAAGGCCAACTTTCCACGAGGAGCGCTATGAGAGAGGACGAGAATATGGGCACTCGCGCCCTTACGAAGATGTTCTCGGTCTCGTTCTAGAAGACGCGCGCAGGGAAGCTCGCATGCGTACACGAGACAGCAATGTCACGAGTACTCCCCTCCTCGTTCAACCAGAAGATCCCCATCTCGAAACCACTATACCCACCAACACCCTGATTCGCGCTATTACCCTCGTACGAGGTCTCGTTCTCACGGTAGATCTTCATACGGCCAGGGTGAGACACGCGAAGACTACCCTAGAGCGACCAGATCGAGGAGCAGGGAGGGAAGGGCACTACGTGCCAGGGATGAGCGAGATAGAAGGTCCGCCTCGCGAGAAAGGAGGGATGAAAGAAGGGAGCGATGTTACAGAGAGACAGAGCGGTATCATAGGCGTGAAGGGTTGGAAGCTGAAGCAGTTCTCGAGGTACTAGGTCGAGGAGTGACGAATTCTCGCATGCCAGAACCACTGGATGGGATGCCTAGTCGAAGGTCCAATAAGGCGCCAAAGTTCTCAGGCAAAGCATGCGACCTCGTAGCTTACCTTGACGAGATCCAGCTCCTATGTCAGGCCACGGGGTGTACGAAGGAGAAGGAGTGGATTAAGTGGACGTACTGGTACCTGGACCATGACACCGCGTCTCTATGGAGTAATATCCTGGAACAGAGGATAGCGAAGTGGAACGACTTCGTCACGAGGCTGGTAGGCTTTTACCCCGGCGCTTCGAGGCTAGGGAGGAAGTTCGTAAGGGAGGACTTGTACGACCTGGTCAGGGAACAGGCAAAGAAGGACATCAAGACAGAGGAGGACCTCGGCATATACCTCCGCAAGTACAAGGAGATCACACGGTACCTTTATTCGAAGGGGAAGATTACCGCCGATGACTATGACGCCTACATCCTCGAAGGTCTCGACCCAGAGTTGAAACGAGAGACCTTGACGAACCTGAAGCTTCGTTATGGCATACGTTCACGCGACGATCCCTGGCCTATGAGATATGTCGTAGACGAGCTGAAGTTCCTTGTTAACGATCGATTCGAGACAGCAAGGAGTAGGGCTTCCAGGAAGAGAGAGGCACGGCCCTCAAGAGACAAGGAGGTAATGCAGGAACCGGCTCAGGAACGGCCTCAGGCGCAAATGGAAGTCGAGGTGCAGAGAGCACTCAGCTACAGGGATGGCAGACCAAATCGCCCTACTGAGAGTCTTGCAAGGCCAGAGGTCGGCTTGTGGATTGCTGAATACAGTGATTCGGATGGCGATGCACTAGAGGAGGTTGCCCCCGTTGGGTGTCAGGACGAGGACCTACCAGGTACTCACCAGTTCATAGTCGACGGTCAAGGGCCGAGCTCGGTGCCAGTGCAAGTGGCTGCGACAGCACGAATCGAGGAGGTCCCATCTGATGATGAGAGCGAGTCAGAGTACGGCTTCACCGCCATTGAGGAAGAGACGACGAAGGTGCAGCTGCCCAATATGGAGGAGCCGAGGGAGGTCGAGGGTTACCGCAGCTCTTCGATGCCACTTTCCTTCGTCGAGGTGGAACTGGCAGGCCAAGTGAAGATCGAAGGGATTCTAGACAGCGGGTCGCAAGTAGTTGCGCTGAGGAAAGAAATAGCGGAAGTCTTACAGCTTCCCATCGAGAGGGACGGCTGTGTTATGATGGAGACAGCGAACCGAGGGAAGGAAGCGACAGAGGGAGTTGTCCATAACTGCCCCATAACCTTCGCTGGAGTGACAGTACACTTACCTGTCCAGATCATTCGAAACACGGCCTTCGACATCATTCTCGGCCGGCCATTCACATGTGCACTGCATGCGACGACTCAGGACCTTCCAAACGGCACTCAGTCAGTCGAGATCGTCGAACCAGGAGCGGGCAAGCGCACCTTCGTGACACCGAGGCAGCGGAGGGGACTCGTGCAATCCCCACAGTTCCAAGACTCACTATTGACTTCGGAATATCGTTGCAGGATAGAGGGCAAGTCGAACCTCAGTCAGGTTGTTGAAGACAACGAGGGTTTTTAGATATCGTCAAGGATTCGAGTCGCCAACGAGGAGACGTCACATTGGGAACGGCCACCCCTGTAACGCTGGGGTATTTAGCCCAGCCTATAGTGGTGTATATGGAGCAATCAGGTACATATGAGTCTAGACGAAACTCACTTTTACAGGAAAGCGCACATGTGACGGTGTCGAAGCCAAGTTTAGAGGCTTCGAACGAGATAGAGATGCAAGAGGAAAGCGGGGTATTAGCATGGAAGATGTTACTTGAAGTTTCGAGGTCTGAAGAACGAGTTTCGAGCGAACAGCGAGCCACGACAGGAGATCGAGGCACAGGAACAGGGGATCCGAAGGTGAAGGGCGAGTTACAAGAGTGGGAGGACCAGCACGATGAAGATCAAGTCAGGATCAACCAGCGAGGCACAAGTGAGAGTGAGAGGGAAGGCGCCGAGAGCCCCCTGGATATTCGTGAGGAGGACGCCGAGTCCTCGAGTTTGCTTATGTGCTCGTTCGTGGTCGAGTCGCTGACTGATGATGTGCAGGAAGACGGTCCTATCGCCCACGTCTTCAAGGATGAGCCAGCCGCCGGGAGGGTTCGTCTAACTATGAAAGACACGTTAGGAGAGTTTAGCGGAGAGAGAAGAATGGTAGGAAACCTGACGGCTGACCTTTTACGATTGCCAGTACGAATCCCAGAATGGGAAATGGGTGACTGGTCGACGAGGGAACGAAGGGATACCTTCGGTTGGGATCTGGGTGGACTCTGGCAACCAGAACGTTGATCGCCGATCGACGAAATGAAAGGGGAAACCAGGTGAGAGTGTCTAATACTTACTTCGTACATAAACGCGCTCGCACCTTTGCTCGAGGAGGGGTGCCGAACCTCGACAGAATTCAAAAAAAAAAAAAAAAAAAAAAAAAAAAATCTGATTCGTTTTCACACATCGAGACATTGCAGGGAACGGAATGTATTGCGCTGACGAGATGACGTTTTGTAGATACAAAAGAAACGAAGCTGTTGAAGCTTCGCGCGAGAGGAGACGTGCGTTAAGATATGGCAACGAGGATACCACCTTATCAGTCACGAGCCCGGCGTTTCCCTCGAGCCTTCGAAGAAAGGCCCTGCTCCTCGAGGGTGTGATTGAAGGCCTCGATGGCAGCCACTACGGCATCTCGAATGGCGAACGCGATGGCGAGGGCGGAGTTGTCGAAGGTGGATGACGTTCGAGAGGTCGAGGGGAGGTGAGAAGTAGAAGCGGGAAGAGGGGGAGAATCGTTCGAAACTGGAGAGCTAGAGGTCGAAGGAGGAAGGAGGCGAACACGTTTCTTGGGTCGAGTGACGCACGTCGAACTGGGCTCGACCTTGGCGGGACCTTCGGCCGCGACCTGACCCTCGACGAACTTTCGCCCAGTAACGAGCGCCTTGGCTCGGGCCCTACCTTCGAACGTATCCTGCTGGAGAAGGATCGAGGGTGAGGAGTTCGAAGGCCAACGAGGGATCGACCTACGTATAGCGAGCAAACTGAATGTCGAACCTTGCAACGAGCGCACTTCACCCCATTGACACCGCTACACACGGCCTTACCCTCGACGCAGCTAGAGCAGGCAACCGGTGGATAAACCGTATATCCACCATCTATCGAGTCGCGAGGAACGAATTGAAGCCGCCAGTTCGGCTCGAACGTGCGCCACTCCATCTCGGTATCGGAACGAGAGCCAGAACGAGGATCGACGAGCCGAGCTCGAGAGGCGAGCGGAGAGTCGGTAGGGATAACGAGAGTGGTCGCTGATGAAGGGGGCGTGGTCTCGATAAGGGACTCGACAAGCTCGTCTCGGTCGGGAGTAGCGTTGTGAGGGGGGCGAGAGCGAGCAGGAGATGACGAGGGGGTAAGCGTGGATGTGGTTGAAGGGTGTGAAGGAGTAGGGGACGGTGGGGTTGCGGGTGACCGAGGGACGTCGGACAGAATGACGATGGCCGGGCAGTCCAGACCGGGGACCATGGATTCGACCAGGGGGACTCCCTGCGAGTTGACGGTGTCAGAGACACCCTTGGCAGTCGAGCCCTCGATAGAGGGAGCCGGTACTTCGTCCATTGGGACGTCTTGCGATACGAGGGGAGGCGTTGACGTCGCGGGGGGTACGGCTACGTTCGATGCTTGGAGAGCGGACCGGAGCACTAAGAAAAGGAAGGTCAAGAAAAAGAAAGACAGATACGCACCTCAACGCTGGCCAGGCTGACCAGCAGTTCCTGACTGCCTGGGGCGTCTCCAAGGGATGTCGCCAACTCCCGAAGGAGCGCGCACGTGCGGTCGTTGTTGGTAATGGAGGACAAAGGGGGTTGCAGCTGGGTGCTAGCGTTGGAAGGCGACATAGAGGGTGTAGGGAGACGAGTAGAGAGTGAAGGGGAGGGGGCGAGGAAGTCTTCAGTGCGAGAACTGGTGTGGCTGTGAGGCAAATCAACGGGGTATAGCCATATCAGGAAGTGGTTACTCGCAAACTCGAGCGCGCAAAGGACGGCGACATGGTAACGAGTGTGGAAGGGCTCGATTCAATGCTCGAAGCTTTCGATAATTTTCCTAACTTGCTATCCTTACAGTTACTCGAAAGACTGACTAAGATTTGCAGGTACCGAGGGCTCGACAAAGCTTCGAACGAGACAGTCGGGTCTCAATGAGCCAGCCAGAGCCCTTATGAAGCCTCTATCTGAGCTTAGGAGCTCTCGCAGCGAGTCGCGCCTGCTAGATGGCCTCGAGGTTCCACTTGAAAGCTGCAGAACACGACTTCGAGCCCATCCGAAGATCAATCGAGGCCTCGGCCAAGTTTTGAATCCGCTCTCGAACGAAGAGAGGTGTGATGTGGCAACTGGGGACAGTTGCTATCTAAAGCCCCCGTCGGATGTAGGCGCGGCGAAGCCCCGACTACGGGAAATGAGGTAGATCGAGGATTCGAGGGTAGTTCGAGGGTTCGAAGAGGTAGCGAGAGGTTTCGAGGGTGGTTCGAGGGTTGGTAGGAGGGTGTTCGAAAGTGGAAGTAGGCGGTTTGAGAGGTGCGAGGAGGGCTTCGAAGGTGCGAGGGGGTCTATGGGGACTTAGGAGCGAGAGGTGAAGTGGCAGGAGTTGCCAGGTGCTGACTAAGCTCGTGCAAGAGTTCAGCCGTGGGCAGCAGTCAAAAAGATAACAACCACCATACGAGTTTGTAGAGTCAGAGCCCAGGTCTGGGGCTAGAGGCCTTTTGTCATTTTTCTCTGCAACATATACCCTTTTTCGAGGCTGTTTTCATTCCTGTGCTGTCGAGGTTTCGAGGACCTCCCTTAGGGACATAACAAGTCTTGCAGTACCACCACTCTTAGCCTCTCCGAGGCTCTCATTAATTAGTTCTCTTCACCGGCATACTTCATGTGGTATTCTTGCATCTGCCAAGAGATAACGATCAGCATACACTATAAATTTGCCAAGGTGGGTGGGTACTTACTAGTTCCAGGATGCTGGCTTTGACGGAAGAAATCTCATTGCACCACTTGTGCTCCACCCACGAGAAACGTATAGAAGGGTGTGCAACTTTGCACAATGTTAGCATTTGGATGTTCGAATACTCAAGGTGACTACACTCACACATTGTGAATACGTACGCCTTGTTTGCATGCATCTGTTCATGATATCGTTCCCCATGAGCTAACCCTTCTTTGAGGAGTGGGCCGAATTGAGGGTTCACGGATGACATGCTCATTCTCTTCCACTGTTCGAGGAAGGTTTCATAAGCGGGCAGGGCTCCACCGAGCAAGGGGATGCGCTCTGAAGTCATTGTATGGTGGGTGGCGGCAGGGGCCTGCAAACAAGTGTTAGCATCGGCCATGCACACCGAAAACTCGGATACTCACTTGCAGGGCAAACTCGAGGTCTTGTAAAACTTCCCAGTGCATCAGTTCCAGCTTCTCCGGTACCAAATTTATGTTCCGTGGCATTCTGAGCCAAAGGTCAATTGCCTGCAGCAAAGCATTTAGATGTCAATACACTGTGATGATGATTGCAAACCTGGTCTAATGCTCAAAGGCAATTGATCATGTAGTAGGTTGAGTCCCAACGAGTCGCGATGTCATGTAGTAGCTGGACAACGGGGAGAGGGAATGGGACACCACCTTTCATGAACGATTGATTGGCATTCCCAGATTCAATGGTCTGTTGGAAATTATGCCGACGCTGACCTGAACTGCGGACGCATTGAACGGTCTCCCGTCCATGCCAGATAGGGTCCTCTTGGACCGCCGTAATGTACTCCTTTTTGTGCAAAACCCTTGGTGGATTGCCCCAGGTCCTCGGAAGGCCAGAAAAATCTGCAGACTTGTAGCCGTTGATAAGGTGTTGTATGCAAATGTTGATGATATGAGGAAAGCAGCGGATGCGACGGGCAACGGGATCTAAGTCAAACTCGCGCTCTTCCTGTAAAATTCGCACGAACACCGCCATGGCAGTATCATTATTGGCGGCATTGTCCATGGTGAAATGACCAATCTACTCCAAGGTTAGTAAGAGTATGCTGAACAAGTCAAAAAGAAACCTTATCCACTGGAATTTCAGCACGATCGATGAGGTGAAGTATGGTCTTTGCAAGTTCCTCGCCCGTGTGCGAAGTAGGGAGATAGTGAAAAGCAATCAATGCAGCCTTCATGGCGAGCTGACCAGAACGTGGTGCATTTCCTGACTCATGTCCGATCCAGTGTGCCGTCATTGCAAAGTAGGAGTCGAGCTTGTCAGCAGACCACATGTCTGCAGTAAAGGAAATCGCTCCGACAGCTCTCTGCGCAGTAAATGCTCAATAACACCGCAACAAGTAGTGATTCACACACCTTCAACTCCACTCTGAGCTGCATAAAATGTTCTCGCCAGCGCTGGAGGATGAGTTCACAAGTCTTAGTACGATGAGGAATATCAGTATCCCGCAAATCACGATGAAGGTAAAGGATCAGCTGGCGAAATTGTGGACATTCCATTAAATAGATCACCTGATCCACAAATAACATCACATCAGTAAAGTACTGAATGGATTAAAGACACTTTACCTGGTCGTCGGAAACAATGAAATGGACCAAAAGCTCGCGCAGGCCCTGAATGGAGAACTCGGGCAGACTGACACTAGGGTCCCCTTTCGGTAGCTTTCCACCAGGAACTCTATCGTCCACGCTGGGTGGAGGTGGAGGTGGAGGTGGTAGACAACTTATTTCTGCACTGGGGCGATTAAGTTCTGCTCGAAGGGTGTTGTAAGTATATCCTCTCTCGAAAGTGGCCTCGAGGAAATGAGACTGCACAGGCCAATTGTTTTCTTCAATCTTCTCCAGATACGGCAGCGGATGCTGGGAGTCGAGATGGCTGCGTCGCGTTGTAGTCGAAGACCCCAGAGAATACAGTAAACTATGTTGTCCTATGTCAGTGTCACAAACACAAAGCAGAAAAAAAAGGCCTTACTTGCAAATGTTACAGTAGTATTGAGTTTCTTCCTTCCGAAAAAAGTAGCGAGTGTCATGAGCAACATTCCGTCTTGACTGGCCCCAACTTGAGTCTATGGTAGAAAAGGGGTCAGAGGCAGCTGTGCGGATGGCGGTGGGTTGAGGTTGACGATGTTCTTGTTTCTCACGGTCCTTGTCATCAGCATCAACGCCGAGTTCTTGATCGATGGCAATGAACTCTGTCGCATCATCATTACGATAACGCTGGGGCAGGCGGTGAGCACGAGCAGGGCAATCTCTGACCTCATTGTCCCGACTCTCGGTGTCAGGTTGTGCGGCAGGAGTCGGTTGTTGACGCTGATGCTGACCTTTCACCATAGGATGCAGGGGAAGGGAACGGTTCGTGAGCTGACGGAGAGTGAAATGAAATTTCGATACTTATAGCATCCGCACTGCTGGTTGCAACTGGACATGTGCATGAAGTGAGCTCGGATGCAACCCCTTGCGGTACTTACATACGGACGGCTCCACCACCATGCCTTGTGTACCTTCGCCAGGCAGTGATAGCGTCTGCCTCATGCTTAATAGTCTGATTGAATTATCGGCAAATGTTGTGCGAATGATAGCAGGATAAACGTTAAAGAAACGTACAAAACGATATCAGATACAAGCAAGATCTCTCGAAATCAGAAATATTCAACCAGGGTTTACCTGCGAACCGATTTGCGATGTGCAGCCAAGCGTGGCGCGATGTCTCGCGGCTCGGGGGACGTGCTAGGGGTTCCGTTATCCGTGGGCTGATATTCCTCGTCATCGGAATGAGCATGCTTGATGCCTCGGAACTCGTCGAAGTACCAGGTTTCGTAGCGCAACCAAGCAGTTGCACGGGATGATATTTTAAGCCCTGATTGAATGTCCCTCCAGTTGAACTCGACTTCGAGTTCGGCCGCTTGTAGCCTACGTCGTACGGACTTGGATCCGAATACGTTGGTGAGTTTGCATATCTCGTTCTTCGCGGCACTTAGCCCCTTTCCGATTACTCTCTCTACCTCTTCCATTTCGATGCGGGGATATATGTACTTCAAAAAAATACTGTGTCGGCAGGGATTAAAGCAGTCAAATGCATCACTTATGCCAGTTACCCTCTTGCTATCGTCAAGGTCGATCCTCTTGGCTCCATCCTCTCTAATCCATACATCGAACTCGACGTCTTTGATTGCGCACCACGTATGATCAGCCACTACAATAGGTTTGATAACCACAGGCTCGAGTTTGAAATCGGCTTCGGAGTCCGAGTCCTGCTCGATGGAGGACGAGCGGTCGAGTCGCATGGGGGATTCGGCCTCAGGTCTATCGGTAGAGTCGGAGTCAGAGGTGGAAGTGGTTTTGTCGAATTTCGCAGCGCATGCCTCGATAGATGGTGGAAGAGCGAGAAAAGTATCTTCCAAGAAACACGCATCACGTTGAGAAAAGAAAGACCATGTGTGTGTCCCCTCTGTTGGGCAGTGGTAGTCGCGCTCCTCCATAATGAGAATCAAGATGACGAGAAGGATGCTCGGCCAACCCTCGACCTCAGCCCGAACCTTCTTCATCAACGCTTCATGGCTTTGGCTGAATGTGCACTCTACTACAGCGAGCAAAACGCCACATCCCGCCTCGACAGGACTCGCAAACAGGGAATGATCGGGGGTCGCAGAGAACCCAGTGCAAGGAGATCGCAAGGTGAGGTTTGGTTCCAACGTAATGCGAATGTGCGATCAGGAGATAGGAAGGCAGTCCAGAGTGGACTGCACAGCCCTTCCAAAATCGGTAAGACAAAACTCGTGAGTGGGGGTCGGCATTTCTACAATCAAAAGACCATTCCTGGGGTTGTGAGACAACCTAAGAGTCAATAAGTCACATGTCATATCGTAACGGTCACGAATTATCTAACTTCGGTTTGCTCTGTGAGAGAGACCACTCTTCCACTGCTTGTGCGAGAGATTCAAATACTTGGGCATCAACATTTTCAAATACCTGTGTAGCAGGGGGTGTCAGCTGTGAAAACTTGCTAACATATTAAGACCTTGCCTGGACCTCAGCAGTTGGATCAGCATCCATGCTTCGCAAACCAAATTCCTTCAATAGGTCTCAAAATGATTCTTGACTACAATAAGTTCAAGTCACCTTGAAATTTATGGAGACATACTGGGTGATGTAGCTTGTGAAATGATCTGAGAATTCTCACTGGGAGACACCACGTTGGGTGCAACAAGCTCGGATCGCTTAGCCCCTTTAACATCACTGGTGTCACTTCGAGGACTAGGAAGTGAGTGTGGTCTGATTGTAGCCGGGATAGGGTTGACCCTCGCACCATTGTTACGTGTTTCGTGTGATAAAATGGGCAGTAGAGCAGGTGTCTCACAGGGGGACTGGGTTGAGAAGGATTGAGCTGGAGATGACTTCTTCACAGACCTCAAACTAGTATCAAAGTGAGGGCCGCCTAAGCATCGAGGCCTTGGTGATTCCAATGTAGAGATCATGCCAGGAAGGGAGCTCGGGGGAACCTTTCCATGAAACCTTTTGTAAACTCCATGGCCTTGTGTATGGCGATGCGACTTATTGCCCATTTATTTCAAATGCCGGGAGAATATACTGGAATGGTTCGTAAGATTCCGGGCGAGCAAAAGAATATAATAGTATGTGTCACGTGTGGGGCTGTGTGAGTGGGTTCTGGTGACTTGTCAGACTTAGGAGGTGGGAGGCACTGAGGCAGTGGGAAACTAACCTTGGAACTGAAATCATTATAAGTCATCCGACCACCAGCCACTTTCAAATATGGAAGTCGATAAGTTTGGAAATTGGAAGTCTGTTGCCATTGCTGGACCTGCTGGAAAACGACCAGCTCTTGCTCCAAGAGTGAGTCCCTTGAACCGATAAAAGTGGGTCACATACATACTTGAACCTCGAGGTGAGGCTGCTGAGGCATACTCCTTCCTGCTGGCAGATGTGCTGATTCCCGGATCCAAAGGGCCTAAGTCTTCTGCTTCGTATTTACAACTGGAATTTGGAAAGGGCCGCCCAAACTCAGAGAAGAAATCTTGGTGGTAGTCAGGCCACACTATGGCAGATATAGTTCGCATTGATGGCAGATACGCACTAAAAGAGCATTTGGGCACTGGTTCATGTGGTGAGTGAGAACAACTGTCGAACATTGAGTGCATGAAAAACTTCTATGGTTGTCAGCCACAGTTTACCGTGCGCAGGACATCATTACAAAGCAGATTGTTGCAGTGAAACTGGAACCAACTGCCCGCAAACCAACGTCTCATGAAACTCACCTGGAACATGAATACTGGGTTCTTAGTGAGCTTGGAGGTGCCGCTGGAGAGCCTGGAGTTGGACTTCCTCGGCCAATCTGGTTCGGCAGAGAAGGATCTTATCAGGCCATGGTTATTGACAACCTCGGTCCATCCTTGGATGGGCTACTCAACGCATCTCCTGACAGTGCACTTCAACTACATCATGTTGCTGCCCTGGGACTGCAAATGGTGAGTTCCTTCACTGTTTTACGTGTCGAGTTGGCTCATCTGCGTTCAGATAACCCGGCTCGAGTATATCCATTCCCACCATTTCATTCATCGTGATATAAAACCACAGAATATGCTCATGGGTCTCATGGAATCCAAGGATACAGTCTTTCTTATTGACTTTGGTATCGCGAAGCAATACTGGCATCCATCATCCCGTATCCACATTCCAATGGAGAAAACTAATGAGCTACTTGGTACACCGGCCTTCGCATCCCTGAATAGTCATCTTGGACTAGAACTAAGCCGGCAGGATGACTTAGAAGCTCTGGCCTACACATTGTTGTTCCTTTGTAATGGGTCATTGCCATGGTTGGCATTACCAGGTGATCGAAGACGTTTACTGCCTTCAGCTATTCACAAATTAAAGGCCGCATTCATATCGGGATCTCACCCCAAAATGCCAACGGAACTCCTAACCTTCCTCTCATATGCTCGCAATCTTTCATTCATGCAAAAACCGAATTACGAACATCTTCGCACCATCCTCCTTCCTGCAACATCGTCGCTGACCCTTGTAAAGAGAGAGACGAAAAATATATTGGTTATGCATGCACAACGTGCTAGTAGGGACAAGGACTGCGATGGCTGCAGCGAGCAAGCTCCTCGCAGGATCGGTATGGGTGTCACACCACAAAGGTAAGTTATCCATATGGAACCGTTGTCACGCACCAAAGGTGTTTGGCAACGTGAGCATGGACCCAAAAGCTGAATGATGAAGAATGGAGAAGCCTAGCCCTAATGTGCAGAATGACTGGGGTGTCTAGCAGTCATCTGTCGCACAAGAACCACCCTTAACGTTAGGGAAGAAACCGCTCAAGCGCCGAATAAAAGTTTTCGAGTGCCAGTTTACGGCATTCCGATTTTTCGAATATCTCAGCCATTTCTAAAGATATCGACATCATTCCCACGCTCACAGAAAGCTCTCGACCACGCCATCCTGCCTACCAAATTTGGTGACGATCCTCGCCCTCCACGATTTTCTGCATCATTTCTGCCAACAAACGCCCATTTCGCCACTTTTTATTGTAATGGCCACCTCTTCGACGATCTCTTCGCTCATTCCCTTTGCCAGGGAGAATAACTACGAGTACTTGCCAGGAATCCCCACTAGCATTCGCCCTGAAGCCTCCTGGTTCATCCCTCCCTCGTCCATGACCTCCCATCCTATCGCTTTGGGACAGCGAGTTCTCCTTGTCAGTCTGACATCGAGGAGGACTTTCTTTGGTTGTCTCAGGTCTGTTATCAGGCTCGAAAAATCATATGTGGTTGTTTCAGTTTCTCCAGTTGAAGAAGCATATGGATCCTTCATCCCTGTGCCCTGCAACGTCTACCTCTCAATCTCATCCTTCATTCTTCCAAAATTGCGACAGGTTCAATACCAATTACTGTCATCCAGTCTATCTGATCGCATTCATGATGAATTTGAGACACTTCTCCCTGCTCTTATGGGAGAAGATGGCCCTTCCTCCTCCTCAAACCCTCCAGAACACTAGCTGCAGCTAATGCAGGTCGCTTTACAGAGAGGAGGAAAGGGGGAAAGTTGCGAAATCCTATGCCCTGACTACCCTGGAGACCCCCAAAATTGGCCCCTGGCAGAAACCCCCACCATTCTTCGTTTGGACGCGCAGCAAGTTACCATAATGCATCTAGATCTCAGATCTAGGAGTCACTATGACTCATTTGCAGTCATATCCCTTAATCAGCAGTGACCAGTGCGCTTACTCATTCCCCTTTTCGCATTATTCATCCGTTCCTTGATGACTCATTCTGTTTTCAAATTGATTAGTGATAATCTTCGTCATGCTTACTGGTTTTACTTACCAATTGCTTACTGTCCTTACTCATCCTTACAAAGCCTTACCAATCCTTTACCAATCCCCTTACCAATCGCTTACAGATCACTTACAAAGTGTTGCTCCATATTTACTGCAGGCTACGCTACCTTTTTGTATATAAAGTACCAATACGTCGACAGCAATCAAGCAGCTACCAAGTCCCCTGCATAGGAAGCAGTCCCCTGTGTAAAGACTTACCTGCTCACTCATCATCATCATCATTAGGCCTAATCATCGTCGCTTTTAAGCCCCTCATCATCATCTCTATTCCTGCAGTATTTGAGGCTCCATTAAGGGTCTACTTACTGTTATCTTCATCATCTTACATTGCTTCTAGGCTCAGAGCAGCCTATTCTCTTCGCATTTTCAGTCTTCCCCTGCTCCCCCTTCATCAGGAGCACCCATACCCTCTGCCCTAGCCCCCTCTAGGTGCACGGAACCCCTCCCCCATTTTATTTTAACAGATCCCTTGAGCCAAAGCCCGTGTAGGAAAACCACCAACTCGGCAATTGTCTTTGTGTTGGGTTTTTTTTTGGTGTTTTTGCCATTGATCCACACGTCGACTCACACCGTATGGTTCTTAGATCAAGTGGGTAACTGAGACACAAACTTACAACAAGGCCTCGTTCGCGGAAGCCTGCACTGCAGCAAACTCTGCATAATGGACACACACCAGGGTAGCCGGAGTTATGCCAGTAGTAGGCAGGATGTGGTTCGTGTGGGCACATTGATGTCATCCGGTATTGTGTATCATATGTTCAAAATGCATTGTACTACTGTCTCCTGGCTATGTCTGCAATTGGTGTGTGTCTGTCACAGAGCAAAAACCATGTTGCCTCGACAGCAAGGCTGTCAAATATCGCGGCACTGCATGACCGGTCAGTTTGCCAATGTTCCGGCGCCTACCTACATAGACACATAGCAATGGTGCAATGGTAGAGTCGATTTTGAGCCGACCACAGTCGACTCGAAGTCAGTCTGAGCTCGTGAACGACTTCATTAGCCAGCGGTACCGACTAACCAGATTTGGTCTAGTCGGGATTTACATTAAGTCGGGTTGCTGCAAGTCGAGTCACTCGCTTAGTCGCAGGCAACCGGGTTGAGCCAGGTTTAGCTGAGTCACGGCAACACTAAATACTACATATTTGCTCTATAGGCAGAAACGTATTAGCTTATTGATTAGTTCAAATCATAAGACTAGCTTACATTCGCCTCAGGGTTTTCATCTGGGCTGTCGACCTCGACTTGGACAGTGGAGAGTTGGCTACAGCTGGCACTGGCATGGGAGCTGGAAGGGGGCACGAAGAGATGGGTGGTCGACTGAAATCAGATGATGTTTCTGCTGGAGAGCCACCCTTGCAGAGACGGGAAAGGATAGATTGGATGTAGTCATAGGCAGGTGTTTCTGCAAAGGATAGTGAACGCATGTATACAAGGATGGTCCTGAATTCACCTGGGATCCCTCTGCACAGCACTTCAACTGGGGTTGTTCATTTCAGCTTCAGTATGAGTGAGGCTGACTTCCTGTGACCGTTGTCCAGCCATGGAAGGGATCCACACAGGAAGTAGATCAACATGTAGCAGAGGGATTCCAGGTCATCACACCGGCCCAATTCTGCTCCTATATGGCTGTTGACAGAGGCGAATGTGGGGGTGCCTGTAAGACGACGAGCGCTGCGGAAAGGGATGTGGTCTCCAGTTGCTGAGTTGTGATACTGTTTGGCGACCCCGAAATCTACAAGAAATGCTGTGCTGCCCTGGTCACCGAGTCCCATCAGGATGTTCTGGGGCTTGATGTCTCCATGAATGTAGCCACGAGAGTGGATGTATTCAAGACAAGACACCTAGCAAGCATTAGTTGGGCATCCAGATCAATATATCTAGCACATACCAGCTGATCCGCAAGGGCAATGACAGTGCTCAGACTAAATGTTTGATATTGCAAAAGCAGGTCATGCAGCAATGGCCCCAGGAGATCAAGAACCAAGGCATCATAGGTGGACTCTCTGCTGAACCAGTGTGCATGTGGAATGCCCTCTCCTCCCAGCCCTCCCTCGAGTTCCTTCAAAATACAGTACTCTCTTTCAACAGACGATTCCCCATCAACACATAGTTTGAGCTTGATGGCGTGCACCTTGCGGTTGATGATGTTGACAGTGCTATATACAGTAGCTAGAAGTATTTTTTTCCTGAGCTCTTGAGCATCGCCTGTGAAACCACTGCAAGGGCTTACCATATGAACCTGAGCCCAGATGTTTTCCTAGCCTGAACCGACCATCCACTCGGACTGGAGCTGGGCCCAGCATAGCAACACAGCAGGATGTGAACAAGGCTGTGGCGGATGCGAGCCCAAGTTGAGAAACCATGGGAGATTCAGCGGGCCTGTGGTGGGGCTTGGAACTGGCGCTAGGCTGCAAGGGCTGCAGGCTGTGAATACCTCAGGTAGTCCACTGGTGCCTCAGCAGCAGATAATTAGAACTCAATCCCTGCCAGCATGTGCTGACCATAGATGACTATAGCAAGACCTAATACATGCTTGAAATTGTTAACAGAAATAGCTGCTGTGGCCCCAGCCGTTTCGTTCCGCAGTCCACTTGTCAAATCCAACATCAGTTTGCATGATGAAGGTCGCCTGCACTCCAACATAGTCCAGGTTGAAGTGCATTGCCTCACTGGAGCGAAAAACTGCAAAGTCTCCATTCTGTAATTCCAGCACCAGCCCCTGCTCCTTGAGCACTAAGCCCCCCCCAGAGAAGTCACCGATGGCCAGTGCTAAGCAAAGATTCTTATCGAAGCAATCGTGGTGTGCTGCAGTCTGAACGTTGATATTCATGACCAGTGAGATGAATGGCTCCACGTGAGAAACAACATTCCCTGGAAGGCTCTCTGCTACTTGCACCAGCGCACTGTACTCTGCCTCTGGGAGGTGCACCTGGAGCTAATGGAGCATGCCAAGCATTATTTCAGCTGTATCAAAGGGTAAATGCCTTACCACACTTCCGATCCACAGAAAAACATCTTGGAAAGCTTGTACCAGTCTGTCAAAGAGCTGCCCATACTCTGCCATGTCACTGGAAGTGTAGGGTAGCATCTGCCACACATTAGTTCTTGAGTTGCCAAGGCGGAGCTCATAGAGATGAACATTGCTTGGAGCGTCATTGCCCTGTGTACATGAGCAAGAAGGGGCTCTAGGTTGAGCACAAATAGCATACCTTGGTGGTGTATCTGTTATACCAGCTGAAGTGGAGGCAGTCAAATGGCTGAGGCGGATTCTCATTTGCAGGAGAAGGTAGCCGAATGCTGAATAAGTCAGGACCATCAAGGCAAGCAACCAGCGAAGGATAGAGCAGGTCTTTCAAGTCCTTGGGCATGGCTGTGCAAACGAAAGCCATCAGAGAGCCATCATCATTCTGCAGTTCTAGGCCACTATCGGTAGGCACATCAGCATACATGGCAAGTTTCTGGCTGAAAATGATACCTCTCACCTATCAACAGCTGTCATGGGGATGCGAATGTATGAGTCCTCTAGCGACTTGTGTCCACCAGGGTAAAAATCTTGTAGCTGCAGTTCGTGTCAGCAAATTTAGACTTTGTATGCATTTAGAAACACATGCCAGCTTTCTAAGTTCTTGGACACTTTGTGCTGGGCTGCCCAACTCTGCATTCCAGCAATGAGACTCGGTCCAAACAGCATTTTCCTGCCGGTCATGTTGAGCAGAAAAGTAGGTGTTGGTAGGGTGGAAGTGACTATAAGTTGTCTTGATGGTATCTACATTGAAGCTGGGTGGGGCCAATAAAGCCTGCCGAGGCTGAGTGTCGGGCATAGCAGGAAGGGCAGAAGTGCTATCGCTGGTAGCACTGGGTACCAAGTAAGACGATACAATTCTGGAGATGGAAAGGCACTGGCCATCTTCAGGGTAAACAGGACTGCATATTCGCCATGCGGAACTGCTCTGGCTAGGTAGCTTCAATTCCCTGCACCTGATACTCCCACTTAACTACTCTAATTAGATAGTATGTTGCAGTTGTGATGTTTGTCTAAGGCGACTGGTTTGAGGGGTTTCCCCCTCAATGAATAATTATTGAATAGCGAGGGGTACTTAAACAAATACAAAGCCACCAAGTCGTGCCGTGCGAACATAGCTTTGTCATCAACACTTCACCGACGCTTCCCACGCCTGTGCCGCGTCGTCCCCGACACCGCTCGTCGCCGTCATTGACAGCGAGCTCACATATCTCAACAACTACGCAACGTACGGACGTCGGACTTTCATTTCCGTACAGTACAACGTACTTTAATGAATATTTAATTATTATTGCAGAGTACTTAGACACTTAGCGCAATCAACTCGCAGTGTGTGGGCGGAGATTTGTCATCAACGTTTCCCGATGCTTCCCACGCACGTGACGCGTTGTCCCCGGCGTCGTCGTCAGCGACAGCGAGCTCACATATCTCAATAACTACGCAACGTACAGCCACCAGACCTTCACAGCTGTGTAGTACTCGTCGTGCAGTACTCGTATTTAATGAATGATTAACTAATACTGCCGGTACTTCGACGTTCAGTGATCAACTTGTACTGCGCGGACGGAGATTAATCATCATTGTCTTCCAACGCTTCCCACACCCCTATCGCGTCGTTGTCAGCACCTCTTGTCGCTGTCAACAACAGCGAGCTCGCATATCTTGAGAACTACGCAACATATGACAACCAGACTTTCACGGTCGTGCAGTACTTACATTTACCCAATGTCTCTTGGCAAGGTCTGCTACATAAGCATATGCAATAAGTTTATAATTCCTATCACTGTGCCAAGTGGCACTGCACAATTCCCACACGTTCGGCAATCTCCGCTGGACTTCGTGTCACCTCCAATGTTCACAATGCCCATATCACGGCTACTGTACACCGTAGAGAAACAAGACACTTGTACCTGCATAGAGTACTACTAGGATCATGCTGTAACACAGAAGTTGGGGAGCGAATGAGAATTGAATGTTTTAATTCGAAACGCGGCACATGACTAAGTAATATCGAAGGGCTGACGGCGAGTAAATCCTGCGGTAATGGTGTATGGTTGAGTACCAACATATGGTAAACAAGAACTCACGGAACTCACGGGACATCACATGTCGTCTTCTTCGCAGGTGGAGCTGCTGTCCTCCGACGATGAATCGATAAATGCAATGCTTTTTGGACCTTTCCCTTGTCCTGTATGGCGTCGTTTCCTGCCCACATCGGAATGCTTCTTGCGAGGGTTCCCAACCACCTCCCCAGCACTTTGCTGCTCCTTAAGTCGATCTTGATATTCCAGGTGCTGCTGCCTAGACATGTATGCCCAATGACACGTACCTGCTTTCAAAGCATCACGAAGAGTCCGGAGGTGCTCAGCACTTGTTATGGCACGGGGAGACTGGAAAGGGACACCTTCCGGCCAGCCAAGTAGATCGATACCGTATTTCTCCTTAATGGCCACCTCGAAATTGATGAAGTTGATTCGAATTTTTTTCTTGGCGACGACGCCTGTGTGCATGTGAGATAGTCTGTTAAACGGTGTAGAAGAGTATGCACGAAGACCAGAATTAAGAATGCGGGCACATAGTCGCTGCATGCCCTCCACTGAGTTGCGCTCCTCGATGTCTGTAAGAGCGATGCAATGCAATTGTTAGCGGCTATTTCAGCATACTCTACACTTACTTTTCCCCTGCACGCATGCCCACTGCTCCAGTTTATGAACGAGTTCATCAGGCTCGACATTCATCACATCCTCCCAAAAGTCCATCACATTATCCATCCTGTACCAGAACGGTTGAGAAGAATCATAGACATGTCCACGAGTAGCGAAGAGGCACACATATAGTCCAGTCCGGAGAGCGAGTCTGTCAAGCTATTACAAGTTAGTCCAACGTCATTAGAATAAGACATGCGACTCACTATTTTAAAAATGTGCTCCAATGTCGACTGGACATCGTGCGCTGCTGCTGAGTTTGTAGCACGAACACTTGCGTTCTTTAGAGCTCAATATTCGGTGAGAGCACGCAGTAGCTCGTCCTTTTCATCTTGAGTCATCTCCTGGTACTTGGGGTCAACCTTCGCTAGGTCCCGAATCTGCTGGAGAGAGAGCTTATCCCCACGTGCTCGACCTGACATATGTAAGTTGGAACTGAAAGACAATAAACCGGGAAATCACCTTCATTAACCTCGTGCGCCTTGTCATGAATAATGGCATTCGCTAGTTGAGTACTGCGTGGGTTCCGATAATATTTGTGACCGCCTAGCAGCTTCTTGACCTTCTCGTGTGTAACATTATGTGTAGTAGCTATCACCTGTACCTTTGCTTCCAATTCATCGGCTAGTGAGCGGATTGCTTCGCTCAGAAGCGCGTCACGATCCTTTCGTTGCGCTGCAGATATTTGCCTCGACGCTGCATGTGCCCTGCGATGCTCCTTCTCCACAGTGGAGAGGGGCTGACGAGACTGCATAATGGGCCATCCCAGGTTCCGAGCTGCCCAGGTGGACTTGTCACCCGCAGGTAGAACTATCGAGACTCCACCGTTGAAACTGCCCGGCGTACTATTGTCAGGAAGGGTACTGGGTGTAATCACACCGGGTACAGTGGTGATGTTTGACGAAGGAGTGGACTCGCCAGGTGTAGAGGGTGTATTCGACGAGCCAGCATTGGGGTGGCACTCGACTGTGGCACAGGGGGGGGAGTTGCCAACGGGTACCGCTACTTGGATAGCAGGCGTAGGCGGGGTAGGCTTTGAAGGCAGAGAAGACTGGGGCTGAGGAATTGAAATGGCTAAAAGGGCGGGGTCCAATGCAGGATAACCATAGGATGGGTCGGGGGGTGTCAAAAGTTGGGGAGTGGGTTGTACGGCATCAGGAGGAAAAGACACGTGAGACGGGTTCCGGTAGTCATATGAGGTGAGTGCTGGGAGCGTTGGACAAGAAGAATCGTCTGCAGAGTCAAACACGACGGGGGGGAAGGTAAAAACGTAGTGGTCCATACTATCGGTGGAGAGTTGAGGTGCTAAGTCTACAGTGTCGCACCATGTCTCCAAAACCTGGAAAAAAAGAGAAATTTTTGACAGTGCGATATTGAGTGAGTGACATTGGCCTGTCCTGCCATCGGGACGACCGGGTGCTATAACGATAGCTTGATCTAACCGCACACAAACCTTTGGGAACTGTATGATATGATATTAGAGCTTATGGATTGGCATTGACTACACTTACCATGGTTGAAGTGGACACCGTGCTGTCTACATGCCAACGTTGGGTGTGCAACCGAAGCACTGGCGTACGTGACTTCATATCACAGTATCTGCAAATTAGTTGGAGGCCGAAAAATCAGATCCTTCGTTATCACAATACTACCCTTATAATTACAGTGGGCAAGAATTGGAGAGACGGGGAGCCTTATTGAGGACTGCGTGTAAACCCATCCAATAGATTCCTAGATACTGACTGTCAATACCCAGCCAGCTTCATTGGAAAATAACACAATACCTGAATCCTTTTGAAAACATAAGTTCCAACGACTGAGACGGAAGAGACGGGGATGCACAGACGCACAGGATGTAGACCGTCCCTACTCTGCCTCTTTACGATGAGGCGTGGTCACGTGATCTGGAGAAATTCCCGAGTGAGACGCCAAGTGGTACTAAGTATCTCTGGCAGTCAGTGTCCTTACAACGCCCTCTTCTCAAGTCTCACCAGGTAAGTTCGATGCATATCCTTGTAGTATCTGTTGGAACAAGTGCCAACTCAAACTGTGGCACCTAGAATTTTGATGCTCATACATGAGAGTTTCACGTACTCCAATGAAGCAAGACAAGCAACGTGCAGCCACTGAACGCTGGCTATCAAAGCTGGGGTACCGCATATATTTTTTAGCTCCTTTGATACCGAGTATGACCCAAATTTTCAGAGTGCAAGAAGAGCAGAGGGAAAAAGCAAGACTTCGTGCCGCCAGGTAGGTTGGCTAATGGTCGATCCTGTCTACTGTGATCCATCCATCGTTGTAGGAACAGGGCTAGGTAAGTATCCGCCGCCATCTATGTACGTAGATTAATTCTGTCATTAGGAAACTCGTTGTGGAAGATGAGGCTACCACCCGCAACTCAACATCGACTGCACTCCGAGTGTCCCCCGACACAGACCCTGACTCATACTTACACCCTTTAGCGTGTTCCGAACTTCCCTCACTCGAAAAAGTAAGGCAGCTCATCGCCGATTGGAAATCTGAATGGGGGGCGGAGTCGACCTGGCCAAAGAAGTTCCACGAGCAACTCAAGCATGCACAGCGAGAGGGCTGGCTCGTGACTGACTTGTTCTTTTCGCAATGCAAGGTCCACGTTGAGGAAGGGAGACAGCTCATTTGGCTTTTGAGGAGTATCACATGCAAAGGCTTCAGGGGTGTAGGCTACAGGGTTACGGACTCTTACGAACAGGTGTTTGACTTACTCACATCCTTGTTAACTGAACTTCGTTTTTTCGAAGTCAAATTAGACGACTATGCCCCCATTTCCCCCCTGTCTCAAATTTCCGAAGCTCGTTACTACTTCACGGTGTAGTTCTTTTTGTACGCAATCTATATATCTAAAAAAACATCTACACAAATTCTGCACTTCGAGCTTGAAGTTAGATCTGAAGTGTGACACTCCGTTGTTGCCACTAACTACTGAATTTACAAGTATATGATTTGGCGATAGCGAACGCCATAGCGAATCAGTTCGCTATCAGTCGCTATACACCGCCAGCATCGTTTGAAACAAATCCTGCAAGCACGCTTGAGACATGACTGCCATTGTTAGCTTCTCTACTGCCTAGTAGTCATTGTCTGATGTTTGATCTTACATTATATGCTGTGGTGATTAGACTGTACCGGTTTGGTTTGTCGAACTCGACAGTGTCGCGCAGCCACAAATATTTGATTACGACGCTAATACTATTGCACCCATTCATATGCAGCACGCAGCAGCACGCACATATGCAAACCAACCTCTTAGTGTACAGGTGCATGGGTTCAAAAGAAAAAGAAAATCGGTCTCACATGGTGCACGGGTTCAAAAGAAAAAGAATATCGGTCTCGCATTCTTCATGATTAAGGTGGACACAATTTCAGCAGTAATTACAAGTAGCTAATCACAAATTGCGGGACAAAGATGAAGTAGTGCCGCTGCTACAATCAATAAACAACTTTGATGGAGGGATGAAAGACCCACCTGGTTTCAGCAGGGTTGAGTTGGACTTGGCTAAATACATCCGACAAATCATCCACTGCGGCCCAGTAGGACTGTTCACCTTCACTAAGAACAGGAGAGGGCGTACGTGGTGCCGTGGGCCAAAAGGGTCCACTGGGAGTAGGGATTGCACGGAGTTCACCCTTATCGTAGGCGGCCGTATAGTCGGCGAGTGCCTGCTGGAAGGTCTTACACTTATAATATACTGCACCACTGATTTCGAGAACCTGCAATGCCGCATCTTTCCTAAGTGTTTGGAATCAGGGTGAAAGAAGGACAGATATGAAAAACAAAAATATTACCATGTGTAAAATATGCCGACCTCTTGCCCAACAATAATAAGGTAGAACCCCTCGGGCATGGAGGTTGGGCGTGGGACATCCGAAGGGTGGGGAATGACAGCAGTTTGAGACGTAGATGAGCGGCATACTGAAGGGAGAGAGGTAATGAGGCCGGAATCAGATTGTGGTTTGCGAGTGGGTCGTGGAGTGCCTGGGGACAACGGTAAGGTAGAGGCGGATGTGGTAATAGCTACAGGCGATCGTGACACCGATGGACTGCATCTTTGAGGGCTCCTGAGCGTGGTCTTAGTAGAATGCGTGCAATGTTTCACCATGGTTTTGACCATTTCAGTGGTCCCTTTGCGAGTAGTCTTGATTGTCTTGATGCGCGTGACCGTCTCCTCAGTATCGTCCTCCGTAGTGCTCGTTACCTGCCAACTACCATCATCTGACTAGATGTCAGACCCCCCATCAAAAATCCAGTCTCGCGTCCTACCTTCGTCACTTGATACTACCATAGTTGAAAAACTTCGCAGGTCAGTACTAAGCGCAATACTTGAAGATGAGAGTGCTGGAGATGGCAGATAAGTTCGCAATAAGTCTTGACAGTCTGGTAATGTCACGTGGTTTTGGACGGGATCAAAGGCTCCGGTCAAAGAAATCGTACACAGAAGCAAATCATGGCGGGAGGAGCAGTTCACGGTCACTCGCGTAAGTGCAGAAGCTTGACGTCCTCGCGAATATACCACGTCCAGACCAAAGTTCACCGCGTTGCGGGAGTTACGAGAACTCTCCATGAATTGGCAGGTCCGAAAAGAATCGCTGAGTGGTCTGCACATGCGGCAGAACGAAAAAAAGAGCGGCTAAGAGGTAAGATTTTGGTGTGGTCAAGAAAAACGCTCACCTTGGACAGAGATGACCGTCACGGAGAGACATGCGCTTGAGGCGCTCCGAGATCCAGTGTCGAACGACTCGGTCAATGAACCGATGGACGACAACTACGAAACTGATGGATACGGTGCAATGGTCCTAGACGGAACGGAGCAACTTGATGTCAGTCATGCTGGTGGTGAGTTTCAAGAGCTCACCAGCGAGTTATTGGGTGATTTCTGGAAAAGGTCAGAGTCAGCAGGGGAACGTACTGATAATGGCTGACTACCTTCCAGCACTTCTCAGGAGGTCAGGGCGAAGCGTCCAGATTATCGTACGTTCCGAGATCGTTCTGCTAAACGGACTGCCGCATTCAGTGTACAATTGGATGTCATGACGGAGGCTTACATGGCCTGGTCCTTGAATCAGGGAGGTGCAGGCGGAAAGGGGTTTTTTGATTCAGATGAGCGACGTACGCGGGAAGAACAGCAGGGGAAGTGTGATGGCATGGACACCAAACTGCTGAGTGTATTGGTGCTGGACGTCTTCTGCAAGTAGACCCTTGTCATAATTGCATGTGCAAGTACTCACGACATGGCAGGTGCTGAGAAGACTTCCATTACTGTAGGGCCAACTGATCGTTACCTAAGTTCAGCTCTCGTTCGCCACGGTTTGATCCCGTGCTCTCCTATTACCCCGAAGGTCGCCGTTACAGTGAGCGCTCTCAACCTATACCACACTGCTCATCAACGTTGCCCCCATCTCTCGATACAAGCATACGTCAAGTCGCTCTGTGACATGCACGGGGTTCATCAAAGGTTTGTACTTCATTATACCTACTCACGCCATGACCCAGGTTCCATTTTACAATCACCGCTCCCGTCAATTTTCCATCGCGCTGGATGTTTACTTGCAAATATTAGCACTCGTCTCGAATCTTGTATGCCGAGCACTGCAGCGCGACCAGCCTGACTGGCGGTTGAAGCACTGTTGTCCTGCTTGCGCTTACAAATTACAGGACGAACTGGCCATGCGATTCAAGATGTTGTTTGCTCAGGATGGGAACGACTCCCTCAAGAGAGTGGCGACCAGGGTGCTGGATGGTAATCTCGATGATACCGACCAGCTCGCCACTTCTGTTCCCACACTGGAGCACGCCTTTCATCATGAACAATACCTGACCTGCGAATTCGTCGAGAAATTTGCATCTGATCGACAGACTGGACACAGCATCGTTGACGAGGTGAGAGTTTGCGTTCGTATTCGAGGTTTCTTACCACTCGATAGCATGGCGATGGGAACCTCTGCGCAGAGCATTGGAAAAACATGAAGGACAGTGTTACGCAAAAGATGTGGAACGTATTCGATGAAACTGGTGCCTTCATAGCAGTTTGTCGGCATGGCTTCTGTCTGGTCATCGCCGACATGGTACAAAGCAGCGAACAGTGAGTACCCTACTAAAGAGACGTGTACCTGCATTGATACGCTCGTACACAGGTCTAAATATGCACTCGCGGTGACATCCAAACTCCTGGATGTGTTCGGTTCAGACCTTGGCGGTGGATACGACATCGGCTGCCGATTCAAGACCACACTGGCATCCAGCATTTTGGGCGAACGTGCTCGATCCCTCAACTATACCTCCCTCGTCAACGCATTCCACGGTCACACTCATAACAGGCTGTGCCAGCTAGACAACCTGACGACTTATGTTGAGGGTCTCGGACTCGAAGATCTCAAAGGTTGTGAACGTGCTTTTTCAAAGAGCAATGCCCTTGCACCGTCTACCTGCTATGCGTCGATTTTTCACAGAAGGCAAGCCATCGCGTGTTACTTTGAACACAATGACGAAATGGAAGTATATGCAAACCTCAGTAAGTAGTCAACTGCCCATTTCAACATATCTAATCTCGAGCAGCGAAATTTTTACTGAATAACTACAAGCAAGCTCTCGATCTTCTCTCCAACGGTCGTGCGACTCTTGAGCGACTGATGTGTGAGCTCGGAGTAAGTGACCCCGTGATCTTCAGACAGTGGTTGGACGAGGAGCGTGTGTATCTCAAATCTCTCCTGTGGGAGCCTGCGGAAGAAACTCTGCAAATGGAATATTGGCAATGGCTTGTCAATCTGGCTGCAAGCAGGTAAATATCATTACCATGAGAAGTATTTGTCCTAACTACTAGTAAACCTAGGCAAGATCTCGAGACGATTCTGTCCACATGGACCGTCGTTACCGCCCAGAACGTGGCACCCATCTGGAGTGATAGCACATCAGCAAACCAGACGTTCCCCCCCCAGCTTTCCAGTGCTCCCAGGACTTTTGAAAAATGATTCCAGACCTCCCAGACCCTCCCAGACCTGCCCAGACCCTCCAACCCTCCAGGTGCACAGCCACAGTGAGAACAAAAGTTGTAGCCCATGATCACAGGACCATGGGAATATGATTACCTCAGCAATATCTCCTTTTTGGGGTGAGATATTTGCAAAGTTCAGTTGGAGTCACAGTTTGTCAAAAACAAAAAGTGGCTGTACAGTGATGATGTCATAACAAAAGTTGTAGGGCTGGATCACAGGATCATGGGAATATGCTTATCTCATTGATATGCCCAAAAATGGGTGAGAAAAATGCAAAATACCGAAAAAATTGGACATCTCAAAAATTAAATTTCAAAGATGTCATAATAAAAGTTGTAGTGCCTGACTAGAGGACCCCAGAGGTATGCCTATCCCATCCATACCTGCAAAAATGGTTGAGATACAGGCAAAATACAATTAGTGTAGTGTAGTGTACATTTTATTACCAAAAGTGTAGTGTTGTGGCGCATTTTTGATTACCTAATGAGTGTAGTAAACTCTGCTTCTTTGACTACCAAATAAGTGTAGTGTTGATTAGCAATTGACTAGCAAAGTGTAGTGTAGACTATTGATTAACAAAAGTGTAGTAAAGTCCGCTTTTTTGACTACCAAATAAGTGTAGTGTTGATTAGTAATTGATTAGCAAAGTGTAGTGTAGACTATTGATTAGCACAAGTGTAGTAAAGTCCGCTTTTTTGACTACCAAGTAAGTGTTGTGTTTGATTAGTAAAGTGTAGTGTAGATTTGTATTACCAAAAATGTAGTAAAGTCCGCATTTTTGACTACCAAATAAGTGTAGTGGTTGATTAGTAATTGACTAGCAAAGTGTAGGGTAGACTATTGATTAGCAAAAGTAGTAAACTCCGCACTTTTGACTACCTAATAAGTGTAGTGCTTTGATTAGTGAAGTGTAGTGTAGATTTGTATTACCAAAAGTGTAGTAAACTCCGCTTTTTTGACTACCAAATAAGTGTTGAGTTTGATTAGTAAAGTGTAGTGTAGACTATTGATTAGCAAAAGTGTAGTAAAGTCCGCATTTTTGACTACCAAATAAGTGTAGTGGTTGATTAGTAATTGACTAGCAAAGTGTAGTAAACTCCGCTTTTTTGACTACCAAATAAGTGTAGTGTCTTGTAGTGTTTGATTAGCAAAGTGTAGTGTACATTTGGATTACCAAAAGTGTAGTGTTGTGGCGCATTTTTGACTACCAAATAAGTGTAGTGTTTTGTAGTGTTTGATTAGCAAAGTGTAGTGTAGATATTTGGATTACCAAAAGTGTAGTGTTGTGGCGCATTTTTGACTACCAAATAAGTGTAGTGTTTTGTAGTGTTTGATTAGCAAAGTGTTGTGTAGATATGTATTACCAAAAGTGTAGTAAACTCCGCATTTTTGACTACCAAATAAGTGTAGTGTTTTGTAGTGTTTGATTAGCAAAGTGTTGTGTAGACTATTGATCAGCAAATGTGTAGTAAAGTCCGCTTTTTTGACTACCAAGTAAGTGTAGTGTTTTGTAGTGTTTGATTAGGAAAGTGTTGTGTAGACTTTTGATTAGCAAAGTGTAGTGTACATTTGTATTACCAAAAGTGTAGTGTTGTGGCGCATTTTTGATTACCAAGTAAGTGTAGTGTTGTGTAGTTTTTGATTAGCAAAGTGTTGTGTAGATGTGTATTACCAAAAGTGTAGTAAACTCCGCATTTTGGACTACCAAATAAGTGTAGTGTTTTGTAGTGTTTGATTAGCAAAGTGTAGTGTAGATGTGTATTACCAAAAGTGTAGTAAAAGTTCGCTTTTTTGACTACCAAATAAGTGTAGTGTTTTGTAGTGTTTTGATTAGCAAAGTGTAGTGTAGATGTGTATTACCAAAAGTGTAGTAAAAGTCCGCTTTTTTGACTACCAAATAAGTGTAGTGTTTTGTAGTGTTTTGATTAGCAAAGTGTTGTGTAGATGTGTATTATCAAAAGTGTAGTGAAGTCCGCTTTTTTGACTACCAAATAAGTGTAGTGTTGATTAGTGTTTGAGTAGTTAAATGTTGTGTACACTTTTGATTACCAAAAGCATAGTAAAAGTTCGCTTTTTTGACTACCAAAAAAGCGTAGTGTTGATTAGTGTTTGAGTAGTTAAATGTTGTTTACACTTTTGATTACCAAAAGTGTAGTAAAAGTTCGCTTTTTTGACTACCAAAAAAAGCGTAGTGTTGATTAGTGTTTGAGTAGTTAAATGTTGTGTACACTTTTGATTACCAAAAGTGTAGTAGAGTCCGCTTTTTTGACTACCAAATATTTGTAGTGTGACTAGGAAATGTACAGTAGTATTGATTAGCAAAAAAGCGTAGTCATCATTAGGATTGTTGTGTAGTGGGCACAGCCACTAATGCCTCGAAATTTTGCAAAGTCACAAAAATACCCCAAAACGCGATATAGTGGACACTAAAACTCACGCCTTTCGTGCAAGCGGCCAAAGCCGACCAAACAAAGGCCAATTCCTACTATGGGGTAATGTATGCCATTAGCCCACTACTACCACGCATTTGATTACCAAAAAGTGTAGTGGTATTAGAAAAAAGTGTAGTAGTAGTACCAAAAAGCATAGTAGTATTAGCAAACGGGGTAGTACTATTAGCAAAAAGCGTAGTAGTATTAGTAAAAAGTGTAGTAGGTAGTGTTAATAGCAAAAAAGCGTAGTTGTATTAGGCTATTATGTGGTAGTACTTGAATTTGAATATATTACTACTTTTGATTTGATTTCTGTGTGACTGAGTTCCTATTAGCTTGAAAGTGTAGTGGGATTAGGAAAAAAGCGTAGTAGTGTTATTAGCAAAAAATGGTAGTGGGATTAGGAAAAAAGCGTAGTAGTGGTATTAGGAAAAAACAGTAGTGGGATTAGGAAAAAATGGTAGTAGTTGGATTAGGAAAAAAGCGTAGTAGTGGGATTAGGAAAAAATGGTAGTGGGATTAGCAAAAAAGCGTAGTAGTGGTATTAGCAAAAAATGGTAGTGGCATTAGCAAAAAAGAATAGTAAAAGTATGGACAGAGGTGATGGGCTGGGATTCTGGGAACTCTGGAACCCTGTCTGGCCAGTCCTGGCCAGAGGGGGACCTTTCTGGGTGAGCTGGGAGTCTGGCCAGCTCTGGCCAGTTCTGGCCAGGTGATGTCTAGTTTGCTGATGCAGTGCAACCAGGAAAAGAGAGACCACGCGCTGCCACGCCCAAGAGAACTACGAGAAGGACTTGAAGGCTGTGCAGGAGCTGGAGGGTCGCCTGGGAATAACATGCTGCTGGGTACCGGAGGATGAGGAGTGGCAGGCAGCCGCTCGCTTGGTTGCCAATCAAAAATATCAGCGTGCATTGGATAACGTCAAGCGACTGGTTGTGTCGTGGATCTTCGAGCTTTCGAAGATGAATCAGTCAGGCACTGGTAGGTCCATTCCTCTTTGAGTTACTTGGCACTGACTGCTGCAGGGTACAAACTTCGCAAGCACATTGGGAAGGCCTTGCAAACACGCTCGGCGGCCATTCGAGCCGCCCTCACCCAATACAATACCGCAGCCAAAGCTCTCGGCCGTCAGACACTCGAATTTGACGAGGTCGTCGAGTACGCATTCCTATCCGACTTTGACCTGCTCAGGGACACGCGACAAGACATATCGACTTGGCCGTGGGCATCGCCTGCTGCTCGACTCACTATAAACACTCATTTCAAGTTGTGCTGGGCTGAGGAAGAAGTCATCCGCCTCAATGTGGAAATTCGTCGAGTCGTCACATATCTCGTAGATGAAGATCAGTACCTCCGAGCTTGCGAAGCTCTCTACCAGGACGCCAATCCTACTCTTGCATATCAGATCTCTAGGTACCGTACTATCCGCTCCCGATTCACTCCCCTGCACCTGCGCTCCCTCGAGAAAATATCTCGCCTCTCTGGATTTAGTGGTACCCTCGCCCCGGGCGTTAGTGTGTCACGTGGCCTGGGGGATAGCGCGGGTGTCCCCCAACGAGTGTGCATGGATGCCGTATTCTCTTCCTCGCCAGTGGCTGCTGATGACGGAGAAGATGATGCTGATGAAGATGCCGACGAAGATCATGCCACTACTTTGGAAGAACGATGCGAGGCTTTGCAAAACATTCTTAGCGTTACTATGGACCCATAGATACGCAGTTCTAACTACCACCGCATTATCCTTTTTTTTTACTTGAGTCTGCAATGAAAAGTTCATGTTTATTATTACAGAGCATTAGCTAGGTATGGGTACTACACAGCCGTGAAAGTCCGAGGTTTGTACATCGCGTAGTCGTCAGGATATGTGAGCTCGACATCGCTGGGGGTTGCCGAACACTGCCACGGGTATGAAATTTGCACGGATCTCTATATCGATGAGAATCTCTAGTTGCATACTACAGAATGAAAGCTACACAAAAGTACTGTACGGAAATGAAAGTCCGACGTCCATACGTTGCGTAGTTGTTGAGATACATGAGCTCGCTGTCAACGACGGCGACGAGCGGTGTCAGGGACGACGCGGCACGGGCGTGGGAAGCATCGGCGAAGTGTTGATGACAAAGCTATGTTCGCGCAGCACGACTTGGTGGCTTTGTATTTGTTTAAGTACCCCTCGCTATTCAATAATTATTCATTGAGGGGGAAACCCCTCAAACCAGTCGCCTTAGACAAACATCACAACTGCAACATACTATCTAATTAGAGTAGTTAAGTGGGAGTATCAGGTGATTCCCTGAGGCTGTTGACTCACTATTGCTCAAAAACATCATGGTGACTTACTTAGCTTGCAGGCGACCAAGAGCAAGGTCTGACTCCCTGAGGGAGGTACAGTCCAGTAAAGTGCCCCCTATGTCTAGCCGGAGGGGTAGCTCTTCTCGCATTCGTGCTACTGTCGGTATGACTCGCTGCAGGATTAGCTGGCTCAACTCTGAGGAAGTTGATGAGCAAGGAGGCAACGAGCATAGAAGGAAACCCACCTGCCCCTACAGACCGAGGGCACCTTAACATTGAAGCCACATCACTGTGCACTGAACCATGTGCCCTGCCTACAGCCGATCACAAGCCAAGCCCAGAGAGGATGAGTAGGGAGTAGATGGTCCCTCCAGCAGCGATTCACATAAACTTTGCTCCAGCTGCTAGCCACTCCTGCAAAGTCCTAACAGCTGGGGGGTGTTTCAAATGCTCAACATGAGAGCAATAAAACTTCAGTATTGAGGATTTTTCAGGGCCTGGGTCTGCATTGATTAATCTGCTAAAGTTAGTGCTGGTCAGAGGAATAAGTAAGTCGCTTACTCTTGACACAAGAAGGAAAGCTGTATGGATGCCAGCATCTGGAGAAACTGACCTGAAACCTCCTCGTCCCTCAAGGCCTGGCATCACGAGACGATAGACGCTAAGTCATTCCCATCAAAAGACTCCTCGCTCTTGGACAGATCGTCCTTGACAGATTGAATCCATGATGCTGGACTTTCCAGGAGGGAACCGTAGTGGATGCTGGCTAGGGCAGAGATAAGGGAATGTGAGGTCACATTGGAAGTCCTGGCAAAGACTCCGCTGGCTCTCCACCGTCCATCCAAGCACAAAGCCCTTCTGTTTTGTGGGCAGGCAGAAGGGTCAGGGTGTGGAGGGTTGTCATCTGGAGAGGGAGGGTGCATGGTGGTCAGCATTTGACAGGGGATGCAGCTATCAAACTCAGCAATCTCCTCAGAACTGCTTTGGATACTTAGCAGTGGGGCCAACTTTTTTCTCAAGCTCACAGCCACCACAGTAGACTCCAAGCGTCCCAGGGCCACGTAGACAGTACATGCTTCTTCTTCTGTCATCGATAGGGAGATAGATGATCCAGACAGCTCGCAAGAATCCATTTGAGGGGTTGAACAAGGCAGGACGGCCAGACAGAACCTGCGCTGTGAAGAACAGTGCATGCTCGTCATGCGCGGAGCTCCGTGCTTGATGCCAAACACTCATTTTCTATAAATGGTGAGAAATTCACACACCCCAGTACCCAACTCACGCTTCCTGTTGACCTCGCCGGGCTCACCTACAGGGAGTTGAAGACTCTAGCCAGATCAAGCTTGCTATGTGTAACCTGCCGGCGCTACATCCAAGAAGGGCTGCTTTGGAATCGTGGATTAACAATTAACGTTTCAACCATGCCAAGCAGGAGTAGGAGCTGACCTCCCCCAGATTACCGGGGTTCCCACTGCACCCATATGTCTCGTGGGAACTCTTGGACAACTCTCGGCGACCCACAAGTTGTGAAGTCACTAGTCATTGTAGTACCAAGCTTGCTTACTCTCTCTACTTGCAACAGTACATACCAGAGTTTCGCTGAGGTCGCGCATTTGTCATCATAGCGCCAAGCATTGTATCTCTACTCAACACCTGCACCATATGGCTTAGAGTCTTGTGCTGGCACTGGACGTTCTTCAGCAAGGTCAGTCCCATGCATTTATCACCATAGTGCCAACCATCCTCATACCAGTCACTCGTCCATCTCTCTTCTTGCAGTGGTGTAGAGTCAAGATCATGCACTCATCATTGCAGTGCCGGGCATCCTCATGTTGTGCATCAGGCGTTCTTTTGCGATAAGGTCAGTCCCATGTATTCATCATCGTAGTGCCAACCATCTTCCTATCAGTCACTCTCCCATCTAACAGTATAGAGTCTCACACCAAGGTCACACATTCACCATCTGTCCTCATACCACCCACTCTCTACTCAGAATGGCAGGGAGCCACAAGCCAAGATCTTGCATGCCTCACGCCACCGACATTTCAGTCGTGCAGAATGCGAGCAATATTGTTTGGAATGAAGTAGTACCTTTCTCCCTAATTCACACACAATTTAATACATTGGGATACTTCTACTGGGCCATTCGCATGACAGGCTTCTCGGTACGTACCATTGTCAGGCATTTTGAGGGTCTGGTGTGCTTACACATGGATAGGTCAATGGGACAAATCTAACTCCTATGCCGATGTACCCTATGTCAACCGACGACTCTTCCATCACTGGGCGCATTTGTCTTCTTTTACTTTGTCAGTGAAGCTGCGGACTGACACTATCTTGCAGTGGGACAGCTGGGATCTACAGTCCATACCAGGATGTAGGTGCTATCACAGCGTCCACAAAGCGAACTGAACTGTGAGGTTCGATTGCAGGTAGCCAGGTTTTATGGACTCATATTGGGAAGTCGGCTCTGACCTCCCTGAATCCAGATTTCCTTACGTCTTGCAGGAACTCTCTGATGACTCGGAGATACGGTTGGCGTCAAAGGTACACTGCAAAAGAGCCATGCATGCGAGCCTTATATCCCTTTGCCAGCAATAAGCTACTCCATGTGATTTTTCATTCAAATAGAAAAGACAGAAACGATGAAAAAAGCTGCACTATGCATTTAGCTGTCCTTTCCACAGAGAACACCTGTGCCCAATTTTCCCTCATTCTGACAGGGCAAGGTGCTTGCTGGAAGGACCAGGGTCCAAATCCGGCACATCCCACTGAGGTTTGTTGTCATAGCGCCATGCATGGTATCGACAATAAGCGGTGTCCCAGACAGCTTCCTGCAATTTGTGTAGGAACTTGGTCCAGTGTGTAGGAAAGGCTGCAGTTTGTGATGCGCTTCGAACCTGGCTAACCCTGCTAGCATCCACTCCAGGCATACCTTCCATTATTTCAGCAACACGTTGAAGGAAGCGCTGCGCAGCCAGGTCAAGCAACCTGTCAACCCCCTTCATTTCCAGGTTGGGAAATAGGTGCTGAAAGGAAGGTCAGCTCTTGTATATCCCAGCAGCATCAATAAACTTACCCCCTTAGCAAATAGTGGACCTTCCCCAAATCTAAGCTGGCCATCCTCGCACCGGAGGGAAGCCTTGAATGTGACGGAATTGATTGAGATCCAAGTTATACCCTCCACAACTACAGGTCCAAATGACAAGGTATGGGTGGGTGGTGCAAACACTGATGGAGGGATTGGCTGGAGAGTATACAGTGGAATAGATTTGGGGGGAGGTGTATATTTTGCTTTGCAGATGGAAACCAGAAAAGCAGCATCCAGCTCAGGGACGATATCAGCAACTGCCTTGAGTTGACTGCGCATCTGAACCAGAGTCGAGCTGAACCCACTTTCCATTGCCCAGATTGGCAAAGAGAGACCACTGGGGGGCCGGAGATCAAGGCGAAGATCTGGGATGATAACGGTGGTAGCCTCACCATCCCAGACTGCGAGGTTGGTATGGAGGGTGATGAGATCATCATCACGATCAACATCCTCAAGGGATAGGTCGGTTCGACAGAGAAACAGGTTGATGCGTCTGGCAAATTGCTGTATAGGAACTTCGTGGATCGCGAGTGGCAGCATGGCGATAAGTTGGTTGAGGTGGGGTAAGTGCACAAGCCTAATCAGTAAATTGACCGCTTAGTACTGCTGCAAAGGATGGCTGCAGGAAAAACACACTTGGCAGATATCCTGTATTCTCTATTTTCTGCTGACAGAGCTACAATTTTGTTGAAATCCGTGGAAGTAATGCTGTCAAAAACCTGAGGATGGTTAGATGAATGCAGAGTTGGCTGGTAGCAATAGTCACCTGTAAATCAACTAATGGAGCTTGAAGGGCTTGGATGATGGTAAGGCAGCGATTGAAAGACAACTGGTCTCTCTTGGCTTTGGGCCCATCTAGGGTGTGAGGGTAGGAAAAGTCCTCTCTGCAGCCTTGCTCAGGGGTTGATGGCCAAGACGTAGTGCTGGTGTCAGCAGAGGATGTTGGTGAGCTTCCGGAGTCGCTTGCCATACTTGCAGGAATGCCAGGACATTGAATGATGGGTAGAATGCTGACTGCTTGCTCTAATGCATGGGGAGGAAGGGACATCTCAGCAAAGAGGGCCAGATTGAGACTCTGAGAGTATATGTTGAAGTCCTGTATGTCCAGGTGAGTGAAACGTTGAACTCCATCAGCTGGGATTTGAGGCAACTCAAGGCGCTCAGCAAAGCTGATTATGTCAGATCATGGTGGCCTCCAACAGCGTCGAAGTGGTTTATCAAGAATAGGCTAAGGAATAGTACAACAATAACAACCTGATTATAGAGAGAGGTCTATGAAGTGCTTATAACAGTGACAATACAAACAGAGGGACCAGAACTATTGCAGAGAACAATTTGGCTCACACTGCAACAATGATGTGGCTAGTTAGATTAGAGTCTAGACACATATTAGGGTCATTTGCTTAGCAAATAAAAACATCGACTCAAACCGGCTTGGCTGGCTAGCTGGAAGGGACTGAGCCGAATCACATGAAGTCACGCTGTTCTGGAGTCAAGCCATTTGCCAAGTTGGCAATAGCCGAGTCGAAGCCAAGCCTAGCCGAGTCGCAGCAACACTACCTCGTTCACTCCAACTCACCAGCAAAGCTTACTCCACATATGGTGCATGACACACATACATCTAGAAAGGGTGTTATGATGGTGGAGAATGCTTGCACAGGAGGAACCAATAACTACTATAACCTTCGAGTAGTGCAGAGGCATGCACAAATGGAGCAATGGGCTGCTCAACATTGCCTTGGTTTATCTTGTGTAGAGAAGGAAAGGGATGTTGATTGGGAGTCTCAAGTGTGTTCAAAGTAAGTATGCATCCTTGGGTCATGCAGTCTGGCCATGCTGACACTTGTCAAAAGCCACAATCAACTCAGCCAGCATAGGGCAGATGAGTCACAGATTTGAGGCTGCATGTCTTCTTCTGCCCTCCATTCTTTATTATGGTTTCATAACCATGAACAGTGTCAGATAACAGACAAAGAGGAGAGATTCTGCAGTGTCAGCTCAGGTTCAGCTGGTATGTCTTCACACACATTCAGCAATCACTTATCCTAATATCCTTCTCATCTAGTTTTCAGAAAACTTCTTTGTACAGGTTGGAAATCAGATCCACCAACAGCCTTGCACTGATGCCACACAACATTTGAATATCATATAGCATCAGCCCTTGAGAAAAGCAGCCAGGCTGATTCACACCAAGCCCTCAACACTGCAAGCAAATGAAACATCTGTCATCAAAGTGCCTTCCCTACCAAGTGTCCCATTACATGTACCACTCAACACTGCTTGGCAGATTCATTGCAGCAGATGAAGAAGGCTTTTGTCAGTCCTATCAGGTAAGATTAAAGACATTTTGAATGTACACCTCAATCAAACCACTAGCAGTGGCTTATGTAGTTGTAGTACCCCAGCTTGCTGACTTTCCAAGGCTCATAATGCCTGAGCATGTTCCCACAGCAGCCATCAGAACATGTGTCAAGCCTGACTGAATTAATTCTAGTACATTATTTGTCATATTGTAGTAACGCTATTGCTAAATGTCATAATGTGGTTGCTGCCAGTCACCTCAACACTGGTGTCAGTATGGTTAGATGTGGCAAAGCACAAATTAAGGAAGCAGTCATTGGCAGCCCTACCCATCAATTGACACAACCTATGGCCAGTCAAGGAGGCACTATTGCCCAACTAGAAAGAGTAGGTAAGGCGGTCAAGACTCCACACAGACTACACAAGCCACAGGTTGTACTCTCCAGTGACAAAAGTATCAATCCCATGGCACCAACTGCTCATCATGGAAGGAAGATGCCACACAGTGCATGTACAGCTTCTCAAGCCCAGGTAAGTTGATGTGCTAAAAAATGATTTGTTTCACCCAGATTCTGCTAGGACAAATGCACATATACTTCTACTGGGGTGGAGGATTCAGGCTCCTGCTTTGGGTTGCAGACTGATGGCTCACAGCTGCCCTCCTTCATTGGCACCCAGTCCCTATGTGATTATGAACAGAGCCATACTGGCACGAAGCACATTTCTACTGAAGGTGTGTTGAAATTGTTTCAGAGGATGCTCATCATTCTTACTGCTGAACTGCAGGTCTTTCTTCTACAACTCAAGACTGTGTCTAGGGGTCATGCATGGAGGTTCATCATCTGAGCAGCTCTTTCCCCAATACATCCTGAGGTAAAAATGTGGCTAGGAAACAGAGGTTAGGTGGTAATAGTGGTCATAACCTATCCATTGTTCCCAAGGCAGACAATTTCCAAGAATCAGACATGGACAGCAGCAATGATGGTCATGAAGAAGTCTGAGATGGCAGTGATCCATTTGACAACTCTCAAGCAGATAGATGGGGTAATGAGCAGCACTCCCAATGTTGGAGTGATGATGAGCAGAATACTTTGCCTAGTCCAGTGATCTGCTCTGATGATGAGACAGATACTCAATGAGATGTGCACCTTAACTTTTTTGGAGGCGAGTGGTGGTCCTTGCATTGTCCCATATAATACTTACTCTTCTCTCTCTCTCTCTCTCTCTCTCTCTCTCTCTCTATACCAACACTCATCTGAGTGATGACATGTTGTCTCTGCTGAGCTCACCCTCTGCTAAGTCTGTGACACAGACTCAGCCATTACCAAGAGCAACTTCAAAGCAACCTGCTCAGCAGCATCAGCATCCTTCACAGGAAGGCTTGCCATCCCAGCTTCCATGCAATTTCCACTCTCAGTCTGTGCACAGACCACCTGTTCCCTCCAGGCTTCCTTTGTCTTGTCAGGGTGTTTCTCTGCAACCTACAGTTACCTCTCATCATTCAGAACAAGTCCAGTCAAATGTACCTCAGCAGGGTGTTTCCCAGAATTGTGAACCTTCCTGACCACCAACACCAGGCTTGTTGCACAGCTTGTTGCCTGCCATGTCATGTCGTACTACAGATAGGCAAGCTATTGATGTCTGAAGGAGTGGTACCCATGAGACCCATCAAGTTAACCAAGAGGTATTTAGTATATTATTATTGATAACAAGTGCAACTACCATTATGCACCAGCCAGGAATCAACTACAATGTACTTGGTCAGCATCATAGCTTTAATAGTCACTGAAGATCTCCATTGCCAACCTACTTAAGGGACATATGTGATGGCCATGCATCTCAGGATCACTGCCCCTCAAAGAAGATCCACCCTGATGCAACATCATCTGACCAACAGTTGGCTGTGGAGGAGATGATGGATGTGGATGGTGCAGGAGCCAAGTCTGGCAAATGTGGGCATCTGGGGCATTCATGGAGCACTGTCATTCCAAAGCCCATGACATGGCATTCTACCCTCCATTATGGATGAAACTACTTGACAATGCCAAGGCAAGGATGCAGCTTCATGTTGCCACTGAGGAACCCTTCCTTAGGCTCAAGACTGCTGTCAACGGTCAGTGTAGTGAAATAATAATTGAGTTGGTTGTCAAATACCAGGAAGATGGTAGTGAGCTTGAGGCAGGTGAATATGCTCCTTTCCCTTTGATACATTCTTGGCCTGCTCTTAACCTTTTCATACAGGCTTCTACCCACAACACAAGAGGTCTATGGCACAGATGGTAAATGCCCATTCACTACTGCTTTTTGTTATTTATTATTGTGACAGTTATTCAATGACATGCAAACCTTCCAGAGTGAAATCAAGAAGCTGGCTGCCCAAATTGTTCCTATTGAGTATAATTTGTCTGCACCAAAGAGTGCTATGACCAAACATGAGCAGCTTGAAGCCATCAAGCAGAAGGCTGCTGCATTTCTTAAGGGAGCAAAATTCCTGCAAGGAGAGTGTGACAGTCTTGTATGTATATGTTCTTTCTGCCCATCTAGCTGACCAACCTTGTCAATTATTAGGGCAGAGCTAGCAACTTTGCACACTCTGCTCTGCAGAATATTTGTCTTGCAGTTTACTACAGTAACAGTGTCAAATCACTCTGTCAATACATTGAGTTTCAGCACTTTGTCCCATACAAAGCCCTTGTCCTTGTTGCTGCTATTGTGGGTTATTTAACCATTCAGCTCAGAAGTTAACCATCATGTTGCTTTAAAGGTTCACAGCATTCTTTCAACATATGAATGGCATGGCTTCCCCAAGGCAGAATCATTGAACATGGGCAAGCTTGAAGACTCTTACCAGAGACTGCTTGTGCTAATGGACACTGTTGCCCTTGATACATATCATGGCCCCAAGCTCACTGCCATGTTGGAGGATTGGGTGCAAACAGGAATGTCAGTGTTCATCTGTGAACTTGTACATGTAATCTCACCAGTCCTGCAGGACTGGGTTCACTGTGAAAGATCCAATTCCAGTGAAGCAAGGAGATTGGGAGGTAATCTTAGACTAGTATTTCCACTAATTCACATTACACTGGTCTATAACATGATTTTTGCACGAGAATTGGTACAGCCACTAACAGCAGTTCAAATAGCCAAAGTAGTTGACAGCACTTATTAGCCTTCACAACTGTAGTATTTCATAATGACATGTACAGATATAGCACAGTACTAATACTATATATGGAACTGTACAGCACTGTTACCAGACTGTGGGGTAACTAGACAGTGGGGGACCTTGCTGTGGCACTGTAGGCGGCTGTAGCTGCTGTACAGCACTGTACAATAGCTGACCAATTTGCTGATGCAGTCAACAACTGGGTTGTTTTCTCATAGCCAGGGAATTCCCAGAATGAGATTGTCAGACCCACAGTTCACAATGCAGAACCTTTCTTTGTGCACCACTCCCTGTATTTTGACAAAGAGAGTGGTGGTGAACAGGACTTTTCCAGTCTCATTCCTAGTCCCATCAGTGTTTCTAACCTCGAGTGGCCAAGGGAGTCTTTCAGTGAGGAGGCAGTACTTTCATACAAAGCCCCAATTGGCACAAGATATCTCTGCTCTGGAGTCTACTAGGGCAGTGGTGTTGATGACTTTCATTCTGGTTGCACTTGTAAAAATGGAGATAGGGATTTGCATAGTTCTCTGAGGCAATGATTGTACAAGTACAGAGGACACAACATATGGAACATGAGGTTTAGGGCTTTCTGGCATCAACTCAGATTGCCCTTCTAAAAATTGAAAGAAAGGATTTTGGCCAGCTTGACCAACACCACAGGGGCACTGTCTTCCTTGTCACTTTCCTCCTTCTTCACTTGTTTCACTTTCTTCTGGGGGGTTTTCCCCCTCATTGGGCATTCTTGAGAGAGATGACCCTTTTGGCCATAGTTGAAACATAAGCCATTCTTGATGTGTCACTCTCTTTCTTCCTGGGAGAG
This sequence comes from Pisolithus microcarpus, assembly GCA_024613185.1. Lineage (NCBI taxonomy): Eukaryota > Fungi > Basidiomycota > Agaricomycetes > Boletales > Pisolithaceae > Pisolithus > Pisolithus microcarpus. Next base: position 610,336 of record JANFAI010000010.1, on the reverse strand, counting down.
TCTGATGGTGTCCACATCCATTGCATTGGGGTCTTTTTCCTCTCTCTTGAAGTAGGGCCAAGGGTATGTTTTCCCTTTCCCTTTTACATTCTTGTCACAACCAGTGATTGCTTTTGCCTTTTGCCATTGGCTTTCAAAATGTGTGGCCTTTTCATACCACTTGTCTACTATGGTCAGGACTTTGTCCATCCCATAAATTTGGTGGACAAGAGCAGGTTTAAGGCCAGTGGTGAAGAATTTGATCAGGGCAGCATCTTGAGTAATGCTACTGCAGGCAGCAGCAGTTTGGAATTCAGAGATGTATTCTTTGATGGAGTTCCCTTGTTTAAGGGTTCTCAGTTTAGCAATGGCTGCTCCAGCAGAGTCAGTGGGGGTGAAGGCAGCCTTAAACTTTTTCTGAAACTTGTCAAAGGTTCTGAAGGTGGGGTTCGCCCCTTCAAGGGTGGTCTGGTAAAACATTGTTGCCCAAGCTTGTGCCACACCCTTTTTCATGTGGGAGAGGGTGTAGACAACCTTTTTACTGTCAGTGTCATATATATCATCATTGATTAGTAGGTATGCCCTGACTGAATACAGCCAAGACATTGCAGTTTCATGGTTGCCATCATATTTGATAGGTATGCCAATCTTTAATTCAGTTGGTTTGGTTGCAGCTGAGGTTTTACTTCCTCCAACTCCAGACATGATGGGTGGTGGTGATGAAAAAGAGGGTTGGGGAGTTCTGAGTGGGGAGAGGACCTGTCAGGATTGGTTCTGGAGGAAACCAGTGGTGTCCCAGGTAGGGGAGGGGACAGATTCAGTTGAGGTCTGCACTTCAGAGGTGCTGGATTCATTGGAGCTTGATGGCTTGGGTTCAGGTTCTCGGTGGGCAAAGGGGTTGACTTACAGTCTGTTTCATTGGGGATTATCATGGTGTCACACTAGACAGTGGACATTTGGCACAGAGGCAGGGAGACTAGAGCTTTTGTTATGCTGGAACTGAGGTTACAGCATAATGTCAAGCCCAAAGTTGTTTGTTCATTCTATGACCCTCAATAGGCTAGTCATAACCTCTAAGTTAGAGGATTTGTTTGTAGTTCTGATCTCCCTTGATTAAGGGATGAGAGCACAGTTCTGAGTCAGGAAGGAGCTATGTATTGGGCAGCTCTAGTCTGAGGAAGTCAGAGCTAGAGGCACTGGTCTTATATACTGTACAAAGGGAGGCCCATGAGATGACCTCATGTAAACAAGGGAAATAGGCCATTGGTCAACAATGGCCTTATAGAGGACATGTGTCCAAGAGACATCCACCATTGGTTGAGCAATGACAACAACAACAGAATGTTTGAGAACAACCAGGAAAAAGGTAAACACAGGCAAACAGCAAGGAAAAGGGAAAAAGTGTCCCATGGAAACAGACAAATTGTAACACAGGCCCATCCCTTTGGGCCCAGGACCATGCCTTTTCCTGGGACATGAAAGGATGTCCCTGGAATCACCATGGTTTGAGAGGCATTTAGCTTGAAAGTTTTGGAGAAACTATTCAGCCAAAATGCCTCCAGAAAAGGGTTACTTGAAGTGGTGCAACACCCTCTCTCTGGCTGTACTCCAACCCTTGGTGTGTGGCTGTGCTGGCTTATGTGTATGGTTTGCATTTTGACTACCCAAAATGTAGTATTGTGTAGTATTTGGTTTGTGGTGTGGTGTTCAATTTTGTTGCCAAAGGTGTAGTAAAGTTTACATTTTTGACTACCAAAAAAGTGTAGTGTTTATTAGTGTTTGACTAGTTAAATGTTGTGTATATTTTTGATTGCCAAATGGTAGAGTCCACACTTTTGACTACCAAAAAAGTACAGTGTTTATTAGTGTTTGATTAGTTAAATGTTGTGTACACTTTGATTACCAAAGTGTAGTAAAGTCCACACTTTTGACTGTGCCAAATTGCTTCAAAACTACAGCAGATCCTTGTCAATAGCAGTGCTGCTGGTCAGCACTGTCTAAATGAGAGTCAAAATAGCAATTTACACTGAGTCATTTGGGAAAAAACAACATTTTCTGATATGACATGAAGCCACAAAATGCAAAGCTGGCACCAAACTGTACAAATCCTCCACCAACAAAAGGATTTCATGAAGGCAACATGAAAGACCACCCCTGAAAATATCCTAAATTCTTTACCAATAGGAAAGAGGAGTTACAGTGGCCACAGTCAACCTTTCCTAGTTAGGATCTTTGCTGGGTGCAATGATATGAGATGGGGCTAGTGCAAGGGAAGCATTACCTTACAAAGCTGGTACTCTTGCACAATATGCACAAGGTGAGGGCATAAATCATCCACATTTTTACCATGGTTCTCAAAGGCCTTTTGGATAAGTTCATCAACTTTAGTATGGATACCAGAAGTTTCATATTCTTTCACAGCCAAATTCAGGCACTCCTGGAAATTATTCCTTCCACCTTGCACCTGCAACAAGAAGTATAAGTATTCAAACACAAGTATGGAACCTACAATCATGAGCCATGTCTCCCCATCTAAAGAATCAGGACACAAAACTCACCAAGGGCATGTTCAGCATAATACTGCATTGAATATTGCATTGAGGAAGACAATGTAGGCATGGTGAGGGATGTTCCAGAGTGGGAAATGGTGTCCTATATTTCAAATGGATAAGGAATATCAGTCTGTACCAGAATACCAAGATGGACATGAAACCCACAAGCTAATGGGTAAGCCATGAAGACCATAGAATGCAACATGTGTAAGAAAACAAGACTACAAACCAACTGCAACAATTTGTGAGTAACCACTGCAGGGCAAAGTCAGTTGGAAGCATACTTGCTACAAATGTATATCAGTGATTATAACTAGCCCTGAATGGTAATCACTACTAACCTTCTAACAAATGCACAAGGAGAAATAAGACATGAAGTCAAACACAACAGTTGAACACCTACATCCTGTAAGATGCTATATACAAATAACCCAGATATGAAGGAGAAACTAATCTCACCACCTATATAATAATGAAATGATGTTCAGGATGCAGACTTCATAAATAACTCACTGCCTGTAATTCAAAGTGAAGCAGAGTGATAGGAAAAATGGTCAGCAGCTTTCACCATCACCTGCCATGACTCCACTCACAAACTATAAGTACAAATGTGTCAAGAAGACAGAGGGCATGGTCAGCATGTATGCTCCACCACCACATGCCATGACTCAACTTACTCCCTATGAACCCAAGTGCAACAGGGAGGCAGTGAACAAGGTCAGCACACATCCACCACCACCTGCCATGACTCCACTCACATTCTATGAACCCAGGTGCAACAGGGAGGCATTGAACATGGTCAGCATGCATCCACCACCACCTGCCATGACTCCACTCACTCCCTATGAACCCAAGTCCAAGAGGAATGCAATGAACATGGTCAGCATGCATCCACACCACCTGCCTGACTCCACTCACAGGCTACAAACCCAAGTGCAACAGGGAGGCAGTGAACATGGTCAGCATGCATCCTCCACCACCTGCCATGACTCCACTCACAAACTATGAACCCAAGTGCAACAGAGAGGAATTGAACATGGTCAGCATGTATCCACCACCACCTGCCATGACTCCACTCACAGACTATGAACCCAAGTGCAACAGGGAGGCAGTGAACATGGTCAGCATGCATCCACCATCACCTGCCATGACTCCACTTACACACTATGAACCCAAGTGCAACAGGGAGGCAGTGAACATGGTCAGCATGCATCCACCACCACCTGCCATGACTCCACTCACTCCCTATGAACCCAAGTGCAACATGGAAACAGTGAACATGGTCAGCATGCATCCACCACCACCTGCCATGACTCCACTCACTCCCTATGAACCCAAGTGCAACAGGGAGGTAGTGAACATGGTCAGCATGCATCCACCACCACCTGCCATGACTCCACTCACTTGCTATGCACCCAAGTCCAACAGGGAGGCAGTGAACATGGTCAGCATGCATCCACCACCACCTGCCATGACTCCACTCACAAACTATGAACCCAAGTGCAACAGGGAGACATTGAACAAGGTCAGCATGCATTCACCACCACCTGCCATGGCTCCACTCACATTCTATGAACCCAAGTGCAACAGGGAGGAATTGAACATGGTCAGCATGCATCCACCACCACCTGCCATGACTCCACTCACTCCCTATGAACCCAAGTGCAACAGGGATGCAGTGAACATGGTCAGCATGCACCCACCACCACCTGCCATGACTCCACTCACAAACTACAAACCCAAGTGCAACAGGGAGGCATTGAACATGGTCAGCATGCATCCTCCACCACCTGCCATGACTCCACTCACAAACTATGAACCCAAGTGCAACAGGGAGGCAGTGAACATGGTCAGCATGCATCCACCACCACCTGTCATGACTCCACTCACAAGCTATGAACCCAAGTGCAACAGGGAGGCAGTGAACATGGTCAGCATGCATCCACCACCACCTGTCATGACTCCACTCACAAGCTATGAACCCAAGTGCAACAGGGAGGCATTGAACATGGTCAGCATGCACCCACCACCACCTGCCATGACTCCACTCACAAGCTATGAACCCAAGTGCAACAGGGAGGCAGTGAACATGGTCAGCATGCATCCACCACCACCTGTCATGACTCCACTCACTCCCTATGAACCCAAGTGCAACAGGGAGGCATTGAACATGGTCAGCATGCATCCACCACCACCTGCCATGACTCCACTCACTCCCTACAAACCCAAGTGCCACAGGGGAGGCAGTGAACATGGTCAGCATGCATCCACCACCACCTGCCATGACTCCACTCACAAGCTATGAACCCAAGTGCAACAGGGAGGCAGTGAACAAGGTCAGCACACATCCACCACCACCTGCCATGACTCCACTCACAGGCTATGAACCCAAGTGCAACAGGGAGGCAGTGAACATGGTCAGCATGCATCCACCACCACCTGCCATGACTCCACTCACTCCCTATGAACCCAAGTGCAACAGGGAGGCATTGAACATGGTCAGCATGTATCCACCACCACCTGCCATGACTCCACTCACTCCCTATGAATCCAAGTGCAACAGGGAGGTAGTGAACATGGTCAGCATGCATCCACCACCACCTGCCATGACTCCACTCACTTGCTATGCACCCAAGTCCAACAGGGAGGCAGTGAACATGGTCAGCATGCATTCCACCACCACCCACCATGACTCCACTCACATACTATGAACCCAAATGCAACAGGGAGGCAGTACACATGGTGTGAAAGCTTCATTCAGCATGAATGACCCAGCAAAACTTTCAACTCCACATACTCTCTACCAACTAATTAGCATCTTATTTGTACAATTCCACCATTGCTTACAAATGGAAACCACAATGACATGTAGAATGCAAGATTTGCAGGTTCAATCTTGTAATCCTGCTTTTCTATGCACCTCTTCAATGACCTTGCAAGTGTTAGTACACTTCAGAACTCCAGCTTCATCACTTACTTCATTATAGCAAATTCCATACACAGTTCCAAGTTGGACTGTTGTGTTGATATGAGGAGCTGTTGCAATCCTTCCTCCTTCAAAGCATTTGCTGTGCATGTTAGTAGGGGTGTGCACTCAGCTCCCTCTTGTTGCATTCCTGCAGTGACTTATCATGCAGTCTGCCATGCAGTAAGATATTATACTGACCAGTGAGTGGTAGGTAGTCTTTGGGTGGGAAACTCTTCTCATTCAACCAACCCTTGACCCTTTGAAGGCAATCATGCAGCATCTTCTCCTCTACCTTTTTAGCCTCTCTCATTGCATCACCTACACTCATGCCTTGGCCCATCAACTTCTCGACAGCCTCAAGAGACAAAGTGTCTGCTTTTGTTAGCAGTACAATCACTGGAACTATCCAGAGAACCACAATTACAAGGAATCAGATACAGTATATATGAGATTCACACACCATGACCTGTATCACACTCATCAAAAAATTTCCTTTCAGCAGCCATGACCATCCTGTGGCTCTCATTCAAGGGAATGCAAAACCTACATCAATGATAAGAACCAAATGCATATGTTCAGTATCAATCAAGTCATTACCATATGGCATGGATTCTCTTATCCAGCTGGGTTGTCTTAGCACGATCCGTCACAAATTTCGTCATCCTGTCAAACTGCTCTACACTTCCAGACTCAAATCCACATGAGTCATGGAACACGAATCCCGGATTACTCTGGAAAACTAGCTCGTCCTCGATGTTGTGGTGACCACGCTAGAAATCATCAACATACATCACATAATTTCATGGGGTAACCTCACCGTCAGCGAACCGTGCACTACAGCAGCATCCACCTAAATATAGCCGGATATGCGATTGATCCCGAAAAACACTCTACAACATACATACCTTCTCCCCTTTTCCGTTAAAAATTTCCGGATTATCTGTAGTATTACAAACCCTCTGCAAAATTGTTGTTTTACCTGCATTCGCCCTTCCCATGACGAGAATACGAAAACGACCGATGCGATCGATGTGCCTTTTAGCCTTCGCGGGATCCATGCGAATAGGAGGGCGTGAAGACAGTAACCCTAGTTATTGATGACATTAAACTTATCTCGTTCGTCATAAGTAGAACGCTTACCAGATGCTACTCCTTCAGCTTGTGCTAGCTCGGGGGCGTCCACGCGGCCCTCGGGACAATGTGGGCCCGTAGGTTGAACGTCAGTCAGAGCAGGAGTAAGAATGCCGGTTGGCGGCAGAGAACCTGGCCAAGTAGTTACTCAGCACACCAAGGACATAAAGCCATGTATAACCACCTTGAGTTGGCACGGGAACTGGGGCTTCCACGTGTCCGGGGCCAGGCGAAGTACCTGGGGGATTGGTTTCGACCGCTGTGGCATCGTGCATACCCCTATTATCTGGAGGAGAACCAGAGTCTTGGATAGCCACTTCAGTCGATAGGAATGTGAATGCCACTACTGGTTGGGGCATACCTGGTCGAGTAGCTCCAGTGGGAGCAGGGACTGGTGAAACGGTTCTATCATCACTAGAAGGCCGCCGCCGCCCACACCAGAATCCGCTGAAACATCCAGGAGCCATGAGTAATGAGAAGACGAGTTGTTCGAAAGTTGTAGGAGGCAGTAAGTGTGTTGTTCGAGTTAGAGATGGACGTGAGGAAAGGGCGTGGAGCTACGGAGTGGAGTTGATCGATTCGAAGGCGCTTATCGATCAGCCACGACAACGTGCTGTTGGCGGCGTCTATTTTTCTTCTGTACAAGACTAAATTATTTTATCTCGGAAAATAACCCGTGTCAAGGCAACACTACCGTTGTGTATTTGAGTCTACGCCGCCAGGGTTCGGCATATTGTAAAGATAGCATCGGTCATATTGGAGGTTGTCATCTATGTAGTGAGGACCAATTGTAACAATGAGCAACCAGAGTAGTGAATACCGAAGGAAAGAAGAAAGCAAAATAGTATGTGTTTTTAGAGTCCATAAACTACATAGATGCTTTGTAAAGTGTTGTGAAAGGAGAGACGGGTAGGAGTGTCTATGGAAGTCACCCAGTCAACCAAAGGGGAGAGGGAATCTGGATACAACCCGTGCACAGTGTATATGCAGTATATGCGAAGAAATAGGATGGCTACGTAGCACAAGAACAATGTAAGAAAATATTGAAGGGGGGAGGATCATACCATGCAACGGGGAGACTATGATCAAGCAACACCCAGTTCGACGAAGCTTCTCCACTTCGCGGAGAACCAATCTTTGGGTCGATGCAACGACGCAGAGGGGACCACGACTCTACGATACTCCAACACTTGCGCCCGCGCGACGTGGAAACTTCTGTCAGAGCACTGGTAGTAGGAGGGGTCCAGCAACATCGCTCATGGATGATGATGTAGCTGGGCTCAAAAGCGAGGTGGCCGGAAGTGACAAACCGCCAACCAACGCGGAAGCCAACGCTGAGCAGGATAAAAACATCGACGTGGATTGCGCAGGTGAGAGCGAAAGTCGATCCAGGTTGCACCGATCATCGTCAGGCTGAGGCTGTTAATATGGTCTGGTTGAGTAACTTTCGAAGAGATGCGAAGAGTGGGAATGCACTGACTCTGCTCACCTCTCTTGTCCTCGATGTCTCATATCGATCCCCGTCTCAACACACATGGTCGGCACAAGCCACATCTCCTCACCCTCACAACAAACAACAATTAAGTCTCGTCTTTTGCCCTCTCATGCGCCCTACTCGTTCTTGCTGTCGCTCATGCTCATCCATCCTACTCCGGACCCCAGGCGACAAGGCTGATGATGAAGTTATCCATGTCCGTTCTACTAGCAGAAAACGACGGTGAGCCAGGAGAGGAAGACGGTGGGAAGAGTATCGATGAACCGTGCTCGACAAGCGGAAGTGAGTAAGCTGCTTGACAATAGGAAGATCGCCGCGGATAAGAGTGATAACATCGGCATATTGAGAGATGACGTGTAGGAAAGAGTAGACGGTGCAGGTGAACGTAGGGATGTGATTCCGAATGCTGTGGTTCTGCTGTGTTATGGGATGATGGGCTCCATAGCGCCAACCTCACTCCCTTCCGTATCTGCGACGGGTAAGGATGCGAGGAAGGTGGTTGCGACCTTGCGCCCGGTTAGTTGTTGGGTGGTACAATCGAGTCCGACGACGAGGACGCAACAGGAGGGTCTGGGAGTGAAGTCGATGGCGCCGGATTTGAAGAGAATAAGTATTGTCCAAAGACGAAGGTCACCGGTGTGAGAACGGCACAGCAAGCTTCGAAGGGAGAGGGAGTCCAGGTGCGGATGCGATATGCCTCTCCCATCGCCTGCGGAAGCATGTTAGCGCGAGTATGCAGTATGGATGAAGAAAGTAATCGGTCGTGACAACATGGAAGTTTGCCGTTCTGTGGGGTGTCTGTTATGGAAAGCCGGACAATCGCGCTTCAGCACGTCCGAAAACGGGAATTTTTTCGGCGGTATGTTGGCTTGTTTGTAAGATGGACACCGGACACGTCGGTAGTATGGTATGTCGAGTCGTCGGCACGTCGGTAGTATGGTATGTCGAGTCGTCAGTACGTCGAGTCGTCAGTACGTCGAGTCGTCGGTATGTCGGCACGTCGGCACGTTGGTAGTACGGTACGTGGTAGCATAGTAATCCGACAGATTCTTTCCCTCTCTCTCTTGCAGACGTCCGGGCCACTAATCGTTCGACTACTGGTGAGCTTTTCCTCATCCCCAATCCGTGCGACGTACTCAAGGAACGCAGCCAAGTTTCCTCTCACTTCTCCAACTAACCTGCACTTCTGGAATCCATCGGTGAGCTTCCTGTCGACCCACCCTCACACTATTTGCACTTACCTGCATGTAGCTTCGTTCGTCATCCCGACACCCAAGATCGTCTGCAGCGTGACCTGTCTTCACCTGCGGGTTCCTTCTCGCTGCTCAATTAGCCTTGCTGATTTGGGTAGTATTCTGACTTCCAGGATTACCCACTGTCTGGTTTAGACAGGTATGGTTCTGACGTCCTTATCAAATGGCAGTTGATGGTCTGAAGGCGGAACCATTTCCGCCGTGAATGATCTCGCAGTGTAACAACATTCGATCGCTTCAATGGACGACGTTTCCCATAAACGAGAGAAATCAGAATGCTGTCCTCCAGGGCATGCTGGTCGTTATGTCGCCCTCTACAACCTGGCAAACGGCCTCCGGCAGAAATTCCTGAAAGAGCTCAAAATTGACGACTTGGACGAGGCAATCACTTTGTACCGTGACTCTTTGGAACTTCGACCCATCGAGAGGGCCATCACAATCGAAAGGGAAGTACTAGCACTGCGTCCACCAGGGCATCCCGATTGTGATGCTTTTCTCCACAATCTTGGTTTCTCCCTCAGGATGAAGTTCGAGAAGCAGGCTAAGGTCTACGACTTGGAAGAGGCGATTCAGCTGCTCCGTGCAGCTTTGGAAATATGCCCCCCTGGGTTTCGAGGTGTCTTCGATTCATTTTTGACGGGATTTCCGTGCTGGCGTACACGTCCTTTGGCAGTGAACAAGTGTACTGCTACCAAGAACAATGGGAAATCTACAAGCTCGACCCTGCTTATAGGTGCACAGTCTTCAGCGGAAACAAGTTATCATCCATCACTAGGGTTAGTCAAGGGAATCCAGTCACGCCAAGACTTGAACCTTCTGGTGTAAAGCGCAGTTGCAGGACTTCTCCAGAGCCGGCCCCACAAAAGAGAGTGCGCCATAATCACACCCAATCGAGCACCTTGGATGACTCCGACGGGACCGAGAATACTGAAAAAGATGAAATAGAGAGCATGCTGGTAGACGAGGACGGTCCTAGGATACCTAGATTTGCCTCCAACCGCAAACCTGGTCGGGTCAGCCGAGAGGAGATGTATGCTGAACGTCAATGGCGTTGGCGAATAAACAGAGTGGTTCAAGAAAAGTATGATCGGGCTCCACCGGTACCTACGGAAACCAGCTTCTCCATGCAGAGTGATAGCAATGATTCCAGTGTTTCCCCGCCTGCGGCATACAATGCAAAGCGGAAAGGCGCGTTTTGCGACATGACTCTTCATTACCCTTATCCTGACCTAGTGTTCAGGAGACTCCATTGCACCTCACAACACCGATGGTGTGGCCGGATCAGAGGTCCACTTTGATAGAAATGCCGCGTCGAATAAACGCATGCGGGTTATGTCAAAAGAAAGGACCTGTCAAACGACGAATCACAGGCATATCACGCGAGAGAAGAAAAGACTCCAAAAAATTATTAAACTCCGTCAGAGACGTCGGCCTGACCATGGTCTGCTGTTTGAGGATGATTTGCGCTTTGAATTTGAGCCAAATGGTGAGCAATTCGCATAATCTTCATTTTTGGCGTGGGACTGATGGATTTATCCCAGTCGACGACGGTGAATCAGGGACCAGCGAGGGTGCAGATTATGAACAAACAAGTGATCACCCTGCCAACGACAAGTACGATCCAGAGGCTGCTCGGCAGGCAAAAATCGCCGAATCTATTCGCAAACTGCGCGAACTTGAAAAGGATCGTCCACTGTGGGAAGAACAAAGGAGGCTGCGAGAAGCTCGCAAACTTGCATGACGTCCGTGGATATCAATCGTAGTGAACAGACTGCATCAGTAAATTCATATGCATACCCTATTAGCTTAGATGCTTGGAATTTCACTGTGGCTATCCTCATTCTGCACGACCAGTTGATTGGAGGAAGCCTTCGAGGCCTGCGGGAGTATCTGCGTTTGGAAGCAGGTTTCAAAACAATTCTCGGATACGTCGTAGGTTGGGTTTCCGAGAACAGAGTATATCCACAGGTTGTCAAATGGATCTGGGTCGCATGACGGTGTTCCATTCTCTTCACCCGGAATCACACAAGGGCAGGATGAACCGGTTGGTGACGTGGTCTTCTTCATTGAGGTGGTCCCAGAAGACCATGTACTCACAGTGGTTGAGGCGGTTATCTTTCTCGTCCTTGATAATTACACAGTGATCCCTGTAGTCCCCGCCTATGAAGTATCCTTCGGGGAGATTTGGGACAGTGAGTACATGATGAAAAAATGCCCAGCCACTCCTATAGACATGTATTGCCTGTGAATCTGCCTCAGCATCGCTCAGTAATGAAGGCAATCAAGCTCCAAAACGTACCAAGAGTGTCGCCAGAACTGCTGCGAACTTGTAGAACATGGCAGTCAGCTACTTACCAGCTTTAACTGCCTGGGCAGTGTTTCCGACGGATTTGGATTGTATCAAGTTGGCTGTCAGCTCCTAATTGTTCGAGGCGAATATCGTCGTCCGCCGACAGTGTAAAACACTGCAAGTGTCATGCACCAAGTCGGATGTAGGTACGATGCCAGTATCGGACGACCCTATTGGGTTCGATTATGATTGTGCAAGTTTCACCAGTAATCAAGCTGAACGGCTGCGTTAATGGTTATTGGGTTCAATCTCGAAACATCGTGCCAGGGACTTTGAACAAATCTTCAAGAACTCGTGACTTTTGCCATCTCCACCGATCAATTCCAACTTTTCAGGCCATTTTCGGAGCATCCATGTTTCAGTGGTAAATGGTGTAGAGACCAGGAAAACTCACACTGCTTCCTGATGATGACTACCAATTCTACAAGCTCTGGAGTCCATTTGTGGTGTAAGACGTCGGATCAGCATGGAGAATGGAGGAAACTTGCATTTGCGGAACTTATCACTGCCGATCAGGATGTTTTATGCATCCGAGACCACTACTGCCTTCAATTGAGTGCTCAAGTGCTGGCAGTTCTGATAGCCAGAGGGGACCATTAGGTAGGTAGCGAGTGTAATCTAATGCGAGTAGTCCAGCCATTGTAAGGTAACAAGGGAAAGATGAGTAGGAGGAAAGGGTGATGTGTGAGCAAGGCATACATTGGTGGGGGGAGGGGCGGGTACGGGGCATGGGGTACTCGTTTGCGGGATTGCCGCCTGGCCATAACCTGGTTAGATGCTTGCTACTGGAACGGCCTGGCACCTACTCTATTCCAGGACGACCGCGATTTGTGCTTGGAGTCACAGAAGTGCCACCGTACTACCGACGCGCCGACATACCGACGACTCGACGTACCAACGACTCGACATACCATACTACCCACGTGCCGACGACTCGACGTACCATACTACCGCAGTGTCCGGTGTCCGTCTTACAAACAAGCCAACATACCGCCAAAAAAGTTCCCGTTTTCGGACGTGCTGAAGCGCGATTGTCCGGCTTTCCATAGTCTGTTGGCGATCATACGTCTGCGTCCAACTCTGCTATGGAGCTAGCAGAACTCATTGATAGATTGGGATGCAGGCATGGCTGCAACAACCGTGCCGCGTTCGTCTGTCCGGAGTAGTAGGCAGGTGTGTCGTCATTGACATCCCTGAGGTCTAGCAGGATGACGGTTCCGGCGGTCGAATATGTGCAAGAGACCAAGGCAAAACGGAGACGCGGAGCGAATGCGAATGCAGGATCACAAAATAGTTGCAATTCATGTTGGCTTCGTGCAGTGGTTTCACATAAGTTTGATGATTGACCCATACTCGCTGGAGGGTGCTGCATAAGCTACTCTCGATGCATAAATGTTATTACACAAAATTATGCTACAGATTCCGCCGCTTCCATACATGCATCCAGTAGACACCCATGATTATTGGTGGGGGTCACATCTTTCAACCGGGAACTCACGGCCTGAAGAATAGCATCTCGCCTGAGTCAAAGGTAAGAGGGATATGTCGCATAGCCGAAAAACACAGGACTCACTGGATGGGCCCATATACGACCCTAGCATCATGCTTCGTTGACTGTATGTTGAGCGGCCACGTGGAAAAGTTTGCGACGTCGAATATAAAAGATATTATTGCCTTGGCTTTGACACTAGGATATAAGATGGTAACGTCGGCCGAGAAACCTGAGGGGTTCTCTCTAAATGTGATAGGGAACTTGATGGCAACCAATCTAAGTTGCAATTGCAATCGAGAACAAGAGGACCAATACGTTCCGACAAACTCGACGATCTGCGGGTGGGGGTAGATGAAATCATGCGGAGTCGGACTACATAGCGGAGACGGCATACCTTGCGAAGACTATCGCTCACCTCCGGTCGATTGACGAGTTCTTTTGCCGTCCGCAAGATGAGGCTACTGAACGCGGGGAATACTTCTTCTCTCTGTGCTTCCGGGAGTTTCTGGATTTGAACATTTCCAATCACAGGGCGACATTCGACACAGCGCGTAGACACGACGTAACTGGAACCATAGACAAATTCCAAACACTCGGCGTCAACTTTGGTTATCTGCACCACGTGCAAGGTTTGCAGCATCTCCAGTTCACCTGGTGATTGATCAGCGTTCAGCTGGTAACACTCATAAAATGCGCTCGACAGAATTCACCCTTGAGTCGGAAAACTTCCGCGTGCGTACTGTTCTTTTGTACGTTGATAAGCCGCTCGGTCTTCTCGATAGAGGCGGAAACCTCATTTTTCTCTATTTGAACCTCCTTGAGCTTCTCTTCGATACGTTCGAGCTTCGCCTTGGCTTCCTCGACTTCCCGTCGGTAATTGTCAAGTTCCATTCTACGAGGCATCAAGCCACTGTTCCATAAGCCACCGATGTAAACGGCGTACTCACCCCTGTTCAGCTATGCTCGCCTTGAGCTCCTTCAGATAATCTTGATCGCAGGCTTCTAACTCTGTAATCTCCGCTGTCTCCTGCTCCAGTTCTTCCACAAGTTGATCGTATTCCTGCTGCAAGCCAGGAAGAATACTTTGGGCCTCGCGGATAATTTCTTCCAGAAAATTGGCATCCTTGGTACGGTCAAGCTCACAACTGCAAACAGGCCGACGTTGATCCTACCTTTTCCAGGTTTTCAAAGCCCTTGCTTGCCTTTTCATGCAACCGTTCGACCCATTGCAATTTCCAATCGTACCACTCCGACTTCGCCTGCTCATGGTTATGGACCTTGATCAACTTCAACTGGTGGATCAACTCCGCTTGTCCAGTCTCGTCCGCCGAGACGAACTCTTGGAAAAGTTGCGGCGTCATCTTGAGTGCTTCCTCTTCAGCTTCCCGGTATATAGCTTGGATGCGCTCGATCCACGCTTGGAGATCCTTGCTTACGTGGGTATATAGCTCGAGTTGTGGCACGTCCACTGCCATAGCTACCATATATTCTGCTAAAGGTATTTGTCCCTCCACCGATGCTCTCCGAGAAGGACGAAGGACGGAGGGATGGATGCTTTGTCGACGAGGTGCAGCAATCTCGTCCATGAATCGAATGCCCGTCATCTCGAAGAACTGTTCGATCGAAATAGGCGGTCCTTCTTCCCCATCGCTGCCTGCTCTTTGAACGTCCTCTCGCCATTGCTCAGTCGCCTCAGTTGTTGACTCACCAACTGGTAGCGAGTTCTGTGGGACCTCATCGTCAGCGTCATCACCCATATCCTCGGCCACGTCGGGCGTGGAGTCTTCCACAAGCACCTGCTGAGAAGACAGGAGCGGACTTGGTTCACCTGCTTGGTCATTATGACTGGATTTATTGACCACCGACATTTTCTGGGGCTCGGGGGAGGGTGTGGCCTGTGTCTCCGTCTGTTCTGCTAGCTCCGCCGTATCTTCTGCAGCAGAGGGATCCCGAGCGATGCGGTCTCCCCTCGCGTTGTCCTTCTGTGCAGAAACGTCGAATTGAGGAGGCACGCCTTCTACATCTCTAGTCACAGCAATGCTCATCCTCCTGGCTCCCATGGCCTGTTTATTCGGAGAAGACGGCCGACTTGACTGGCTAGCACCATCTGCGGAGAGAGGAGTGCCCGTTCCCCCGAAGCTCTTCCGACGTGCAAGGTATCCCGACGGCCTCCGTAAACCAAGCGACGCACGTTTTCCCGGACCAGCCTCAGATTGTGTTCCCTGCTTAACTTGGGGCCGCGCTGGCTTGTTGGGTGATAGTTTAGAGGTGCTTGAAGGCTGAGGCAAATCATGACGAGTCAACCCCGCGGTAAGTTTCCGGGGACCTGAGGGTTTCTTGGCTGGGCTGGATCGGCCATCAGGAATCTGGGCAGCAGTAGCGGATCGCTTTTCAGGAACTGGGCGAGAAGCGGGTGGAGCGAAATTCGCAGTAAACTTCTTAGGTGAAGGCAGGAGTGAGTTGGCTTTAGAAGGGGAAGGGGGTCGTCCAGTTGTCGCAGGAGTTCGAGGGCGTGGAATAAAGCTGAACGTTTGTGGTGCTGCAGCGATGTTTCGGGGTTCTGCTAGTGTGGGCTCCGCGGAATCAGGCAAATAGCATACAATCGTACCGAGATGTACTTACTGGTTCGCTTTCAGTACCCGCAGGTGTCGGGGATAATGGTTTCGCTGCGCTCGCATGTGTTTGGTGCGGAACTTCCAGCGAGTCCGTAGCTGGTATTGGTGATGGTATCTTTGAAGCGCTTGCTTCTCCTTGTTCACCGTATACTGAAGTAACCTCCATCGTGGAATCACCTGTACTCGGTGCAAGGCTTATTCGCCTTATAAGCTGGGTAACATTGATGGTTTGATTCCCCTCATCGTCAGCTCGACTGTTCTCTTCCCCAAAGCTGTCTTCTGTGCTGGTAAAACTGTTTGGCTGGTCGTCTCCTCCGTCTGGGTTCTCGGGTCCCATAGAAGCACGGGCGGCCTGCAACCTCGACACTGCATCAGACAAATCCATATCTCGTACCACACCGTCGCCTCCGTTCTCCTCGTCATCTGATGATGGGATATATGGCGTGTTACCTGAGTGCGTAACAGCCCGAAGAGCCAGCCACGCTTCACTCGGTGGCTCCGGGGGGCGCACAAGTGGAACTGTGAACTCCATGGGTTGAGATGTGTCGCCCACAGAGCTAAGCGAGTGCGACTGCGCCGAGTCTTCCTCTACAAAAGATTGTTCCTTGTTTTGCCCGTGCTCGTCTTCGGTTTGATTGTCGAGTGACGCTCGAGAAACAGTGAGGTTACCGAGCGGTTCCCGAGGTCCACCTAGTGAGAGGGATCGCTTGCGCAGGATATTGTGGGACATGGCTTCCGTCACATCCATGTCAGCACCATCGCCATAGTCTTCCTCGTCTTCGTAGCCAAAGTCTTGCGTGTCATCCGCCACCTCTTGCGTGTTTGACGCCCTGAAGAATGCATCGGGAGAATAGCCCGTGTCGTCAGAATCCATGTCCATCGACTCCTCACCACCACCCTCGCTGAAAGCAATAGACCTCCGTATCGAACTATGGCGACGGAAACCTGCAGCACCAGGGTACGCGTTTTCGTCGTTCGTTCCTCCATGACCGCTTATCTCGGCTGCAGGTGAAGACTGAGGAGACCCGGTACTGTTCGTGTTTTGTTCCGGCACTTCAAACAAGCGGACGTGAGCGTGATTGGCAAAGCTGACACGCCTCCCAAGAGACTTTCGTGAGTTGTCCGCTTCAAAACGGACGATGCTCGTCATATCCATTGCCTGTGTTCTGTCCTCTCCGTCATCCGTGGTATTTGCGGCAGCTTTGAGGATACTCTTGCGTGGAGCCTAACCAGGCAAGTATGAGTCCGATGAGTGATGGACATTGACGACACGAGAAACCTCACCAACGAACGACGTGCTCTGGCCGTAGGACTGAGATTATCACCCGGAGCGATAGAATGAGCGCGACGTCTGTGTCCGTGGTGAGCTCTGCTGTGACTGGTAACTGATATCGAGTTCCGCCGATTTGGTGAAATTTTGTTGACTCCCATCGCAGCCAAACCTACTTCGACGGGTTAGCTACTTATTCGCGATCCCTTGGCCGTTGGATTCTGGCAACTCGACGGAGTCCACACTCACATCGAGGTAATAACGCGCTACACGTGACTCGTGCATAGCACTCGGGTGCTTAGTCATCAACAATTCATCGAGACCGAGTCTGACGTTCGCTGCTTTCGCCTTTTCGCCGTTGCCTCACAATCAGCACACCGTAAGTTCCATCTTGCAGTAACCATATGTTAACCATTATCGTGTTCTTGGCCAGAAGTTCAATTCCCAGAATTGGTGAGTAATTTTATGCGTATCCTCTCTCATACCCATTACCACTGGGTAGTCTCGAAAACCACCTATTCAAGGGCGCTCGGGGTTGACACCCCATTCTTATGCGTCGTAAATGAAGATCCCGAGTTGTGTGTGATGGAGATTGAAACGTCCGTGCCGGGACTAATGTCTTGGTGCGTCGTGGTGTTCTATTCTATGGTTGGCTCGTCTACCATTTCCGCGTTCTCAGGGGAACGTTCCTGATTTGGCACCCCGGGTACCAATACTGTGCCCGGTCACAACCACAGTGCCCCCCCCCCCTCGAGGACCTTGGCGATGGCTCAGTACGAAGGTAGGACTTTTCCCCCGCTGATTCTGGAACGTTGGCGAGAGGATTAGTTATAGACAGCGGAGGCTTGAGGGGAACACTAATTCAATAGTAATTGAGGTTAGTATGCGCAGACTGCATTTTTGTTAGGTTCCGTTGTGCATCGCGCAAGGATGGTCAAGTTTTCCAAGAGTGGAAGCAGCAAGCCAGTGAGTATCGAAGGGATGTGAGTAAGATACCTAGCTTATCGAGTGTTCGTGGCGAGCAAGAGAACTTTGAATACTTCATCTCTTTCCAGTAGACCTCACGACGCACGCAATAGGGCGGTACGCCTACAACAGAATTCCTATCGTGGCATGACAGCACCAGTGTCCCAACAAACTTCGGATGATATCTCAGCGCCGTTTTTCAGGAAAACCACATGATCAGAAAAACATAGAATGGATTCCTATCCAAAAATCAGTCAGATACATCTTGGCAAACTGTTAATAGTACGCTCCGCCTCATCCACTTCCCTCGTACCGCGTAAGAGGAAACTTATGGGACGCATATGTTAGAGGGTACCGAAAAGATGGATAGTGTACTCTACCTCAAAAGCCCCACCTCTCAAGGGAGAGTGAAGACGACCCTGCTACCTTCATAGTGGAATCCGAGGGCATCGAAGGAATATCGGAGTTCGGCGTTTTTCCCGTCGAGCTTCAGTGTCAACGAGCCCCCAATGAAGGGCGGGTATCCGATGGTAAGCGTGACGCCATCGCGCAAGTTTCCAACCTTCTTGGTGATCTGAACTTTGCCGACAAACGGAATCTTAGCATAGACTTCGATGATGATCGTGAGATTGTTCAGGTTGATGGTGATGTCAATCCACACGCAACAGCCCATGAGCAGGGCAATAACCTCGCGGCTACGTCACCTCAATGGGACCAATGACGATCTTGTAGGTCTTGGCTTTCTCGTCGTTGCTTTCGACAGCATAGACGAAAATGTCACCGTGCTCTGTCTTGATGACCTTCACTTTGGATTCGAATTCCTGGATGGCGCCTGTCGGTAAAAGTGACTCGAAGTCAGCCGCAGGATAGCAAGGCGAGTGAATCAGAAGTGCTCACGAATGACATCTAATGCGCGCAAAAAAAGTTAAGTGACAATCCGCCTGTCTGATCCCAAGGACACTCACTTTCACCAGAGATGATGGTGTCGTCGTTCGAGTCGTGGAACTTCTGGAAAGGAGGTTCAGAAATTGACGGCATTGTGCTTGTGTGTTACGGGGGCTAGTGCTGGTGCTGGTGCTGGGGGTAGACATACCTTTCCAAGTCGCATTTTATACGTGCGGTCAGTCGTCATGCACCAGGGCCCATTCCCAAGTACACTTCGAAACTGGGATCGTACTATGCAAAGTGGAATGATCGTCGGCGTCGGACTATGGACCTGGCCGTCCGAGCATGATGTCAATCCAAAGCGTTAGTATTTGACACTGGTTATGGGTCAGACAGAGATACGTGAGAGAAAGGGCCGACGTGAAGATGTGTACATACATACCTGATGTCACGGGTCTGGATGGCGCCCGTCGGTCTGAGCACATTCTACAGAACTGGCGCACTTACAGTTGTTTTCAGGGACCAGCGACCGGCGTGCCTGACATTGACTACCTACTATAAGGCCCGCCACAGACATGGTAATTCGGCGTGAACCATGGACACGGGGTATGATTGCCAGTAGCGGACGGTTGGAATTACCATGGCCTTCTGCTGAAGTCGGAAGGTACGGTAAGGCTGCGACATGACTGGTATGGGCTACCCGCGAAGCACTGAACTTCATTTCCGACTCGTATCTGTTACTGCTAGCCTCCGAGCAGGAATATTCTACCTATAAGGAACGACGCGTACCCGTGTAAGCCATGCCGAGACTCGACACTTGTTGGCATGGGTTTCCTGCAATAAATCTCAGGTTATTTCGAACCTATGCCCGGGTCGGTTGAACGGAACACAATGGTTAGTACAATGACGGTTAGTAACTAGAGTCCTAGGCAAAAGCCCTTGCACAAACTCGAATCAACAACGCACCAGGGTACGGGCCGGACCGGCCTGCCGGCCCGCGTACTACTAGAATATGTTGTAGACATTTGCCCTCTCTTTACTGTACGGTTTATCATCTCGTCTCGGAGTCAAGTTTTCCCTGGGCTGCAGCACGGCAGGCACGAATGAGATATCCCCACTTGCTAAGATTATATGACATCGCTCCATAGTTTCTATTGTTTCTACTCACTGCACACGACGACAACAACTGCAACGTGTTCGATACCTTGTACGGCGAGTACATTTCAATCGCACGAACAGTAATACCGCCACCAGTGACTGCGAGCATGGACGGGGCTGTGGCACCGGTGGCATTTGCCGACAAATGTTATGGGGAGCTCAAAACTCCTATACTATAAGACACGAGTTGGAAGGGCTATCTGCTATCTAGCCTAGAGCCCGAGCGGTGACCACCTCATTCACCATGCCTTCACTTCCACCCGTGGCCGAGCTACCCCGTTGGATACAAGGGCATCCCCAGTCTCGCAAGATCGTACGCGCCTACAACTTATGCCTTGGGCTTGAATCCTGGGTTCAACGTGAAGCTGGCTTCCGCGGAAAGCAAAAGGACGAGGCGCTCATCAAATGTCGAATTCTCGGTTATCTCTTCCATCATTTTCCGTCTTACGACATCGGACCCTTCGTCAGGGAGATCGTAACAATCAGTGGTCAGCACGAAGCACTGCTGGATTTAGGGGAGCTCTTCTATGTGTACTTCATTAAACTGTGTATGCCGTCATCACCATATCCTCGCGGCCTACTTAACCCCCCGGCCAGTCATGTTTAACAAGGGGGACACTCCGGAACCTTCGTCTCACCCTTCTCGACAGTCCGTCGACGACCTCGTAGCAAAGATAAAAGACGAGTTGGAGGATGCCCCTCAAAACCATTCCACAGCTAAAAAGAAGGTTCGTACCGACCCTTCAACATTGCTGGCCATATTATCGGGTTTTAAACATATCATCAACAGGCGCTAATACGAGATGGCTTCCAGTGTGTCGTCACCAAGGCTTATGATCGCGAGATTATGTATGAAAACAAGGCAGTGCGACAGGCCGTTTATGGTGGCGCGGGTGTGGAACTCACTCACTGTGCCCACATCATCCCCGAGTCTATCAACTCCGATACGACATCTGGCTTAAAAAAAGTCGGTTCCTTACTCTTGATGAACTTCGTTGTTGATCATCGTCTTAGGAGGCCAATGCCTGGACTGTGTTTGACTTCTTTGGCCACGGAAAGCTACTGGAGGGCCTCCACGATGCCAGCATACATCGCCTTGATAATGTCATGACGATGGCGGTCGACGTTCACCTGGACTTTGATAGGTTGAGGATTTATTTTACTGCCACGGTGCGAATCATACTTTCTCTGCCTTTGTCTATGGGAATTGACAAAGGGGATTGCGTTGTAGAAAGTACCCAACAGATATAAACTTGAAGCAATTGACCCGATTTTCCTCTTTAGGCGCCCAGAATATGTGACCTTCTCGACGCCAGATGCCGAGAAGTATCCTCTTCCTAATCCAAACTACCTTGCTATTCATGCAGCATGTGCCAAGGTTGCCCATCTTTCCGGTGCGGCTGAACATATTGAAGAAGTACTTAGACGCATGGAAGACACCCTTGTCTTAGCGGAGGATGGCGGGTCGTCAGAGGTTTTATACACAGCGATTCTGTCTTCGATGCCCGCTGTTGCAGTCTGAGGTTTTTATGTGATTTGGTTGTCGAATATATCCAGTCTGGATGTGAAGAATAGAATAGTCTCCTGCTCTGATGAGGGGATCATTGTTGTCCTGTGTTATTGCCTTGCTTCACCCGGTTCATATAATTTCTGGTGAAGCGTCACCTCGATGGAACCAATAACGATCTTGTAGGTCCCGGCGTTCTCGTCGTTGCTTTCGACAGCATAGACGAAAATGTCGCCGTGCTCTGCCTTGATGACATTCACTTTGGACTCGAATTCCTGGATGGCACCTGTTGGTATCAGTGCCTCGAAGTCAGCCACAGCCTACCATAGCCAGTTAATCAAAAGTGCTCACGGATGACACCTGATGCACACGAAAAAAAAGTTGAGTAAGAATCCGCTTGTCTAATCCAAAGGCTACCCACTCTCGCCAGAGATGATGGTATCGTCATTCAAGTCTTGGAACTTCTGGAAGGGAGGTTCAGAAAATGACGGCATTGTGCTTATGTGTTACGAGGCTGGTGCTGGTGCTAGTGCTGGGGGTAGACACACCTTTCCAAGTCGCATTTTATACGTGCGGTCAGGCATCATTCTGCAGGGCCCATTCCCAGGTACACGTCGAACTGGGATCGTACTATGCAAATGGAAGAAAGCTGGAATGTTCGTTGGCGTCGGACTATGGTCCTGGCTGTCCGAGCATGATGTCAATCCAAAACGTTGATATTTGACACTGGTCATGGGTCAGAGAGAGATACATGAGAGAAAGGGCCGATGTGAAGATGTGTACATACATACCTGATGTCACGGGTCTGGATGGCGCCCGTCGGTCTGAGCACATTCTACAGAACTAGCACACTTACAGTTGTTTTCAAGACCAGTGATCAGTGTGCCCGACGTTGACTTCTTACTACTACAAGGCCCACCACAGACATGGTAATTCGGTGTGAACCATGGACACGGGTACACGTCGAAACTGGAATCGTACCATGCAGACGGCAGCGAGGTGGAATGTTGATGCTTGACGTCGGCGCCGGACTGTTGTCCTAGGCGTCCAAGCATGATGTCAATCCAAAGCGTTAATACTTGACACTGGTTATGGGTCAGACAGAGATACATGAGAGAAAGGGGCCGACGTGAAGATGGGTACATACATACCTGATGTCACGGGCCAGGATGGCCCCCGTCGGTCTGAGCACATTCAACAGAATTAGCACACTTACAGTTGTTTTCAGGGACCAGTAACCAGCGTGCCTGACGTTGACTACCTACTATAAGGCACGAACACGCCAATTCGGTGTGGACCATAGACGCGGGTATGATTGCCAGTACCGGACGATTGGAATTACCATGGTCCTCTGCTGAAGTCGGAAGGTACGGTAAGGCTGCAACAGCGAAGCATTGGGCTTCATTAATCATTTCCCACTCGTATCGGATACTACTAGCCTCCGAGCAGGAACATTCTACCTGTAGGAACACTTATTAGACGCGTACCTGTGCACTGAACCATTCCGAGACCCAGCACTTGTTGGCGTGGGTTTCCTGCAATAAATTTTAGTCATTTCGAACTTACGCCCGGGCTGGTTGAATGGAACGCAATGATTAGTACAATAGGAATGACAGTTAGTTTTCTGTGTGAAAGTAAGCGGAGTGTTCCGCATCTCTTGCAAGTTGCATCGTGCACAACTCCGCAATCCAACCTGCAAGCTTACCCATTCTTGTTTTTGTACCCACCCTCTCTCAGGTCTAGTTTGTCTGCATGCCACTGTCATCTGAGTAAGAAATCGAAGAGTAAACCTGTTCGGCACCCAGCCCACCCTCATTGCTCACTCTTCGCCCAAGTTCCCCCTCCAGGACGGAAAACCCGCTTGGGTATTTACCAGTCCCGCAACATTCACTCACTAAGTATTTCGTACGTGAACACCACGGTTCAACTTGCTCCAATTTCTACAAACTTCATTAGCAACTCAGAGCTCGAAACGCATGGACGGAGCCCTAGGTAAAGGCCTTGAATCAACAACGACGGCCCGCGTACTACTGTAGACATTCGCCCTCAGGCCCTTGGCTGTACAATTTATCATCTCATCTCGGAGTCAGGTTTTCTCTGGGCTACAGCACGGCAGACACGAATGAGATATCCCCGCTTGCTCCGATTATATGACAATATTGCTCCACATTTTCTATCGTTTCTACTCACTACACACGACGACGACAACTGCAACGTGTTTGATACCTTGTACGGTGAGTACATTTCAATTGCACGAACAGTAATCACATTCACCACTGTATTTCAACAATAATATACAACAAGTCCGTGGGTATTGTACACAACACTTTATCGTTAAACATGTGCCCGCACACGTAGCACCCGCATAGCAGGTCCGAAGAGTTCAAGAATAATATTCTTTGACGAACCTGCCCCACTTCTCGATTACGGGTTTAACTATACCTTCCCATTCCCTCCCTTCGTATTTTCCTCCGTTTGGTCGACGGAAGGAAAATATTTCCCGGTGAACGACGCCACCTGATCGGACGTTGTTAGTGGAGGGGAGCGCTGGAGGAAAAAAAAAGGCCATACAATCTTTACAGTGGCCAGCTCGTTGCACAGCCGGAGGTGCGCTAGAGAGGGAGCCTGCTACAGAAAGCGACTGCTCGGAATTGTTCGTCTGCGGCCACTCAGGTTCTAGGTATGGGGCATAAAGTGACAAATCGGCGAGTTCTATATGGATAAGACGCTCGAGCCGGTGGCAAAGAGGACCGGGGTCTCCAGCCTTCAATTGAGTCCTAAGGAGGCTCCCGTTTGTGTCGCTGTCGGAATCGGGTTCAATAGTTCCGGGCCACCACCCACGCAAGACCTGTTGTCTGACCCCGCATTGCTTATCCCATTGATCAAGGCGCCTCTTGAGGTTAACAGTCCTGCCGACCTTTAACTGAATGAGGTGTGCGGTGGAAGGATCTGCCCGTTGATGAACATGTCATCAACATGAATTCGGCTGAAGAGAAACAAAATATACCTCGAATTTCAAGGGCATATATATAACCAGGACGATCAGATTTAGACAGAGCCCTTGCCATCTCCTCTTTAAGTGCTAACTGAGTGGCCCCTCTCAAATACTCCGGAACGTAATCTAAAAATGACATTTAGTATGAACATCTGAGATAAACCACGGAAGACATGAATGTTACCTTTGAATTCAACATATCTATCCGCACGACCAACCCCCTTAACGTAGAAACCTGTTTCTTTCGTATTTCGGTGTTGATAACAATATGCAGCGGGTATGGGGTCTAACATTGCATGTGTAGGCGGCAACTTGACGGTCCGTGAACATTGTCTGTCAGCCTTGGTTGTACCGCCGCACTGGACAGCAAGTTGGCCAGGAAACGAGGATGCGGAGGATGAAGATGGTGTTGCATGAGGGCTTGTCGGTGTTGCAACGAATGCTGGTCTTCGGTGTTGATAACAATACACAATGGGTAGAGGGTCTGAAATTGAATGTGTAGGCGGCAACCTAACGGTTCGTAAACATTGTCTGTTAGACTTGGTTGTACCGCTGCACCGGGCAGTAACTTGGCCAGTAAACGCGGATGCAGAGGACGAAGACGGTGTTGCATGAAGTCCGGTTAGTGTTGCAACGAATGCTGGTCGAGGAAGGTCATCCGCCGCTGATCTTCGGTGTTGATAGCAATACACAGTGGGTACAGGGTCTGAAATTGCATGTATAGGCGGCAACCTGACGGTCCGTAAACATTGTCTGTTAGACTTGGTTGTACCGCTGCACCGGACAGTAACTCGGCCTGAAAACGCAGATGCAGAAGACAAAGATGGTGGTACACGAGGTTCGGTCGGTGTCGCAACGAATGCTGGTCGAGGAAGGTCGTCTGCCGCCGATCTTCGGTGTTGATAACAATACACAGTGGGTACAAGGTCTGAAGTTGCATGTGTAGACGGCAACCTAACGGTCCGTAAGCATTGTCTGTTAGACTTGGTTGTACCGCTGCACTGGACAGTAACTTGGCCAGAAAACGCGGGTGCAGAGGACAAAGATGGTGTTACACGAGGTCCTGTCGGTGTTGCAACGAATGCTGGTCTTCGGTGCTGATAACAATACACAACGGGTAGAGGGTCTGAAATTGCATGTGTGGGCGGTAACCTAACGGTCCGTAAACATTGTCTGTTAGAATGGGTTGTACCGCTGCACCGGACAGTAACTCCGCCAGAAAAAGCAGATGCGAAGGACGAAGATGGTGTTGAACGAGGTATGGTCGGTGTTGCAACGAATGCTGGTCGAGGAAGGTCATCTGCCGCTGGTCTTTGGTGCTGATAACAATACACAGTGGCTAGAGGGTTTAAAGTCGCATGTGTAGGCGCTACCCTAACGGTCCGTAAACATTGTCTGTTAGACCTGGTTATACCGCTGCACCGGACGGTAGCTCCGCCAGGAGACGCGGATGCAGAGGACGAAGGTAGTGTTGCACGAGGTCTGGTCTGTGTCGTAACGAGTGCTGGTCGAGAAAGGTCATCCGTCGCTGATATAGAGCGCAGGCTGTTTGTGCCGTGCATGGGAGGGGTATCAGCATCAGGCCGTGATGAGTACACGGTAGATAGAGTAGGTGCATCAAGGTTAGGCCTTGGGGGAGTCACGGGAGGTAGTCTCTCTTGGCCACGTGAGGTAGGGGTATCAGGTTTAGGTTTCAATGAATTCACGGTAGAGACAGCAGGAGTATCAAGGTTAGACCTCGGAGGAGTCACAAGAGGTAGTCTCTTTTGGCCATGCGAGGTAGGGGTATCGGGCTTAGGTTGGGATGAATTCGCGGTAGGGGGGGCAGGCGTATCAATGTTGGGTCGCGGGGGAGTCGTGGAAGGTGGTATCTTTTGGCCATATGAAGTAGAGGTATCGGGTTTAGGTTGCGGTGAACGCACGGTACGGAAAGAAAGTGCATCATGCTTAGGTCCCAGAGGAGGACGAGGCCTAGACAAGGGTTCTAAGGTATTCGGGGGTAGCGCGAATGCGACTTTGCCATTTGGCGAAGATGAGCGGCAAACGCTATCCACCACTTTGTTCACTGAGAGCGGAACTGGTTCAGATCCCTCAGGAAACTCTTCCTTGGGTTTACAATCCAAGAACGGCCGGTAGTGGTGCCTGCCGTCGTCTCCACGGTCTGACGTTGCCGAAAGGACGCGTGCAGGAGCGTTTTCGCTCAGAGTGCGACTGCTCGTCAGAGGCACGCTTGGGAGTATCTTTTCGGGTCCTTTGTCTGCCTTCTCTGCAAGTTGGAGGGCATTGAAAGACCCGACAAGACGACGGTTCCGGGAGCGCTTTGAACGCTGCTGTGAGCGGCGCATCGACGAAAACCTGCACGGGGAATATAAGGATGAAAGCTGGCCATGATAGCTACAGCTTATATCCCGCTCGGACCTTGTGATGGCAGCCAATCGTGGTATGTGCTAGTCCTTTGTCTCGAGGGACATCATGTATTCGGAGTGATTGCCTCCGTCACCGCCATATCGGGTGCCAGTGCAAATCAAATCATTACGTGTGGCAACTCAGCACGTGTTTCTTTTGTTTCTGCTCACGGCACACGACGACGACTGCAAAATATTCGATACCTCGTACGGTGAGTACATTGCAATCACCGGTTAAATGAGCTATGCTTTGGAAGATGGAGCGCACTGGTACGCTCACGTCGCTGACTACGCTCCTGCGAGAGTGGCGGCCCAGAAAACCGCTAATTGACCTACTTCGTTCAATCTCTCCCTGCTGGGGCGTAGCACAGCTAACATCGCCACTATTATTCTCCTTATTGTCTAGATAAGCTGCCCTGCTTGAAGACAAAGAGTCATGTCCGCCGCAAAATTTCGTGATCGCCCTCCACCTCACAGGCGCACAATCTACACCTTATTATAAACGGTTCTCCCAGGCATGGCTGATATCTCACACGTTTGCTCGGCTTGGGACGAGATGACTGCTAGTTTGGCGTCGATCAGGGAGCTTATACAGCCTCTCAGGGACAAGTACATCCTCCTTGGTGATATCCGTGTGATGTTTGCTAATACATACAATTGTTAGATGGGTTTCTTCAGATGCGACGAATATGACGGATGGCATACCTCTGCTATCTCGGAAGCATCACCCCATTCTGTCATACATGCAGCCCCTCGTTCTTTTGTGTGCACCGAGCCATAGGTGATCCCATGGAAGACAAGACACTTCCGTCTAACCCTTTTAGTACCACTGACACGCGGGTCTGGCGTCGGCGATCTAGTCGACTTCATGATCGAAGGCCGTGTAGTCTTAGAGACGATCAGAGTCATGGAGAGCACAGGATGAAGTATCAAATTGAAAAGCTCGTCCGAATTGCAGACGAATCCCCCAAAGCTGTTACCGAAGGTGCGTCTGGCAGGCGACAGGTCGCGATGTCTTAGGTCGAGCGATACTCACCAGACCTTTTGCGTTTCGGCCGGATCCCCCAGGTTTTTGCGAACAACAAATAATTAGACGGAGGATCAGGGGGAGACACTGACGAAATGGCACAAGAGGACGGCGTACAACACCATCTCCAACTGGCACCGATGCCTTATGTTGGGACCACCTCAGACTAGCGTTCTAGACGACAACCGGCCCCCCCAAAACGTTGTCGTCCCTTATACACCAGGAACCCTCGCGTCCCTACGTGGAGTCCACAACTCTGGCTTGAGTTTCACGCAAGCTTTTAGCATCCCATCGTGCGCGCGAAGTTGACATAGTTGGAAGAGGGTAACTTCGATAAAGGGAAAGGATGCACGTAGGCGAAGTCACGAGGAAGAAGACCTCGCGCTGGGTGGGTTTGGCATGGGAAAAGGGAGGCGTCGTGTCAAGGATAAATTTGAAGATATGCTGCGTTCTGTTGGTCGAACCAAAACTGAATGCGTTGGGAACGGATACGAGGAGCTAAGACGAAAAGGGAAGAAATCTGACGCACTTTCCCGCTCAACAGCTAGGACGGAGGTTCTGCAATTAGCAAAGAGGACGAGATTTGAGAGGGAGGGACGAGTTCAACAAAAGGCTAGCCGCTGCCCGAGCGAAATCTAAACACAGGTCGTGGTTGGCTGTAATACAAGAATGGAATTCCTGCCACGCATGTCGTGCGAAAAAACCCCAGTCGAACAAAGGTAGTTTACTCTTCCATTCGGAGTCTGTCGGTAAATCCATGATGGTGATGCGGCATGCAACGCTGCGACCGTGATACATGTGAAGTACTGATCGATTGCATGATCGTCATTTTCGTCGATACATTCCCTGGTAAGTTAGCGACCACACCTCCAGTGCATCATGTCCACCCCGGTAGAAGAGGATTTTCAAGCTCTATACGACAACCTCCACCAGATTCCTCTCGTCAACTATGTTGTGCATAAATGACCCGTCCTACCACTACTCATCTCGAACTCTGCGGTATATGCAGTATCTTGTGCGGTGTTTGTCGCTTATGACATCCTAACCGACCTCGACAAAGAAGTCTGCTGCACCGCGCCTCGGTACTTGACAGCGCTCGTCAGCGTTTTCCTGGTGATCTGTCTGAATGCCACGTACCAAATCCTCCACAACACACAGGGATTACGAAAACACCGAGTCTTCCTTGCGTCCGTAGCCATCAGTGAAAGATAATGTGTCCTATCCACACTCTCCTTCATCCCCCACCGTCTGTAAACCAGTTGAATTTGTGGTTCGTATATCTCGCAGCGGATACCTTCACATCGCAGCAGCTGCTGCTGCAGGTACATCAAAATGGGATCTAGGCCTAGAGATAGCCGACTCGTTATGCGTCGCCATTGACTCGACTTGGAAATCTCTTCAGTACCCTTGACAACTATGAAAGTGGAACTCACTACCAGGCCGTTAGGTGTCAGCGCGACGACGCGATGCACGATGCGAGGGTGAAATGATGGTATGTGGGACTTACGATTTCAGAGTGGCTCCGGCTTTCCTACCTTCCACGACTGTGGATTCTGAGAAAGTAAGTGCTCGCGACAGATTCAGAGAAGCATGAGGGAGGGTGAAAGCATTCTAATGTGACTGTGTCGTCGTCGATGGGGAAAAGCTGCAACTGATGTGGACTTACCACGCCAGATCCGGTGAGTGCCAAACCGCCCAATATCACTTGGACCCATTGCCCGGTTACTGCTGAACCTCGCATGTCACAAATCACAAAGATGTCCCACCTCTATCGCGAGCACCACATAATTCAAACTTGCTCGTATAGGAGCGCGGTTTGCTCGCAGGTAGTGAATAGGGTATGAAGCGCTCGCGATCCCCTCTGATCAGAGCATTTCAGTGTTCGTTGGATCACCCTGTGTCCGTGATTTGAGGGCCTCACCACTCACTTGTACGAGCAGAAGCCAAATAACATGGAGCTGCCAACGGATTAAGGCGTTACGTAGCACATGAGGATGGGCACACATCATGAGCGAAACACTCGTCGGGAAGGAAATCTATCGGATTGTGAATCACAATGTTCTTGCCATTTCAACATCCAAGATTCTCCCCACATAGTAAGATAGTAACACAGTAGATATTTGCAGTATGCGTGATGATGTGATGACGTCCCACAAGCAGATCGGTAGTACTGCAACCGATCCTCTTGGGGGACATCCGTGAATCACGATGTTCCTGCCGCCCTCGAAATGCAAGATAAGGCTCCTGCGTGGTAAGAGAGCAACACTGTAGGTGTTTGCAGTGCGTGATGATGTCCCACAGGCAGATCGGTAGTACTGCAACCGACCTTCCCGTGGGACATCCAAGAGACTGAGTTCCATGGATCCACCATTTTGAAGACGAAGACTTGGAAATGTTGAAACAGGTGATTTTGCGATCGCTCGCTACGAACCGTTGCTGGCCATCGGATGACCTGATGACAAGAATCAAGCAAGACGTTGCCATCGTGGGTGTTGCAGACGCAGACACCGCAATCATGCGAAGCAGTAGCAAATCGACTGCCATCCGAGGAGACCTTAACACCACGAATGCAACTGTGGAGGAGGATAAGAAACAACTCAGTGCCGCAAGTCCTTCTATTCCGGAAATTTTTCGGTGGCTGTGTGCACTGCCACCGGAAACCCGTTCGCTCCGCTGACTAAGCAGAGGCGTCGGGGCTGCACACTCCTGTGCTTCCGAAGTCAAACGTGGATATAAACAAATCTTTGGCCTGTTCCCTCAACTTGCAAGACGCCTGCAAACATGACAGCCTCACTAAACGGCGCCAAATCATCGTCGTACTCTGAAGATGACCTGGAAATCTGTCGCGAGTTGCAAGTAGAAGAATGGGAAGTACTGCAGGTGAGTGTCCCTGCTTTGTCAACGCACCCGCCACGCACCTTAGTTGCTTCCACACTGTAGGCCATCCATCCAACCATCTGTACCTCCAACTCCAATGGGACTGTCAGGCTTGAAGTACCAGTCGAACTTGACTCCGAAAGACAAATCGAGATCGTTCCAATACTACACGAGTCATATAACACTACAACTGGGCCTGCCGACCCTGTGCAACCGGCACTAGTAGATTCTGCGGCCGACAAGTATGAACGTTCATGTAGTTCAACATCAACTGTCCCCCCCATATCCGTCCCCCTCTCCAATCTACCTCCTCTTCTCCTCGATATCACCCTCCCACCCTCGTATCCTACACTCTCTCCTGCAGAGGTCATCGCAGTACGAGCAGTCTCCGGATGGGTGCCACCGAGGATGATAGAGGAGATGAGGAGGCAGATGATGGAGATGTGGACGGATATGGGTGGGAACACAGTCTCTGGCGGAGGCACTGGCATACTCTACACCTGGGTCGAGTGGATACGGAGCGGTGAATTTCTTACTTCGATAGGATTAGCTGGTCGGAATGGACGCATAGGGTGCGTCAAGCGCACTGACGGTGCGCCAACTCACGTTCGATTTCACGCTGACGGCTATGGTCGTCCGTTTCTCTCTCCATTAGCATACCGCATCCGAGCCCTGCGCTGTTATTGCCCCTGCTACGTGCACATGCAACAGGACAACAGTATAAGGCGTTTGCACAGATGTCTTACCCTTGTGGGATATGTCTTACATCAAGAAAGGGTTTATACTGTCTGCACCTAGGATGTGGTCATGTGTTTTGCAAGGCATGTCTGGCGGACATGTGGGGTTTACATGTACGAGAAGGAGAGGTCGCTCGAGTAGGCTGTCCGGAAGTCGGCTGCGAGAGTAATGGAGGGTTTCGTGAAGCAACAGAAGATGAATTGAGGGCGGTACTGTCCGAGGAGGAAGTGGGACGATGGCGATGGCTCAGAAGAAAGCGGGACTTGGAGAGAGGTATGTGCGAATGACTAGCCTTTTGGAATTGTGTGACTAGATGCGAGGATATAAGATCCCACGACGGTCCACTGTCCGATGGAATACTGTCAAGAACCTGTCCCGAGGGCGAAAACTGCGGCCATTATAGAGGACGACGAATCCACCTGGGGGCGACTTCGGGAATGTCACTCGTGTGGATACTCCTTCTGCTCCGTTTGTAAACGGACATGGTACGTCTTCCCTATAACCATGTCCTTCGCTTTCGGCTACATTACATCCCTCAGGCATGGCCCGCACACTCCATGTCCGCTGCCCGTAACATCCAAGATCATCCTTGCATACCTTGCAGCTTCGGAAGATGAGCGAATTAGACTTGAGCGGCATTACGGTCGAACAAGCGTGCAACGTATGGTAAGACAGCACAAGGAGGACGAAGAGAATCGCAAATGGTTGGAGTCGAGCACGACAGAATGCCCCGGATGTGCATTACGCGTCGAGAAGAGTATGGGTTGCAATCACGTACGTCACCCGGTTCAGTGTACGATGGTGCCATCAACTATCTCCATCTTTTCCCTAGATGACGTGCTCAAAGTGCAAGACCCACTTCTGTTACCGCTGTGGGCACAGGATATCAGCGACGAATCCGTACCAACACTTTTCGACGCCCGGAACGAGCTGTTTTTCGAGATTATTCGATTTCGTGCCGAGTGCAGAGGATGGTTGGCAGCCAATAGAGGCATTTGAATTCATCTAGTCGTTTTGTCAGGTTGTTACTTAACCCTCGAGTTTTGAAAGGCGTCCAACTGTCCAGTTTATGGTTATTTGACGCATGTTTCTAGAGCGGCGGATGCCCATGTCTGTCTTCCTTAGTGTACTTCCGCACCTAATCGTGGCATACCCATACTTGCCTTGTGGACTCCTCCGGGA
This sequence comes from Pisolithus microcarpus, assembly GCA_024613185.1. NCBI lineage: Eukaryota > Fungi > Basidiomycota > Agaricomycetes > Boletales > Pisolithaceae > Pisolithus > Pisolithus microcarpus. The sequence continues at coordinate 577,491 of JANFAI010000010.1, read as the reverse complement.
AATCACAAAGGCATCGTTGCGAGCTTCAGAAAGTTTCTCCTGGTCTTACTCTCAAGGATGTCTGGTCACACTGACTCACAGACACCAAACGGCTGCCATCATGGGAAAGAGTTTATTCAGCCTCCCGGCGTAGCGGGGTGAGTCGCGACGCCTTGGTACGTACCACTCTGATGTTGGCCAGTGCAGAACCATAGAATGGAATTTAATGACGGCGAACGTGGGCTGGGTGAATTGAAATAAACTCGGTGTATCAGTCTTCGAAAACATGGAACCCACGTGTTAGTGAGGTGAAGTCCGAAATTCTTGCTTATCACTCAGCGAGCTCAACCATCTTTGGGAGAAGGCCCACTGTACGACCGCCCAGATGTCTTGACAAGGCAGTCTAAACGAGGTGGCGATCATACTATTATGCAAGTTTCCAATAATTTTCTAACCAAGAATTCTAGGTCCGTTGGCTGAAATCACCGCTCACGCTCACGCCACCCTCCAAGTAAGCTCAGCTGATCGTGCTAAGCTGATAATGTGTTTGATGGTCACGCCCGCGTCTAGATATAATTCTTGCCCACCGCTACGAGGTACTGTCTATATATTTGCGTCCCTTTTGAACTTCGTTCTACAACTCATCATGCCTAATTACCCAACTGGACACCACTGCCGATGTGGAAAATTACCCACCTTCGGATACTGCAAGAAATGCTCCGCCGTATGTTCAGGTGGCATAATTACTGCGACAACGAGGTCTGGGCTGCTCATTACGATGTCGGTCGAGCATGCGCCGTTTGTTCACAATATAGATCAGAGGTGTCCCCGGTGCGAGTGCATCGCTGAAGAGATTGCGAGGAGACCGTAACGTACGTATTTTCCAACATACTTAGTTCATCTTTTGTTTTTTCTAACACTACTCGTAGCGCTATGCCCGTTGCCGCTGTATTAGTGCGCAGTGGATGCCGTTCCGATATACCCCCTTGCCGTCTTTCCAGTGTCACTGACTATACTCTACTGTTGGTTTCCGTGAAGGAGGTGTACGAATAGTATGGAGACGAAACGGACTTAGTACCGCAGATTTTGCCGTGTCGTATATGTACATGCGCGGCGACTGCTTATCTAATGTTTGATTTCATTTTTCAGATCCAAATGAAACAGACTTGTATAAAGTTGGTTCCAGTTCATGATCGTGCCATGGTTTCTATGATCCCGCAATGGCTAAAGACGATGCAGTATCGACGTTTTCTTACGACGATGAAGCAGACCCGGACACCTTTAGTCTGTATCAGTTAGGCGTTGCAGTCGACTCCCACTTCGGCGAGGCTTGTCATCTTAAAAAGCTAGCGGAGGGTGGTTATCACAAGGTTGATACGAGTCCCTTGCGCCGTTTCATCATGACTTTTTTCTTCGCTATAGGTGTACGAAGCTCTGCGGAAAGATGAAACAGTGCTCGGCGTCGTTCGTGTCGCGGCGCCTGCCTTTCCCAAGGACAAGCTAGAGTCAGAGGTCAGCAACAGTTCATTCTCAGATTGGCCACATTTCTTTGCTGACGTCTCGATGAATAGGTTGCAACTCTCAAATACCTTGCTTCGCAAACGCAGATCCCCGTTCCTCGGGTTTATGCCTGGAATTCGGATGCCTCCAATCCCGTTGGGGCAGAGTATATCATCATGCAAAAGGTCAGTTCTGCAGACCTCGATATCCTCTATTTTAACGCGGGTGTTCAAGATGCCAGGTGTTTCTGCTAACACGAAATGGGATACCCTCTCGATGAGTGCCAAAGAGCGTACTGTATCTCAAGTTACAGAGCACCTCAAGGCTATGTTTGCGTTACGTTTCGATCGCGCAGGATCCCTCTATCTCTCCTCCCCTTTGGAAGACGACGTCTACATCGGGCCCATCGTTAGTATACCCTTCTTTCGCGCCGTAGACGGTATTATCCGCGTGCCCGACGCGGACCCTCCATCGCACACCGAGCTTTCTCAATATCGCGGACCGTTTTCAAATACCACTGAATATCTTCAGAGCTTCCTCCGCGCTGAACTCCACATTCTCTCCCGGCATCACTCCGTGGTTTTGGCGGAAATGGAAGAGGCAGATGAAGAGGCGGCTGCATGTCGGCTCGAACGTGGAGAACGTGTCCTTCGCAAGGCTCTCGAACTGTGCTCTGTCTATCCTGGGAATGATCAGCCCGGTGGATCGATAAGTATGCCAGAACGACCGTTTTCGCTGCATCTCGACGATTTCCGCTTGTCAAATATTATGGTATACTTGTTTCTGACAGCGTCTTTGCCTGAGATAAAAAAACATCGTGCTCGACAGATCGACGAGGAATCCGGTGATGTGACAAGGCTCATCGATTTCGAAGGGGCTACCATCGCGCCTCTTTGGGAGTGCGCCGTCATTCCTGCATGGCTACAGGATCCTGATGACCAAGAGGGCGGGTATGAGGGTGGCCCCGCTGAGGACAAAGAAAAGTTGCGCGAGATCTTCTGGAAGGTCATGGACAGCGAGGAGTGGAGTACACTGTACGAGCACGGAAAATTATTCCGACATTTTAGACTCCGGCTATCACTTCAAGTTGGTCCTTGGGCTTCGGAATATATGGAGAAGTGGGTGGACAAGAGGCTTGCCTGGGCAGAGTTACATCCAGGGGTCGCTTTGCCGGAGGAGGACTACTGCTAGTGTGTGAAGGTGTCGTTGCTATACCTGTGATCAGACATTACAGTTGCGTAAATGATGGCAGTCGCGATGAAAGTTTTGTACAGGGCTGTAGACTTGATAGTCCGCTATGCATTGTGTTGGATGGAAGTTGCTCGGCAGACGATTCATGTCACGCGGGGCGAGTTGGCAGCTGGGCAGCAACTCGTCCGCTTGCTGTGAGAAACGACGTATGCAGTCAAACACTTGGGCATTGAGAACGGTATTATCAGTCCCCGTGCTTTTTCTCGTTCCGGACATGTTACATACGACGATCCGGCAACTAAATTCAAAGGCGTCCCTTTTTATCACCAACTAACACAACGCACTCGGCAGAACTTAGACACGTCCTAAACGTTGTGCGAAACTCCAGATATAAGAATCTGCTTAGTCTGGAGGTAAAACTTATTGTTTGCGTACCCAAACCTAGATTTAACTCGAAGTTTTCTTCGTAAGTGGAAGTGAAACATTAAGTTCTGCCCGCAGACTGTTTGTTGACAGGTTATTTGAAGTTTCGTTCAACATTTAGGACTTGGCCTGATTCTGCTGACCGCGTTGTGCAACCCTGGGGTATATCCACTGACTTTCCACGCCTCCGCACACTGAAGTACGGTGTTGAGGGTACTTCATCTGGGCGTGCATCTGATCGACGGTGGTGCCGTCCTTCATAGGATTGGTGACCAATACTACCTTCCAAACCTACAAGCCAGCCCCGACGTTGCAGATGCAGTAGCTGACCCACAGGACCCTACGAGGTTGTGCGAAATCACGGAAATCGCGGCTGTTCCTCCGACGATATGGCTCTACCAATGCCTCTTTTTCCATCGGTCCCTCTGGGCGTGAGCCTCCTCCACCTCACGCCGATTAAATACGTCACCATAGCTACTATCCATCCGGCCATGCACGGTGCTAGGGGTTTCACCGCCCGCCATTTCTCGCTTCTTTTTACGAATGAGGGCAAGTGCACGCTCCCGTTCTGATGATTCGCGCTTAAGACGTTCGCTTGCAGGATCCAGCTGTTTCGGTTGTGGGGGCGGCGGGGGAGGAGGATCCGGGTTACGCGGGAAGCGCTTGTTCTTTGAACGATTATTTGGAGGGGCTGCACGTGTGTCGTTCGATGATGACGAGTGCGCTGCCAGTTGTTGAGTTATCACAGTCAGTGGATCGTTTATCGCCTTAAAGGCCATATCCCGCATTCTATATACCACGAAGCGTTCACATTGATTCCAAATACTGTTTTGTATTCTGACCTTTTTTCGTCTTGATTGTTGTCGTTCTCTTCCTCGGTCTGTTTGCTGGCTCGCTTGTCAGTGTACCAAGGGTTGAGGTCCTTTGCGCTTGGCGCCAGAGCTACGCCTTTCTCGACCTCGGATTGTGTCGTCTTCTTGCTGGCTCGCGCGGCAATCATGAACTCTTGCTAATTCGCCCGATGCATTCAGCACTGCAATACCCGACGCCGATCAGACGGCGACGTACCTGTTCCAGGTCTTCAAAGAGGTTGATGTGTTTTCCAGCTCCCATTCCAGTACCTATAGCTGAAGTGAGGGTATTTGTCCCGCCTTCGACTGCCTTTCCTTTCCCCTTGTCGTCCGTCGTGCCTAGCCCAGCACGTTCTCGTAGAAGACCGAGTCTGGCTTCAGCATCCGCAACAGCCATCTTGTCCTCTTTCTCTGCTTCTTGTCTGGCAGCCTCCTCTTCATCTTTGCGTACACGTTCGATGTTGTCCCTCCGGTAAGGGTGATAAGATTTATGGTGGGCAATGTTCAACTTCCCCATGGTGGTAGGCGGTATGTGGTGGTGGAGGTGGCCGTATGGAGATCCAATATTGCATCTTAGTCAGCAGCGTCTCGTCGTAAATAGAGCCAAACAATCTCCTCAAGCACGGAGTGGAGTGTTCGATCGTGACAATGGACGACTTCGACGCGTTCGTTTCCAGGTTGTCTCAAAACCACCCGGGCTATGAGGGTTTCATTACCCACCTCTGCACGCTCGCGTCTGCATGCTTGCCACCGTTCATTTACATTACCGACGCGAACAATCCGCGCGTCACTGCTTCCGTCGTAGACGCCATATTCCGCGAAATTCCTCAGGGTTCGGACTTTCCTCCAACGTGCTATGCTCGGGTTAATGCAGTCACCTGCTTCCATGCACGCGTCTTCTACGATACCATCCTCAACGCTCTCGCAGGATGGAAGCCCGCATGGGAAAGCGGATGTCAGACGTGGCCAGGAGAGGACGGCGTGAAATATAACGATAGCATCGACAGCTTTCTTCATGGTCTTAGAAGACTCTCTGCAGAACATGGGACAGACCCGCCGAGCAGGGGCAAGGGAAAAGGCAAAGGAAAGGCCAAAGCTAAGACATCCTCCACTGAAGAACCCTCCATGGTCATCTTCATTGAGCGTGCGGAGCGACTATGTGAGAATCTACCCGAGCTCATCGTTCCCCTGTCGCGTTTGGCCGAGTTGGTCAGTCACGGTCTTTTTCTCCCACGCATGGCATCTGGCGTTGTCATATCTCACCCCTACCCAAGGGCGCCATCGATTAACGTCGTTTTCGCAGGCACGTGTCAGGGTTAATGTCATTCTGTTGTCATCCATGCATTGGGAGGATCTCCGGCCACCGCTCGGGGCTGCACCAGATCCCTACTTCTTGGATGTTGAGCCACTGACGAAACCAGGTACGAATATCAAGGAATCCCGGAATACTCAGGTTTAGAAACGATGGTCTAGACATCATTCAACGACTGGTATCCGCATTCCGGAATACGTCTGAGAACGTCCAGTCGTCTGGAGAGCAAAGTATGACCTACCATCCAGGCTTGCTATCGCTGTACGAGCACTACGCGGAAATGGTATATGGGACCATCTCTCTCTACGCGAGCGATCCCATCGAGCTTCAGTACATCGCTGCAGCCCGTTGGCCTGGTTTCGTCAAACCGGTAGTCTGTCAGCAGGGTGGCGACGACCCAGATGTGGACGGGGGCCATGAGCTTGACATCCAGCTGCCTAACACGGACGGTCGTTTACGGCTGTTCAAATATTTCTCATCGTCGTTTACCCATGCACTGGAGACGCTCTACCCGCGCCTGACAAATGCAGCAGACTGGGCCTCGGAGAACGACTGGGATCCCACCGAAAGTCCACCCGAGACACAGTCTGGGAGCACAAGAGAGAACGCGAGGAAGTCCGTTGCCAGGATGGCAAATTTGCCTCGCTTTTCCAAGTTCATTCTCATTGCGGCGTTCTTGGCGTCGACTAATCCGGCGAAGAGCGATATGAGAATATTTGGCAGAGGAACGTCGGAACGGAAGAAAAGACGACGTAGAAATACGCCGTCGACAAAAGGGGGCACAATTAAGAATTCAGCTGTAGGTCCGGTTCATCGTTCTTGACTTCGGTGGACATCAACGTGGAAATTGGCAGGTTTCCCAAAGATTGTTAGGTCCTTCTACGTTCCCGCTCGACCGGCTACTAGCCATTCTCGGGGCCTTATTGGAGGAACATGACGTCGACTCGTGGCCATTTGACCATCGATTCGTGCTGCCTGGGGAGTATACCGATATGGAGATCGGTCGGATACATGTTTATGCTGCTGCAAGTAACGGCCCTGCACGTACCCCGTAGACATGCTAACGACGTCCCTAGGTCTCACAACTCGCATTTATGCGAGCCCTGCACCGCATGAGTCCAATGGAGAAGATGGATGGGCCACCTACGTTCAAGTGTGGAATATCGTACGAAGTAGCGTTGGCGCTCGCTAAAGATGTCGGAATATCGTCGCTGAATGATTTGATGTGGGATCCGGTGTAGATGACGAGATGCTGCCAGTCAGGGGAGGGGTGCCTGTCAAGCGTTCTCGGGACATGTCGAAATGCCAACATGCAGTGGTCGTTGTTATGCTTTTTATATTAGAATATTTGCATGGCGGAGATCAGTACTGCCCCCTCCACCCACAACACTGGACACCTACTTATATATAACACGACCTGTTCGGCAGCTTATCAGACATGTACACAGGTCCCAGGCTTTGTGTGACGGCCAGGTACACAAAACTTTCACATTCGCCGCTATTTGTTTATGCCACAGGCACCGTGGCCCAGTGCCCAACCCACACCCCCCGAGACGCTCTTGATGACCGACGAAAACGACTACAAGAACGTGCAAGAATACCCGCTGCAGAGGTTTGACGCAGAGCGCAAGGACTCACTCGAGCTCCCAACGGACGAGGAGAAGGAATTCCGGCAGCGACGACAGTCGCTGAGCTTAGGTAGGCACCCACATAAACCATCCCAGGTATCGCACATGCTTGATACTTTTGCAGAATCACATCTTACCGTAGGTCATAACGTAGTGGTCCACTTCACAGAACTTGTTCCCATGACGTCTTTCGAAATTCCCAGTCGCGCTACTCGTCCGACTTTGACGACCCTAATCTCGACATCCATGGAGCAGACGAGCTCGATTACGACTCGCCGTACCCAGAGGTCCGCGCTGCAGTGGCTAACACTGACGACCCATCTATACCCGCTATGACGCTGCGAACTTGGGTGCTCGGTTTGGCATGGGCAGTCATAACGTCCGGACTAAACCAGTTCATGTTTTACCGATATCCTTCCGTCGCCATTAGCTCTTTCGTCCCGCAATTATTGTCCTTCCCACTGGGAAAACTATGGGCCCGATACATGCCGCGAAAACGAATATTCGGTGTATCTCTAAATCCTGGCCCCTTCTCAATGAAGGAGCATGTGTTGATAACCGTCAGCTCTCTCTCTCTCCACTTACTCATTCTGGTGCATGCTCTGAGTTCCGGTTATGCCCACGCAGATAATGGCTTCCGTTGGAGCACAGTCAGCTTACGCGGTATGTCTTCCCCGTGCGGCTATGACCCACTGCCCACACGTACACTCACTGCCCTAGACTGACATCATCGCCGTACAACGTGTATACTATAATCAAATTTACAGTTTCACCTGTCGGATCCCCTTCTCCTTCGTATCGTACTCTTTCGCTGATTAGGATTTCTCCGTCCGTGCAGATCAATGGTTTCTAGTCGTATCCACGCAGCTGATAGGGTTCTCTGCTGGCGGAATCGCTCGTCGATTCCTCGTGTCCCCACCCAGCATGATATGGCCGTCCTCCCTCGTCACATGCGCACTATTCAACACGCTGCATTCACAACAGTACGCCGGTGCGGGTCAACTGGGCGGATTAAGCCGGGAACGTTTCTTCCTGTATGCATTTCTAAGCGCGTTCGTGTGGTGTGAGTCTCCGGGGAATCGTCGGGTATGTCCATCTTAAAATCCCGCTCTAGATTTCTTCCCGGGATATATTTGTGAGGCGAGCTGCGTCAGACCTTGGTGTCGAGTCTGACGTCGGTCGAACTAGTTCAAGCGCTGTCATATTTCTCTTGGGTGACTTGGATATGGCCAGATAATGCAGGTATGCAACAGTTATCTGTTCATGTCTAATTGTAATACGATGTATCTCCATAGCGATCGCTCAGCTCTTCGGGTGAGTCTCTCGATGTTTCCGATTTCTTCTCTGATGTCACCCGTGATAAGGTACGTACATGGAATGGTACGTAGCACTTTCTACTCAAGCCACACACTTCCGCCCGCTGACGCCAGAATAAGGGAATGTCTATCATCACCTTCGACTGGGCTCAGATTGCGTGCGTGTTTATTCCGGTTGCTCCGCCACATGTACCCATCAGAATGTGACAGGTACATTGGATCACCTTTGGCCACACCATGTATGCTCTCCGCGTGCAAGTGTTTACTATTTGGAGAACTCATCTAATTTGGACAGGGTGGGCAGCTGCGAACGTTCTGATGGGTTTCGTTATCTTCTACTGTGCGTAAGGCACTCGCTTTCCTGACTATCTTACCCACGCTATAGTAGGGATCATGACTCCCATACTATATGTTCGTGCTTATCCACCATAGTCGAATGGGGCAATCGAGCTCACACTGTCCACTAACAGTTCACGAACGCGTGGGATTCACTTTACATGCCGTGAGTACGAAAGTGTCCTGCTATCGCGTGTTCTGCTGAGTAGGTTGGTAGAATACAGTCACGACAGGTATACGATAACATGGCACAGCAGTATAATGTTACCCGGGTATTAACAGGCAACGTCGTTTTCGATGAGGAGGCTTACGACGCATATAGCCCGCTCTTCATGTCGTACGTTCTTATATATCTTTTCCTTAAATGCTCTTCGTTGCTGAAACGATTGAAGGACCTGTTTTGCCGTGTCCTATGGGTAAGTCCAAGTTGCATGAAGTGATGGAATACTAATCGCCCATCAGTCTATCATTCGCAACGATCACGGGCATGTCTCGAAACCCTCCTTGGAATGCTGACATTGACTTTGTATAATTAGCAACCTTGACCCACACGTTCTTGTATTTTCGGAAGCAGATCATGATGCAGGCTCGGAGGTCGCTGGGCGAACAGCCCGATATCCATGCTCGTCTCATGAGTCTGTACCCACAAGGTAAAGAAATGTCGTCGACGCTGTAGTCCCTATTTGAAACTAATTGCCGGCTTATTTCACTCCTGCAAGTTCCGGACTGGTGGTACCTTGTCTTGTTTGCGGCAATGTTTGCCTTGGGAGTTGTCAGCTTCGAAGTGTGGCCGACGCATCTTCCGGTGTGGGCGTTCGTGGTAGCGCTGCTTATCGGTATGTTGGGATATTTCGCATTCGTCCGTGTGTCATACTTATTCCTGTTGCAGCATTCACCTATGTCATACCTTGCGGAATGATACAAGCGATAACGAATCAGCAAGTCGGCCTTAAGTAGGTGTTTCGTTCGGGTTCTCTGCCGGAGCACTCATCACCCCTTAGTGTTATCACGGAGCTAATCGTAGGGTAAAGGACTGGATCTATTCTGCTAATAAGGCACAGAACTCATTCGCGATTTCAGATACGCACTACCAGGGCGGCCGATAGCTATGATGATGTTCAAGACGTGGGGATATATCGTATGCAGGTTTTCGAAGTGATCGTGTGTCCCTGCTGAGACGCGTTTGCACACAGACGATGACGCAAGCGCTGACTTTTGCAGCCGACTTCAAGCTCGGCCACTATATGAAGATCCCTCCGCGTAAGATGTTCTGGTGTCAGGTGGGGTCATCCTCCTCTCGATCGTACTCTTGGTTTGTTTATGTTAGGCAGATAGTTGCCGCTATGGTCGCCGCAACCACACAGTTAGGTGTTCAATCCTGGATGTTTAGCAACATACCGTACGTATCCCACTAGATACGCATGTATGTGCTGATGCTGATTCATACCTCATAAAGCGATATGTGTTCGCAAGATCAAAAGGACGGGTAAGGGGAAGAGTCGCTACGTTGAATCCGTCCGCTCAGCTGCACTCTAGGTTCACGTGTCCTTACACTGAAGTATTCGGAACGGCTTCTATCATATGGGGTTCGTCCTACACACGTCATACTGTATACCTAACCACTTGGTTCCAGGTGTCGTGGGTCCTGCACTTCAGTTTTCCAGCGGACAGCGTTACCAGTGCGTAACATAAGCCGACCTTCTGGTAGTAGTATACTGAGCTTGTCTTCCAGTTGTAATTCGTTTCTCCCATACAACACGATGGGAAGTAAAAGTCTGATCGTTCTCTAGCCCTGCTCTACTTCTTTATCGTTGGTGCAATTGCACCCGCTATACCTTGGCTATTGATGAAACGGTGGCCGCACAGTTTTTTACGATACGTCAAGTACGTGTTGCACCCTTCACCGTTGACGAAAGCGGACTGACAACATACAGTTTGTAAGAATTCGCGCAATGATTCCGGTAGATAGAACACCAACTGACGATCAATAGCCCAGTATTTTTCAATGGAACGTACCTTATACCTCCAGCGACGGCGCTCAATTTCGTACCTTGGGCGTGAGTGTTCAGTCGTTCCTTGATGGTCATGCTCGTCAACCTCCGAATTCAGGTTGGTCAGCTACATATTCCAAAATATCATTCGAAGGTGGGCGTTACAGCGACCTTTAGTGTCACGCAGCTTACAGTGTGTAAGACATAATTTTCCCTGGTGGGCCAAGTACAATTGTGAGCTTTTCCCTCCATTTTCATGTGTGTTGCACCTATCGATGCACCTCAGACGTATTATCGGCCGCCCTCGACTCCGGTCTAGCCGTGTCCGTATTAGTGATATTTTTCACGTACGTGGTTTCATCTCCCCTCATCTGCCTTGCTGCACGTTTTTTATAGACTACAATACCCCATGAACGGGACGGTGAGTCTCCGTCTGGCCGCAGGTTGAACTTGAAGTACTAATCTCTCGATACACGTATTCACAGATCGGAATAGGTCTGCAACAGTGGTGGGGGAACACGGTAAGTTTGCGCTTCTCCATCCTCCCCTTGGTTGAGTGCTGAGATAGAATTGTATTTATACAGGTGTTCAAGAACAACGACGACGGTCAAGGAGTACCCGTTCGACAGCTCGCTACTGGACAGACATTTGGCTGATTTGCTTTCCTTTTTCCTTTGGCTTTCGGGAGTATTAGACTTTTAGTGTGATTTATCGGGATGTGCGACATGTACACTATTTCAACATGCATATATTATAGTAGACTCTTTCATTACCTTCTTGTTGAAGTCCTGCTGTGTTCGACGCAGAACATGCGATCCTAGCTGCGGTACACCACAGTTAGCCGTATTTTTCTCCGTGTAATAGTCAGTGCATCTGACCTATGTACCCCAACTCTATCTAGCCCATGATACGATCCAGTCAGTGTACAGTTAACTGTCTGTGTCTGCGCTCGACTCAAGCATGAGGGTAACGGAAAACATCGCTCACCAGTAAATGGCTATGATAGCCTTTAATGACCCGAACCAAACATTTATTCTGCTCGCATAGCAACTCACACTCACGGACAACCCGTAGTAACGCGAGCGTCAATGGTACGCACTCAGTGTTTGAGGTACGGTTTTGCTGGCTAGCTGGCCTGGTTGGTCGTGTTGGCCACTTGGAGGATAAACCTAAGATGGCCGTAAGTCGACTGTCACTGATGGTGACAGTGCCGGGTGATTGGGCAGTACGTCACGTTAATCCCGAAGCTGTGTTCTCAAAAGAGGTTGCAGAGCTTTGCATTGATTCCGGTGTCACCAACCCGGACGGTGCGTCAGTGATATGTAACTTCCCCGCGGAACAAGGACTCAGGGGATCTTACTAGTGGTCGGAGAAAAAAGACACAGCCCATAGCCCGGGTACTCACCTCGAATCTTTGCTATACAACTTCGATGTACCATTGTCTGAGCTCGCGGGAATCGGTCTGAAGTCCTAGAAAATGGATATTTGAGATTGCAGTTATTCGAGAGAATGAGTCCATATGTATCAAGCCCATCCTTCCTATTAGCACCGTGACCGTCGTTGATGAGGTCAGGAACATGCCCATGCGTATTACACCACTGATACGGAGGGTGCCTGGGTACTTGTACTTGGAGCCGTACCTTGGTTGCCTATAGCGAGGGTGCTCTCATTCGCACCCGACCACTTCGCTTGCTCTGCTGCCCGAGCATCGAATAACAGCTGATGTTTCGATGTATGTGCTCCTGCATCAAGCATGATCCTGGGCAGTATATAATCAGAGATTCATAACGACATGATGTGCCAATGATGTTACCTACCGCCGCAAGTGGGTTTGATCATCACCTGGTTCCATTGAGGACTCACAAGCATATATTATAAAGAACGTAGTCCAGTACACCCCCCCGAAACCCTGCCGGTGGAGATTATGGCAACTCTGAGGCATGTGATGTCACTTACCTCCATATTTCCTTCTCTCCGAAGGGAGTCCACAACCTGAAACACGTCACATGACCTCTGTGGAGACGAAAGAGTTGGCCTACCTTTGGTAACAACTCGTCGGCTTCTGCACAGATCCCACACCAACAAAGCCACAGGATCTATGGACGAATGAACCACCCTAAGCACCGAAAAGTAAAAACTTGAAGCTATCCTTGCCTTTCCCGTGATGTCCTCCTCCAACGCTCGCTGATCATCCTCATCCTCTACCGCATCGAGTTTCACTTGGAGTGCCTGTATCTCTTGAACCACGGACAGAGTGTTGAGTTGCCTACATACGACGTTCAAGATGTGGACTACTGAATATTAGCAAACGTAGTGCTGACCTATCGTAATCGATGTTCGCTCGAACTACAGCCCCACCACTACGATATAACGAAACATAAACAGGGAAATGATTTGACATGAAAAAGTACTCACGAATATTCATGGCATAGATTGCAGAAGGTAGCTATTATGTATTTGAGGAGCTATTGGTTATTAGGGTTAGTCCCATGCTCATTTATGTTGATAACAACACTTACACGAGCACCCTGAGTTTGCGTAATGGACTTCAACTCGCACTCCAATTTTTGTCTTTCAGCAGCATACCGATGTGGAGTGTCAGACCATGCACGAAGAATCTCGCACCGCCTGTACAATAGGGGTAACGCAACTTTGTGGCGTGCGTCCGACTGTACAACATGGAATTGTTGGCTGCCCCGAAGTAGGCTATATCTCGTTGCCCGGTTAGCATGTGACAATGTTGGTGAGTGTGATAGTAAACCATCCTCTAAAGTAGTAATATAATATAAGTTTGTGGACGAACATGGTGTGACTGGCCAACCTTCTGTAGCACAAACGGATGATATGTCACTGGGTGGATCGGCGTTCATCACGCAGGGCAGCCTTGCGAGGAAAGTTATCTCGCCAATCTACATTCAATGGAAGGATTGAGTAGGACGGGGCATCACAAGGATGAATACGCACATAATTCCTAAGATACTTGAGGCCGAACATGTCTGAAAAGAATTTGGTTGCTCTATCCTTCTTCCGTCTAGTCTGTACCACTGTAAGAGAATGTTTGTGGTCACCACATAGTCCGACGCACTGCAAGCTTCCGACATAGTCCATGTCCTGTAAGTTGATGCTGCGGGTACCGGATCAGTACTGTAGACAGGTGGAAACCCCAACAACATACGATATCCACAAGTGCATAGAAGTGCTTTCTACACATCCAAATGCACCATCAGTAACATCATACCATGCAAAAGTGATCCTATGGGCATACCGAATATTTCTGAATTGTGCTCTTCTCTGTACACAAGGCGGTTCTCTCCTCCAAACTTGTGGGCTTGCGATGACACAAAATGGAGTGAGAATTCCAGGTTCTGCGCCATGCATACCACTGTCCGGCAATACATCTAATAGGTCAAAAAGGTGAGCAGCACACGACCGTTTTCAGAAAGCCCACCATCCCCTGAACCAATTCGGTTGCCATCCCGATCAACACTATAGATGTCTGAGCATTGTATGAGGGTTGTCACTAAATGTTTTCCGGAAAGGCGGGTAGAAAAGGCTTTCAGCAGCAGTGCAATATGCTTATTGGTAGGAAGAGAGATGCCCTTTGCTCGATGCAGGACCAAGGTCGTACGGCTAGTACTGTGATATGCTGTAGCAATGTCAGCCTGATTCGTCATGCGAGACTTCACCCATCTATCCCCAGATACACGGGAGACCACAGGTTGATAAGCAGAATCCTCGGGATCAATGCCAATAATCGGCATATCCCGAAAAATATTGCCAGTGCATGTAAGAGTGCCATCGACACAGTCACCGTAGTCGCCCAGCTATTTATATGAGGAACAAGACAAACGTGATGATACATTACAACTCACTGAAAGCCGTTGACCAGACTTGTCAACCTGAGCTTGCCACCGGTCCAGCTCCAGTGAGTATGGTTGACGAACCGTGTTCATGAGCCCCGGCATAGCAAGGCCACCCCAATCATTCTGTGTTATACACGAACGGTGAGCCTTCATGCACAAGGGAAAGAAAAATACCAACAAATGTAGTCGTCATTCCGCATGGCCCATCACAGCAACCAGGACATTGCTCGACGTCAACCATAACTCTGAGATTGTCCAACTCCCACCTACCCCAGACTACCTTCGCTGCCCAGATGGATCGAGGAAGGTGGGCATGCTTAACAAAGTGGGCATTGCGAGTCAAATATGGGGCACGTTCTTGTTTGGACATGTCCTGAGCATGTTTTGCACGCGCATGCCACATCCGATTGTATGCACTCTCGCCAAACTCCGCCCAGTCCGCGTCTTGAGCCGGAAGGTCTTCGTCACAGATAGCGTGTACCCAGCCTTGGCCAAGGTAGTATCCAAGACCAACTGCAAAGTAAAATCCAGCATCTTTGTTGGCGTAGACCACGACAACAAGGTCATTCACGACGGACGAGATTGTAACAGTGTTTCCTGTGAATTCGTGTGGGTAGGCGCCACAGCGGGTGAATCCATGGTACGAGGCATGCATGTCGTCAAGCGTGAATTTGCGGCGCTTCTCGTTGATGTCTTGGTTATGGGCAAGATGGAGGGTCTTGAACTTTGGACATGCCTTGAGGCTTAATGTGGGATGGAAACTGCTCGGTATCCTGTAAATGCTGGATCCAGAGTGTAGTATCTCGATGGTGACCAGATCGCCCCAACCATAGGTACAAGCCAATATAGCGCTGAAATGCGATGGCGAGTCGGGAAGGGGAATGACGGGCAAGCACACTTGGATGCCGGCATTGCTGACAGTGAATGTGCGAAGTTGCTGGGTCAGTGCACGCGCACGCCACTTCAGCCACCCAAGTCTACATTGGTGTATGGGATTTGTTGAGGTCTTCCAGGAGCCAAGCTGGATGTACCAAGGGTTGCCGAGGTCGTTCAGTTCTATCTGCTTCACTAGTTTGTTGCCAAATTCATTGGGTTCCACCTTTTCGATGTGACCGCAGTACCGAAAGGCACTCGGGTCGTCCGCTAGCCGACACTGCCTGTCTGCACCTTCCGTGCAGTCCATGCGAATATGCTATGATCGCTAGATCTGCGGGTGATTTTCAGCTGAAGCCTCTGAAATGCCCTCTTCCCTTCTCCGTACACCATCGGCATGTTGACTTCGAACAACCCCATCAGCGAATATGCCCGATCTTCCACGCGTGTGGTCTTCCGGCCGGCTGCCCACGACATAATTTGTGCGACACTGAGTCGCTTCCCTGCCAGGCCATCTCTCAAAACACCGCATGGAATCGTCGTGATGTCCTTCAACACGGGTGCGAGGTGTTGTTTGTTGCCAATGGGTGCCCAATTTCTGTTGAAAAATTCAATTTGGTTTGGTGCGATGAGTTCCTGCAGCGTCCAACCCCGCATGAACCACTCCGGCCAACCATTGGACTTGTTGTACGTTTCATTATTTCGTTCAGTGGGGAAGGTCGACTCCTTCACGTCGTTGAGGTATGCATAGCACACCTGTGCATCCTGGTACCACCGATACATCGAGTTGATGGCCTCCGACAATTCCGCACTGCTCCGCTTGTATATGCAACAGGTATCGATCCACACCCAGTCATAGTCATCCTTCATGGCCTGCTCACAGGTCTTGACGATCTTTTTATAGCTAAAGCGGTTCCTGACCTCGTCCCTCTTCGGCTCCTCCATTTTCATGAGCCCGATAATCTCTTCGTAAGTGACTTCTGAATTGTCTTCCCAGCGATGCGATAATATGGCATATTTCGTAGTCTCGTCACCGCGCTCCTTTATGACATCATATTCAACTTCAGCGTGTTGAATATCCTCTTCGCGTTTAAGCACAAGTTCTACGTTCAACAGCTTCATCTTTTCGACAAGTCAACAGCGTCATCAAACAGTCGCAAGTCATTGCACATACCCTCAAGGTGCGAGAGCCTGCAAAGCAACCGACCAGCTGGCGGGCTTTAACTGCACGACGAAAGGAAAAGCAAAGACTGATTGTCACAAGTCTCGAGGGAGGGACACAGTCGTATTCTAAGCTCGGTAGGCGCTCGACGTGGACATATTATAGCCCAGCTCGTCGAGAAGACAAGGCGATACGTAAGACACAGGATCTCCTTCTCATGATCACTCATTTCCTGCACAATCACAGTTGCGGTGGCATGTCTTCTGGCCCAATTACGTACCAGTAGCATTGACATGGCCGGAGGAATGATGGCCGGCCAGACCCTGAATATCACAGGTGGTCCAGTCACTTCTACCGGCATAGAATGGACGTGCGTCGTATCATGCCTTGCATTCTTGAATGCAGTCGGTCCTCTTTCTGGTGGGGCGGTTTTAATGAACTCCATATTCAGCGCCAAGACGGTGCGCGCGGGGTTGACTTCCGATGTCACGCCGATCCAGCACAATGGACAGAGCAGAATCGATTAGGTGGCAGCAATGGTGGGTGTTGTGACGACGACTCCTTTTGAGATGAATTGCGCCTTGATGAGTGGAGCAGTCTCCCGAATTCTATTGATACGGGTGGGATCAAATCTGGACTCGGCGATGTTTGAGGTCCGAGAGATTTGATGTCGCAGCTAACCATTTATAAGGGTGATTTCACAGGGACTACAGCCGTGCGCTTTCACTACATCCTCGCATACACCTGCAGTTTAGCACCGAGTACATTTCAATGTTACCGCAACGGAAATACGACAGACCAAGGAGTGGCATTGGGCGGATATGGTGGTAACGCCACGTTGGTTGATAAACCGTTCTGTGACAGTGCAAGGGGGCCGAGAACCCTCAACTTCGTCCCCCTGCACCCTGGGGGAGCAACACGACAACACTATGGAGACGCCATATCCGGCGAAGTGCCTCACAGCTGTGCGGTTGTCGGAATGCGCCCAGAGGTCCTACAGGTGTTAATTGTTTGGGATGGGGAAAGCTTCATCAAGAGAAACCGACTCACCCCAACAGAATACTGCATGGCCGCTCGAATCCACGGTACTCGGTCAGATTGAAAAACATGGTCGCTCGCTCGTCCAACGTGTTGATCTGGCCAGTTACCATCATGACAGAGATTATCTCGTAGAGAATATGGAGATACTTGCCAGCGTAAACACCGTCCCATTCTGACTCTCTCCTTGCCCTAATACTGCGCGGGATGCGTGTCGTTACTAACGTAGTCCGGCTAGAAGACCTCTACAATGAGTGACTTCGTAGACGGAAACGCTATACTCACGTTGATGCCCCATCTAAGAGGACTAACACTGGTGCCGATGACTGGATCCTAAGTGATGGAAATGATTTCGCGGTTCGTGAGAATCTCTGTCGTTCGACCGCCAGCTACATATAAGTGTTCTCGCCGAGATCAGTGGAAACGAAACATGCACTCCCGAGAGACTTAATTCGTACATCGGTGCCAATCAGCAGTGGAGATTTCATGAGGGCCCAGATAGTGAAGTGATATTGGATTCCTCGCACGTCGAATTCCCATTTCCACTGACGGACAGTTTAGTTGACATGCGATTGATTCGAGGCCCTTCACTTACAATTCAAACTGCAGGAACACCAGTTTGCGCATTCCGTCGAACGCACACAGGCATGCTGCTGCTCACCATATTTATGTCGTTACGTCCATAGAAATCGCGGCCCCAACAATGAATAGTTTCTGATAATTCTGTTGGTGAACCCGAAACGTTACACCGCATGATCCCTGACTCGTTAACGATGGTGACGGAGACCAACGTAGGTGCTGCAAACATTCAATACATTTGTACATGGGCGGGCCCGGATGTACATTGGATGCACGGATATCGTCGGTAGTTTGGGCATTCCGTCGTCAGGGCCAGTCCCACCCCCAGTATACGAAAACCTACACGACCACACTTCCTCCTATGCCCGAATGCATGAAGGTTGGTTTTCAACGCGAAAATGGGTTACTCATACCCTTAAAAATTGCACAGGGACAAAGTGAGAGGCGGCTTCCTCATAGACCGGAATAGGTCAGATATTGGCATTTGCCATGCGCGCGTAGCCTGATGTGGGTTGAGACTTCGAGAAACGATAATATTGGCATACACTCACGACCTGCGATGTTCTGTCTCGAGTTGTGGTCGAATGGAGCAGCACAATTATCGAACCTGAATAGTGCAAGTAGCATACCTGAGGGAAATCGGGTATCGTACTTGAGGTAGTCGAACCCTCAATTGTCCCGAAACAATTTCGCATCTCTCAGCATGGTTCAGCAGAGACGATTTTTGGGGTGCGATTAACCATACCTTCCGTTCCTGTACGAATCAGGATAGAGTTGACGAGTAAGCCAACTAGTATCACCGTACTTCATAGGGGATAACGACACTAATACCTGCGCGCTACGCGGTCGTGCAACCTACGACTCGAGCATTCCCATTAAACGGATCGGGTCTCGGTACGGGGCATTGACAGGGATCATATGGAAATTCACAACGAATGTTGTCTGTCAGTGCCTTTTCAGTTTGATCCGAAGCAGCGAGCCTCCCTTGATATGTCCAAGTCCACAATACGGAGATATCCGTTCTTACTTGTGACATTATAGCCTGCGGAGTGACGTGTCGTGGCGTAGCAGTCGTCACTGTAGTTGTTTCCTGCATCCTAGGGACACGAGATGTTTGGATCCATGTGCCCTAGAGTACGTTGCAACATGTAGATTATGCGCATCTCTGACCCAAGGGATACTATAAGATCAGCATTCTTGGTAGCAAATGTCCTTGCTAATGTTGCATTAATACGGGGGCGGTTATCAGCCAGTGCGGCAAAACACTTGGCATACAGATGACCCGCCTAGTATGCATTCTAGGCTTCTTCATCAGAGGTGAGTTCGCATCACTTCGATATCGTCTGCGCAGAAATGGGCCTACGGAATCTTAAAGCCCATCGCCGACACCTCAGACGCGAATAGCATAACTCCTAACACTAGGCGCTCACCAGGTAGCTTCGCAACTCCCTCGCTCGCGTGGACCTCGTTTATAGAAGAGCGAAAAGTTAGAGTTGTGCCCGCATTCAGTCGTCAGTCTCTTACGCCGCGTAGTCTGAAAATCTGACTTACGAGCTCTGCAAGCAATGTACACCCAACGAAGAGAGCAGGGAATTGCAACGTCGGACGGCGCGCCATGTTCATAATACTCTGCTGTCTCGATAATAGTGGGATGAATAGAGATTCCTCTATCGCATAACGACTAGGTTTACAACTTGTGGAGGACCTACCGGGGAAAATCAGCTAGGGGTAAGTAGTGCCTGCTTCTTGTGCGTACAAGTGATAACTTTTCACGTGGCAGAAGACCCATGATTCAGTGAATACCCCTGCCCCATCATCTTCTGAGCCGTGGTTCAGTTGGGTGGACCCGGAGTCGATACATTCACTAACCGGGTATGGGCTTCCAGGGCTATCGAGTCTTACTAACTCCCCAAGTATGGGGACTTGGGATTTCAGGACGGATGAGCATACCCGCAGAATACAACGACACAGCAAGCCAAAAGTTACAGCCAAAACGTTCGCAGACCTCATCGCATGCAAAAATGCCAGATCAGCTGACTCGACGCGTCTCTATATGCTCACGTGACTGAAGTTAGAACCCTGAGTCGCTGTGCCAATCTCACTACCACAATGAAGATACATTGTCAGCGGCATGTGCGAAGAACTTACGGAGTCGTGGTCGACGTGGTCAGCAGATCTGAATCCTAGCGCTGCGCCACCTTGCGTTGTTCACGACAGTGTTTTCCATGGGAGTGGTCAGCTTCGAAGCGCGGCCGACCTAGGGACATAAGTGTAGATCATACCGTACGCCTAACCACTTGTTCGCAGGCGTCGTGGCTCCTGCACTTCAGTTTTCCAGCGGACAGCGTTATCAGTGCGTAACATAAGTCGACCTTCTGGTAGTAGTACATATACTGAACTTGTCTGCCCAGCTGTAATTCGTTTCTCCCATACAACACGACGGGAAATGAAAATCCGATCGCTCTTTAGCCCTACTCCACTTCTTTATCGTTGGCGCAATTGCACCCGCTATACCTTGGCTATTGATGAAAAGGTGACCACGCAGCTTTTTACGATACGTCAAGTATGTGTTGCATCCTTCATGTCAGCAAAAGGGGACTGACAACGTGCAGTTCGTAAGATTTTGCGCGGTGAGTCCTGCAGATAGAACACCAACTGACGACCAATAGCCCGTGTTTTTCAATGGAACATACCTTATACCTCCAGCGACGGCGCTCAATTTCGTACCCCGGGCATGAGTGTTCAGCCGTTCCTTGATAGTCATGCACGTCAACCGCCGAATTCAGGTTGGTCAGCTGCGTATTCCAAAATATCATTCAAAGGTGGGCGTTACAGCGACCTTCGGTGCCACGCGGCTTACAGTGTGCTAGACTTAATTTCCCCCGGTGGGCCAAGTACAACTGAGCTTCCCTCCATTTTCGTGTTTGGTACACCCATCGATGCATCTCAGATGTATTATCGGCCGCTCTCGATTCCGGTCTGGCCGTGTCGGTATTAGCGATATTTTTCACGTACATGATTTCATCCCCCTTCACCTACCTTGCTGCACTTTTTTATAGGCTACAGTACCCCACGAACGGGACAGTGAGTCTCTTTCTGGTAACATGCTGAACTTGAAGCACTAATCTCTCGATACATCTATTCACAGATCGGAATGGGTCTGCAACAGTGGCGGGGAAACACGGTAAGTTCGCGCTTCTCCATCCTTCCCTCGGTTGAGTGCTGAAATAGAACTGCATTCTACAGGTGTTCAAGAACAACAACGATGGTCAAGGAGTACCCGTTCGACAGCTCGCTACCGGACAGACATTTGGTTGATTCGATTCGATTCGATTCTTTTGGCTTTCGGGAGCATTGGACTTTTAGCGTGATTTATCGGGATGTGCGGCATGTACGCTATTTCAGCATGCGTATGTTATAGTAGACTCTCTTTCATTGTCTTTTTGCGGAAGACCTGCCGTGTTCGAGGCATACATGCGATCCTAGCTGCGGTACACCATTAGTAGCAGTATTTTTCTTCCTGTCAAAGTCAGTGCATCTGACCTATGCATCCCCACTCTATCTAGCTTGTCATATGAATGATATGATCCAGTATAAAACTGTCCGTGTCTACATTCGAAGCATGATGTACGGAAACCATCGCTCACCAGTAAAGGGTTACGGCAGCCTTTCATAACTCGAACTGGTAAACATGGATTCTGCTTGCATACCGCTCACACTCACGGACAACCCGTAGTGACGCGACTGTCAATGATACGCACTCAGTGCCTGAGGTGTGGTTTTGCTGTCTAGCTGGTCTAGTTGTCATGTTGGCCACTTGAAGGATAAACTGACTCAAGGTGAACGTAAGTCGACTGTTGCTGATAATGACAGTGCCAGGTGATTGGGCAGCAGGTTAATCTTGAAGTTTTGTTCTCAAAAGAAGCCGTAAAGAGCTTTTGGTGTCACCAACCCGGACGGTGCGTCGGTGTTAACTTCCCCGCAGAACAGGGATCCAGGGGATCTTACTAGTGGTCGGAGAAAAAGACACAACGCATAACCCGAGTCCTCACCGCGATTCTTTGCTATACGACTTCGATATACCATTGTCTGAAGTCGCGGGAATCGGCCTGAAGTCTTAGAAAATGGACACTTGAGATTGCTAGTTATTCGAGAGAATGAGTCCAAATGTATCAAGCGTATCCTTCCTATTAACACCATGACCGCCGTTGACGACGTCAGGATCATTCCCATGCATGCTACACCACTGATACAGAGGGTGCCAGGGTACTTGTACTTGGCGTGGTACCCTGGTTGTCTATAGCGAGGGTGCCCTCATTCGCACCCGACCACTTCGCTTGCTCTGCTGCCCGAGCGGCAAGTAACAAGTTATGTTTCGATGTGGGTGCTCCTGCATCAAACATGATCCTAGCGCAGTATATATTGAGAGATTCATAACGATATGATGTGCCAATGATGTTACCCACCGCCGCAAATGGGTTTGATCATCACCCGGTTCCATCGAGGACCCACAAGTCTGTATTCGAGACAATATATTCCAGTACATCTCCCGGAGACCCTGCCGACGGGGTTTATGGTAACACTGAGGCATGCGATGTCGCTCACCTGCACATTTCCTTCTCTCCGAAGGTAATCCACAACCTGAATCATGTCACATGAGCTCTGTGGAGACGAAAGAGTTGGCCTACCTTTGGTAACAATTCGTCGGCTTCTGCGCAGATCCCACACCAACAGAGCCACAGGATCTATGAACGAATGAACCACACTAAGCATCAAAACGTAATGACTTGATGCTATTCTTGCCTTTCCTGCGATGTCCTCCTCCAGCGCTCGCTGTTCATCCTCGTCCTCTAATGCATCGAGTTTCGCTTGGAGTGCTTCGATCTCTTGAACCACGGAAGGAGTGTCGAGTTGCCTACATATGATTTTCAAGATGTGGACTGCTGATTATTAGCAAACATAGTGCTGACTTATCATAATCAATGTTCTCTGGAACAGCGGTTGCACTACTAGTGTACAATGTACCATCAAACAGGGAAAGGATTTGACATGAAAAAGTACTCACCCCTGAAGTTCATAGGATAGACTGTGGAAGGTAGCTACTATGTATTTGCGGAACTAGCGGTGATTTGGGTTAGTCCCATCCCCATGGATGTTGATAACAACACTTACGCCGGCACCAAGAGTTTGCATGATGGACTTCCACTCGCACTCCACTTTTTGTCTTTCAGCATCACGCCGATGTGGAGCGTCATACTGTATACGAAGACACCGCCCGTGCAATTGAGGTAACACAACTTTGTGGCGTGCGTCCAGCTGTACAGCATTGGGTTGCTGGGTACCCTGAAGTAGGTTATATCTCATTGTCCAGTTAGCACGTGAAAATGTTGGTGAATGTGGTAGTAAACCATCCTCTAAGTAGTAATATAATCTAAGTTTGTGGACGAACATGGTGTGACTGGCCAACCTTCTGTAGCCCAAACGGATGATATGTCACTGGGTGGATCGGCGTTCATCATGCAGGGCAGCCTTGCGAGGAAAGTTATCTCGCCAATCTACATTCAATGGAAGGATTGAGTAGGACGAGGCATCACAAGGATGAATACACACAAAATTCCTCAGATACTTGAGGCCGAACATGTCTGAAAAGAATTTGGTTGCTCTATCCTTCTTCCGTCTAGTCTGTACCACTGTAAGAGAATGTTTGCGGTCACCACATAGTCCGACGCACTGCAAGCTTCCGACATAGTCCATGTCCTGTAAGTTGATGCTGCGGGTACCGGATCAGTACTGTAGACAGGTGGAAGCCCCAACAACATACGATATCCACAAGTGCATAGAAGTGCTTTCTGCACATCCAAATGCACCATCAGTAACATCATACCATGCGAAAGTGATCCTATGGGCATACCGAATATTTCTGAATTGTGCTCTTCTCTGTACACAAGGCGGTTCTCTCCTCCAAACTTGTGGGCTTGCGATGGCACAAAATGGAGTGAGAATTCCAGGTTCTGCGGCATGCATACCACTGTCCGGCAATACATCTAATAGGTCAAAAAGGTGAGCAGCACACGACCGTTTTCAGAAAGCCCACCATCCCCTGAATCAATTCGGTTGCCATCCCGATCAACACTATAGATGTCTGAGCATTGTATGAGGGTTGTCACTAAATGTTTTCCGGAAAGGCGGGTAGAAAAGGCTTTCAGCAGCAATGCAATATGCTTATTGGTAGGAAGCGAGATGCCCCTTGCTCGATGCAGGACCAAGGTCGTACGGCTAGTACTGTGATACGCCGTAGCAATGTCACTCTGATTCGTCATGCGAAACTTCACCCATCTATCGCCAGATAGACAGGAGACCACAGGTTGATAGGCAGAATCCTCGGGATCAATGCCAATAATCCGCATATCCCGAAAAATATTGCCAGTGCATGTAAGAGTGCCATCGACACAGTCACCATAGTCACCCAGCTGTCTACATGAGGCACGAGACAAACGTGATGATACATTACGACTCACTGAAAGCCGTTGACCAGAACACTTGTCAACCTGAGTTTGCCACCCATCCAGCTCCAGTGAGTATGGGTGACGAACCGTGTTCATGAGCCCCGGCATAGCAAGGCCACCCCAATCACTCTATGTTAACAGGAAGGTTGAGCCTTAATGCACAAGGGAAAGAAAAATGCCAACAAATGTAGTCGTCATTCCACATGGCCCATCACAGCAACCGAGACATTGCTCGACGTCAACCATAACTCTGAGATTGTCCAACTCCCACCTACCCCAGACTACCCTCGCCGCCAAGATAGATCGGGGAAGGTGGGCATGCTTAACGAAGTGGGTACTCCGAGTCAAATGGGCACGTTCTTGTTTGGACATGTTCTGAGCATGTTTTGCACGCGCACGCCACATTCGACCATATGCCCTCTTGCCAAACTCTGCCCAGTCCACGTCTTGAGTGGGAAGGTCTTCGTCACAGACAATGTGTACCCAGCCTTGGCCAAGGTGGTATCCAAGACCAACTGCGAAGTAAGATCTAGTGTTTTCGTTGGCATAGACCACGATAACGAGATCATCGACAAGGAAGGAGAGTGCAACAGTATCTTCTGTGAATTCATGCGGGTAGGTGCCACAGCGCGTGAATTCATGGTACGAAGCATGCTGATCGTCAAGCGTGAACTTGCGGTGCTTCTCATTGATGTCTTGGTTATGGGCGAGATGGAGTGTCCTGAATTTTGGATATGCCTTGCGCCCGGAAACGGAGTGGCCTGGCATGCTGTAGATGCCGGATCCGGAGTATACTATATCGATAGTGACCAATTGCCCCCAACTAGTACAAGCCAATATAGCCCTGAAATGAGACGGAGAGTCGGGAAGGGGAATGACGGGCAAGCACACTTGGATGCCGGCATTGCTGACCATGAATGTGCGAAGTTGCTGGGTCAGTGCGTGCGCACGCCACTTCAGCCATGCAAGTCTGCAGTGATGTATTGGATTGGTCGAGATCTTCCTGGAGTTGAGCTGGATGTACCAGGGATTGCCAATGCGATGCGGTTCCATGTACTTCACTAGTTCGTCACCAAATTCGTCAGGTTCCACCTTTTCTGCGTCACCACAGCGCGAAAAGTCGCTCGGATCCTCTGCCAGAAAACTGCCTGCCCTTCGTGTCCATGGTTCCCACGCGAATATGCTGTGATCATCGAATTCCCGAATGATTTCCAGCTGCAGACGGCGAAACGCTTTCTTCCCTTCTCCGTACAACATCGGCATGTTCACTCCAAACAAACCCATCAGCGAATACGCCCGATCTTCCACACGCGTCGTCTTCCGGAGAGCAGCCCATGACATGATTTGTGCAACACTGAGACGCTTCCCGACTAGGCCATCCCTCAATACGTCGCGCGGAATGCTTGTGATGTTCTTCAATACGGATGCGAGGTGTTGTTTGTTGCCAATGGGTGCCCAATTTCTGTTGAAAAATACAATTTGGTTCGGTGCGATGAGTTCCTGCAGTGTCCAACCCCGCATGAACCACTGTGGCCAGCCCCTGGACTTGTCGTATGTTTCAACGTTTTGTTCAGTGGGGAAGGTCGACTCCTCCACGTCATTGAGGTACGCATAGCACACCTGTGCATCCTGGTACCACCGATACATCGAGTTGATGGCCTCTGATAATTCAGCACTGCTCCGCTTGTCGATGCAACAGGTATCGATCCAAAGCCACTCGTAATCATCCTTCCTGGCCTGCTCGCAAGTCTTGATGATCTTTTGATAGCCAGAGCGGTTCCCGACCTCGACCCTCTTCTGCCTCTCCATTTTCATGAGCCCAATCATCTCTTCGTAAGTGACTTCTGAATCATCTTCCCAGCGATGTGATAATATGGCATATCTCGTAGTCTCGTCACCGCGCTCCTTTATGACATCATATTCAACTTCGGCGTGTTGAATATCCTCTTCGCGTTTAAGCACAAGTTTTACGTTCAACAGCTTCATCTTTTCGACAAGTCAACAGCGTCATCAAACAGTCACAAGTCATTGCGCATACCCTCAAGGTGTGCGATCCTGCAAAGTAATCGACCAGCTGGCGGGCTTTAACTGCAGGACGAAAGGAAAATGGAAGACTGATCGTCACAGATCTCGAGGGAGGGACACGATGGAGAAAGTCCTATTCTAAGCTCGGTAGGCGCTCGACGTGGACGTTTTGTAGCCCAGCTTATCGAGAAACGAGGTGATACGTAAGACACGGGATCTCCTTCTCATGATCACTCATTTCCTGCACCTCACAGTTGCGGTGGCATGTCTTCTGACCCAGTTACGTACCGGTAGCATTGACAAGGGCGGAGGAACGGTGGCTGGTCAAGCCCTGGATGCCACAGATGGTCCAGGTCACTTCTACCGGTATAGAGTGTGCTTGCGTCGTATCATGCCTTGCATACGTCAATGCAGCCAGTCCTTTTTCTGGTGACCGAAGAGAACGACTACCCCATGGTGTGCTGCGGTTTTAATGAACTCCATATTCAGCGCCAAGACGGCGCGCGCGGGGTTGACTTCCGATGTCACGCCGATCCAGCACAATGGACAGAGCAGAACCGATTAGGTGGCAGCACACTGCATCAATGGTGCGTGTTGTGACGACGATTCCTTTTGAGATGAATAGCGCCTTGACGAGTGGAGCAGTCTCCCGAATTCTATTGGCATGGGTGGGATCAAATTTGGACTCGGCGATGTTTGACGTCCGAGAGATTTGATGTCGCAGCTAACCATTTATAAGGATAGTTTCACAGCGACTAAATAATCGCACGGCCGGCTGCGTTCGCTTTCACCACATCCTCGAATATAACTGCAGTTTAGCACCGAGTCCATTTCAATGTTACCGCAACGGAAATACGACAGACCAAGGAGCAGCATTGGGCGGATATGGTGGTAACGCCACTTTGGCTGATACACCATTCTGTGACAACGCAAGGGGGCCGAGAACCCTCACTTCATCCCCTGCATCCTGGAAGAGCAACACAACAACACTGTGGAGACACCATGTGCGACGAAGTTCCTCACAGCTGTGCGGTTGTCGGAATGCGCCCAGAGGTCCTACAAGTGTTTATTGTTTGGGATGGGGAAAGCTTCATCAAGAGAAACCGACCCACCCTAACAGAATACTGCATGCCCGCTCGAATCCACGGTACTCGGTCAGAGTGAAAAACATGGTCGCTCACTCGTCCAACGTGTTGATCTGGCCAGTTACCATCATGACAGAGATTATCTCGTAGAGAATATGGAGATACTTGCCAGCGTAAACACCGTCCCATTCTGACTCTCTCCTTGCCCTAATACTGCGCGGGATGCGTATCGTTACTAACGTAGTCCGGCTAGAAGACCTCTACAATGAGTGACTTCGTAGACGGAAACGCTATACTCACGTTGATGCCCCATCTAAGAGGACTAACACTGACTGGATCCTAATTGATAGCAATGATTTTGCGGTTCGCGAGAATCTCTGTCGCTCGACCGCTGGCTACTTATAAGTGTTCTCGCCGAGATCAGTGGAAACGAAACATGCACTCCCGAGAGACTTGATTCGTACATCGGTGCCAATCAGCAGTGGAGATTTCATGAGGGCCCAGGTAGTGAAGTGAGTATTGGATTCCTCGCACGTCGGATTCCCGTTTCCACTGACGGACGGTTTAGTTGGCATGCGATTGATCCGAAGCCCTCCACTTAAAATTCAAACTGCAGGAACACCAGTTTGTACACTCTGACGAACGCACAAGGCATGCTGCTGCTTACCATATTTATGTCTTTATGTCCATAGAAATCGCTGCCCCAAGGATGAAGAGTTTCTGACAATTCTGTTAGTGAGCCCAAGCGACACATCGCATGATGCCCGACTCGTTCGTGATGGCGACGAGACAAATGTAGGTGCTGCAAACATTCAATACATTTGGACCTGCGCGCCCGGATGTAAATTTGATGCACGGATATCGTCGGTAGTTCGGGCATTCCGCCGTCAGGGCCAGTCCCACCCTCAGTGTACGAAAACCTACCACAACCACACTTCCTCCTATACCCGAATGCATGAAGGTTGGTTTTCAACGCGAAAATGGGCTACTCATACCCTTGGAAATCGAACAGGGACAGAGTGAGAGGCAGCTTCCTCATAGACCAGGATAGGTCAGATATTGGCATTTGCCATGCGCGCGTAGCCTGATGTGGATTGAGACTTCGAGAAACGACAATATTAACATACACTCACGACCCACGATGCTCTGTCTCGGGTTGTTGTCGAATGGAGCAGCACAGTTATCGAACCTGAAAAGTGCAAGTAGCATGCCTGAGGGAATTCTGGGTGTCGTACTTGAGGTAGCCGATCCCTCAATCGTCCCGAAAGAATTTCGCATCTCTCATCATGGTTCAGCAGAGACAATTGTTGGGATGCAATTAACCGTACCTTTCTTCGTTCTTGTACGAACCAGGATACAGTTGACGAGTAAACCAACCAGCATCACCGTACTTCACAGGGGTTAACAACACTCATACCTGCGCGTTACCTGGTCGCGCAACATACGATTCTAGCATTCCTATTAGACGGATCAAGTCTCAGTACGGGGCATTGACAGGGATCATATGGAAATTCACGACGAATGTTGGCTGTCAGTGCCTTTTCAGTGGGATCCGAAGCAGCGAGCCTCCCTTTATATATCCCAGTTCACGATACGGAGATATCCATTCTTACTTGTGACATTATCGCCTGCGGAATGACGTTGTGTCGTGGCGTAGCAGTCGTCACTGTAGCTGTTTCCTGCATCCTAGAGACACGAGATATTTGGATCCATGTGCCCTAGAGTACGTTGCAACACGTAGATTATGCGCATCTCTGACCCAAGGGATACTATAAGATCGGCATTCCTGGTAGCAAATGTCCTTGCTAATGTTGCATTAATACGGGGGCGGTTATCAGCCAGTGCGGCAAAACACTTGGCATACAGATGACCCGCCTAGTATGCATTCTAGGCTTCTTCATCAGAGGTGAGTTCGCATCACTTCCGTATCGCCTGCGCAGACATGGGCGTACGGAATGTTAAAGCCCATCGCCGACATCTCAGACGTGCATAGCATAACTCCTAACACTAGGCGCTCACCAGGTAGATTCGCGACTCCCTCGCCCGTGTGGACCTCGATTATAGAAGAGCGGAAAGTTAGTGCTGTGTCCACATTCAGTCGTCAGTCCCTTATGCCGCGTAGTCTCTGAAAACCCGACTTACGAGCTCTGCAAACAATGTACACTCAACGAAGAGCGCAGGGAATGGCAACGTCGGACGGCGCTCCATGTTCATGATACTCTGCTATCTCGATAAAAGTGGGATGAATATAGATTCCTCTATCGCGTAACGACTAGGTTCATAACCTATGGGAAGACCTACCAGGGAAACTCTTTACGTCGCAGAAGACCCATGATTCGTTCAATATCCATGCCCGATCATCTTCTGAGCCGTGATTTAGTTGGGTGGACCCGGAGTGGATACATTTACTAACCGGGTGTGGGCTTCCAAGGCTATCGAGTCTTACCAACTCCCCAAACATGGGGACTTGGGATTTCAATTTCAGGAGGGACGAACCCCATCGCTCAGCCACATACCCGCGGAGTACAACGACACCACAGGCCAAAATTTACAGCCAAAACGCTTGCAGACCTCATCGCATTTGCAAAATGCCAGATCAGCTGACTCGACGCGTCTATACACGCTCACGTGACTGAAGTTAGAGCCCTGAGTCGCTGTGTCAAATCTCACAACCAGGGTTTATGAAGTTACATTGTCGGCGGCATGTGCGAAGAACCCATGGACTCGTCGTCAACGTCGTCGGCAGATCTGAATCCTAGCGCTGCGCCACTTTGCCTTGTTCACGACAGTGTTTTCCATGGGAGCTGTCAGCTTCGAAGCGTGGCCGACGCATTTGTCCGTGTGGTAGAGCTGCTTATCGGTTTGTCGGCACGCTTCTCAATGAGATCCAGATCCCTGTCGCAGCACTTACTCATGTCATACCTTGCGGAATGATACAGGTGTTAACGAATCAACAAGTCCGAGGCCTTGAGTAGGTATCTCGTTTGGGCTCTTCCCTGGAGCGTTCGTCATTCCTTGGTTTTATTACGGAGTTAATCGTAGGAGAAGGACTGGATCTACTCTCCCAACGGGGCGGAGACCTCATCGGTGATTTCAAATACGCACTACCAGACCGACCGATGCCCGTGATGATGTTCAACACGTGGGGATGGGATATGTTGTATGCATGTTCTTGAAGTGACCGTGTCCCAAGTAAAACACGTCCGTGCACAGAGGATGACACAAGCACTGACTTTGAGCTCGGTCACTATATGAAGATCCCTCCATGTAAGATGTTCTGATGGCAGGTAGGTTGTCCTCCGTGATTGTACTTTTGGTTTGTTTATGTTAAGCAGATAGTCGCCGCCATGGTCGCTGCAATGACACAGTTATATGTTCAATCCTCAATGATCAGCAACATACATACCGTACGTATCCCACCACGTTCCTCCAGCCGTATATGCTTGTATGTTCTGATACCGGCTGATACCTCATGAAGCGAAGAAGCGACATGTTTTCGTAAAATCCAAGGGATTGGTAAAGGACGGACTCGCTGCGCTGAATCTACCCTCTCAACTGTACTCTAGGGACACCTATCCATACACTGGAGTATTCGGAACAACTTCTGTCATATGGGGTTCGTCCTACAGACGTCAGTGTGGATCATACCGTATACGTAACCACTCGGTCGTAAGTGTCGTGGGTCTCGCACTTCATTTTCCAGCGGATAGCGTTATCGGTGGGCACATACGTTGAACTTTTCTGGCAGTAGCATGCAACGGCCGTCTTCCTAGCTGTAACTCGTTTTTCCATCCAATGCGGTGGGAAAGAAAAAGTTGGACTTTTTCGTCGTTGCTGCAACTGCACCCGCAATACCTTGGGTGTTGATGATACGGTGGCCTCACACCTTTTACGATAATGTGTCGCACCGCTCTCCACTCCGGCCTAGGCGTGTCAGTGTTGGTGCTACTTTCCATCTCCCCTCATCTACATAGGTTACTACATCCCATGAACGGACGGAGCCATGTGTCCCACGCATCTCGTCAATTGTTGGGCATGGCCCTGTGTGCCAAAACGCGCCGTCGCGCACCGGGAAGTGGTACATACCATGCAGGGGACAGCAGATGACGATAGAGTGGCTCGCACCTGCGGCATCCGTGGTGTGAATGGTATCACTGTGATGCCCACCGGCAGACTCTAACAATAGGCCGTCCATTAGCGTTCAAATCAGCTGTTCTATGTACAGACAGAACAGCACCTAATATATGGGAACGGTGACTCGGGGTGTTTTCATCGGTGGTTCAAAAAATGAGATACAGTACAAACCCAAGGTCTCCACTAATTTTTTCCTATACGACTTCGGTGTAGTATCGTCCAGGGTGACGGCAAGGATGGTCATTTAAGATGACCAGTTATTTGCGGGAGCGAGTCCGTATGTGTCGACGGTATCTTTCCTATGAAAACCATGACCATCGTCAATGAAGTCAGGAACGTACACATGTTTGCTACACCACCGATACGGAGGGTACTTGGGAACTTGTACTTGCAGTGGGACCTTGGTTGCCTGTAGCGACGGTGCTTTTAGTTGCACTTGACCACATGGCTTGGTCTGCCGCCCGAGCAGCAAGTAACAGCTGATGCTTCGATGTGGGTGCGCCTGCATCAAGCATGATCCTAGTGCAATATATATCCCGAGATGCATAGTGATGTGATGTGCCGAGATGTTACTTACCGCCGCAAGTGGGCTTGATCATCACCTGGCTCACAAGGAAGTGTTACAGCCAACAAGGCCAAAAATATCTCCTGGAGACCCTGCCGACAGGGATTATGACGATACTGAGGTATATGACGCCACGTACTCCTATATTTTCGTTTCTCCCAAGGTAATCCACGACCTGAAACATGTCATATAACCTCTACGGAGACGAAAGGATTGGCCTACCTTCGGTAACAATTCGTCGGCTTCTGCACAGATCCCACACCAACAGAGCCACAGGATCTATGAATGAACGAACCATCCTGAGCATCGCAAGGTAACAACTTGATTCTATCCTCGCCTTTCCTGTAATGTCCTCCTCCAGCGCTCGTTGTTCATCCTCGTCCTCTACTGCATCGAGTTTCACTTGGAGTGCCTGTACCTCTTGAACAACGGAAGGAGCGTCGAGTTGTCTGCATATGACGTGCCAGATGTGGACTGCTGAACATTAGCAAACGTAATGCTGACCTATCATAATCAATGTTCGCTCGACCCGCAGCCCTACCACTAGGAAAGAACCAACCGTAAAACAGGGAAGTGATTCGATATGAAAAAATACTCACTGTTCAAGTGCACAGCATAGGTTGCGGAAGGTAGTCAGTAAGGGTTTGAGGAGCTGTTGATTATTGGGGTTAGCCCATACTCATTTATGCTAATAACAATACTTACACCAGCGCCCAGGGTTTGTGAAATGGACTTCACCTCGCACTCCACCTTTTGTTTTTCAGCAGCATACCGATATGTTTGCTTACACTGTGCACGAAGAGTTTGGCACCGCCTGTCCAACAGAGGCAACACAGCTTCATGCCGTGCGTCCAACCGCACACCCTGAGATTGCTGGTTTCCCCAAAGTAGGTTATATCTCGTTACCCAGTTAGCACGTGACAATGTTGGTGGGTTCTCCTCTAAAACCAGAATATAATATAATTTTGCAGATAAACATAGTTTGACGGGCCAACCTTCCGCAGCAGATAAATATAATCCATCACTAGGTGGATTGGTTTCCATCATCCAGGGCAACCTTGCAAAGAAAGTTATCTCGCCAATCTACATTCGATGGAAGGGATGAGTAGCACGAAAGCGTTGAATGGGTGAATACACACATAAATCCTCAGATACTCAAGACCGAACATCTCCGAGAAGAACTTGACCGCTCTATCTTTCTTCTGTCTATTCTGTACCATTGTCAGTGAGTGTCTGTGGCCGTCACACGGTCCGACGCACTGCATACTTGAAACGTAGTTCTGGTCCTGTAGGTTGATGCTATGGGTACAGGATCAGTACTGCACGCAGGTGAAAATGCCGACAAAGGATGATATTCACGAGTGCATAAAAGTGCTCCCTATATCCCGTAACACAGCATCAGTAACACTATACTACACGAAGTGATCCCATGGGCCTACCGAATACTTTGGAATTGTTCTCTTCTCGGTACACAAAGGGGTTCCCTCCTCCAGACCTGTGGGCTTGCGACGGCACAAAGTGGAGTCAAGACTCCTGATTCTGTGGAGCGATGACCACTCTCCGGCATTGAGTCTGATAAGGGTCATAAGGGGAGCAGTAAACAATCAATCGCAAAATAACTCACCGTCTCCTGAACCCCTTCGGTTGCCATCCTGATCGATACCATAGAAGTCCGAACATTGTATGATGGTTGTCACTAAATGTTTTCCCACAAGACGAATGGAAAAGGCTGTCAGTAGCAGCATGAAATCGTCGTTGGGTGGCAGTGAGATGCCTCTTGCTTGATGGAGAGCCAGGTGTGTATCCCCGGTCATATGATATGCTATGGCAACATCAGTCTGATTTCTCGTGCAATGGATAAGTCGGGTGTCGCTAGATACACCAGAGACGACGGGGCGACAAGCCGGGTCCTCGCGATCAATGCCAAGAATCCACATATCGTCATATATATTGCCCATGCACGTGAGAATGCCATCGACACAGTCTCCATAATCACCCAACTGTCTATATGAGCCGCAAGAGAAGCACGAGGATGCACCATGACTTACTTTAATCTGTTGGCCAGAACACTTGTCAACCTGAGCTACCCACCCGTCCAGTTTCAGTGAGTGTGTACGGAAAACCGTGCTCATTAGCCCCGGCATACCAAGGCCACCCCAAGTATCCCAATCATTCTAGGAAAACACAAATGGTCAGCGCTGTTGGTGCATGGAAAAGAAAATACCAACAATTGTAGTGGTTATCTTCTGTGGCCCGTCACAGCAACCAGGACATTGCTCGATGTCAACCATAACTCTGAAATTGTCCAACTCCCACCTACCCCAGACTACCCTTGCAGCCCAGATTGATTGGGGAAGGTGGGCATGCTTAACAAAGTGGGCGTCGCGAGTTAAATGAGCATGTTCTATTTGGGACATGTTCCGGGCGTGTTCTGCACGTTCACGCCACAATTGATCATATGCGCTCCTGCCGAAGTGCTCCCAGTGCACCTCTTGAGTTGGAAGGTATCTGTCACAGACAACGTGTACCCAGCTTTGGACAAGGTAATAACCGAGACCAACTGCAAAGTATAATCCGGCGTCTTTTTTGGCATAGACCACGACAACAAGGCCATTCGTGAGGGACGAGAGTGTAACAGTGTTTCCTGTGAATTCGTGTGGGTAGGTGCCACAGCGGTTGAATCCGTGGAACGAGGCATACATGTCGTCAAGCGTGAATTTGCGGCGCTTCTCGTTGACGTCTTGATTATGGGCGAGATGGAGGGTTGTGAACTTTGGATATGCCTTGAGCCAGAAAGTGGACTGGAAAATGCTTGGTACCCTGTAAATGTTGGATCCGGAGTATACTATATCGATGGTGACCAGACTCAAATCACGAATACAGGCCAATATAACCTGAAAATGGGATGGCGAGTCGGGAAGGGGAATGACGGGCAAGCACACTTGGATGCCGGCATTGCTGACAGTGAATGTGCGAAGCTGCTGGGTCAGTGCGCGAGCATGCCTCTTCAGTCGTTTGAGTTTGCTTCGGTGTATTGGATTGGTCGAAATCTTCTGGGAGTTATGCTGGATGAACCAGGGGTTGCCGAGGTGATACAGTTTCATGTACTCCACTAGATAGTCACCGAATTCATCAGGTTCCACCTTTTGGATGCCACCACAGATCAGAAAGTCTCCTGGATCCTCTGCCAAGACACTGCCTGTCCGTATCATCCCCTGATCCCATGCGAATATGCTCTGATCGTTGGATTTGCGTATGATTTCCAGCTGAAGCCTATGAAATGCCTTCTTCCCTTCTCCGTACACCATCGGCATGTTGACTTCAAACAACCCCATCAGCGAATATGCCCGGTCTTCTACCCGCGTCGTCCTCCGGTAAGCCGCCCACGACATAATTTGTGCAACACTGAGACGCTTCCCGACTAGGCCATCCCTCAAGACATTGCACGGAATGTTCGTGATGTTCTCCAACACGGGTGCGAGGTGTCGTTTGTTGCCAATGGGTGCCCAGTCTTTGTTGAAAAATTCAATCTGCTTCGGTGCAATGAGTTCCTGCAGTGTCCATCCCCGCGTAAACCATTCTGGCCAACCATCGGACTTGGCGTACGTTTCATGATTTTTTTTCGTAGGGAAGGTCGGCCCCTCCACGTCGTTCAGGTATCCATAGCACACCTGTGCATCCTGGTACCACTGATACATCGAATTGATGGCCTCCGATAATTCCGCACTGCTCCGCTTGTCGATGCAACAAGTATCGCTCCACAACCATTCATAGCCATCCCTCCTGGCTTGCTCGCAGCTCTTGATGATTTTCTGATAGCCAACGCGGTTCCTGACCTCCTCCCTCTTCTGCTCATCCGTCTTCACGAGCCCGATCATCTCCTTGTATGTGACTTCGACCTCCCATCGGTGTGATAATATGGCATAACTGACGATCTTGTCACCGAGCTCCTTTATGACATCATATTCAACTTGTGCATGTTGGATGTCCTGTTCGCGTTTAAGCACATTTTCTACGTTCAATAGCTTCATCTTCCCGAAAAGTCAACGCAAATTCTCATCAGCAGCTACAAGTCATTGCACATACCCTCCAGGTGTACGAGCCTACCGACCAGCTTGCGGGCTTGGCTGGAGGATGAAAAGAAATCGAAGACCGATCGTCACAGATCTCGAGGGACGGACACAATGCAGAAAGTCGTATTCTAAGCTCGGTAGGCGCCCGACGTGGACGTTTTCATGGAGAACACGAAGCGATACGTAAGACACAGGATCTCCTTCTCATGGTCACTCATCGCCTGCACTACCACAGTTGCCATGGCCGCGTCTGTTGGCCTAGCCACGTGCTAGTAGCATTGACAGGTGTGGAAGAATGACGACTGGTGAGACCCTGGATGCCACAGATATTGGCCCAGATCACTTCCACCAGCGTAGAACGTGCGTGCGTCGTATCATGCATTGCATACCTGAACGTAGTCGGTCCTTTTTATGGTGACCAAAGAGAACGACTATCGCATGGTGCGCTATGGGTTATATCAAACTTGGTATCTAGCGCTACCACAGCGTGCGCGGCGTTGGCGTCGGACATAACGCCGATCCAGGACAAGGGAAACCACAAACTGCTCCGACGCGTCTCCGCATCCGCCATATCATCACGTGACCGATGTCATGAGTTTAGTGGTACGCGTTCCCTCGTTGTGTCAATCTCGCGACCACAATACTTTATGAAGACACATAGTTCGCGGCATGTGCGAAGGACTCACGCAGTCTTGGTCAACGTGGTCAGCAGGTCGGAATCTTAGCACGGTGCTACCATAGGTCGGGGGGAGGGGGGGGGGTCGTACCTTGCCTTGTTCACGGCAGTGTTTTGCATTGGGAGTTGTCAGCTTCGGGGTGTGGCCGACGTATCTGTCGGTGTGGGCGTTCGTGGTAGCCCTATTTATCCGTATGCCTGCACTTTTCGCTTCTGTCTGTCGCAGCATTTACCTATGTGATACCTTTCGAGATGATACAGGCAATGACGAATCAGCAAGTCGGCCTTAAGTAAGTGGTTCTTTGCCGGAGCACTCATCACTCCTTAGTGTTATCACGGAGCTAACTTTAGGGTGAAGGACTGGATATATTCTGCTAACAAGGCAGAGAACTCATTCGCGATTTCGGATATGTACTACCAGGTCGGCCGATAGCTATGATGATGCTCAAGACATGGGGATATGTCGCATGCAGGTTCTCGAAGTGATCGTGTCTCCGCTGAGACACGTTCACACACAGACGATGACACCAGCGCTAACTTTTGCAGCCAACTTCAAGCTCGGCCACTATATGAAGATCCCTCCGCGTAAGATGCTTTGATGTCAGGTAGGTCGTCCTCCCGATCGTTCTATTGGTTTGTTTATATAGACAGATAGTTGCCGCTATGGTTGCCGCAACCACACAGTTAGGTGTTCAATCCTGGATGTTTAGCAACATACCGTACGTATCCCACTAGGTTTCTCCTCCCGTATGTGCTGATACTAATTCATACCTCATAAAGCGATATGTATGCGCAAGATCAAAAGGACGGGTAAGGGAAAGAGTCACTACGTTGAATCCGCCCGCTCAGCTGCACTCCAGGTTCACGTGTCCATACACTCAAGTATTCGGAACGGCTTCTATCATATGGGGTTCGTCCTACGGACATAAGTGTGGATCATACTGTATACCTAACCACTGGGTCGCAGGTGTCGTGGGTCCTGCACTTCAGTTTTCCAGCGGACAGCGTTATCAGTGCGTAACATAGGCCGATCTTGTGATAGTAGTATACTGAACTCGTTTGCCTGGCTGTAGTTCGTTTGTCCCATACAGTACGATGGCAAGTAAAGTCTGATCGTTTTCTAGCCCTACTCTACTTCTTTATCGTTGGTGCAATTGCACCCGCTATACCTTGGCTATTGATAAAAGGGCGGCCACGCAGCCTTGTACGATACGTCAAGTATGTGTTGCACCCTTCATCGTCGACGAAAGCGGACTGTCAACATACAGTTTGTAAGAATTCGCGCAATGATTCCGGCAGATAGAACACCAACTGACGATCAATAGCCCAGTATTTTTCAATGGAACGTACCTTATACCTCCGGCGACGGCGCTTAATTTCGTACCTTAAGCGTGAGTGTTCAGTGTTCAGTGTTCAGCCGTTCCTTGATAGTCATGCACGCCAACCGCCGAATTCAGGTTGGTCAGCTACATATTCCAAAATATCATTCGAAGGTGGGAGTTACAGCGACCTTCGATGTCACGCGGCTTACAGCGTGTTAGACATAATTTCCCCTGGTGGGCCAAGTACAACTGTGAGCTTCCCTTCATGCTCGTGTGTGTTGCACCCATCGATGCATCTCAGACGTATTATCGGCCGCTCTCGACTCTGGTCTAGCCGTGTCGGTATCAGTGATATTTTCACGTACGTGGTTTCATCCACCCTCACTACCTTGCTACACGTTTTACTTCTGGAATACCATAGACTACAATACCCCACGAACGGAATGGTGAGTCTCTGTCCGGCCACAGGTTGTACTTGAAGCGCCAATCTCTCGATACACGTATTCACAGATCGGAACGGGTCTGCAACAATGGCGGGGGAACACGGTAAGTTTACACTTCTTCATCCTTCCCTCGGTCGAGTGCTGAGATAGAATTGTACCCCTACAGGTGTGAAGAACAACGATGATGGTCTAGGAGTACCCGTTCGGCAGCTCGCTACCGGACAGACATTTGGTTGATTGAATTCGATTCATTTTCTTTTCTTTTGGCTTTCGGGAGTATTAGACTTTCAGCGTGATTTATCGGGATGTGCGGCATGTACGGTATTTCAGCATGCATAAGTTGTAGTAGACTCTCTTTCATCGCCTTCTTGTGGAAGACCTGCCGTGTTCGACGCAGAACATGCGACGATAGCTGCGTTACACTTCCGTTAGCAGTATTATTCTCCCCGTCATAGTCAGTGCATCTGACCTATCCCCACTCTATCTAGCTCGTGATATGATCCAGTGTAAAACTGTCCGTGTCTATGCTCGACTCGAGCATGAGGGGAACGGAAAAAATCCTCACCGTAAAGGGTTATGGCAGCCTTCAATGAGCCGAACCAAACATGTATTCTGCTCGCATGGTGTGGTTTTGCTGGCTAGCTGGCCTGGTTGGTCACGTTGGTCACTTGGAGGATAAACTGACTTAAGATGAATGTAAGTCGACTGTTACTGATGGTGACAGTGCCGGATGATTGGGCAG
This sequence comes from Pisolithus microcarpus, assembly GCA_024613185.1. Lineage (NCBI taxonomy): Eukaryota > Fungi > Basidiomycota > Agaricomycetes > Boletales > Pisolithaceae > Pisolithus > Pisolithus microcarpus. The sequence continues at coordinate 537,878 of JANFAI010000010.1, read as the reverse complement.
CGCGTCACGCTAATCCCGAAACTGTGTTCTCAAAAGAGGGTGTCGAGAGCTTCGTGTAGATTCTGGCGTCTCTGTCAACTTCCCTGGATACTGAAAGTGCTCTTCGAAATCAGTCACCTGGACATTACAGATGATGACCGACAATGGAGGGTGCGGTACTCTGTGACGAAGCCGCGGGCTAAGCAAAGTTTACAACTTCGGGAAAAGTTGTTACATAGTGGGAATTCAATACATCGGAATAGGGAGACAGGTGGATCATACTAATGGTCGGAGAAAAAAAAAACAGCGCACAGCCCGGGTCCTCACCCTAACTCTTTCCTATACCACTTCGATGTACCGTTGTCTGAAGTCGCGCGAATCGGTCTGAAGTCTCAGAAAATTTGATTGCCAGCTATTTGAGGGAATGAACCCATACGTATCAACCATATTTTTCCTATTAGTACCATGTCCGTCGTGGATGAGGTCAGGAGCATACTCACACTTGCTACACCACCGATTCGGAAGGTGCTTGGGAACTTGTACTCGAAGTGATACCTTGGCTGTCTGTAGTGAGGACGCCCTTATTTGCACCTGACCACTTGGCTTGCTCTGCCGCCCGAGCGGCAAGTAACAGCTGATGTTTCGATGTGCGTGCTCCTGCGTCAAGCATGATCCTACGGCAATATACACCCAGACATTCATAACGATATGGTGTGCCAATGATGTTACCTACCGCCGCAAGTGGACTTGATCATCACTTGGCTCACAAGGATGTATTTCAGGCATCATAATCGACTCCATATACGAGAGGCCCTGCTGACGAAGATTATGATGACGCTGAAGCGTATGATGCCACTTACGTCTATATTGTTTTGGCGAAAATAATCAACAACCTAAACCACGTGACATGACATCCATGGAGAAGAAAGAATTGGCCTACCTTTGGTAACAGTTCGTCGACTTCTGCGCAGATCCCACACCAACAAAGCCACAAGATCTATGAATGAATGAACCACCATGAGCATCGAAAAATAACAGCTTGATGCTTTATCCTTGCCTTTCCTGTAACATCTTCTTCCAGCGCTCGTTGTTCGTCTTCGTCCTCTGCTGCATCGAGTTTTACTCGGAGTGCCTCTATCTCTTGAACAATGGCGGGAATGTCGAGTTGTCTACATATGATATTCAAGACACGGACTGCTAGAAATCACTTCGTAAGCATGTGCTGACTTATCATAATCGATGCTGGCTGGCATCCTCGCAGCACTGTCACCAGGACACATCAAACCATAAGACAAGGGAATGATTTGACATGAAAAAAGTACGCACTCTATAAGCTCAAAGACGGCATTGAGGAAGGTAGCCCGTATGTATTTGAGTAGCTTTTTGCGATTAAGTTTAGCCTTTAACTATTTCTACTGATAAGAGCACTTACCTCAGCGCCCAGGGTTTGTGAAATAGACTTAAGCTCGCACTCCGCTCTTCGTCTTTCATCCGGCAACCAACGTGGTGCACCATACCCTGGCAGAGGAGTTTGGCACCACCTTTGCCATAGGGGCAACAGAGTTTTATGGCGTGCATCCAACTGTGCAGCATCGGACTGCTGGCTGCCGCGAGGTAGGTTGTATCTCATCACCCAATTGGCACTTGACAGCATTGGTGACCGTGCTAGTAAACCATCCTCTGAAGTTGTGATGTAATAAAGGATTTCAGACGAACATAGCGTGACAGGCCAACCTTCTGTAGCACATATAGATGATATGTCCCTAGGCGGATCAATATCCATCATCCGGGGGAACCTTGCGAAAAAGGTTATCTCGCCAATCTACACTCAATGGAAGGGATGAGTAGGAGGAGGCATTTGAAAGGACCGATACACACATAACCCCTCAGATACTTGAGACCGAACATGTCTGAAAAGAACTTCACATCTCTATTCTTCTTCCGTCTATTCTAGTCCCTTTGTAAGAGGATCTTTGCCGTCATCACATAGTCCGACGCACCGAAAATCTGTGACATGGTCCAGTTCCCGTTAGTTGATGCTACGGGTACAGAATCAGTACTGCAGACAGGTGGAGACCCCAACAATGTATGAGATTCACAAGTGCATAAAAGTGCTCCCTATATCCCGTAGCGTAGCATCAGTAACACCATACAACACGGAGTGCCCTCATCGGCCTACCGAATACTTTTGAATTGTTCTCTTCTCTGTACACAAGGCAGTTCTCTTCTCCAGACTTGTGGGCTTGCGATGGCACAAAGTGGAGTCAAAACCCCTGCATCTGTAGAGGAAGTAGCACTGTCTGGCACTAAGTCAGATAAGGTCAAAAGGTGAGCGGTGCAAGATCATTTGCAGAAAACTTGCCATCTCCTGAACCCAACCGGTTGCCGTCCCGATCAACACTATAGAAATCTGAGCACTGAATGACGATTGTCACCATATGTTTTCCCATAAGACGGGTGGAGAAGGCTTTCAGCAGCAGCATGAAGTGTTCGTTGTCAGGAAGCGAAATACCCTTTGCCTGATGGACGGCCAGGTATGTACGCCTAGTAGTATGATATGCTATAGCGACATCAGCCCGATTCATCATGGGAAATGGTCGCAAAATATCGTGAGATACACGGGAGACCATGGGGCGATAAGCCATGTCCTTGGGATCAATGCCAAGAATCCGCATATCCTCAAATATATTGCCAGTGCGGATGAGAATGCCATCGGAGCAGTCACCATAGTCGCCCAGCTGTCTATATGAGGCACAAAGACAAACGTGAAGATGCAACATGGCTCACCTCAATTGGTTGACCAGAGCACTCGTCAACCTCAGCTAACCACCCGTCCAGCTTTAGGGAGCATGGGCGATAAACCGTGTTCATAAGCCCTGGCATACCGAGGCCATCCCAATCATTCTAGGGAAACACAAATAATCAGCCCTGCTCACACATGGGAAAGATTATACCAACAAGTGTAGTTGTCATTCCCCATGGTCCATCACAGCAACCAGCATCACTGAAAAACAACTTTTACGACAATGCCTTTATATACCTTTATAATGTCAGTAATGGTTGCAATCCAGCACAATGTGGCGAGCCCCATTATAAAGGTCTAGATAGCTTTATAAAGGTACCTTCCCTTTCAAATTGAATATAAAATGATAGTCACTGACACTGAAGAGGAATCTTGACATGCTTGATTGATGCACAGATCTTTTCTAAGAAAGTACCACTGCTGGAATTAATGCACAGATTTCGGAATTGACAGTATCTTAACCTTTTGACTACTCCTTTTGGCATTTGTATCAGACGAAATTCAGGCAAATTTCGGAATAATTTATTTTATCAATAAAGCAGGACGTATGGCCATTAAACATGCTAGTAGACCGTAAACTATTGGGTATCTGTGGTCAGCAAAAAAGGACATAAATGTCAACAGTGAGATGACTTGGAGATTCAGTCATCCTCGGTTGTGAACTGACTGCACAAACTCATAAGCATCAAAAGAGGGAGGGAACAACAGCTGGGCAAGATATCATGAAACTCATGGCTATGGTGAAGGGGAGTGTCGGGAACAGGTAGAAAAAGGAACTGAATGAATATGCACACCTCGTACCGAGATATCCACAAAATTGTCCGGAGGCAGCTGCTCTGCATCAGCAAAACAGTCATTTTGGGACAGGGTCACAGTCACTACAGTGTCACAGTTCAACTTTCCAGAGCAAATACTGCTCTAAGTACACCATTTTGTGCACTTCCAATGCATGTAACTATGTATTTAGGACATGCACATTCATACTAAAATACATTTGAGGTCTGAAATGTAGTTCTTAATGAGTTGGCAGCCACTGTGCAGCACTGTACAGAGGGGGACCTTCCTGTCACACTGTGGGACTCTGTGGTGGCTGTACAGCACTGCACAGTCACAAACTGTTTTGCTGATGTGTAAAGTTGGGAAAATCTCCACGGCCACTGTGGCAGTCATTACCTGATGTATAACACCTGAAAGCTTTTGTCGAGTTGTACCTTGTCCTTGAAAAGCGAGAGGGACGGCTTCGAACTGACAGAGATATGGGATATGCAACATCGTGGGATGGCAGGAGGGGGAAGGGGAGGTCACTAATGGACAACGACTGAAGCAATCAGCACGAAACTGTTGGTGCCATTAGGGGACATGAGGTAGAAAACAGAAGAAAAGAAACTATACTGATCGGTGTACCCGTTCCCGGAGAGCCAGAGCCCAGGGCTGTGAGAGGCTCGGGTAACAGAGCTAACTGCGCCAGTGCTGAACGTTGAGTGCAGCTTAGTCATCATAATCTGTCGCACACACAAATGTTGATATGCACCTAACTTCTATCCACAAGACACCACAGGATCCGAGTGGTTGCGGGAAGTAGAAAGGCAGATACAATGGGGCAATTCTGACGAAAGTCCAAAGACTCTCATTATATAGGGCATGAATGCAGCGGTTAAGATCCGAGTGGCCCATCCCGTCAACATGACAGAAAGACTATTGACTCAACCATATATAGAATTCCAGTGCATGTGAGCACCTGCCCCGCACGATGTTAAAATGTTTTGAGTCCGTTGAGAAAACCTCAACAGTCCTCGGGGTCCCACTTGATCATTTTCACTTGTTTGCATCCCTACTGTAAATGGTAATACTACCTCGACACAAGTGCTCGCACGATTCTTCATACCCTGCCATGACTTATAACCCATTACCGGGCTCACCTCTTATGGTTGAAGCATGCCCAACTTAGTGTATTCTCACCCTATCATTACAGTGTTTTATGTGGCTTTGGGAGTCTATCCCATTTCTGTGCTCAATGGCGACAAAAATAATGCTTTCATTTGTCCGATAGTGAAGTATAGTGAAGTATATGACAATGTAACTTCGAACCTTTCTGCTGCTGATTTACCACGGTCAAAATGACATGGCAAAAAAATTTCGTTTCAGTGATGCAGGACATTGCTCGACATCAACCATGACATCGAAATTGTCTGCCTCCCACCTACCCCAGATTACCTTCGCAGCCCAGATTGATCGGGGGAGGTGGGCTTGTTTAACGAAGTGGGTATTGCGAGTTAAATGGGAGCATTGTTGTTTGGACATGTTCTGGGCATGTTCTGCACGTGCACGCCACATTCGATCATATACTCTCCTGGGAAGGTGTGCCCAGTCCACTTCTTGGCTCGGAAAGTGTTCATCGCAAACAATGTGCACCCAGCCTTGGCCAAGGTGATATCCGAAACCAACTGCAAAGCAAGATCTGGCATCTCTGTTGACGTAGACCGCGACAACGAGATCATTCATGACAGACGAGTGTGACAGCATCTCCCATGGATTCATGCGGGTAGGTGCTACAGCGGACGAATCCATGGTACGACGCATGCTTGTCGTCAAGCGTAAACTTGCGGCACTTCTCATTGGCATCTTGGTTATGAGTGAGATGGAGGGTCTTGAACTCTGGATACGCCGTGCGAGCGTTGTGAAAATAATTGTCATATCTGCTTGGTATCCTGTCGAAGCATCACTGAAACCTCCGTTCCTTGCCATGCCATTTTGATTGTGACTAATCAGCAACAGAATTGTTCGTGCATGGCATGGATTACACTGTCATATACTTGTGTGTTCGGTGGGGGGAAATTACCTTTGTAAAGATGTATATAGGTTTACAACGGTCCATGCCATTATAACAATATATAATGGTCTCGCCATAAAAAAGTGTTCTCAGTGATGAAGCTGGATCCAGAGCATACTAAATCAATGGTAACCGGCATACCTATGTTGGCATGTACCGGTAACCGGCATACCCATGTCATCGGTACATGCCAACATAGCCTGGAAATGAGATGGAGAGTCGGGAAGGGGAAAGATGGGCAGGCAAACTTGGATGCCGGCATTGCTGACAGTGAATGTACGAAGTTGCTGGCTCAGCGCATGCGCACGCCGCTTCAGTCGTGCAAGTCTGCAGCGGTGGAATGGATTGGTCGAGATCTTCCAGGATTTAGTGAGCCAGATGCTCCGGGGGTTGCCGAGGTCATTCAGTTCCATGTACTCCACAAGAAAGTCGGCAAACTCGTCGGGTTCCATCTTCCGTGTGTCACCAAAGCCCATAAAGTCACTCGGATCCTCTGCGAGGGCACTGCCTGTCCGCGGCGTCGACGAACCCCATGCGAATATGGTGTGATCGCTGCTGGATGTGCGTATGATTTCCAGCTGAAGCCTCTGAAATGCCTTCTTCCCTTCTCCGTACACCATCGGCATGTTGACTTCGAACAGCCCCATCAGTGAATATGCCCAGTCTTCCACGCGTGTCGTCTTCTGGTCAGCTGCCCACGACATAATTTGTGCGACACAGAGTCGCTTCCCAGTCAGGCCGTCCCTCAAAACTTCGCACGGAATTCCCGTGATAGTCTTCAACACAGGTGCGAGATGTCGTTTGTTGCCTATGGGTGCCCAATCTCTGTTGAAAAATTCAATTTGCTTTGGTGCGATGAGTTCTTGCAGTGTCCAACCCCGCATGAACCACTCCGGCCGACCATCGGACATGTCGTATGTTTCATTGATTCGTTCAGTAGGGAAGGTCGACTCCTCCACGTTGTTGAGGTACGTGTAACATACTTTTGCATCTTGATACCACCGATACATTGAATTAATGGCCTCCGATAATTCCGCACTGCTCCGCTTGTCGATGCAACGGGTATCAATCCAAAGCCACTCGTAGCCATCCTTTCTGGCTTGCTCGCAAGTCTTCATCAGCAAATCAGCAATTGACTGTACAGCTCTGTACCGACAATGACAGCGCTTACAGCAGCACAGGTAGGTCCCCTACTGTGCACTCGTGACACAGTTACCTCACAGTTATGTACAGCCTGTCACTCTACCTCGGGTCCTGTACAAACCATGCCGAATATAGAAGTAATATACATAGATGCATAGAAACTAGGCCCTGAGACAGGTCTGTACAGTTAGCGAAGTCTGTACAGCTCGCTAAGTCTGTACAATGCCGTCTTGGACTGTACAACAAGCCCCACTCTGTACAGTTAGCGAAGTCTGTACAGCTCGCTAAGTCTGTACAACGCTGTCTCGGACTGTACAACGAGCCCCACTCTGTGCTGTGTGGCCTGCGATCATGTGTAGGTACTGTACTTACTGTACCACACCATAGGGCTGTGGTCGAACTGTATTGCACTGTTGAGCTGTCATCGTACTGTATATTCCTGTCGGAGGCAACAAAATTCTGCATTGAAAATTTACCACGACACCAGACATAACGTAGCTAGTCTAAGATAATATCAAAATGATTACTGTCCTGTGCCACTGCAGGACGACCGATTGGAGTGTAGCCCGTCCTATGTATCCATGTGAGCAACGGAATAGTGTATACGTGACTGGATACTTACATGCCAAGGTTCGCCCACTCTTCAAGCATAGCATTAAGCTTCGGCCCATGGTACACATGAGAGAGCACTGCTTCAAGCTTGGGAACCATTGTGTTGAATGCACTGTCAAGGGCTTCGCTACTGAGCTTGGATTCTTTGGGGATGAACCCATGCGTCTTGTATATACAGAGAACCTCATGAATCTAATTGATAGTTCTCATCCGAGACTGCAACTCGAGAATGGTAAAGCCCTTACAATAGCTGCGACAAGAAGAAGCGCCTTGTACGGGACATATTGCTGGAACTCGGCAAACTGGCGGAGAGATTTCACAGAGTTACTGTAATACACAGCAAGACAGACATATTTCAGTGCATCATGAGCAAAGTTACTCGTTTTCCCCTTAATTGATGCATCAGCCATGTGACAATAGAGAATAAAGGGAAAGTACTTGGGCATCCACCTCTCCTCGGAGATACACACCCCCTTTCAGAATCTCTTCTGCCCTGATTTTGATTGCTCTGTGACAGTCCACCTCGGTCGTGGCACTTGGAGGGGGGAAGAGCTGATACTGAGCTGGAATAATTCGGATAGCGGCCTTCTTGATCTCACTGCGGAATGTATGCGTGTCTGCAAAAATCTGTGATCTTGTTAGTGGGACATATCATGCACAACAATGGCATACCAATTTCGCCATGTCAAGCTTGTACTGCGGGTAGTAGCCTTTGAATAAGACGCATATTAGAAATAGGAGAAACAAGGAGGACAGAAAATTTATACCGGCTTCGACCTCGAGATTTTTCTCTTCATAATGGGCTAGAACTTCAAACAGAACCTCAGAACATTGGCCCTGGATTGCTACTTCATGTCGTGGAACGGGCTCTTCCAATGCAACATACAATCGCATCCGCGCCTTTGCAAGGTCAAAGAGTTTATTCCATAGTGGGGGGAAAAATCCGGCCGTCGAAGACTTCACTGGTTGACTACCTTTGGGATTCTTTGAGTACTTAGCACGACGCCCCTGTCCAGTTAGCTTAGGTGTTCCAGGTGTCACTTCACTGTTGTCCTCTTCGAGACCAAGCTCGTCCTCAGTAGTGGTGCGTTGCTTCTTCAATTTCGGCAAGCTGATGGTACTCAGATAGCTCGGTGATGGCGAGCGGTGGCGGCGGTTTCTAGCATGATGACGATCGAGGACATCATAATCTACACCTGCCTGGGGTCACTCAGCCCTCGCGGTACTGGTACATGGACCATGTATGAGCTTACTCTTTCATCTCCTGGACGATGAGCTTGACGATTGTCATGTCTGTCACCATCTGAAGTGCCTGAACCCAAGTTTGATTGGGGTGGAGATGGGGGAGGCTGCAGCGACGCTGGATCATCAGCTCGCATGTTCTGGACGGAAGAATGCGGCAAGGATGCTTGAGAAGGTAGACATGGTCTGGAGGGCTGAGCACCTTGAAGCTGTGAGAGACGGGAATGGATTGGAGCACGCGGCTGAGGACAACCCCCCGAAGGAGCAGGCAGCTGACTGGGACGACAGGCCCGAGCAGTGGGAGGGAGGTGCAGCTGAGAAGACTGGGCAGAAGTATGAACTTGATGATGATTCGGAAACAAAGAGCCCGGCTGGCGAGACGAAACATGTGTGGCGGGGATCAATATCTGCGATGAGTTCTGCTGGCGAGCAGGCATCGTGGTCTCGAAGCTGGGCTGTCGGTCATCTGAATGGTCATCCGCGTGATCATCAACATCATCATGCCTCGCAACTTCATCTTCTTTCCTCTTGCCGGCGTCACTATTCTCATAATTCACATCATCTACCACCATTAATCGAATACTCAGCATGATTTACATGATAGTCAGGAATTACTTACGATCAGATGGATCAATGTGGTCTTCGGCCCATTCATCCAAATCTGTCAGATCAAATACCCTGTCTTCAGGGTTCTCATTGTCGGAAGACCGAAGCACCTCAGGAGAGCTCGGAAGTGTCAACGGACTACTGGGTTGATGCTGGACATCCTCCGCAGATGGAGATAGAGAAGGTTGCTTTTGAGGTAAAACCTTGTAGGCTGGGGGGCGTGATGGAGCGGCCGTTGGTAGTCCTTGAGGGGTTCGAATGGCGGCGCGAGACCGGCCGGATTGAGGACGTGTGGTAGGATTTAGTTGGGTAACTGGGGAAATACGGCATCCATTTCAAGACTTGTAACAACGGTATCAAACCCACCTTTCTTCGTGTGAGACAACATGCTGTTGTTTGTACTATCTCGTTCGTAGGCATCAATTGTTTGCGAGCCAACATAAGTAGGCGCAGCTGGATTTTCAAGCTGGAGGCTGAAGCGACTACCTGACGGGCAGGATGTCAGTGAAGTTTGTGAGACACCCTCTGGTACGGTAGGTCGCTCGTCCTGTGACGCAGGTAGTTGACTTGATTGATCACTTGGCACGATATTGGGAGGAGCGCCAAGTCCCTACACGCACATTAGCTAGCGGATGTTTGATGGTGGAGATGCTTACTCCATTCTTGGACTCTCTAGTAACCTTGCGAGTAGCTTTCTTCGTCCGGTGTGGTGCTGGAGCCATGTCATTGACAGGCTCATCCTCAGGAATCTGGTGCAATGGCTTGGGCGGCCGCCTTCGCGCTTCAACAGCAAGCCCCACCTTCTCCAGCTGTATAACATGACCACCTTGGCCAGCAGTAACCCGTGTCGAACGTCTAGAAGAAGCCACAGGGTGATTTTGAGGTACCGGTGGGTCCACAGTGTCACCACCTTTCATCTCTGCCCGACGGCCTCTGCCCGATGGCATTCTGGGACAGGTGGGGGTTACTTGGCAGGAAGCAACAGGCCAGACTGGGGATGCTGTTGCTCTTACATAAAACTCTTCCGCAAGGTCGGCAGTGGTACCAAGTGGTAACTGATGGTAACCGACGGTACCCGAGTGGTTCTGACTGGTCCTGATGACAGTCCGTCCCTCTGATAGGCTACTACAATGGCCAGACTTAGGTACTACTCAAGCGGCCCTCCATCAAAGGTTCAACTGGTGAAGGGGGGAGCCCACTGAAGTAGACAGTCGGACCATGGTACGAGAAGCAAGGGAAGGACATTAACTCACGGTCGAGTGGACTACAATTACGCAACCATATCCTCGACTTGTGAGTGACACACAGCCCACATCAAGCCAATGGGTGCGATAGGGAAGGGCAGTCAGGGAACTTTTCTCACTCGAAAAATCTGGGGAGGGGGAGGGTAAGAGAGCGGTACATGTCATGGAGCGAGGGCAGATGAGAGGATCAGTTCGTGATGGAGGCGTGAGAGCAAATGCAAGTAGTCCTCGAGATATACATGGGACACCAAGCCGATGCGGTAGACGTCAGAGGTTGCAGGTACGAAGATGAATCCCGGTGTGTTGGCACGGACGAGGTACGCAACCACAGCGAAGTGGTCACCGCCTGCAAGTGCATATTGGAGGTATGCAGAGCTGGCAGAGATCGACAAGCGACAACCTGTGGGTTCCAATTCCTCATCGTTGAGTTGATCACTCCAGCTCAAGCACACGTGACTCGTCAACAGGCCCACCACTGGCCAACCTGGAACACGGGAACACGTTGCGAGCAATTGGTGTAGCCAAGGGGCCACCTCCAAATCTGAAGTTCAGATGGTGGTGAGTGTCGCGGACAGCCAAAGAACACCAAGGGGCTGCTGCGGGTGTTCGTAAAAAGTGCTAGGAAACTGCGATGCAGAAAGTCCACTGTGATATAATGCGACCCGCTTCCAGGAGGGTATTCCAATGCACAATGCTATCACCATGAGCAATAAGTAAACTGACCGACGGGAGTCTGCAGATTTTGTCTAGCGATAGCCCTGTCAGGTAAACGATCAGATATTTGGTTGTGATTATTGCGACATGGCGGCGATGGCAGCGGCAGCAGCAGCAGCCTGTCTCTGTTCAGCGGTGCCAAGCATCAACGCCTCATCGACACTAACGTGCAATTACTTAGTGGTTGGTCATGAGAGGTAAAGACATGGCTACTCACGTACGAAGCCGTTGTACCTCGTTCTCTGCTTGCTGGAGTCTTGCCTAAAGTTGCTTGGCGGTCATCTCGAGGTACTTGACGTGAGTGGTGGCGCGATCGAGGAGGGAAACCTTGCTTGACTTCTGGTTGGAGACTGGAAGGGCATCCGTGAGTCGGCAGTAACCATCCCAGAGTTCGTCGCGACGCCTCTGCTCCGACTCGATGCGCTGATTGCAGATGGTCTCACGGCGAGCATCGTTGTTGCCAGAGTTGCTAGCGGCGGGCTGGAATTCCTTGTCTTCATTGTCAGAGTCATCGTTGCGAGATTTCCTGCGAGCGGACTTGGTTGCTGAGAGAGTGGCAGGAGGGGCGATTGGGTTGAAGCGGTGGGATTGGGGAACGGTGGCTGCATAAGGCACGCTGTGAACTGAGGCTGGCGAGTGAGTACCACTACCACCGCTGCGCCTGCCAGAGTTGAGGCTGTCCGAGGACAACTCGCCCACACTGATGTTGTAGACAGCAGGGGGGGAGATGCTGTTGTCCGGAAGCGTGTATGGACCACCAGGAGAGGCGGTGGCGTAGGGAGCGGATGAGTAGGAGTACTCGCCGATCGTGTTGGCCAAGTTCAGCGAGTCAAAATCAAGCCGCGGGGATGAGGAGGATGACCTAGCGCTGTCGCGCGATGTAAGGCAAATATAGTCCTGATGGTAGATCCTGATAGTTAATGAGACTTACAAGCCATCATGGAGAAGCCGTAAGGGGACTGAGGGTATTGGAGGTAGGGTTCAAGGTTGAGGGAGTCATAGCCAAAGGGGGCGTCAATGAAGCTGGGGCTGCGGCGGTGCTCGAGCAAGGTGGAGTCCATGGCGAGGAGAGCGTCGGTTTGAAGGTAGGCGGAGTGGGACAATGTTTGCACAGAAGACGGTAATAAAGGGCACCGCGGCGCTTATGAGGCTAACAGATGGTATTGTCTCTAGCGTCGACGAGAGCTGCAACACAAAAACAACAACAGGACTTACATGAGGGCTGTCTGATATGACCCGGCCACACAATAAGACCTGCATGCAAGCGAAGGAAGGGGAAAAGATGAAAAGAAAAATAAAAGGCAGGCAGGAGGGAGGACGGGGAAGGAGACGCGGGTACAAAGGTTGGAAGGGCTGGGGAGAGGAACAAGACACGGATTTGATTCCGTTGTTATATCCTTCCTATCTGGTCCCAATGCGGCTACGAGTTTCCTTACAAGGCAAGAGAGGGGGGAGGGGCGTGTTGCCTCGTGTTGTGATCGGAATTTCTAGTCCCTTGTGAGAGCCTTCTGTGCTTGGAAAAAAGGACATCAAACGGGGATTTCATTTGATGTGAAAGAAATCCAATCCCCTTTGGCATCTCGCCAGTGTCAAATCTCTCCTCGACGCCCCCTCTCCCTTGCTGGTGGCATACTGGAAGTCCTCATTGCGAGACTTCCTGCGAGGTTGCCGAGCGAGTGGCAGGAGGACCGACTGGGTCGAAGGGATAAGAGCAGGGGACAGTGGCTGCGTAAGGCATGCTGTGAAGTGAGGCTAGTGAATGAGCACCACTACCACGGCTGTGCCTGTCGGAGTTGAGGCGGTCCGAGGATAACTCACATTAATTATGTTGTAGACGGCAGGGGAGAGATGCCGTTGTCTGGCGGCATATATGAACAACCAAGAGACGGGGTGGCATAGGGAGCGGATGAGTAGGAGTGCTCGCCCATGGTGTTAGCCGGGGTCAGCGAGTCAGAGTCAAGACGAAGAGAGGAGGAAGATGGACCGGGTACTGTCACGATTCACAAATAAAGCAGAGGGGAAAAAACATTTTAGAAACGAACAACATGAAGAGCGTGTCAAGCGGGGTGGATAGATATATGTACGAGACGGTTAAGGTGTTCCATGAATACTTGGAGGCTGACGTCGTCCGTGAAGATCGCAGGACCAGTACCGGTGCCCGCTGCTGTGCCGTATATCGACGTGGTTTGATGGAAACATTATCAAGTAACACTGGCTGTGGTAGAACGTCGAAAGTGGGCCGAACCATGATCAGCGAGTTATTTGTGTCTTCCTCGTTAAGGATACGTCTACAGCCACCCGTTATTGCACTGCCTGTAGGGAGAAAGCTTCGCACAAACCATAGGAAGCTGCCCGTCAAGGCTATTGTTATATACCTGTAAAAACTGACTCCTCCAGAGATAGAACATGAACTGCAGGTAAATGCTAAAGTTATCCGACAGTCTGAAGCTTGCTGGGTCCCCCTTCCCATCATCAGCAAACTTCTGGCAAAGCCGGATCAACATCCACTCCAGCTAATGCGACACATCAGGCGAACCGTCGATCTCGGCTTAAAACGCTGCTATTCTGACCATCAAGACGGCGGCAGCCTCCTGGTCCAACGAAGTTGCAATGCTTGGTGATCCTGCCTTCATAAAGTTACGCACAATGGTCGTGACACGTAAGTGCCGCTGTCCAGAGGAATGCTGATAGTGCGTCATGAATTGAATCAAACCCCAGGAGCCTGGCTGAAGCACTTACCCAGCCAGAGTAACCACTTCGAAATACACAGCTGTTGATCATCTGTCTGCGGACTGATGGCACTTGGTCTTTGGCATGCGGAGGTTTGCCCGATAACATGACGCCGTTGGTGGAGTTGGGTGGGGACTTCATCTCCAGCAATCCGAGTTGATCTAAGCAGCCAGCGGAGAGGTCAACTACACGCCCGCCGTTGGAGGCCCGTTTCGCGAGGCTTCATAGAATTAAGGAACCAATGAGAAGGGAAGCTCTTCATGTGACAGTCACCCTACCTTCACAGCATGCTTGTAACGCTTGATGCCCGTTCGATGTGTGGTGGGAGTCTTTCAACTCGTTGCTCACCATCATTCTAGGACTCTCTGTAGCAGGACCACCATCGAATAGCATGGTTCGAGAGCCTCTGCCGGGGTAGTATGTCATCTTTGGGGGTTAGCGAGAGGTTACAACCCAGTAAAACAAGTATATTCACCTGTAGTAATCCGACCGCGACACTCAGAGCAACTTCTGCGCATCACAACAGACGTCTCTCATTCACGACGGGCCAAGAATCGTGCAGGAGGGATTCTCACCGGAATTCCACTTGTTGCATCAGGAGTAAAGACCGGGCAGCATCAAACGCTCGCCGAGGCATGGGCTGACAGGAATGGGGAGCAGCTCGAACTGGTGTGCTCAATCCAAGCAACTTCTGAATTTTCTCGGAGTATATTCCTTACCACTGCGGAAGACGAGGATGGACTGCGTTCGGTATATCGAGTTTGTGGACTTGAGTCTGTTGCACGTCCGCTATTATCCGCTGACCTCGGTGGACAGTATACCATGGTACCAACAGTGATAAGCCCGACGAGGGCTTACGGTGGGATGTGATCGAGAAATGGCCTCGCGAAGAGCCTTGAGGTCTTCCTTATCCGCTAGGTAAGTATCGACCACAAAGAAGATCGGGGGCACTTGAGCAGGACGAGAAAGAGGTGTACTTGATGGTAGTGCACTTAGAGAATTCGTCAGTGAAAATGGACGTCGACATTGCAGCAATACGCATACAGAATTGCTGAAGCAAGGCGGGGTGCATGATGCAGCACAGCATGTATTTCCTAATTATCCCTAAACTCTCAAAGGTCTGTCGAGGAGAGCATTTAACAATTTTTTTCGAGGTGTGAATGTGGGAGGTCGAGTGTGCTGACACTATTTAGAGCAACTACGTGATAGCATAGAAAAAGTCCTTGTCAAAGTATTTGTTCAAGAAAAACAACTGAGCAAAATGGATACTATTAGCAGAACTAAGTCGGTTATCAGCAGCAGCACCAAAACGAGGGGTAATGTGAGTGTAAGATCTGATCTGGTCTAGTGGAAATACCTCGCCAAGAGGTGTACCCAATGCGCGTACTGCCCTCTGCAGTACATGTAAACCAGTCGCATGGTCAACGAGACCATGGGCTTGCTGAACTAAATCCAGTCATTCAGCGTAGACGAGAGCGCGATCAGCCCAAGGTATTGTGGTACCTCTCGGAGATAGTGGTGACATGATCAGTCAGATGAGAACGACATTGTGTCCTGTTCCACAAAAGCACGTCAATATTAGAAGCCCTCATCAGAGACACAGATCATACCCGCTAAACCACTCAGCGGCCATTTATATTGAGGGTTTGTGTTCAAAATGGCAGCATCATATCGGCCGAACTTCCAGTGGCGGTCTGGTGGGTGAGCGTTAATAGTGAACGCTGAGGAAGACTTTGTTGAATCAAAATACGTTCGCTGCTGCACGCGAACCTTGAACCAGATGTGGAGATCGTTGAAGGGGAGGGGAGAGTTTGGCGAGGATCTTCGTTGGTGTCCGAAGGAGTGAAAGTTTTGGCAAAAGGACCCTTCACGATTTAAATAGTCGCTCAATGCTCCGCGAAGATCAGGAAGACTGAAAGTATCTGCAGCATCATCGATACTTATGCGGCGTATCGACGGTTTGTAGTTGAGTCGGAGCGTGGTGCGGCCAATAGCCAACGTGCGGAGTGGCCTGGGCACAGAACCAAGAGGGGCATTGGAGAGCTTCTCGGCGGAATCAAAAAAGCAAATTGGTGAACGGTCGGATGACCATAGATCCTGTAAAATATTGCCGATGGCATCGTCACCTGCACTGTCCGCCATGTTCGGATCACTATGATCGAGTACGTCAGTCTCGGAATCGTCCCCTGTGAGGCTATTATGAGTGTCGGTTCGCTCAGAGAGTGAGACAGCAGTACTAAAGAGGCGACACTTTTCATCACGATCAAGGGTGCGGCAGATCTGTGAGTCGTAATTCTGGTTGTTCGTCGTGGTTACTGGATCTTTGACAACTTCGATGTGGGCGTGCTCGGTAGTGTCAGCTGACCATTGTATAACAGCGCCCGCCTGATGGATGCTTGGTGCGACACTCTGCATGAACTCTAGCTTCGGGATCTCCCAGTGGTCGAGGGCGGCCCCAGTGGTCTGGCCGCGACGTAGTCCAGCATCAATTATGGCATGCTTGTGGTCATGGAAGGTCTTGAAAGCGGCTGAAATACGATCATGCGTTTGAGAAGTGATGGCAGGAGCTTGGGCAAGGTACCGGAATTCCATCAGAGCCCGAACGGCTATAACTACATCCACTTGAGGGAATCCAGCGATAACGACTACGATGTATCGCTGCGCGTCTCTTTGTGTACGCCCACCAACCTGCTTCAATTTCGTCACACCTTGATTGAAGTGACAAAAGCCGGCGATTGGAGGCAACACAGAGAACCGGAAGTCCAGCTCCCCAGCCCCCAGTGCGTGCTTGCACCATTGCATATCATGGTCCCAAAACTGGCGATGCCAGTGATGCAGAGCTTCTGGAGTGAGAAACTGAGAGGGATCAGCATATAGCCAGTCACGCCAAAAAGGGTGCGATACACCACTAAGTCGAAAATCCTCGCATGCGGCAAAGTACCGTTCAACTTCATTTACGTTACATTGGATAGACTGGAGTTGGGCGAGGGTGAGGGCAGCTGTATGCGGTGGATGATGGTCCGGATCTCCAAAGTCCTTATACATGGCAGTGGTTACCGGTGAGGTGCGTCCTCATACGCATGCCAGCATGCATGCCTCTGGTGTGTCAACGATGTATGAGACCAATGGGGTGAAGCAATAACGTAGATTTCCTACGGGGTCTGACATCATCCTGCCAAAACGAGCGGCCTGTTTCAAGGGTTCGAGGACAATGTCTAGACAGTGATGGAAGAGACGCGCCTCGAGAACGGAGCATATTCGGGTAGCAGGATGTGTAAATGCGGGAATTGGCATTAGTGCCAGGAGTAGGAATGCATGTGATGACCCTTTGTTCCTGATGTCCATACGAATGTTTGCGAGACTGATCAGGAGGGGATGGGCAACTTTCCCGCCGCACATATTTGTGATGTGTGTCTTGTCCGATGACAGAATAACACCGCACAACGTACTACCTTCGGGAAATTTCAACTTGGAGGTAAACGTGTTACATATTTGCATTCAAGAGCAAGAATAATTCATACCTGCAAATCCCATGCACCGTCACTACTCATCCACTCTGTGAATACTCTCACAATATGCTCGGCAGTAGTGAACAGGCGGAAAGGCGAGTAGTCCATCGTTTGCGCGAAGAGAGGATGGTTGAATAAGGACTCTACACAGTCCAACGAGTCACGGTAGTAAAGAGTGACAGGACTTTTCATCGGGTGGGTGGTAGGGACAACTCGAGCATTCCAGCGCGGTCCGGACGGGAGGATTTTGGCATGGGAGCGAAGTTCTTTGGCAGTAGAGAACGAGAGAGGAAGAGAGTTTGTCTAAATAAGTGTTAAGCGATGGAAACGGATGAACTAGTATCGACAGACTCACCAGACGCAATGACAAGAATTCGTCAATAGCTCTCATGCTAAGTCTGGATGTGAGAAGGAAGTTCGCGATCTCCCAATCACCAAGGCTAGCAAAAGGGTAATAAAGATTCTGCTGGCGGCGGGAAGCATAGATGTCGAGACGAAATCGTGCTAGAAATGTTTGTCCTCCATCAAAAATCTCTCCGGCGCCACGAAAGACATCGAGAATACGACCCAACTTATCGTTGGTATTCAGTTGAAGGACTTCCTCGGGGTCCGCGCGCTCGTCAGCCATCAGGAAGGATGGATGCTCCATTGGTGGTTCTGCATCGAGTATCGGCATATCAAAATCCTCATCTTGTGCTTGAAAGGGGGAAAACGGGCGTGGATCATCAGCTAGCGCAGTGTCTTCTGGAGCGTTCGAAACATGAACAGTTACAGTCTCCCGATGGACCGTGTTACAAAAAGATTGCAGTTGAGACCGGTGGTATGTGAGACCCCTTGCGGTAGGGAAGGTTCTGAGACACCTCGGACACTCAGGCATCTATGAAAGAATGCAGTAGGACTCACAAGAGGACTTGGAGGACTTTCCAGACAGAACGACAAAATTATCGACGTTACGTTCCTATTGAGTGATGCATAGTAAGCTACTATAAGTAGAAAACAATGGTTGTAAATACGCCGGCCCTCCGGGCACCCCAGGACGCGTTGGTTTGTAGTATTAGAGTATAAATATTGTTGCATAGGGAATGGATATATTTGAGAATCAGAACATCGACGGGTTTGTGGCAAACCGGCACATTCATACCCAGCAGAGCCATAGGTAGTTTTGTGTGAAGAGGGGTGGAGGGGAAGTATGCTGCTGCAGCGGACAAATGGAAAACGTTTGTTTAGTCGAGGTGGGAGTTCTTGGAATCAACCTACGTGTCGCCAATATCAGTCGACTTCTTGAAAGATTGAGCATGCAGACAATGTTGAATTCGCTTTCGAAATTGGTGCTCCGGGAGTCGGATAGTTGTGAGCGAAGTTCTTGCAGAGTTCCAGTTTTCCTCCCTGAACTTGTCTGAACTCTGCTCTTGTGCACGGATCGCCATACGCAGAGACCCGACAGTCTTTTCGAGGTCATCTTTTTCCTCTTTCATGTCCTGAATAGCCTTGTCCCGTTCACCAAGGAGGCTCTGCAATCTCCGAACTTCTGTAAGCAGGCCACTGCTGCTCAACGTCTCGAATCCGAGCACAAATGACTGACCAAAATTCTCAACTCTACTCGGGAGTCGGCGGACCAGCACAAGAACGAGGCTGAGTGCATCCAGGGTGCCTTGGACGAGTTCAAAGCCAAACACGAGACCAAATTTGCTCAAGCCCGCAAGTATGCTGCAGGTCTGCAGCATGATAAATCTGATTTGCAGTCCGCTCTTGATGCGATGAAGGCCGAAGTTGCTAAGGCGAACCGTCAGTTTGGTCCTAAGTATGGGTCTCCTCTCACCCCGGGTGCTGCGAGTGCGCAAGATTTTTTGACACCTGTCGCGCCCGAAGTAGACGATGTCTTTACCACTGACGGTGCATCTACCAATCGGAGGAAGATGGATTCTTCTGCAGTTTTCCAACCGGAGAATTTTGAAGACATTGCCGATATCTCTCCCAACCCATCGCCGTCTCACCCCTTCCAAACTGCCAACCACCCTAGTAAGGAAATCGAAGACTTGCAACAACGTTTGCAACATGCTCAGAGGCAGATCAAGAAACTCACAGGTTCCATTCACCGCGAGAAGGAAATGCGCATTGACTACAAGCGAAAACTGGAGGCTTCATCCGGCTACGTGCACGACGAAAACGAACCTCCGGAAGATGCGATGTTTGATGACGACAATACTGCTTCAATTGAGAGTAAGCTGAAGCGCAAGGTCACACCTTTCCATAGCGTTCGCGGAAGAGGTCGCCGAGGTCGCTGAGGTGGATTGTGCCATCGACTCGGCAACGCAGCCAGTACCCCTTCCTCAGATTATGCTGGGGAAGCGGATCTGATGCTGTCACCTCCACCTCCTGTACCGTCTATTCCTGGTCAGTTCCAAGATGGCACAGATGATCTTGATCCCGAGCTTTCCGAAGGGGAAGGAGACGAACATCAACCCGACCCTATTCAAAGCTCGCCTTCTCCTCTCGCCGTTCCTTCAAATCGCACAAGCGTCGATGGCATGGATCCCTTTTATGCCAACGTGCTCCGCAAGTCGGCATCTTACAGTTCGCTACTTTCCAGCTCTAGTCCACTGAAACGAAGATCAGTGTGCATCCTGTTGCTCTTCAAACCAGTCAATCCCAAGTCCAGACATCTCCAACGCCGACGGGTGCCTTCTCGCGTGCATTCTCTCCCGCTCCGTGCTGCACGACCCTCACCCAAGCAGACTTATCTGGTCTGTC
Source organism: Pisolithus microcarpus (assembly GCA_024613185.1). Taxonomy (NCBI): domain Eukaryota; kingdom Fungi; phylum Basidiomycota; class Agaricomycetes; order Boletales; family Pisolithaceae; genus Pisolithus; species Pisolithus microcarpus. The sequence continues at coordinate 517,715 of JANFAI010000010.1, read as the reverse complement.
CACTGGAAACGAGAGCAGCGACACTACCATTCGAAACGTTGGTGTGCCTGGTGCACTCTCGATCACTGACGAAGCAAACGAGAGTGAGAATGACTTCGATGACGGCGCTATGGAAACTGGTGTCGAAACGCGCGGAAGATTACCACGATGCGCGCATGAGTATTGGCATGGCGACCCCTTGGGAGTCGAGAGAAGATTTCCATTCGATGTTGACAATGTCTGATAATGACTATCCGGAGAGTGAAGATGATGAAAGTATCAAAGGCTCATGCATGCCAAGTCGCGCTAGTCCCTCCCGCCCGTTGAGTACGAGGAGAAAGGCATTGAAGCGAGGTTCGAGGATGTTAAGATCGTGGAAGTGGAGGTCATCAAAGAAGTTGTCGAGTGCGAGGAAGATACACTCCGTGCCTCTGAGCAATATCCGCCATTTCCGCCTTAGTCAAACCATCAAAGTGACATTGAAGAGCTTTCCATCTCCACGTTGATTACTCCAGGTCCGCACCTCGGATTTGAACGTGACACGGGCCTTGATGGTCCAGTTATTTTGATAGGGGGTAAGACCCTCGATGGGATATATCGTTCTTCCTGGTCTGTTGCTTGTGGCAGGACGAGACTGAGCCAGTACTGGCTCAACTGTAGCAGGAGACGGAGGTTGATGGGCCGGCGCAGATACAACGGGTCTCGACTCAGCAGCAGCAGGCGGCTGAGCAAGGGACGGTGCGGCAGTTGGATTACCTATTTTTTCTTCCTCCCTAGACACCACATGGAGGTCGAGGACAATGATAAGCCTAGATAACCAGCACAACGATTGTCGACTGAGGACCTTGGAATGTGACGTACCAGATGGAGAACATGGGCGACTTGTCTATTATATAGGCCCCTCCCCCCCCCAATGTAGATTGCCCCCAAAGGACACGGTACGATGCCCAATCAACGTCACCGAGAACAGTGTCGCAGACAAATGGAAAGAACACAACACACAGGCAATGACACCCACTCCGCCAGTCCGTCCTTTCTCGCTCCGTGCGTGGGGGTGCTCCTCAACGATGGTCGCGGGGCGGTGCTGCCTTCCAAGAGACTCGCCTGTTGTCGCTTGTCGGCCAGCCGGAGTCTCTATCGGCTGCCCTTGCTCTGGAGATGGGTAGTGGCGTGTCTTCCGTTTTGGAGGATGAGATGTTGATTTCGGAAAAAGAGGTTGCACAAGTTGCATGCCAGACCGATTTTGATGATGTGACGCTTGCAATCCCTTCAACCGTGTCATCACCGGAGACCAGAGAGGAGGTATTCAGGTCGACGCTGCGCCTGTGGTTGGAACATCGGAAATGTCTTGTCGAACAGACCAGCCCAAAGGTTTCGTTATCGGACGCGCAGGGGCAATGGCATCGCACGCTGTGGCCGAAACGAAGATCAGTGTGCATCCTGTTGCTCTTCAAACCAGTCAATCCCAAGTCCAGACATCTCCAATGCCGACGGGTGCCTTCTCGCGCGCATTCTCTCCCGCTCCGCGCCGCACGACCCTCACCCAAGCAGACTTATCTGGTCTGTCCACTGGAAACGAGAGCAGTGACACTACCATTCGAAACGTTGGTGTGCCTGGTGCACTCTCGATCACTGACGAAGCAAACGAGAGTGAGAATGACTTCGATGACGGCGCTATGGAAACTGGTGTCGAAACGCGCGGAAGATTACCACGATGCGTGCATGAGTATTGGCATGACGACCCCTTGGGAGTCGAGAGAAGATTTCCATTCAATGTTGACGATGTCTGATAATGACTATCTGGAGAGTGAAGATGATGAAAGTATCAAAGGCTCACACATGCCAAGTCACGCTAGTCCCTCCCACCTGTTGAGTACGAGGAGAAAGGCATTGAAGCGAGGTTCGAGGATGTTAAGATCGTGGAAGTGGAGGTCATCAAAGAAGTTGTCGAGTGCGAGGAAGATACACTCCATGCCTCCGAGCAATATCCGCCATTTCCGCCTTAGTCAAATAAAGAGAAAGTTGTTCAATAAGCAAGTACCTAACATCGGAGTCTCTTCTTCAGCTTCAGCAACCTTCCGCCTCGCAATTTGCGATTATTCCCAATTCTCATACACATCTAGAATGGCAGATGCCCAGAAAATGAACGTGGAGTCGCCAGCTACCTCTCAAGAAATCAACCATCACATCGCTTCGACTGAGGCTCAGTCTACCATCCCTACAAGCCTGGTCAGGCCACAAACGTCTGTCGCTACCGTTCCTGGCACTCCTGGTGCAAATAGTGGTTGTAGCAGCTTCGTTTTGCCCAGTATCTCCTCTGCTTCCAGATGCAAACCGGGCTCAAATACTATCCGTGCGCAAGGAATGCCTCTGGCTGTTGGCGTCGTCCGCGGCTGGAAGCTAAATGCTATTCCCTCATCCCTTATCACGCCCTCCCATGCCAATCCCTCTGGATTAAGTTCTTCTCTACTAAAATCATCAATGCTCAAGACCGCAGTATCTCAGGAAGACGATGATGCGCAGGTAAGTTGCTCAAACCTGACAGCGTGCTTACTGGCATTTATATCCCTTCAGCATGTACCCACCAGCATATCTGATGCAGATCAGGATGGATCTGAGCAGGAAGAAGCTCGGTTTCTCCTTGAGGTCACGTGAGCTCAACGTCTTGTTCGCAGCATAGAGCAGGAGCTCGCTAAAGCGAAACTCAAGGAGAACATTGCGCTTGGTGAGCTCTACAAATTTCGTGCTGAGGAGGCAGAGCGGAGGCTGGAACTTGTTGAGTTTGAGCTTGGGTGCATGCACAATTCAATGCGCAATAGTACAGTTGCACTCGACGATGAGCCTTCTGACTGTAAGCGCCGCCGTACATCGTTGTCGAGCGTTTTTTAACTCAAGCTGTACGTTCCTTGTTTCCTGCGATTTATTTGACTTTTGTTGATCTTTTGTATTCCAGCTCGCATCTCCGTGCATTTTAAAAATCCGAGATCTTACATGTTGTGAAGCACCTGTAGCTGAGTCTGTGCATACAATTTGATGTAGTCTGTTATCACGGTCATCGTCTGCACAATGCCAATGCCCTTCGTGGTATGATAGCCTGAGCTCTTAAGTTTATTTCTGCCGTTATGCCACTCAGTCATGGCTACCTCAATGAATTGTACAGGAAGGACTCCGAAGATTATGCTAAAATATGGAAAATGTGTTTGTATCAATCGGTTCTCATCTTTCCATGCTACACCGTCTGGCAGACAGAACTACAGTGAGAACATGTGGTCGTGTACATGCTGTGATGCTACTGGGCGTCTGTCGGCTGCTGTCGTAATGTAACCGTACTATACTGTGTATGTATGTACCCGATCCAGAGATCTGTCGTACTGTAACCGTACGGCAATGTATTACTGTAGTATGTATGTACCTGATCTGGAGATCTGTCATGCTGTAACTCTATGGCAATGCATTACTGTATACGCATGTACCCGATCTGGAGAAGCATGTCATGCTGTAATGTTATGTCCCAAAACGGCTGTTTTGCTGATGTTGATGATCTTTTGATAGCCAGAGCGATTCCTGACCTCGTCCCTCTTCCGCTCCTCCATTTTCATGAGCCCGATCATCTCTTTGTATGTGACTTCGGCCTCCCATCGATGTGATAATATGGCATAACTGACGGTCTTGTCACCGAGCTCCTTTATGACATCATATTCAACTTCGTCGGGTTGAATATCCTCTTCGCGTTTAAGCACATCTTCTACATTCAACAGTTTCATCTTCCCAACGCAGTCAGCACAAAGTTTCATCAGCATTCACAAGCCATCGCACATACCCTCAAGGTGTGCGAGCCTGCGAGCTTTGACTGCAGGACGAAAGGCAAATCAAAGACTGATTGCCACGGATCTCAAGGGAGGGACACAATGGAGAAAGTCGTATTCTAAGCTCGGTAGGCGCTCGATGTGGACATTTCCAAGCCCAGCTTATCGAGAAGACGAGGTGATATGTAAGACACAGGATCTCCTTCTCATGATCACTCGTTTCCTGCACAATCACAGTTGCAGTGACATGTCTTCTTGCCCAGTTACGTACCAGTAGCATGGACAAGGGGGGAGAAATGATGGCTGGCCAGACCCTGGTCACTTCTACCAGCGTAGAATGTGCGTGCGTCATATCATGCCCTGCATACGCGAATGTGGCGCCACCACAGAGTGCATGGCGTTGGCTTCGGACGTAACGCTGATCCAGGACAATGGAGAGAATAGGTAGCAGCTCTTTCAAGTACACCCCATCAACGGTGTGTGTTGCGACGGCTCCTGAGATGAATTGCGCCTCAATGAGTGGAGCAGTCCCCCGAATTCAGTTGGCATGGGCGGGATCAAACAAAACCGGATTCGGTGATGTTTGATGTCCGAGACATTTGATGTTGCAGCTAACCATTTATAAGGGTAGTTTCACAGCGACTAGATAATCACACGGCTGACTGTGAATGCTTTCACTACATCATCGAATACAACTACAGCTTAGCACCGGGTACATTTCCATATTACTGTCTTTTTCAGGCAAGTTGGCCACATGGGAAAAATGTAAGCGAAAATGCACCTCAAACTTCCTCAGGCCATAACACCCCAACGCAGCATCGGAATTCCACGAAAACAGTACTGCCTTGCTCCGGCAGCTTCAGCGAATCCGCGTAGGGTTGACTGATCCGCGAAATCTGAAGACCTGTGATTTTAGGTTTTTGAGCTCTCGGGATTTCTCAGTGTGTTGATTTTGTACTCACACTTGGTTCCCAGACATGCGACAAGGAAAGCAGAGCTCCCCAGACATTCAATGGGCTGTTGTATGGTTATCCCAACTTCTTACAGTTGAAAAAATTGCAATGTGTCTGGAGTTGTCAACTCGCACCGTCAGGCATATCATCTCGCATTTTCGTATGCACGGTGTCATCCCCCATCAAGGCGAGAACAAGGACTTAGCAGAGAGGGAACGTACTGGGAACAGACATCTGTGAGATGTCGATGTTGAGGTATGAGGTTTTACTCTTATCCAGCCGGTGATGATCTTGATTGAATATCCATCGAATGTGTAGTTTCTTCTAGGTACTATTCAGAAAACCCCAGATCTCTACCTAGACAAACTGCAGGAAATGCTGGGGCAGTCTTGTGGTGTGGAAATTTCATGTGCAACTATCTGGTGAACGCTTCAGAGGAGGGGCTTTACAATGAAGAAAGTGAGTTTACTGTAATCTATGTTCTGCCTGAATCTCAATCATGTTTTTAGGTCATGCATGTTGCTGTGGAAAGGTTGTCAAAAAAGCGCCTCGAGTATCTCACTAGGATAGGGCAATATAATGCGGACCAACTTGTATTTGTTGACAAGAGTTCTGTTGATCGGTGGACAATGTATCGTGGCTGTGCATGGTCAATCCGAGGAACGAAAGCACAGAGAAAGGCGTTTTTTGTGTGTGGTCGGTGGTAAGTCCAACCTAGCCTATAGTTCTGTCATTATTGTTGATTATTCTACAGTTTCTCAGTTCTCCCTGCGCTCTCACTCAATGACGGTATAATTCACTGTGAAGTAGTCGAGGGGTCGTTTTGTACAGAAACCTTCACTCAGTTCATCGATGGCCTTCTCAAGAACATGCGACCATATCCGGCGCCGAATTCCATCATCGTGATGGACAATTGCAAAATTCATAAGCACGCTGATATTCAGAACATGATTGAAGCAAGGTAACGTGTGTGCAGTCAGTCACCCTGATCGATATCTGACCATGTATGCTGATAGGGGAATGCGTTGTGAATTTCTGCCCCCGTATTCTCCTGACCTCAACCTGATCGAGCTCGCCTTCTCCACCATGAAGTATCACCTACGTAGAAATGGCGACTACACTCGGATGGTGATGATGCAAATGTCAGATGAACAAATTTTCATTACTTTACTGCGAGCTCTGTACACCATTACTCCTGCTGACTCCTATGGGTGGTTTGAATATTGTGGTTATGTGTAGTAGTCCTACGTTGTTGTCTGTGTACCACGTCTCAAATGAATCGGTTATACCAGCTGAGTTGTTACATCTTGAGAAATCCAGGTGGTTGCTGCCATTGTATATATTCATAAGCATCTCAGACTTGGTTGACTGTGCTGTCCATGGCCCCAAGAAAGCGTCGAAGGGCTGGCTCTGATGCCACAGAATCGAGCAACTCCGTCCTCGTTAGTCCTGTGGGTTCATTACCAGCTGCTACAGGTGTTAGGCCGCAACAAAAGTCCGTGCCAGACAACGAGACTTGAGTCATGGTCTATGAAGAAACCCTCTAGACGAGAGTTAGAGACCTAGCCAGCGATAGTACTTTGAGCTGGACTTGGCAAACCCTTACTCGAGTCAGTCGACCGGAGTAGCGATCACGGAGAGTGAACGAAAAGTAGGTTTGTTGCAAGGTAGCTAAAAGCTGGGGATCACAACGATCTGCCAGCGACTAAATACCTCTACGATACATGAGGGCGGGCAAGTGAAAACACTACTGTGCAAGGGAAATGACTCAGTCAGGAGTCACTGCACCGGTATGCACAGCTCTGCAGTAAGTAGGTAACATGGCGACAATGAAACCGACCTGTAGCGAAAACCCATAGGGCGCTGCCAAGTGGAATCGAGTCGCTGCAAGTCATAAGTTAAAAACAGAACCTAGGACGTGATCCGAGCCGACAGGCTGCGGAAAGCAACGTCCATGGTAACAGAAACGAGGTCGTCCCAGAAGAGAAAGAGGGGACGACCAATACATAGTACAGTAAGCAACATACCGGGAAAGGGGAAAGGCAGAGACGCGTTCGTCACGTGACCGACACGTCGCGTCTCACACGTGACTGGGGGCAGTGCCACCATGCGCACTATGATACAAGTATAACGGTAAGAGAACAAGAAGAGAAAAGAAGCATGCCGCAGTGAGATAGAGTAAAGACACAGTGTAGACCGAGTGGCGAGAACCAGACGGGCCACACGGTTAGCCGGGCAGGGCATAACAACAGGTAAGTGGCTACAAAAATGCTATTCGTACCTCTCTTGCTTACTTCCTGGCAGTTGCAGTAAATCCTCGCGCATGCTCAAACTGCCGTAATAGCAAAATATGCTGCAAGGTCCTTGCTGATGCAGTAGCATGCATGAAATGCATCAAGTCTGGTAAGACTGACAGTTGCATCATCCAGGAACGTTGTCCACGCAAACGAGGCAATAGTGCGCCTCCTGCCAGTGCTCGGGACATCGGCTGTAGTGCAGAGCAGAAGAAACAGGATACCCAACCCTGTCTCAAACGCACCCAGGCATGTAAACGAGCGAACTCAGAGGCCACTCAACCTGCAGTTCACCAGCCTAAATGTCAACGATCCACTCAGATTCGCGTGCAGCCTATTCATGACCATCTTTTAGACCAGATACCTGAAGAAGATGAAGAAGAACTTGCTCCTGTTCTCTCAAGTGCCGTGCTCCAGAGCACAGCTGAGTTCTTTGACGCAATATCCAATCATGGACCTGGCGTAGATTCAGAAGTTTCAGACAGCGGGGGTGAGGAAGTAATTGACATCAACGTCGATGATGACAACTGTAATGACTCTGATCCACTCAGCTCAGAGTCTGAGGATGGCAACATCACTCAAGCAGTTCGTTCGGGCCAGTGGCAGCATCGCACTGCTATCAAACCAGCACAACGCCCTGGCAAGTCGAAGAAGGACACTATGTCAAAAGGGAGGGTAGTGGCCAAACTGACGAGCTCGAATTATGATCCTGAAACATGTGGTATGCATTCTTTTTGTGAACATAAACATATTCTAATGCTCTCCACCATCCAGCCTTCGACATTCAATGCGCAGTCTGTTTACCAGATGGGGGAAATTCCCCATTCAAGATATCTTCTATGGTAACACTCGATGAACTTCATATCACGGTTTCCGAGAAACTCCATCGCTTTCCAGGATTGATTTCACTATGTTACCGGTTGGATAGTGACAAAGCAAAGTTTGGTGCCACGTCAATTCAGTCTGAAGAAGAACTTGACCTTTTCAAGACACGTATGCATACCCTCATTGTACCACAGTGTCTCCCCAGTGGGAAGCTGTCAACCCGCCCACTGAAGGCTGTCCTGGTTTTTTTTGAGGATGTGAGTACTGCGGATGCTAAGAATCCATCAACCACTACTAGCAATGGCAACAAAGCAGTAGGTTTGTTCCTTGTACATTCTTGACTACATCTGATTTTTTTTTTGAGGCTGCACGTTCATCGCAGAAGCCATCGTCTTCTCCTAGCAGCACGTTGGAAGGGACCACTCGCCTCCAGAAACTCGTCGAGGATCTCCAGAAGCATTGGAGGTGCGAGAAACACTCCAAAGGGCCCGAGAGCCTGGTTTATTGCTACTCTCCAAGTGGGGCGAACATTTGCTACCCACTAACTCATGCCAACATCTCTTATTGGGCTGTCGAGATTGTAAGTCATTCCCTTACTCGAATACATGCATTTACTGACATTTTGTAATCAAAGATGGATGATAATGGTTGTGGAAGGGTAATGGTCGACAGAAAACCCCCTGGGATTATCTACAAAGATGTGAGGCCACGTTCACGATCGTCTAATCCTCCTGTACCAGCCAGCCATCCATCATCATTGCCATATGGTAGCTATCCACCCCCTTTTTTCGTCTTGCCACCATGGGGTCCACCGGGTTTTCAAGGGGGAAACTACACACCTTCACAACCAAATGAATTTCCATCCCACACCTCCTTCAACGTGCCGCCTGCCAATCCATCTACATCTGTGGCCAACATTCCAAACATTGTCGACTGGTTCACGTTTCTTGATCAGCATGAACAGCAGAACAAAGACGGCATTACATTCTCACCATATGGGACAATGCTATGGTGTGGGCAACTCTTCTTGCAAGAGTGCAAAGGGGAAAGGGGGAAAGCTGTAGGGTAGACCTAGGCTCGTCCCAAGGGGTCATGAGTCGGAAGGAGACTGAGGGGAGGTAACTGGTGGGTCTGGGAAATTTTCCCTGAGGTCTGGGAAGTGTAGGTGGCGAAGAACTCGAAATTCCACCCCAAAATGGGCGAAGAGGGATTTTTCTAGTTGATAAGGCGGTGTTGGGAAGCTAGGAACTCGGTCGGCAGCAAAAGTAGACTCTTGTAGACTGTAGTAAAATTCGGTAGATGCAAAGGGGACGACTCAGAGGGCTGGCGGAATTTTTAAGATGCAAGGAGACTCGAAATCATTGGTAGAACTCAATGGGTAACTCTGGGGACTCGAAGTGGGCTCAGAAGACTCGAAGAAAACTCTGAAAGCGACTCTGGGGACTCAGGATGACTCTTAGACACACAGATTGTGACGCCAGAAAAGTGGGTCTATTTTTCCTAAGTACAGCGGTGTTTTGTAGCATACAGGCAGCTGTCACTAAGGTACATTTCAGCGAATTTCGGAAACGTCATATGTCAAGAAAAACTTGAAAGAAAAGCACCAAAATAAGGCACTACAGAATGTAGGTACGGAAGGAAGGGGGAGAGAAAGCAAGAAAAGCCAAAAGGGAAGGGAGGCGGCGAAGGAGAACATGCCTAGGGGGCTGTAGATCGCTGACCGATGATGCGGGGACTCTTAGTGGCAGTCTGGGGCGGTGTGGCGGTCTACTGGCAGTGGCGGGCATCGGAGACTCGAGTGGGGCCTATAGAGGCCGAGTTGCCGACGTCACAAGTGTCGGAGTGGGGCTGCTGACAGTCAGAAGACACGTGATATACGCACAAAGGGCCGAAGGCTGACATAGATAGGGGTTGGACGTCATGCGGAACCGTGGACAGGGGTAGGTGGCGACTGGCCACAGCGGTGAGTGTCGGCAATAGGGGCTCCTTCCAAACTCGGCAGTGGCAGTATTAGTAAGCGAGGGAAGCTGTCAAATTAGCCAAGTTTGCCAAGAGTGGAGCGGTGGCGATGATTTCAGAGGGATGGCCTGCTGTGGGAAGTGGTGTAGGGCAGTGATGACGATGCTAATAACTGATATATTCAGCCCTAGGGAGTATGGACTCCCTACAATGGGAGAAAGGCTTCATCCGGATCTCTCAGCTGTCACTGGACTTCGTCAAGCTGTCTGATTTGCAGGAATGGCTTAGAATTGATGTGGGTACCGCTATTCTCATTATGCAATATGCCAAGGAAGATCTGGAGGTGGTGAAGTCAGGGCGGTGGATTCTCCCTAGACATACTTAGAATACTCGCACAGCTTGTAATGCGCTACTGATTGTCCTGGAAATGGTATTCATTTTTTTCTTGTTGAATACTTACAATTGTGAAGTCTTCAAGATCTCACGCTGTCCGGTGTTGTGACTTTTTCACTCGCACCACATCACACTGCAACTTGTCCTCACCACCATACCTATCATTGGGGAATCAGGGAGCACGAGCAGCACGAGGGAGGTTGTCATATATGTAAGAAATTACAGTGAGCAACAAAAATGTTGCAATGTCTGCAACATTTTGATTGTTTGAGGTATAACTTGGGATTGGATGTGGCTGTGCAGATGTGATAGGGGAAGCATTTGTAGCCCTTGGTCTTGGCTTTCCATTGGTGGTCCTTTCAAGGTCAGGGGTGTAGTGGCTGTGATTATATGAGCCAATTACTGAGGCCTATGCATTGCAACATTTTTGTTGCTGACACCAGAATGGATGAAATCTATGGTGTGAAGGATATATTTGGAGGAGAAATGCCAGCTAGTGCTTACATAATATATCACATGATCAATTAAGTGGTTTGTCAGTGAGCAAACAAACCCAAACATTGAATTTGAGTGATTTATCCTCTATCCTGTACCACAACCCAAGAAATCTCTTTTCTGGCTATTCTCTCAGTAAATCTTAGCAACTTCAGGTGTTCATGGCATTACCATGAGTAGGGTGTGTTCCCAGCACCACCAGTCCCTTGAAAGGTTGCTAAAATTCATCCCAGCACTGTTTCCCCTGCCAATGCCTGAGGGATCCTGGCACTAATCAGCATTGGGAAAGGTGAAAATGGCAAGTAAGTCAGTCTGGCACATTAGGGCATGAAGAATGAACTAATCCCCTCCCAATTGGTCCATTTATGCAAAAGAAAATTGGGTATCAGGGTTGGGGTGAGGCAATGCCCTCCTCTGCACACCAGGTGCCAAGGTGGATCAGCCAGATTATGCCCTGTGCTGAACTGTGGATGACTGGGAAAGCACTATTGGGTCATAGGTGACCAGTGGAGACACCTAGGGACAGATGGAAGGGGAAAAAAAGTGTACCCTGGCAGCCCAGTAGGTCATTCCACCCAGAACCCCTGGAAAGTAAAGAAGGGTTTTACTTCCCCCAACCTTGATACCCAATTCTCTTTTGTATAAACACACCAATTGGGAGGGGATTAGTTCATTCTTCATGCCCTAATGTGCCAGACTGACTTACTTGCCATTTTCACCTTTCCCAATGCTGATTAGTGCCAGGATCCCTCAGGCATTGGCAGGGGAAACAGTGCTGGGATGAATTTTAGCAACCTTTCAAGGGACTGGTGGTGCTGGGAACACACCCTACTCATGGTAATGCCATGAACACCTGAAGTTGCTAAGATTTACTGAGAGAATAGCCAGAAAAGAGATTTCTTGGGTTGTGGTACAGGATAGAGGATAAATCACTCAAATTCAATGTTTGGGTTTGTTTGCTCACTGACAAACCACTTAATTGATCATGTGATATATTATGTAAGCACTAGCTGGCATTTCTCCTCCAAATATATCCTTCACACCATAGATTTCATCCATTCTGGTGTCAGCAACAAAAATGTTGCAATGCATAGGCCTCAGTAATTGGCTCATATAATCACAGCCACTACACCCCTGACCTTGAAAGGACCACCAATGGAAAGCCAAGACCAAGGGCTACAAATGCTTCCCCTATCACATCTGCACAGCCACATCCAATCCCAAGTTATACCTCAAACAATCAAAATGTTGCAGACATTGCAACATTTTTGTTGCTCACTGTATACTCTAAGTCTCTAATCACTGAAGACCGTTTTTATTTCTATAGGTTATTGGGCAGCACGAATGTCTGGCACAACTGTACTACTATTGGTATGGTGAAGACAGTCATTGGTGCCGTCGTCAACATGCAGTTTGAATCTGACGTGCTTCCACCCATCCTAAATGCCCTCGAAGTCCAGGACTTCCATGGTGGTCACCTCGTTCTTGAGGTTGCATCACACCTCGAGGAGAACACTGTTCATACCATCACTATGGATGGCACGGAGGGTTTGGTGGGTGGTCAGAAGGTAGTTGATACCGGAGCACCTATACAAATCCTGGTCGGCAAAGCTACTCTAGGCCATATCATGAACATCATCGGTGAGCCCATCGACGAGCGTGGGCCAATCAAAGGCATCAAGCTCTCCCCCATTCACGCTGATCCCCCTGCGTTCATAGACCAATCGACGACTGCGGAGGTGCTTGAAACTGGTATCAAGGTCGTCGACCTCTTGGCCCCTTACACTTGTGGTGGAAAGATCGGTCTCTTCGGTGGTGCTGGCATTGGGAAGACCGTCTTGATCCAAGAACTCATCAACAATGTCACAAAAGCCCATGGTGGTTTCTCTATTTTCTGTGGTAGGTTTCTTCTCTCGTAATTGTATGTATCCCGTCTCACATTTTTTGTAGGGGTCGGTGAGCACACTTGTGAGGGTAACGATCTGTACCACGAAATGATCGAAACCGGTGTCATTAACCTGGAAGGCGATTCCAAGGTCACCTTAGTCTTCGGTCAGATGAACGAGCCTCCGGGCACTCGTGTGCGTGTCGCCTTGATGGGTCTTACTATCACTGAGTACTTCCGTGACGAGGAGGGCCAAGACGTACTACTTTTCATCGATAACGTATTCCGCTTTACCCAGGCTGGTTCCGAGGTGTCTGCTTTACTCGGTGGTATTCTGCACTATGAGGTTGCCACTGCAGTCCAGAGGATTCTTCAAAACTACAAATTCCTTCAGGATGTCGTCACCATCTTGGGTATGGACGAGTTGTTGGAAGAAGACAAATTGACTATGTATTGACTGTGCTCGTGTCAGAGTTCTTTGATTAATTTTCCTCATTTCTAGGTCGGGCGAGCACGTAAAATCCAACGTTTCATGTCTCAACCCTTCCAAGCATTGGAATAGACGCAGTCACCAAACAACTTGCAAAAGAGATGCATGGCAGCAGAGAATAGTCTTAGATACTCAATGTCCCACTATGTTTTTTACAGATTATGCTTCAGTTGTTGGTTGAAGATTTGGAATATGATGTTCTTAGTACTGTTTATTACCCCTACAGAGTTGTGGGTGACACCATGAGTAGTGAACATGATCGATGGTAATGGCAAACTGTTCCTATGTGGAGGAATACCTCCCGGCATACTGCTGGGACAAATCCCGAAGACCTCGGAATTTTGAAAAAACACAAAACATGTTTTCCCGGCTTCGGTCCCATCGGAATACATCCTCTAGTGCTCTCGGAGTCAGAAAATATATATTTTATTGAGTTCCGATGGTGCGTTGAGGGAATATTCACCGACCGAAGTTGAGGCATATTTTTGCTGAATTTTTCCCACGTGGCCAACTTGCCTGAAAAAGACAGTAATTACGACGGACCAAGCAGTGGCAACGAGCAGGTATCGTGACAAGGCTTTCCCCCGTTCACTATCAGTCGATCCCAACCCCACTTTGGCTGATACACCACTCCGCGACAGCACAAGGTGGCCATGACCCCTCAGGTTCGTCCCTTGTATCCTGGAGGAGCAACGCGACAACACCGTGTAGGGGGACGTCATGTGCGGTGAAGTTCCTCACCGCAGTGCCGTTGTCGGAATGCACCCAGAGGTCCTACGAAGGTATATTGTTTAGGACGGGGAAAGCTTTATCGAGCTTACCCTAACGGAATACTGCACGCCCACTCGAATCCACGGTGACTCGGTCAGATTGAAAAGCGTGGTGGCTGGCTCGTCCAGTGTATTGATGTGGCCAGTTGCCAGTTCGCATCAGTTCGATGTCGCGTACGTGGAAATAGGCCTACGAACTGTTGGAGCGCACAAGCGTCGGACGTGCACGGCATAAATTCTGATACTAGGTGCTCACCAGGTAGCTTCGCGACTCCGTTGGGCCCCGTCTGTAGAAGATTCGAATGAGAGGTTAGTGTCACATGTCCGTGTCCAGCTGTCGCCCTCTTACGCTGTGTAGTCTCTAAGTCTGATTTACGAACTTTGCAGACAACGTACACTTACCAAGTTGCGAAGGAAATTGCGACGCCAACGGCTCGCCAGGACAGAGGCACCCCTACCGCATAATGACTCGTTGACTAGGTTTGTCCTTATGGGAAGACTTACCAGCTATGGGCAGAAGGTGCCCGCTTCTTACGCATGGAAGCGATACCTGTTTACGTCGCAGAAGGCCCATGATTCGTTGCATATCCATGCCCCATCATCCTCCTAGCAAAATCGAGCCGTGGTTCAATCGAGTGGACTCGGGGTGGATACATTTACTAACCGGGTACAGGGATCTCGAGTCTGTCCAGCCCTGCAAATATGGGGACATGCGATGTCAGGAGCCCCAATCCCTGAACAGTAACATACCTGCAGAGCACAATCATTGACACCGAAAGCGATGTCTATGCAAATGTCACTTTGCGGACCTCATCGCACGCAAAAATGTCAGATCAAGTGACTCGACGCGTCTCCACATGCTCACGTGACTGAAGTTAGAGTTGCGCGTGCCCTGAGTCGCTGTGTCAATCTCACAACCAACAGTATTTATGAAGATACAATGTTAGCGGATGTTCACAGGACCCAGGGAGTCGTGGTCAACGTGATGAGCAGGTCGGAATCCTAGCGTGGCGCCGCCTTGTCCTGTTCACGGCAATGTTAGCCTTCGGAGTTGTCAGCTTCGAAGTGTGGCCGACACATCTGTCGGTGTAGGCGTTCGTGGTAACGATGTTCATCAGTACGTCGGCCTTTTTCGCATCTGCCCCCATATGCGATTCAGATCCGTGTCGCAGCATTTACTCATATCATATCCTGCGAAATGATACAGACGATAACGAATCAACAAGTCCGAGGCCTTAAGTAGGTATCTCGTTTGGGTTCTTTCCTGGAGCGTTAATCAGTCCTTGGTGCTATTACGGTGTTGAATCTTGATCGTAGGGTGGAGGACTGGATCTATCTTCCTTGCGGGGCAGAGACTTCATCGGTGATCTCAGGTAAGCACTACGGGGCCGACCGATAACTATGATGATGTTCAAGACGTGGGGATATATTGTACACAGGTTCTTGAGATGATTGTGTCCCAGCTGAGACACGTTCCTACACAGACCTTGACACAAGCACCGACTTTTACAGCCGACTTCAAGCTCGGCCACTATGCAAAGGTAAAACGTTTTGGTGTCAGGTTGGTCGCTCTGCCTGTTAATTTGCTCATTAGACAGATAGTCGGTGCCATGGTCGCTGCGATCACACAGGTGTTCAAATCCTGTATGTTCAGCAACATACCATACGTTCTTACCGCATACCTAGCCACTTGGTCGTAGGTGTCGTGGGTCCTGCTCTTTAGTTTTCCTGCGGACAGCGTTACCGGTGCGTGACATACGTCGAAACTTTCTGGTAGGTGCATGCCAAGGTCGTCTTCCTAGATGTAACTCGTTTTTTTTTCCATCCAATACGATGGGAAAGGAAAAGTCTGACCGTTTCCTAGCTTACTCTACTTCTCCGTCGTTGGTGTAAATGCACCTGCCATACCTTGGGTATTGCTGAAACGGTAACCGCTACGGAATTTTAAGATACGTCAAGTTCTCCGGTGTGTTACACCTATCGGTGCATCTCAGACATATATCGGCCGCTCTCGACTCCCAGCTCTAGCCGTGTCAGTGTTACAGTAATGATATTCTTCACGTACGTGGTTCCATCTCCCCTCCTCCACATAGACTACAGGACCCCCCATACGGAATGGTGAGTCTTTCTGGACGCATTTTGTTTACCACCGATCTCTTGACACATAGATCGGAATGGGTCTGCAACGGTGGTGGGGGAACAC
The DNA here is from genome assembly GCA_024613185.1 of Pisolithus microcarpus. Lineage (NCBI taxonomy): Eukaryota > Fungi > Basidiomycota > Agaricomycetes > Boletales > Pisolithaceae > Pisolithus > Pisolithus microcarpus. The sequence goes on along the minus strand of JANFAI010000010.1, from coordinate 501,663 downwards.
GGCAAGGTTACGCTTCTCCAACTTCTTGGTCAAGGTTAAGTGCCAAGATGGAATTGCGTTCTGACCGGTATTCAATAATGTCGACGATGGTCAAGTAACATTCAATAATTTTATCCACCCAACGAAGTCAACGCAAAGTAGTTACAAGTCATGGCGCATACCTCCAAGGTGCGTAGTCCTGCAAATCAGTCGCTCGCTCACACGGGAGGCTTCGGCTGCAGGACGAAAGAAAAAGGAAGGCAGGTCTCGAAGGATGGGACTAGGCGCTCCGCCTGGGTATTTATTGCCCAGCGTATTGAGTACACGAGGCGATACGATACGTGACACTTAATATTCAATGTCGAAACAGCACGGCGTGGCTAGGTTGGCTTCGGACGTAAGGCCGATCCGGGACAATGGACACAGCAGAACTGATTAGGATTAGGTGGCGGCTTCTTCGAGCACATTGTATCAGTCATGTGGGCCGGTCAGCTGGCATACGGCGATATTCGACGTCCGAAAAATTCATGCCGCAGCTAAAGCGCTAACCATCCATATGGGTAGTTTCACAGCGACCACATAGTCGCACGGGTAATCTGTGTTCGATTTCACTACATCATCAGATAGAGTTGCAGTTTAGCACCGGGTACAGTTCCAATGTAACCGCAATGGAAAAATACGACAGACCAAGCAGCGGCATCGGGCAGATCCACTAACTAGTCGATCCTTACGCCACTTTGGCTGATGCACCACTCCGTGACAGCGCAAGGCGGCCATAACCCCTCAGGTTCGTCCCCCGCATCCCGGAGGAGCAACGCAACAACACCGTGTGGGGGTACGTCACGTGCGGTGAAGTTCCTCACGGCTGTGCCGTTGTCGGAATGCGCCCAGAGGTCCTACGGGTGTTTATTGTTTGGAATGGGGAAACTTTTTTATCGAGGGTTACGTGACTTACCTTAACGGAATACTGCCTGCCCGCTCGAATCCACGGTGACTCGGTCAGATTGAAAAACATGGTGGCTGGCTCGTCCAACGTGTTGATCTGGCCAGTTACCATCATGAGAGAGGTCATCTCGTAGACAGAACAAGGAGATACTTGCCAGCATAAACACCGTCCCATTCTGACTCTCTCCGCTCCAATACTGTGCGGGATGCGTATCGTTACTGACGTAGTCCGGCTAGAAGACCTCTACAGTGAGTGACCTTCGTAGGAGGACACGCCGTAGTACTCACGTTGATGCCCCACCGGAAGGGGGTAACACTGGTGCCGACGACTGGATCCTGATTGATAGCGATGATTTCGCGGTTCGTGAGTATCTCTATCGTTTGATTACTGGCTACCTCTAACTGTTCTCCGTCAAGGTCAGTGAAAACGAAGCATGCGCCCCCTGAGAGACGCAATACATACATCGGTGCCAATCAACAGAGGAGATTTCATGAGGGCCCAGGCAATGAAGTGAGTTTTGGATTCCTCGTATGTTAAATTCCCATTTCCGCTGACGCACAATTCAGTTGGCATGCGATTCCATTAAAGTCTTTCACTTACATTTCGAGCTGCAGGAACACCAGTTTGCACATTTTGTCGAACACACAAAAGGGATGCCGGTGCTTACCATGTCCATGTCGTTATGCCCATAGAAATCGCTGGCCCAAGAGTAAAAGGAGTTCCTGAGAATCTTGTCAATGAACTCAGAACGATACATCATCGCATGCTTCCGTACTGATTAATGATGCCAGCGACAGAGAGCCTGGTAGGCGCTGCGAGTGTTCAGTATACGCACACGTGCGGGACCAGATGTACACCGCACGCACTGATATCGTCAGTAGTCTGCATTTCGTCGTCAGAGCCGGTCCCACCGTCAGTATACGAAAACCTACCCGCCAACTTTGACCGTATCTCCTCCCCCACAACCACGCTTGCTCCTATAGACGAAAGGATCAAGTTCAGCTTCCAACGAAAAATGTCATATTCATACCCTTCCCCATTCGCACAGGGACAAAATGAGAGGCGGTTTCCCCATAGACTGGGATAAGTCCGATATGGCATTTGCCATGCGCGCGTAGCCTGGTGCGGACCGAGTCGCTGGGAAACAGGCAACGTTGGCATACACTCACGGCCCATGATGTTTTGTCTCGTGATGTTGTCGAATGGGACGGCGCAGTTATCGTACCTGAAAAGTGCAAGCATGAATGCCTGAGCACGCGGAATTCTCGGTGTCGTACTTCAAGTAGTCGAAGCCCCAATCGTCCCGAAACAATTTCGCATCTCTAAGTGAGGCTCAGTAGAAGCGATCGTCGAAACATGATTGACCATACCTTTCTTCGTTTTGGTACGACCCAGGATAGAGTTGACAAGTGAACCAACCAGCATCGCTGTACTTGACTGGGGTCAATAACACTAGTGCCTGTGCGCTACCGTGTTGCGTAACCTACGATTCCAGCATTCCTATGTGACGGTTTAGATCTCAGTACAGGACTGTGAGAAGGATAGAACTCACAATCCCAGAGCATGGATGCTGTCTGTCAGTGCCTTCATCCCAGATGGGAATTTGGTCTGGTCTGAAGAAATGAACCACTTGTTATATACCCCAATTCGCAGCAAAGAGATATCGATCCTTACTCGCAACGATATCGCCTGCGGAGTCGCGTTCTTTCGCGGAATAACAATCGTCGATGTTGACGTAGTTATACCCTGCATCCTAGAGACACGAGATGATTGAATTCGTGTGTTCGAGAATAGTAAACGCTGCAGCGCGTGTTACGATCGTGCGTACCGCTAAGCCAAGGGATACCATGAGATTGGCATTTTTGATGACGATGTCCTCGGTAATGTTGCACTGATACGGGACCCGATTATCAGCCAGTGCGACAATATGCATCGCGTACGGAAGACCTGCCTGGTATGCATTCCAAGCTATGTATGAATTTGCATCAGTTCCATATTGTGTACGCAGAAATGGGCCTACGAACTGTTAAAGCCCATCACTGACACACGAAGCGTCAGACGTGCATAGCATAACTCCTAATACTAAGCGCGCTCACCGGGAAGCTCCGCAACTCCCTCACTCGCGTTGGCCCCAACGAAAGAAACCTGACACAACGCCAAGGCGAGCACGAAGGCGGAGGCGCCAGTTGACATCCATCGCTTGGGAATGCCTGTTTCTGTAGAAGAACGAGAGGCTAATGTCGTGCTCGTGTAGTCCCGCAGACAATATACACTCACCAGATAGCGAAGGGGTTTGCGACATCGACGGCGCGCGAGAAGGCTCGATGGTCATAGTACTCTGCTACCCCAATAAAAGTGGGGTGAGGAGAAGCTCCTCTACCGAACAATAGCTAGGTTTTATGTATGACTTACGGAAAGTCTGACTTGCCAACGGACATCATCTACGGGCATGTGGTGCCCGCTCCTTCTGCGCTGATAGGACCAACAACCCTTTTTTTTACGTTGCAGAAGACGTTGAAAGTATGTGTGTATCCATGGTGCATGCTGGTCCGCGGTCTTCCTAAGAACAAGTCGAGTGGGCGTACAGGGGCTTTTACGTAATTTACATACCTGCTCTACCCCAAATTACGGGAACTTGCGATCTTCGGTTCCTTCAGCTGGTGATATTCGACCCCGCAAAAGCACAGCGACTCCGCCAGCCAAAGTTTTACACCAACGTTCGTGGACCTCATTCTGACGCGCCTCTACATGCATACATCCACCGTATCATCACGTCACCGACGTTATGACTGCACATACCCTTGCTATGCCAATCTCAGGACCACGGTACCTACGAAGATACATACATGTATAGCGGAACGTGCCACCAAGGACGCACGGTGTCGTGGTCAACATGGCTAGCGGGTCGAAAACCTAGCGCGGGCACCCACCACCGGCTTGGGTGAGGGTCACGACTACGTAGAGGGTCGGCGGGATTTGGTGCGCTCTATTTTGCACGCCACCGATCTAATAGAAGTCACCTTTCACATCCAAACGTGCATACATGCACGTACGTAGCGTGCGCGCGCAGGTCAACGGACGGCTCGTGCCTACGGATAAAGTGCATCATCACATCAGGTCTTCATACCTCAAAGACATCAACATCGCCCGACGTGCCCAGCATCCACCCAGCACGTCCATCAATATATACATAATCGGTATTGCATACCGCAGTGCAGGTACGGACGCGACGACGTGCGTGATGAAGCCTGCCTATACATATATGTCAAGCGTTAAAAAAACATTCCACGTCATCACCATCATCACGCAAGCAGAGGTCGCGCCGCTTCACTCCGTCTTCTCTTTCACAGGTATATCCTTCCCAACCGTGGTAACCGCTCCGGGAACATCGCCCAGTCGATTCCCGACTTTAACCTTCTGCCCCGGTTTGACAGCAAATTCGAACGTCTTCGGCGCCTCGAACACCAGGACGATCGTACTGCCGAGACAAAAGCCTCCCATTTCTTGCGCAGCAGTCAAGGGTTGACCGTTCAACAATAAAGATGCCGCCGAATACACGGCTTCGTTGTATGTGCCTGGTGGCGGTGGTCGACCACGGACGTTCGTGCGCAATGCCTGCAAAGACGCATTATGATCAACGACAGTTCGAACGAGAACAGAATCCTCTCCTTACGGTATCGAAGTTAATTTTGATGCTGCCGACGTTAGTCGCACCGACGGGTATCATACTGAAAAATCCGTATCGCCATCTACCCAGTAAAGTGACCCTCTCGTTGAGCACGAACAGATTCTGTAATCGCTTGGCCATGTATGGCGAGACGGAAAACAGCTCGCCTAAAAAAATAAAAAAAGCGACCGTATCGTTTTAAATATCGCAGAACCGATGATGTCGTGTAAAACCTACCAACGAAGTGCCTGCGCTTTTCAACGACCCAAGCCGTTGGACTGTGGAAGCGGTGATAGTCGCCGGGGGCAAGGTAGATGACCGTGAAGTAGAGAGCGTTGCCTGGTTTGACGCTAGTACCTGATGCGCTGCGTTTGCGCTCCATGAGGAACGGACGCACGCCCATCTCGCGAGCCACCGAAGCATCGTGCGCAAGTGTCTCTTGCAGAGTACCTTCTTGCGTGACGGATGCGTCGATCTGAGCACCATGTTTTCGTGGGGTGATGGTATCATCGTCAGATTCAGCATTGGAGTCGTCTAGAGTAGGAGTGGTCGAGCCTGAGGAGTCTTCGGACGAACCGCCCAATAGCTCGTCCAGGCTGTAATCTATGCCATTGACATTCGCGAATTCGCGCTCGTCTACGACGGACATGTCGCGGCGAGGGAATTCGACGATTGTCGAAGTGGGAGAAACGGGACTGCCAGGACTGGATTTTTCTACGCCAAGGAGTGCATCGAGGGAGTATGTCATTCCCTTTACTTGTTCCACGCGCAAACCGTCTATGGTACCGAGATGAAGAACCGTTCCGTCCGCAGGACTAACCTGGAGATGGGATTCAGGACTGTATTTCAGAGTGTAAAAGCGTTCGTTTAGTCACTCACCAACACCGAATTATCTACCGGCCGAACGCCAGGCTTGAGCTTGCGATAGAAAAAATCTCCCAGACTTGCGTACTGGGTCAAGTCACTAGGCTCGATCTCCTCCAAATTACAACCGAACATGAAAGCATATAATCGAAAACCGTAAGGGCGAATCCAAACGGGCAGTTCGAAAGAATTCATGTAGCCCCAAACTCGGGACATGTTGCGGAGCGGCAACGCACCCAGGACGTGAACCTAACCGACAACAATAAGATGTGTGAGGAACGTGGGGCACGGGCATTTTTTAGTAGATTGAGATGCGAACCTGCCAAGGGCCTTTAAGTCTGATAACCTCGTGACCTTCTTCGTCGACGTCGAGCTCTCTCTCGGCACGTGCCACTTTCTTGCGGTACTGGATCATGACGAGTAGGAGAGCACCGACCGCCAAAGGCAAGGGGTACCATTTTGTAGGTGTCCGTGTCCACGCCGATACGAATTGCTCTGACAAAAAAGTTGAGTATTATACTTCTTAAACAAAGAGAAGAACGAGCGCCCACACATGACGTACTGTAAATGGGAGCGGCAGAAGAAGTGCCTGGGACGTGTTGCGACGACTCGGGCGGGATCGCATTCCTGGTTGAAGTAGCGAGAGACCTTCGGAATGCGCTGCCCTTGAATGACCGTACCGTGCCAGATAGACTGATCCTGCGTTTGACGAACACCCTGGAGAAGATTGCGGAAGAAGTATTGGCTGCGGCGCTAGTAGTGGATTGGATGACGTGCGAGGCAGCCTGTAAGGGCCTCTTCCCTTTGACGATAGCCTTGTAGAACATTTAGGAAGACGTTGACATGAAAAATTCGTAGCAACTGAACCGTACAGCGAGACTTGTGCGTGTGCAGCAGTTGGGTCACAGTCCACTGAGTCTCGCTGAGGTCACTCTGGCTCGGCCGATTAATACTGGTATCCGCATCCAAAAAAGGCAATGTCCTCTGAAAATAACAAGGACAAACAAATACAACGTGCACGCCATTTGCTGGTCACACGACTGATTGGAGTGGGTCCAACAAATGTGCTTATCTCCTGTGTATGTGTAAACCTAAAGTCGGCGTTTCCCTTGTCAAGCCGTCCCTAAGTACTCTAGGCTGCACTGCACGAGAATAGGTGCCACAGACGATGCGCTGCGGTGATGTCTATTTTAGGAAGTTGCCTTAGTCACCGAGCTGCCTCTGTCCGCGTGACGACTGTCTCTTTGTCTGTACAGGACCATCATGGGCAACGACGGCGGAAGCATCCCTGACAGACGGGATCTCGTCAAGAACAAGCCAAAGGCCGAACAAGCCGATAAGGCGAATCAGATACGGGCACTTTGGTTCTTCTGCGCCCTCTCAAAGGTTAGTTTGTCGGCATTCTATCGGTCATATCATATCTCGACTGAACTCTGTCTATCTAGCGTCCTCTGCAAGAACCAGTGGTCTCGTGTGCACTTGGGAAAATTTACAACAAGGACGCTCTTATCGAGTACTTGCTTGACAAGTCGGCCTACGGAGATGGAGAAACGATATGCGGTCACATCCGCTCGCTAAAGGTGCGTAATGCTGTACATTCTGTGTAGGTCGTGTGCTGATCCTGGATGACGCAAGGACGTGAGAATGCTGAAACTAACACCGAGATCTCCACCGCCATCCCCAGGTTCCGATGTCGCTAAATTCGTCTGTCCGCTCAATCTGAAAGAGATGAACGGTGCCTATCCTTTCGTATACATCCACACCTGTGGGTGCGTGTTCTCCCAATCCGGCCTCAAAGCGGTCATCGGATCGACTCTGCCCTCAAAGACTCCATCGAATGACGAGGGCCATGCGGTCGACAAGGAGCAACTCGACGTCTGTCCGCAGTGTGCCACCAAGTTCTCCAGATCCACTGACGTTCTCACCATCAACCCCTCCAGGGAAGAGGAGGAGCACCTGCGTACGATGATGGAACTCCGACGTTCCCGGGAACCTGTAAAGCCGAAATCGAAAAAGCGCAAGGCTAATGCCGAAGGTGCTGTCGAAGATAACTCGGCCGTTGCCAAGAAAAAGAAAGACTCCACCGACACTCATTCACCCTCGCCGGCGCCGGCAATCAACCCTGCCGTCGCAGCCGCATCCAAGGCACTTGCCAGCTCACTCGTCGCAGAGGAGGCCAAGAGGAAAGCCAATATGAGCGATGCAGTGAAGTCTCTCTACCATTCCAAACACGATCAACCTAGGAAGGAAACGTTCACTACGATGGGCACATTCACAAGAGTAAGTCCCTCCCTTTGCTCCCCACCATCACCGATCTAATGTTCATCGACAGTATGCATGATACGGGTTTTACTGCTATTACGGGACATTATTTCTTTCTGTATTGATAGCTCCTCTCTATATAATTTATATTATTGGACCCGATGAATTCCTTACGACCATTCAAACATTCAAAGGTGACGTTGCACCGAGTCTTCGCGACGTGTGAGCCAATAGCAAAGAAACCGTCACGATCCCGTGTTTTCAGACCCACCGACACTCGCTCCTCTGCCTCCACAGAGCGAAGGCTCTTAAACCGATCAGTCCACACCACTCCTGTGAAGCGCTGCATCAAGTCCTGTACGTACAGCAACGGTCCTCGCCTACTTATATCCCCTCTCCCACTCTCAATCGCAGCCTGCACCGGCATCAAGGATACGAAATCTTCGTAACTTGCCTCGACTTAATAATGTAAAAAAAGTTGAGACAATCCCAGAGACAACTGTCATTTTCGCCGAGACCGGAGAACAAGCTGCGGCAACATCCTAACGCAGTCTGACCATCACGACCGGGAGTGCACCACCTAATGTTGCCGTCATTAGCTTGATATACGGTGTTGTGCATCGTCCGAGCGGTGGAGACAATCTCGAGCAGATGTGTGTGTGTTCTGCCTGAGAATGTCTCCACCACTCGGAAGAATATTGCTAAGCGCATTTGAGACCCGCGGAGCTCAACATTACACCGAAGACCCATTACTCAAAGACCGCGTGTTGCAAAGATATTAGAATCAAGGTACTGACGTCGAGCGGGCATCGTCCTCGTGTGAGACGCACTCACGCGGGGTCCACTATAAGGCGTACTTCATCACGACAGAGGGCCGTCGCAGGCAGCTGTCACTAATTCGTGTTTAATTGGATGCGTGAGAAGCCAAAGAAACCTCTCTAGGTACAGCAAACCGCACAACGGTAGACCAGATCTGACCAAAACTCACATAGGCGCTTTTGTTTATGGTTAGAACGCGGTCAAAGAGATGTCGTCTTCCGGGAATTGTAGAGACATCTAACTCGATGGCTATCCTTGCTTCGGGATGCGTGTGGACGACAGCAAGGAACAAGACGAACAGAAGATACACAGGAGCAATGCACAGTAAAGCCGGTGCTGGTCCTTCCATCAGTTGCAACGTGTCGAGAGCGCCTAAAACTTCGGATACCGTTACCACTTCCCCGTTTACACTGACCTCAAACTCGTACGCAAGGTCAAACCCGCGACATCACATAGAATATCCATTTCTCAATGGCTAGAGTGCACTCAAGGAAACTTTGTCGTCTCTTCGGATGCGCGAGGACATCGAACTCGACGTCCGGCCTTGCCTCGGTACGTAGCCGATGATCCTTTCTCCAAGGCGTAGTTACCGACCTGCAAAATCAGTCGCCAGGACGATCTGAGGCTCGAGCTGGGAATTTTGCTTCTATCCCTGAAACACCGGGCATGGCTTCTCCTGGTAGACTCGCCAGAATGAGGCGTTTCTTCGACCGATCGAACCAAGGTCCTTCGACCGCTATTGCGACAGGAATTGCTGATACACAGGCCGATCAGGGGGCTCAGGTAGTTCCGGGTCAGGTTGTATGTGGTCTACCCCATCCAATTAACGCGATAATACTGAGCGGTTCGGTGAACAGGCTGTCGCAACAAGCGCCGTTGGGGGGGCGGAAGAGCAACAAGAGCAATCCCACGCAGCTCCAACCCAGAACGTAGGTGTTTTGCGGTGTCTGGCCATGCGGTAATTAAGTGATACTGTTGGACAGGCCGAAGAGTCAGTTGCCAAACCAGAACCAGAACCGAAACCAGAACCAGAACCCACCCCAGCGTCGGCCGGCCAGGATGTCGATGCTGCCATAAAAGAATTCGACGGCGTCGATCCCATCTCAGGTATCGCCGTACGCGCTGTAGGTGCCGTCGGTATCGTCAATACCACATTTTCCGGGATTGAAACCTTGAGTGATACGTATCTCAAGCCTTTCAAAGTTTTCAATCAAGTCGTATCCACTCTTGCCGACGTAAGCATTCAACTTTTTGCATCCTGGCAGTGATCGCATGCGTGCACTAGGTCCACCCTTACGCCAAGGCTGCGCTGGGAATCTTAACTTCGACTTCTCAGGTATGGACCTTCCTGATTCCAATTCCCCCTGCTCACCTGACCCGTCTTCGGCAGCTGTTCATGAACCAGGCGAATCTGGACAAAGCAGTATCAGATCTCCTCGATACCATGCGAAATGTCTACGAGTGGCTCATACAGGAGGATAGGATCAGAAATCTGGACAAAGATGCTCTTGCAAAGATTGCATGGGCGATAAGCGACTCCGCGCATTTCGTCATAAACTACTCCGCGACCAAAAGCTTCTGTAAGTCATATGCTTTACTCGCTTTCAGATCCTGATACGATACACCCCTAGGGACAAGAACTGGAAAACACATCTTCTCCGAAACGCGTACTGTAGTCGATGACCACGCAAAGACTCTACAAAACTTGATGCAGCAATGTCGTGACCGTGCGGCTCGCGACATTCAGGTCAACACTTATCGTATACTGGAAGACCTGAATTTCGAAGGCATGGCTTACGCAGGTGGAGCGGGGCTAAATACGACGAAGAAATGCCTCGAAGGCACGAGGACAGAGATTTTGCGGCGCATCCTGGATTGGATTAATGATCCTGACGTCGGCGCCCCACGCATCATGTGGCTTCACGGGCAGGCAGGAAGGGGAAAATCAGCCATTGCCCACACAATTGCGTCGTGGGTTAAGGACGTGGGAGGACTCGGGTCTTGCTTTTGTTTCGCTCGTGACCGGCAGAATGAACACCGCGAGGAGAAGATTCTCATAACGATTGCTCGTGATCTAGCCGGTCGTGATCAGTCCTTTCGGCGAGCATTGGCGGACGCCTTGTCGAGGGACCACACCCTCAAGACGACGCCTGATGTGGTGCAACAGTGGCAGAAACTCATTTTGGAGCCCCTGTCCAAGGTTAATGAGGCTATAGTTGGAAACGTTGCTGTAGTGATCGATGCTTTGGATGAAAGTGGGTCAGACGCATCAAGGAAGCACATCTTATCTCTGCTCAGGTCGCCCGACGCTGCTCAGCTACCCTCCAATTTCCGCATCCTTCTGACGTCCAGACCGCTGGCCGACATCAAACGTGTCCTGAGTACTGCTGAGCATGTGATAGCCCTCTCGTTGGATAATATCCCCATCCTGTCGGCAGAGCGCGACATACAACTCTACGTTTCCACTGAGCTTGCCCCTTATCCGGAGATTGGACCCGCTGAATCCCAGAACATTTCTCAGAAATCAGATGGTTTATTTGAGTGGGCTCGTCTAGTGTGCAGGTTCATCGAGCCCAATAGGCCAGGTCGAACGATCACGGAACGCTACAAGGAGGTCATGTTCCCTCACCCCGGAGGCGGGGGATCCTTGTTGGACGTCATGTACAGAACAATTTTGGAGGACATCATGCCGCAGGACGATATCACACTCGCAAGATTTCGCTCTGTGATGCAACAGATCATGTCGACGTCCGTACCCCTGCGATTGGATGCCTTACATGAAATGCGAAGTCACTTTCCCCCGGAAGAAGACCGTTTCGGCATTACGGTCATTGTTGAATTCATGGCACCACTGTTAAGTGGGATCGCTGATAGGTGCTCCGTCGTCCGACCCCTCCATGCGTCGTTTTATGACTTCCTCACTGATCATAAACGGAGCGGGGTGTACTATATTGCTGAGTCTAATATGCACAGGCTCCTTGCCTTTGCTTCGTTGCACACTCTCTGCAATGACCTCAAATTCAACATATGTGGATTGGAGAGTTCCTACTTCAGGAACGTGGAGGTTGTCTCCTTGCAGGAGAAAGTCGACGAAAACATTTCACTCAATCTATCTTACTCATGCCAATACTGGGCCCACCATTTGCAAAGAACTGAGTTTGACTCGGAACTTGCAGTACTGGTAAAGGATATTGTTGGATGTGAAAAGTTTCTCTTTTGGCTGGAGGCACTGAGCCTTCTCAGTGGACTCGGACATGCTACGAGTGCCCTGGCCTCTTCTATAACATGGCTACGGGTGAGTGAATCCCATTGGTGCTGGGTTTTATCTGATGTGAAGTCCAAGGGCCAGAATGGTTTTGAAAAGACCTTGGCACTTGCACAAGATGGGGTCAAATTTCTACAAAATTTTGGCAGTATAATCTCACTCAGCACTCCACATCTTTATACTTCTGCACTGCCATTTACACCCTCACACACAATGCTTTCAGAAATGCTTATGCCAAAGTTCTCTTGCTTAGCTGGAATTTCTGTGGGGGGGTATAAAGAATGGCCAGTTGCCCAGCAGGTATTGGAAGGGCATACTAGTGGGGTTTGGACAGTGGGATTCTGCTCTGATGGCAAGAAGATTGTATCAGGCTCAGAGGACAAGACTATAAGGATCTGGGATGCTGAGAGTGGGGTCCAGATCTGTGGCCCTCTTGAAGGGCATACTGATGGCATTGGGTCAGTTGGATTCTCCCCTGATGGCAGGAGGATTGTATCAGGCTCAAATGACAAGACTGTGAGGATCTGGGATGTTGAGAGAGGGGTCCAGATTGGTGGCCCTCTTGAGGGGCATACCAGAGTGGTCAACTCAGTTGGGTTCTCCTCTGATGGCAAGAGGATTGTGTCAGGCTCAGATGACAAGACTGTGAGGATCTGGGATGCTGAGAGTGGGGTCCAGATTGGTGGCCCTCTTGAGGGGCATACTGGTTGGGTCAACTCAGTTGGATTCTCCTCTGATGGCAAGAGGATTGTATCAGGCTCAAATGACAGGACTGTGAGGATCTGGGATGCTGAGAGAGGGGCCCATATTGGTGGCCCTCTTGAGGGGCATGCTGGAAGGGTCAACTCAGTTGGATTCTCCCCTGATGGCAAGAGGATTGTGTCAGGCTCCTTTGACAAGACTGTGAGGATCTGGGATGCTGAGAGTAGGGTCCAGATTGGTGGCCCTCTTGAGGGGCATACTGGTTGGGTCAACTCAGTTGGATTCTCCTCTGATGGCAAGAGGATTGTATCAGGCTCAAAAGACAAGACTGTGAGGATCTGGGATGCTGAGAGAGGGGTCCAGATTGGTGGCCCTCTTGAGGGGCATACTAGAGTGATCTGCTCAGTTGGATTCTCCTCTGATAGCAAGAGGATTGTATCAAGTTCCTCTGACAAGACTGTAAGGATCTGGGATGCTGAGAGAGGGGTCCAGACTGGTGGCCTTCTTGAGAGGCATACTGGAAGGGTCAAGTCATTTGCATTCTCTTCTGATGGCAAGAGGATTGTATTGGGCTCCTCTGACATGACTGTGAGGATCTGGGATGCTGAGAGAGGGATTCAGATTGGTGGCCCTCTTGAGGGGCATACTGAAGGGGTCTGGTCAGTTGGATTCTCCTCTGATGGCAAGAGGATTGTATCAGGCTCAGATGATGAGACTGTGAGGATCTGGGATGCTGAGAGAGGGGTCCAGATTGGTGGCCCTCTTGAGGGGCACACTGGAAGGGTCAGGTCAGCTAGATTCTCCTCTGAAGGCAAGAGGATTGTATCAGGCTCAGATGACAAGACTGTGAGGATCTGGGATGTTGAGAGAGGGGTCCAGATTGGTGGCCCTCTTGAGGGGCATACTGCAGGGGTCTGCTCAGTTGCATTTTCCTCTGATGGAAAGAGGATTGTATCAGGCTCAGATGACACTAATGTGAGGGTCTGGGATGCTGAGAGTGGGGTCCAGATTGGTGGCCTTCTTGAGGGGCATACTGGTTGGGTCAACTCAGTTGGATTCTCTTCTGATGGCAGGAGGATTGTATCAGGCTCTTTTGACAAGACTGTGAGGATCTGGGATGTTGAGAGAGGGGTCCAGATTGGTGGCCCTCTTGAGGGGCATACTGGTTGGGTCAACTCAGTTGGATTCTCCCCTGATGGCAAGAGGATTGTATCAGGCTCAGATGATGAGACTGTGAGGATCTGGGATGCTGAGAGAGGGGTCCAGATTGGTGGCCCTCTTGAGGGGCATACTGCAGGGGTCAACTCAGTTGGGTTCTCCTCTGATGGCAAGAGGATTGTATCAGGCTCAGATGACAAGACTGTGAGGATCTGGGATGCTCATGGCTATGAAACTGTACAGTCAAAGTGGGGTTCCTACAACTTGGGGGGTGTAGCTCTTACATCTCACATCATCAACTGTGAGTATTTCCCACTTGCCATATATTTTTGTCTTGACTCAGCTGACTTGCATTTATAAAGCCTACTCAGTCTGCTTTTCATCAATCTCTTCACAGGCACTGTGTAACAGTCCACAGCTCCTTGATGAACTCATAAAGGTAGATATGAATGAGAGGCATCAGCCAGTCAAAGTGTTCCATGATGGCTGGATTAGGGGCCCAAAGGGGAGATTGTTGCTCTGGATACCTCCAACATTTCAGGGGCCATCTTATTCAATGTGGACCACAGCAGTCATCCCCATGGGACATTGCATAGAGCTGGACTTGAGCCAAATGGTTCATGGGAAACAGTGGCATCAGTGTTACATATAAGGTAGTTGTTTAGATGTGACCTACATAACTTTGTATTATACCATTCAATCCACATGCTAGTGATACAGTTGCTCAGACAATTGTCCCAATGTTTGTGGGTTTGTCACTAATTACAGTGTAGCCAGTGCAATATGAAGATCTAGTTCAAGGAGTTGGTGGATGAATTGAAGTACTTGGTCATGGCTTTCTAAGGAGTGCTATTACATAATATTTGGATAAAAATAGGTGACAAAAAAACTGAATGAAAATGCCACCTCATTGGGACAATTGTTTGACTTTCAGCTTGGAGGGTGAAATCTAAGCCAAATAAAGGGGTGTTTATAGCTGTTTGGTTCTAAAAACAAACCAGAGCACATCACATGATATAACAAATGATTTGTCAGCATGTAAACAATGTCAAACACTAAATTTGTACCATCAAGCCTCCCTTTGTTACCACAACTCAAGAAGTCACCACTCTGGCTCACCAAGGTTGTTCTTTCAGGGAAATCTCAGCAAGTATTGGTGTCTACTACAGTACCACTAGTATGATGCACTATCATGGTCATCAGTCATATCAAAAAGCTACCAGAAGTCATCCCTGTGCTGTTTTCCCCACCAATGCCTGCTGAGCTTTGTAACCAATCGGTACTGGGATAGCTGAAGATGTTGTCAATGTTGAATTAGCACTTCAGGATATGAAGAACCAACCATTACTCTCATGAATAGGGCATTTTCACAAATGCAAAACTTACTTGAAGGCTGGAATGAACCAAACTCCTACTGCACATTCCAGGAGTCATGGGATAAATACCCAACTAAGCTGGTAGAGTGCAGATAACTGCCATCCATCTGCCCCAATATATTTCCTTTGGTCCAGTATGACTAAATAACCACTTCTCATTCATCAATGGTTTGGTTCAGAGCACAATCTAGCCAACCCTGTCATGGCCCTCAACCCAGAAAGGAAGGTTTTGCTTCATTGTACCCTTCAGGTAAGCTTCCCATTGTTGAAAATACCCTAGTTGTGAGGGCATTGGTTTGGTCTTCACACACTGAAGTGTTATTTCAATGTTGATGATATCTTCAGCTGTCCCAGTACTGATTAGTTGAAAGCATCAGCAAAACCATTAGTTGCTGTATGGCACTGTACAGCTTGCGACAGCCCACTGCAGTGCCCACAGTGCCACAGAAAGGTCCCCCCCTGTACAGTACTGTCACAGCACTGTACAGTCCTGTACAACTACTGCACTTTTTTTGTAATCTCACTACCATTTTTTGCTAATACCACTACTATGCTTGTTTCCTAGTCCCACTACCATTTTTTCCTAATACTACTACTATGCTTGTTTCCTAATCCCACTACCATTTTTTCCTAATCCCACTACTACACTTTTTTCCTAATCCCACTACCATTTTTTCCTAATACCACTACTACACTTTTTTGCTAATACCACTACCATTTTTTGCTGATACCACTACACTTTCAAGCTAATAGGACTATCACTCAGTCACACAGAAATCAAATTAAAAGTAGTAATATATTCAAATTCAAGTACTACCACACAATAGCCTAATACAACTACACTTTTTTGCTAATAACACTACCTACTACACACCTGAGGTTCCCACTTAATGGCTTTTATTAGACTTACAGTTGTGATGGGTGTGTCAGTCTAATTTGGCCTGTTTGATGCCATTCCCTGCCAGTACAAATAAACCTGGAAAAACCTGACATCTAGTATGAATAAATATGAAAAAAATAGGTACAAAAAACATAGTCCTTAGTGTATTGGTCCAGTACCAATAATCACCAATTATTGTACTGCCCATGACGTGAGAAATGCTACTGACAGTGTGGCTGTGTGTGTCCTGCCCATCCCCAGTTCCCATCCTGCCCTTGATATGAATAATTGCGGATAATCTGACAAATCCTGACCTTCGCTGATTAGTAATACCTATTTCCCCCATGGCCTGAGCTCTAGTATGAATAATTTTTGATATTTCATTGACGTTGGTGTGGCCATGTGCACCCTGCTGACCTGACATGAATAATCCTAGATAATCCATCAGTCCCTCACCCTCTGCTGATGTAATATGGCATTTCCCCTGTAGTTCGATATCACATACGAATATTTCCTGATACCTCAAGTCACCAGTGTGGCTGTGCACATTCCTGCTGTCCTCCTTGAAGGGCATCAGGAAAATTTTAATGAAATGATAATGTTATATAAGACTTTATCTACCCTGTAAAGCCCTATAAGGTATATCATAATGATATACACATTGGTAATGCTATATATTCTCTGGGAGCCTTGGCAGCATAGGTCAAAAGTAATCATTTAGGTAGAGTGGATCATATGTATCAGAATGTGAACAGTAGATCATATATGTCTTTCATTATCAGACATTACCAACAATTGTCATTGACACCACCAACAGCTTAAAAATAAAATTTGCTATAGCAACCTTCAATTGGACTTATCAATCATGATATTACCAGAAAGCAATTCCATTCCATATTGTTTACATAATCAGTACCTACTCACTACACTACCTACTAAGTATGAACTACTTAAACCTCCAAAAAAGCGAAAATTAAACAGGGAAAGACACTCACAGATGACTTCACACAAGGGTACACTTACCTGGATATGAACCCTAAGACTTAGAGTCTTAGAGTGACTCTTGCCCTGAGGTAGAACTCAGAGACAAGAGTGAAGAAGAGAGAGAAGGGGAGAGAGGTTGAGTTTATATAACATGTACTATACAGTCATTACAAAGACATTCCCACACTTGTGGCTGGTGAAGAGTTGTTCAAATGATCATAAAATGACATAGATGACAAGACTAGATATTGATGATCAAAGTGAAATCAGACTGAAAAGAATATTGTCATTGATATCATGATGATATTATCTGATGAGCAATTATAATGTACTGTCAATTACATGACATTATTATATATAACATATCAGCTCTTGTCATCATGATATCATGATGATAAAAGTATTGTAATTCTTATATCAGGCCTATATGTGGTTGACCAGATAGTAAAATGTCTGCCAGGTTATCTAATGCATTATCTGACTGTTATCATTATGATTTGTGGATGATCATGCCTTATACACCATTATCCAATTCATATCAGACAGATAACTACTTAACATAATTATCTGGGAATACCAGCACTTCAAACCTCCCCTGATGTGAGGGATGGTGGACCTGCAGGGGCTGGCTAGAGGGGTGAGGACGATGCTAATAATTGATGATTTCAGCCCTAGGGAGTGTGAACTCCCTACAGTGTGAATTCGCCAGAAACATGCCGAGCGAAAGGCTAGTGCAGTGGTCCTTGAGAATGAATGACCTCTTGTCATTGCTGATGTAGCTAGACAATCTCTCTGCCTCTTTAAATGTTTTGTGTACTGTTTTTTGCTATGACATTGTCCAGCTTTTGGCCAAATCTGAGGATGGTTTTCAGTGGGACCTGTGTGATTGATATTGCAAGTATGTACAACCTTGATACTGGTTACCAGTGGGACCAGTGTGATTAATATTGTGAGGATGTACAAACTTGATACAGGTTACCAGTGGGACCAGTGTGATTAATATTGTGAGTATGTACAACCTTGATACCAGTTACCAGTGGGACCAGTGTGATTAATATTGTGAGTATGTACAACCTTGATACTGGTTACCAGTGGGACCAGTGTGATTAATATTGTGAGTATGTACAAACTTGATACTGGTTACCAGTGGGACCAGTGTGATTAATATTGTGAGTATGTACAACCTTGATACCAGTTACCAGTGGGACCAGTGTGATTAATATTGTGAGTATGTACAAACTTGATACAGGTTACCAGTGGGACCAGTGTGATTAATATTGTGAGTATGTACAACCTTGATACTGATTACCAGTGGGACCAGTGTGATTAATGTTGTAAGTATGTACAACCATGGTACTGGTTGCCAGTGGGACCAGTGTGAACAAACTTATCATGGGATAGAATGGTGACCTATATTACCTGGATATGGCCTTCTGATACATATGATCCATTTGAACTTAATGATAACTTTTGACCTATGCTACCATGGCTCCCAGACAATATATAGCATTGTCATTGTGTATATCATTGTGATGTATCTTATAGGGCTTTATGTGATAGATAAAGCTATATATATCATTATCATTTCATTAAAATTTTCCTAATGCTCACCACATGCTCCCTTCACACCACCCCCACACTCCCACCACTCCAACTACCCACTCAAGCACCCAAAATCATTGCCAGAGGTGTAGGATAGTTGATTAGGGGATGTGTAGTGGCAGTTGCAGTTTATCTGTACCACAAAAAGTGACTAGTAACAAGTAGGAATGTAGATATTCAATCAAGAAATCCATAGTGGTAGTTTGCATGTTTGACTACCAAGTTGTAGTGTATCTGATTGGGGAACTCTAGTTGCATCCACTTTTGTCATTACCAAATGTGGGTCATACTTCAGTAACCAATGTGTAGTAGTCCACACCTTTGACAACCAAAGTGTAGTTCATCCTCAAAATGTGTGGTGTAGTTGATCAGCAACAGTGGAGTGCAGTTCATTAAGAATTGTTGACTACCAAAGTGTAGTGCAGTTGATTAGCAAAGGTCAGTAGTGTCCACTCATTTGACACCAAAAGTGTATTGTAGTGAATCAGAAAAGTGCATAGTGGTCTACATTTTTGACTACCAAGGTGTAGTGTGGTTGATTAGGAAAATGTGTAGTTGTCTGTAGTGGGCCAAAAATTTGACTACCAAAATGTGCTCTAGTGAATTAGCAACAGTGTAGCAGTGCCCACTTTGTTGACTACAAAAAGTGTGGTGTAGTTCACTAGTAAAATGTATGCTGGTCTGCATCTTTGACTACTAAAGTGTAGTGTACTTGATTAGCAAAACTGCCTTTAACTACCAAGAGTTGACTGGGAAAATGTGTAGTAGTCCACATTTTTTATTGCCAAACTGTAGTGTAGTTGATGAGCAAAACATGTAACAGACTACCAAAGTTTAATGTATTATCACACTACCAAAAGGACAGTGTAGTTGACTAGAAAAACCTGTAGTGGTCCATGTTTTTGACTACCAAAGTGGAGTGTAGTTGATTAGGAAAATGCACAGTGGTACACATTTTTGACTACCAAATGTAGTGTAGTTGATCAGGAAAATGTGTAGTGGTCTGTATTTTTGACTACCAAAGTGTAGTGTAATTGATTAGCAAAAGTGTAGTGTAGTTGATTAGGAAAACATGGAATGGTCCGCATTTTTGACTACCAAAGTGTAGTGTAGTTGATTAGGAAAGTGTGTAGTGATCTGCATTTTTGACTACCCAAAGTGTAGTGCAGTTGATTAGGAAAATGTGTAGTGGTCCGCATTTTTGACTACCAAAGTGTAGTGTAGTTGATTAGCAAAAGTGTAGTGTAGTTGATTAGGAAAATGTGTAGTAGTCCGCATTTTTGATTACCAGTGTAGTGTAGTCAATTAGCAAAAGTGTAGTGTAGTTGATTAGGAAAAATGTGTAGTAGTCCGCATTTTTGACTACCAACAAAGTGTAGTGTAGTTGATTAGTAACAGTGTGTAGTGGTCCAGCCAAAGTGCCGGTTACTTGATTGGTCAGCAGGTCCCTGTCAGGGTGCTTGCCCCATGGCACCTTCCCCACACTGTGGCTGTGTCACCCATTGTGCCTAATTAGTACCACTTCCTCCCACTCCGCTTTTTGGATTATGTAAGCAAAAAAGCGGCCTCAGCTGCCCCATTTCTGCCTCATTACACCTCCTCCTTGCACTGCAACATGCTGTACTGCATCCCAATACATTCAGGTCATTCACCTCCTGCATCCTGCATGTTAATTTCATGCAATTCAGTGCATTACATGGTTATTAAAATAGATAGGGGTAAAATGCGAGATCTCTTCCCATTCCTGCAGTTCTTCATATATTGTGATGAAACTTTCTACCCAGCCTTCTTTCATACATGTCTACAATATATTACAACTACAAGTAACCACAGTCAATCCTTCTGGAGATATGTTCAGTTCTCCTCCTCCCGATGCACACTTGGTTACAGACCCTGGTCCAGTTTTAACCCCTTGAAATCATTATTCCTGCAATCTTCCATCTCCCTGTAAAATATTGTGGGTGGTTTAGTTGACAGATAAGGTATGAATCCGCTTTTTCACCTTTCTCTTTACATGGTCACCACCAATTACCTACCTGGACAACCTAGTTTTTTTATTGAGTGGGAGTGTTCCTGAAAAATATATTGACCCCTCCTCAAAGTTTCATGCCCATCCAGCAAGTATTGCAGGCACTGGAAGGCAGCCGAGTTTTTTTGAGCGTGGGAAAGTGGCCGAAGCTTTTAGGAGGCTTTGATAACATATGAGCAACTCATCATAGCACAACATGCAAGGCAGTACTGCTTGAAATGAATGCATATCTATACTCCTCCACTCATTCTGTGTCATCCCTGTGTATTTCTGTCCACCATTATTGGAAGAATTTTTGGCAGTGCATGGATCTGAAATCAAAGCCTTCTAAAGTTTCACCAGCTAAACTGCTGATCAAATACCAGGTTTTCACACATGTAGTGGTTTCTGTCAATATCTGATATATTGAGTGATACAGGATGACACAGATACACTATGCTTTGGTAGTCAAAAATGCAGATCACTACACACTTTCCTAATCAACTACACTACACTTTGGTAGTCAAAAATGCGGACCATTCCATGTTTTCCTAATCAACTACACTACACTTTTGCTAATCAATTACACTACACTTTGGTAGTCAAAAATACAGACCACTACACATTTTCCTGATCAACTACACTACATTTGGTAGTCAAAAATGTGTACCACTGTGCATTTTCCTAATCAACTACACTCCACTTTGGTAGTCAAAAACATGGACCACTACAGGTTTTTCTAGTCAACTACACTGTCCTTTTGGTAGTGTGATAATACATTAAACTTTGGTAGTCTGTTACATGTTTTGCTCATCAACTACACTACAGTTTGGCAATAAAAAATGTGGACTACTACACATTTTCCCAGTCAACTCTTGGTAGTTAAAGGCAGTTTTGCTAATCAAGTACACTACACTTTAGTAGTCAAAGATGCAGACCAGCATACATTTTACTAGTGAACTACACCACACTTTTTGTAGTCAACAAAGTGGGCACTGCTACACTGTTGCTAATTCACTAGAGCACATTTTGGTAGTCAAATTTTTGGCCCACTACAGACAACTACACATTTTCCTAATCAACCACACTACACCTTGGTAGTCAAAAATGTAGACCACTATGCACTTTTCTGATTCACTACAATACACTTTTGGTGTCAAATGAGTGGACACTACTGACCTTTGCTAATCAACTGCACTACACTTTGGTAGTCAACAATTCTTAATGAACTGCACTCCACTGTTGCTGATCAACTACACCACACATTTTGAGGATGAACTACACTTTGGTTGTCAAAGGTGTGGACTACTACACATTGGTTACTGAAGTATGACCCACATTTGGTAATGACAAAAGTGGATGCAACTAGAGTTCCCCAATCAGATACACTACAACTTGGTAGTCAAACATGCAAACTACCACTATGGATTTCTTGATTGAATATCTACATTCCTACTTGTTACTAGTCACTTTTTGTGGTACAGATAAACTGCAACTGCCACTACACATCCCCTAATCAACTATCCTACACCTCTGGCAATGATTTTGGGTGCTTGAGTGGGTAGTTGGAGTGGTGGGAGTGTGGGGGTGGTGTGAAGGGAGCATGTGGTGATGATATGTGGGGTGTGGCTGTATGGTGGGTGGAATGAAGGGAGGATGGTGGGAGAGGGTGAGGATGAAGGAGATGTACATGGGATGTCCCATGACAGCCCAGGCTATGATGGGACATCCCACTTACCTTCAGATATGCAGATGGGATGTCCCACAGTAGCCTTGGAGGCTGTTATGGGGCATCCCACTGTCCTCAGAGGTGTATATGGGATGTCCCATCATAGCCCCTGAGGCTGTCATGGGACATCCCACTTGCCTTCAGAGATGCAGATGGGATGTCCCACAATAGCCTTCAAGGCTGTTATGGGACATCCCACTTGCCCTAAGAGGTGTGGATGGGATGTCCCATCATAGCCCTTGAGGCTGTCATGGGACATCCCATTTACCTTCAAAGATGCAGATGGGATGTCCCACAATAGCCTCTGAGACTGTTATGGGACATCCCACTTGCCCTCAGACATGCAGATGGGATGTCCCATCATAGCCTATAATGCTTGGCATGGGCCATGTCCCAACAGCCTTGGAGTGAGGTTTGTATGGCATTTTGTGACCTACTTTCCACTCCACTGTGCTACAGTGCCATAAAGGCTGTGTTCAAGTATATGCCCACCCTTTCTTGCCTGGTCCATCAATATATGAGGGGGGAGCTGATTTTCATACCATAAATTACTTAATTCCCCACAAAACAATGATCTTCAACATGAGGAATTAGAAGTGATTATGGATGTTTCCCCAGAATGACCTGCTAAATCTCACTGCTAGCTTTATGTGTGTGTCAAGGCAGTGATATTGGCCCATAATGATAGCCATACCCCTCCCCAGAAGCAGGGGTATCAATGCTAATAAGGCTGCATTTTTGGGTCAGGGACCCCAGACACCTATGGCAATGATGGGATAGCCCACCCATTTGTGGGCCCAGGACCATGCCATTCCCTGGGACATGAAAGGATGTCCCTGGGATCACCATGGTCTGAGAGGCATTTAGCTTGAATGTTTTGGAGAAACTATTCAGCCAAAATGCCTCCAGAAAAGGGTTACCTGAAGTGCTCAGATGGTGGTGGTGATCATTTCTGATTTGATGATGTGGCCTGATCTACAATTTGCATAATGTCTATCTTATCTCTTTGTCCTTCCATACTCACATATTCAGAATTATCCATACTTGTCAATGGCAACCAGTGACTGACTCTGTGTTATGAAGAGTGTACCTTGTCAGCAAGTACACAAGGAGTTGCAAAATGACTTCATTGTCCATCCAAATGTTGCTCACATTCTGTTATATATTACTTCTTGTATTGCTTACTATTCACTTTGTCTCTCATGGCAGTCACAAAATTCATATATATTGAGATTTATTTGTACTTGACCTTGTACCATGGGAGAAATATCATATTACATCAGTGGAGGGATGGAGAAATGTCCTGCTATCTAGAATTTTTCATCATGGGATGGGAGGCCATGCAGATGTCATGTGATAATCAGCAGAGGTGTGGAAGTGTCAAACTATCGAGAATTATTCATATCATACTCAGGATGGGAGGCAGAAATGCCACACATTATGTTGAAATATTCATACCATAGTACATCAGCAAAACAGTAGGTTTGGTACAGAGGCACAGAGCAGTACAGACCCACAGATGGTACAGATTTTCCACAGAGCAAGTACAGACCCTACAGACCCACAGACCCACAGACCCATAGATGTAATCATTAATTTGCCCACATCTCACCCAAAAAAGGAGATATTGCTGAGGTAATCATATTCCCATGGTCCTGTGATCATAGGCTACAACTTTCATTATGACATCGTGGCTGTACAATGACTCTCTGAGTCTGCACTGATGTGCTGGAGCAATTTCAATTGGAGTTTGAATTTTGTAAACATTGATTTGCCCATATCTCATCCAAAAATGGACATATTGACAATATAATCATACTGACATGATCATGACATCATAACTGTACAGCCACTTTTATTTTTTGATGTGCAGGTCTCTGGCAGAACTTTGCAAGTAGCTCACCCAAAAAAGGAGATATTACTAAGGTAAGCATATTCCCATGGTCCTGTGATCATAGGCTACAACTTTCATTATGACATCATGGCTGTATGATTATTCTATATAGTAGATTTTTTGACTTCCAAGTCTCCACTGATGTGCTGTGGAAATTTAAAACTCCAATTGAAATTTGTGGGGGTGTGCCACAGCTGGCTTTGAAAGTTCCTGAGGTAAGTGAACAAAAATTTATATCAGCCCACTCACTCTGACACCACAACTCTTTCCACTACCACCACCATCTCTCCTTGTCATTGTCATTGTCACTCCCTCTGGTGATCAACACCCCCCTAATGGTGGGTTCCCTGTGAGGCTGTGCCCACTTAGCATAGATATGTAGTCCCTGTACCATGCCTGTAATTAGAGTAGTTTTATAATAATATAATTCAATTACTAGTTAAGTTCTACAACATGTTAAGTTGAGTGGTGGGAATCTGTATACTGAAACAGTCTGGAGTAAGTCTGTACAGGGGGGTACCTGTCTGTGGGTCTGTGGTCTGTACAGACCTGGACAGAGGAGGGTGGTTTTGCTGATGTGAGCCATTTTGAGATGCTTTCGAGACCTAGACAATTGTTAGATGCATCTGCTTTCATTTACAGACATATTACAGCAGTTTTCAAATGTTTGTGGAAAAACCAAAAGTCAAAAATTGCTTGCAGGGATGGCTGAGAGGGACCCTGGAAGTCACCCTAGATAGAGTTAGGAATTACTAGTAATCACATGACTCCCTTCTGGAGCCACCATGTTGTCCCCACCTCTGGTCGATGATATTGTTCTACAATCTTTCTCAGTCTCACTTATGGTCTACTCAAAGGTCAAAAAAGTATTGCTGAAGGGAAAGGCAATGTCAATGGAAGAAAAATCTATGAAGACAGAGGAAATTCTATTTGCTCTTGATGACTCAAAGTACACCAAGTTTTTACAAGCAATACTCCACAAGCATGGCCTAGATGACTACATAGTGACTGAGAAGAAGCACTTCCTGCTGAAGTACATTCCACCAAAAGTGAAGGGATATGTACATTGTCTTTCATATTTCTGCTACTAACTGTCTCAAAAGACAATGGCATTGCTGATTACAGGGAGATGGTAAAGAAAATAGCTGAAGAAACCCCACCTGTTGTGAAGGTCTTCATGGATATGAAACATGTCAGATCAGGAAAATTTTAATGAAATGATAATGTTATATAAGACTTTATCTACCCTGTAAAGCCCTATAAGGTATATCATAACGATATACACATTGGTAATGCTATATATGCTCTGGGAGCCTTGGCAGCATAGGTCAAAAGTAATCATTTAGGTAAAGTGGATCATATGTATCAGAATGTGAACAGTAGATCATATATGTCTTTCATTATCAGACATTACCAACAATTGTCATTGACACCACCAACAGCTTAAAAATAAAATTTGCTATAGCAACCTTCAATTGGACTTATCAATCATGATATTACCAGAAAGCAATTCCATTCCATATTGTTTACATAATCAGTACCTACTCACTACACTACCTACTAAGTATGAACTACTTAAACCTCCAAAAAAGCGAAAATTAAACAGGGAAAGACACTCACAGATGACTTCACACAAGGGTACACGTACCTGGATATGAACCCTAAGACTTAGAGTCTTAGAGTGACTCTTGCCCTGAGGTAGAACTCAGAGACAAGAGTGAAGAAGAGAGAGAAGGGGAGAGAGGTTGAGTTTATATAGCATGTACTATACAGTCATTACAAAGACATTCCCACACTTGTGGCTGGTGAAGAGTTGTTCAAATGATCATAAAATGACATAGATGACAAGACTAGATATTGATGATCAAAGTGAAATCAGACTGAAAAGAATATTGTCATTCATATCATGATGATATTATCTGATGAGCAATTATAATGTATTGTCAACTTCATAGCATTGTTACATGTGGCATATCAGCTCTTGCCATCATTATATCATGATGACAAAATTATTGTAATTCTTATATCAGGCCTATATGCAGTTGACCAGATAGTAAAATGTCTGCCAGGTTATCTAATGCATTATCTGACTGTTATCATTATGATTTGTGGATGATCATGCCTTATACACCATTATCCAATTCATATCAGACAGATAACTACTTAACATAATTATCTGGGAATACCAGCACTTCAAACCTCCCCATAAGCTGGCTTGAGTCTCAAAGTCCAAAGAGTCAGGGAGTTCTGGGGATGACTCTGACTCTTGCAATGCTGACATATGCATCTTATGAACTTACCAAATGTAGCTAACATCTTTGGGTTACAGGGAACTCCTAATCACACTAAGAAAGCTGATCTCAATAACTGCTGTCAAGCACCAAAGGTGTTTGGTGACATGAGCATGGACCTAAAAGCTGAATGATGAAGAACAGAGAAGCCTACCCCTAATGTGCAGAATGACTGGAATGTCCAGCAGTCATCCTTTGCGCAAGAAGCACCCTTGAGATTAGGGAAGAAACTGCCCAAGCACTGAATAAAATTTTTGAGTACCAGTTTATGGCATTCCAATTTTTTGAATATCTCAGTCATTTCTAAAGATATCAACATCATTCCCATGCTCACAGAAAGCTCTCAACCATGTCATCCTGCCTTCCAAATATGGTGACAATCCTCACCCTCCATGATTTTCTGCATCATTTCTCCCAATGAATGCCCATTTCACCAATCTTTTTCATAATGGCCACCTCTTCAACCATCTCTTTGCAGTGATCCCCACTAGCTTTCACCCTAAAGCCTCCTGGTTCATCCCTCCCTCATCCATGACCTCCCATCCTATCACTTTGGGGCAGTGAGTTCTCCTTGTCAGTCTGACATCAAGGAGGACTTTCTTTGGTCATCTCAGGTCTGTTGTCAGGCTTGAAAGATCATATGTGGTTGTTTCAGTCTCTCCAGTCAAAGAAGCATATGGATCCTTCATCCCTGTGCCCTGCAACATCTATATCTCAATATTGTCCTTCATTCTTCCAAAATTGCAACAGGTCCAATACCAATTACTATCATCTACACTATCTGATTGCATTCATGACAAATTTGAGACACTTCCCCCTGCTCTTATGGGAGAAGATGGCCCTTCCTCCTCCTCAAACCCTCCAGAACACTAGCTGCAGCTAATGCAGGTCACTTTACAGGGAGGAGGAGAGGGGGAATGTTGAAAAATCCAATGCCCTGACTACCCTGGAGACCCCCAAAATTGGCCCCTGGCAGAAATCCCCACCATTCTTCATTTGGATGCACAGCAAATCACCCCAATCCATCTAGATCTCAGATCTAGGAGTCAACTTGACTCATTTGCAGTCATATCCCTTAATCAGCAGTGACCAGTGTGCTTACTCATTCCCCTTTTGCATTATTCATCCATTCCTTTGATGATTCATCCCATTTCAAATTGATTAGTGATAATCTTTGTCATGCTTACTGATTTTGTTAACCAATCACTTACTGTCCTTACTCATTCTTACCAAGCCTCACTATGCCTTACCAATCCTTCACCAACCCTTTACCAGTTGCTTATGAACCCATGACAAAGTATTGCTCTATGTTTACTGCAAGCTATGCTACTCTTTTGTATATAAAGTACAATATGTCAACAGCAATCAAGCAGCTACCAGCCTAGCTCACCCACAAAGCTACCAGCTCAGTATCTGCCTACTCATCAGCCTACTTATCTGCCTCACTCATCATCACTTCTAAGCCCCTAATCATCATCATCATTCCTGCAGTATTTGAGGCTCCATCAAGGGTCTATCCACTATCATCATCATCCTCAGTTGCTTCTAGGCTCACAGGAACCAACTATCTTCACTTTTTTTAATCTCCCCCTGCTCCCCCTTCGTCAGGAGCACCAACCACCTCTGCCCTAGCCTTCTAGGAGCACAGTACCCCTCCCCTTTTTATTTCAAACAGATCCTTCAAGCCAAAGTCTGTGCAGGTGAACCACTGGCTTGGCATTTGTCTTTGTGTTGGGTTTTTTGGTGTCTTTTGCCATTGATCCACATGTTGACTCACAGCATGATACTCTGGCACATGTGAATGATAGACATCAAAGAAGTGTCATGGGAGTGGCAGCACAGGTATGCTTTGACAGCATAAAATGCTTGCCCTGAAGTGCCAGACTGACCTCCATGACATTCTCAGCCTTCCCAATACTGATTACTGTCAGGACCCCCCAGGTGCTGGCAGGGGAAATGGTACAGGCACAACATTCAACAACTTTTCTAAGGAACCAATGGCACTGGGCATACATCCTACTCATGGTAATGCCATTCACACCATATTTTACTTACATTTCCCATGAGAGAGCAATCCTAATGGAGTGATCATCAGGATTGAGGATCAGTGACTCAAATTCAGTGGTTGGCTATGTTTGCATGCTGACAAATCATGTGATATATTACATAAGCACTAACATGCATTGCTGACCAAGATTCAGGCTCCACAACATAAAATTTGCTGTCCAGTTGCCATGAATATGCTCCAAATTCATCAGCAAAAAAACCCTTTCAATGAGTTGTCCTGACTAAACATCCAATATCTCCACCAAAACAAGACCAAACAACTTGAACAGGGTACCCTTCTGAAGCCAAGACATAGCACTATCTATTTGAATACTTGTAGGATTTTATAGAATTTCCCTGATTTTTGACATCCCCATCAATACAAGATAGCAAAACATTGAAAGGGTTTTTTGAGTCACTGTATATTAAACAACTACTCCTGATTTGATTTCTGTGTGATGGTGTGATAGTCCTACTAGCTTGAAAGTGTAGTAGTATTAGAAGAAAATGGGAGTGGGATTAGCAAAAAAGCATAGTCCCATTAGTAAACAAGTGTAGTGGTGCCATTAGCAAAAAAGCACAGTAGGCCTGTACAGGGGGGGACCTGTCTGTAGGTCTGTGGTGTGTACAGATCTGGACAGAGGGGTACTGTTTT
Organism: Pisolithus microcarpus; assembly: GCA_024613185.1. Taxonomy (NCBI): domain Eukaryota; kingdom Fungi; phylum Basidiomycota; class Agaricomycetes; order Boletales; family Pisolithaceae; genus Pisolithus; species Pisolithus microcarpus. The sequence continues at coordinate 472,536 of JANFAI010000010.1, read as the reverse complement.
GCTGATGCATAATGGGTGCTAAAAATTTGGGATAAACCCCAATGTTTGAGCTGTGCTTGATCTCCTGAGAACAGCAGTCAATGACCCTCAACCATTGAGGGAAAACTGTTCAAAGGAGTGGGTCAAGGGCCAAGTTCAGGCCCTCAGGATCTCCCCTGATTGTGTTGCAGCCTATGAGGCTGTAAGGGGCTTAAGTGAGTGGCTGAGGTGGGCTATGGCTGCACTTGTGACACTTACATAATCAGTATATTCTTCACATCTGATTGTCACTATGACTGCATACCACTGCTATAGAACAGGGTCTAACACACTGGTGACTGCATGAATCATCTCCCTGGGACTGGGCCCAGGTAAAAACCCCCAAGAACCCTTACAGAGGCCCACCCATTTGCCCTGGAGGAAATCCATATCCTCCAGAAGTTTGCTGCAGCTGCACTCCTATATGACCTGCCCCACTACTCAGGAGTGGAAGGTCAGAGCTCAGGGGGGAAACCCCCAGCTCAAGATGAAGAGCCTGAAGAGGGCAAAATGAGAGACAGGCCAGCACTGATGTAGAAGGGACACTACATCTGGGAACTGGATTGCTCTATCAAGGGCATAACCCCTCAGTCAGGAGACTTACTCTCTTTGACATTAAACTTGTAGCAAAAGGGGTTCAACACCCTTCATGCTTAGACTACATTGCTGAGATGAGGCATAGCCCTCAGGTTGGTGATGTTGTGAGGTTCAACACCTCACATGTATATACATAAGATTTTTCTTTTTGTTTTCTTTACTCATTCTGAGCCTGTGCCAGCTCTACAGGGGGAGGGTGTTAGGGGCTGTGCCCATTATGGCCCTTAGTAGTTACTTCACAGACACATGATACCTTGGTATCACATGCCTGTATGCATGGTATATATTCCTTGTAGTGAAGTTTTACAGACATAATCATTGTCTTATACTTGTGGTATAGTTTGCTGGTGTGATCTAAGGCAATAAACACCCTACACATGCTGTCAGATACAAGTTCTGGGCTAATTCCAGGCCAGGAGTATGAGTACTGGTCTACACCAGTGGGGGCTTTCAGAGGGGAGTCAAGGTACTGAAGAAGGGGCAACACCTGTATTGACCTCAGCTTGTGTGCTGGGTCCTTGGACAAGTCTGAGTTGGCTGAGGGCAGATGGGGGTGAATCAGATCCAGAGATCTAGCTGATATTCTGACTGGGGTATGTACCAAGTAGATACAAGGCTTATATACTTGAGTTCCAGGAATATGACTACTGGTGTACTGGTAGTCTTGGTAAGCTAAAAGGAAAGCTATGCATGGGATGACTGAGATACTGCTGGGAGACCAATGACTGGTACAACTGGCAACAAGCACAGCATTGAGGAATGGAGCTTGAATGCTAAGTGAAATGGAAGGGAGTCTCAGCTAAAAGTGAGATGAAGGCACTGTACTGGTTTACCAGTGTCTGGATACTGGTGGGTCTTATGTATTGGAGGTGACTGAACTACCAGAAGTTGAGGTTGACTAGGGACAAATGGAGAGAGGAAGTCATGGATGTGACACATAGTTGCATCTCCTTCCCCCCACCTCACACCTCCCCCCATGCTGTCTCTCCACCAGACAAATCTGTTCCAGCAGCAAGCCAAGATCCCTGGTGAGGCCCTGTGCTCCTACTACTGACCCTCCCCCACCTGGATCCTGCAACACCCCTCCCAGAACAGCCACTTCTGCAAAGACTGCTATGTAAGTCCTCCCCACCCTGGCCCTCCCTGTCTCACCCCTCCTCCCATCCAGCTCCTCCTGCAGTGACAACCACCCACCTGGACCTTCCTGCAAGGTAAGTCCTCCCCTCCCCTTCTCCAGTCCACATGCTGATGCCCATTCCCTCTCTCCCATCCATCTTAGACATTGACTTATTACCTTGTAGAATCATTTGTATGTATTGTATGTAGATACTGTGCTAAATGAATTCCTTGTTTCCTCCATAAAAAGTGTAAGCTGAAAAAGCAAAAAAAGCAAAAAGGGCCAAATTTGCAATGCTTGGGATGACAACATTGTGACTCTATTTCACTATTTATCCTCTTTTTTGGCTATATGTGTCTATATGTCACTATATTGAAGGGAGGATTGTTGAGGTGCAATAAATGCTATATTTGTCTCTCTTGCATGTTTAGTGATAAATAAAAATATATAGCAATAAAGAGCAAAAAATGGCACTGTTGGTTTTTCCTGATGTTGTATGGCCCTCACCAAAGCCTATCTATGCAAGAGTCACATATTACCCAACCATATCATGTCCTAGACAAGATGCAACAGTAATCTTGATGATCATAATAACAGCACACCTTCTGGCAACAAACAGATGGTGAAGAGCACTCTCTGCCTTCATCCATTACACAAATCATTTGACTGCTGTTGATAATCCCCATCTTTTCCACTGATTCAACAGTACCCCAAGAGATAGCAACCCTTGCATGGCATCCCCAGAAGTTGTGGACCTCACCATTTAGTATGAGTTGCCAACCTGTATCAGCAAACCCACATTTTTTCTGCTACATCTGGTTTGACCAATTTGCTGACAGTACTGATGTAGGCTTGCAGAAGACCAATTTTCTAACAACAGGCAATCAGTTCATCAGTCAGTCAGTCAATTCAGTTCTATCATTAGGATTAGAAACCCAGCCAGTCAGTCAGTCAGTACATGCAGTTCTATCACTGAAATCAGAAAGCAAGTTAGTCAGTGAGTCAGCTCATCCAGTTCTGTCAGTCAAATCAGAAGATCTGCATGTAAGTTGATCCAGTTCTATCAGTTAAAGCACATCAGTAAATTTGCACATTACTTATTTCCACTTTTGGAACTTTTTTGAGTTCAAAAGTAAAAAAAGCTACAGCTTTCAAAAGTATCCATAACTAGTGTTGCCATGGCTCAGTTCAGAGGCCCAAACCATTGGGGAATGAGCAGCTTAGTCAGCAGAAAAAGTACCCATGATTGTAGCCCCATATTCAAAGCCCACAAATCAAAAAGAATTATGTTAATAGCTATCAAAATGAGTGAGCTATGGCCAATGGCTTGAGGTGGTTTGGCAAACCATGGCAACACTATCCATAACACTTAAAATAGTAGATCTATTGCTCAAAAAAGCAAAAAAGTGATGCTTTTCATGCTTCTCCCACTTTTTGTCATGCTATTCAAACTTCAAAAAGCATTAAAAGATGTTTATGAACTAACTAATGCCTAGTAGTTAGGCATACATTTGAAGATGCCATCACCTCTGCCTCACTGGCCTCTGGGATAGGAAGTTCAATGCCTCTGCACTCATCTTCATGTTGCATCATGTCCCTAACAACAGTGACATCCTGTTTGACCTTGGCTGTGATACAATCAATGCTGGCTGCTGAGACACAAGCATGGTGTTTGGCAAGATGGGTGTACCATCCCAGGGGTCATTTTAGGCAGTGGTGGGTTACCATGATGGGGACAGGGCAGCACTGGAGTGGTTGCAGTCAGAATAGCTGGGTTTCCACAGGGAGTATGATAAGTACCTGGATTAGGTAGTGCAATGTCAAACCCAACAAAATCCTGTAACAGTATCAGCTCTCTGAATGAGTTCAAAGTAAACATGAGACATACCCTCTGAGCTGTCCCAGCCCCCTCAATCTGACAATCAACATTGTCAGCTCATCATAGTCTACAACATCAAGAAGCATGTGGCATGTGTTCTTGGTGTGCCAAGCATGATGAGACACCATCATGTTCAATTGTGTTGGTTGGAGTAGTGACATGGTCTGTCAAACAAGGATATAGGCAAGAGGTGCTGTGCACAAGTTAGAAATGAAAAAACAAATGCACACAATAAACAGTGCACTTCTTGCAGACTGCATAACTTCATGGCACAATCTGTGGAATTCAGGAGGATAGGATCAACTAGAAATACAACAGGATTTGCAAGGATCTATGATGGCAATACTACCAGTGACCAAACCTTACTGAATCAACTTGAAAGTAGTGCAAAAATGGACACTCACAAGTCCATGGTCCAGTGAGTGCATCATGCCCTTTGAGATCCTTTGCAACATCCACTGTAACAGGAAGTAAGTGGATAGGGAAGCCTGTCAACATCTCTACTGGTCACTACAACATGAAGGTCAAATTATCTCTCAACCTAGTCAGAATGATGCCTCAAGATGAGTCAAGGTGGGAGTGGATGACAGTCCACAAAGCAACATGTACCACTGCCCAAGGTATGAGGTGCCAATTGGCAATATCTGACCCAGACCCTCCTCATGGTGAGAGTCTGACCCAAACAGGCTGCAAAAAATGTTTGAAGTTCAACATCACTGACATAAGCATGCACACAAAATTTCTTCAAAGTGCATGCACCCCATTTCCAACTCGAACTGTCCTCCAAGTGGCCAGACCCTTGTAATATTGGTGATGGCAGCTGGCCACCTCATGCTCCCATGCCATAATCTGCTGGTAGCCTCCAAGTCACTATGATCACAGATGGATGGGGTAACAGTTTGAAGATAATCACAACTACAACAGTGCTTTACTTATATTGCTTGTGTAGTGCATCATGCCTTGGAGCAGGCAATAAAAAGCTGGAAAAGTACCATAATATTGCTTTATTTACTTGTCATGCTTTGTGAAGTGCAGAAACTTCAAAAAGTTCCAAAAGAGGGGAAAAGTAAAGTGTAAATTTACTGATGCAGAAGATCATTCAGTCAGTCAGTCAGTGAATGGTCAATTGTTGGAACTGTCAGGCTATAAGTTACTCAGCATACCAGCATGCAGAACAGTCATACTATATGTTACTCAGGATACTAGCTTTTTGGAACAGTCAGGTTATAAGTTACTCAGTAAACTAGCTTTCCAGGACTGTCATACTATAAGTACTTAGGACACTGCTTTTCAGAGCAGCAGACTATCAGTTACTCAGTATACCAGCTTGTTAGAACAGCCAGACCATTAAGTGACTCAGGACATAAGCTTGTCAGAACTCTCAGACCATGAGTTGCTCAGTACACCAGCTTGGTAGAACAATTGGACTATAGTAAGTAAATCTAATCAGTGATGGAGCAGGTGTCAATTTGCATCACTGAATGGGGAGTGCCATTGGACTGGAATGGGGAGAGGAACTGCACACATTGGGTCAGCTGGGGAGGGCTGTACACAAAACTCAGAATATCTCCAGAATGAGGGGGTATATTGATCAACTCTGAACACCATCTGGTAGGTCTAAGTGAGTAGTGTGGGCATACCAAAGTACAAGTGCAGAGGTATTGAAACAGTGGTGATACCTACCCTGTCTGGACACAGAAACTGGAATATCTATGGATCCACCAATCTGTATGCTACATTCTATATCTCATTTTGTCCAGATTTCCAAGCATATCCATCCCCAAAAAAATCAAAGCAATCAGACAAAAAACAAATGAACTATGAAATTGATGTCACATGATCTGTGAGAAATATACATGTCAGCAACAATAAAACCTGTAGGATTGACTTGTAGCTTCGAGAGGAAATAGAAGTCACATGACCCATGAGAAATGTACATGTCAGCAACAATATATAAACCTGTCTTCTCTTCTTTCCACTTCTCTCACTTGTCTCCCATCATTCCTCATTCTGTTGTCTCTCATTGTTGCTTGTCTCTTGGCTACTTTTTCTCTTTGTTTCAAGGGATGCCCCCCCCATCCCCTTCTTGTCCTCAATCCTGGCATGGTAATAACCCTGATGTCCCTCACAGTTCAGGTATGTTAGGCTCCCTTGCAGTGCCCCTGCTTTAATAGTCATGTAATATTTATCTGTACTTTACAAACATGTACTGTAGTATGTATTATGTTGAATGATTACCAGTTGATCAATTGATATGATTTACTGCTAAGCATTGTAACTATTAAGTGCTTGCATAAAATAATAATTAAGGGGTGGGAATATGACATACAAGGGGGGGTTTTTTGCTTGGGGGAGTTGTTTTGCTGACTCTAGGGTACTGGGTGACATATAGTTTGAAAATCCTGACAAGTTAGTGTACTGAGTATCTTATGGGCTGGCAGTTCTGACAAGCTGGTGTACTGACTAACTTCTAGTCTGACAGTTCTGACAAGTTGATGTACTGAGTAGCTTATGGTCTGACTGTTCTGACAAGCTGATGTACTGAGTAGCTTATGGTCTGACTGTTCTGAAAAGCTGGGTACTGGGTAACCTATGGCCTGACTGTTCTAACAACCTGGTGTACTGAGTAACTTATAATCTGGAAGTTATGACCACCTGGTGTACTATGTATCTTATGGTCTGACAATTCTGAATATCTGGAAAACTGCTCTTCTGAGTGTGTCTGCCTGACTGTTGTTACTGCCATGACTTATTTGACTGCTGCAAGTCATGTCAGTCACTGTAAGTGTCACCAGAAAAAATGCAGGTTTCCTGATGTGGCTACCTGATGACTTGCATCAAGATATGAATCATGAATCATAACATGTGCATATATGAAGAACTGATACTACTCTGGGTTAGCAGATGCACTCACAGGAGGGCAAAGAAAATCATTGTCTATGTCAGGAGTGCCTGGACAACAACAATGACAATGACCTTGGTGCATGATCAAAATCCACTTTTGACCATATCCTATCTTGGTTTCATGCATACCCAAAACATGTCATGACCTTGCAGGACATTGGTTGGTCACTGAGTGTCCACTATGTTGCACCAAGTCTCTGCAAGGTGTGAATGAATAACTTGCTTATCAGCTGGTCATGCATGTTCTCAATGAACAAGGTTTGGCTCCAACTGTCACTAAGAGGGTGACTTTGTTCTTCTGGCTGGTCAGCAGGAACATTCAAAATGATCCAGACAAGGGCATATTGCTTCCAATTGGCACCCCCTCATAACCCTTGTCACACACCATTCTAATCAATGGCATCTTTTCCATTGCTGCAGTTGTGATGAACACAGTGAGTGTACACTTAAATTCTGCAGATCATCATTACCCTATAGAGGCCATGGTCTCAGGCCAAGCCAAGTCATCTTCTAGGGCCTGGCTCAACTCATGGCTTGGCCTCAGGTTTCTTGAATTGTGACCCCTCACAGGCTGAGCTGGGCCACAACAACACTAGGCATTTGCATGACACACCCTACCACTACTGCACAGTTTACATGGAAAGCATTTCAATGTCTCTACACAGGACAGATCAGCATCAATGAAACATCTGTATGATAAAGCTCAAAGCATTTGTGGACCTTTTTTCAGATTTGTAATCATGTATCACTGAGCATTGTGGATCAAATTTTATAAAACAAGGTTATGTAGGTCACATCAAACTAAGCAACTGGCTTATAACACTGATGCCACTCATCAGGGGGGCTTTGATGTCCTGGTATTCCCAGTTAATTATGGTAAGTGGTTATCTGTCTGATATGAATTGGATAATGGTGTATAAGGCATGATCATCTATAAATCATAATGATAATAGTCAGATAATGCATTAGATAACCTGGCAGACATTTTACTATCTGGTCAACTGCATATAGGCCTGATATAAGAATTACAATAATTTTGTCATCATGATATAATGATGGCAAGAGCTGATATGCCACATGTAACAATGCTATGAAGTTGACAATACATTATAATTGCTCATCAGATAATATCATCATGATATGAATGACAATATTCTTTTCAGTCTGATTTCACTTTGATCATCAATATCTAGTCTTGTCATCTATGTCATTTTATGATCATTTGAACAACTCTTCACCAGCCACAAGTGTGGGAATGTCTTTGTAATGACTGTATAGTACATGCTATATAAACTCAACCTCTCTCCCCTTCTCTCTCTTCTTCACTCTTGTCTCTGAGTTCTACCTCAGGGCAAGAGTCACTCTAAGACTCTGACTCTTAGGGTTCATATGCAAGTAAGTGTACTCTTATGTGAAGTCATCTGTAAGTGTCTTTCCCTGCTTTATTTTCACTTTTTTGGAGGTTTAAGTGTTCATCATACTTAGTAGTGTACTCAGTAGGTACTCATTATGTAATTGACATCAAATAAAATTGCTTTCTTGCAATAGCATGATTGATAAGTTCAACTGAAGGTTGCTATAGCAATTTTTATGCTTATTTTTAAGCTGTTGATGGTGTCAATGACAATTGTTGGTAGTGTCTGATAATGAAAGACATATATGATCTACTGTTCACATTCTGATACACATGATCCACTCTACCAAAATGATAACTTTTGACCTATGCTGCCAAGGCTCCTAGAGAATATATAGCATTACCAATGTGTATGTCATTATGATATACCTTATAGGGCTTTACAGGGTAGATAAAGTCTTATATAACATTATCATTTCATTAAAATTTTCCTGATGTGAGCATCCCAGATCCTCACAGTCTTGTCATCTGAGCCTGATACAATCCTCTTGCCATCAGAAGAGAATCCAGCTGAGTTGACCCTTGCAGTATTCCCCTCAAGAGGGCCACCAATCTGGACCTGTTATGACCTTAGCCAAATGCCACAGGCTCACTTCACAAGACACTAGACTAGAGAGAAAGAGAAGAGGAGAAGAATTTGTTAGAAGCAGGTTTAAGGGCAAAACCCAAATGAACTAGCTTGGAGCTAGCTGGGTGATTGTGAGACACTATATATACAGAGGTACATGAGGTTACAACAAGGCAAACATGAGAAGAACACAAGGAACAATGTCATTGTGACATCATAGTCCAGAGTGGCCTGTCCACACAGCAACCACACAACCCATGGTCCAGACCAGTGTTACGCTCAAACCACCTAACCGTGTGGCCGTGCTGGGCTTCACCGTATCGCAACGACTCGGTCTACACTCGGGCCTTGTTCTATCTAGTTTTGGCATGTTTCCTTTCTCTTTTCCTTTTCTTACCATTGTATCTGTACCATAGTGCACGTGGTGGCACTGCCCCCAGTCACGTGTGAGACGTGACGCGTCGGTCACGTGACGAACACGTCTCTGTCCTTTTCCCTTATCCCGGTATGTGGTTACTGTACTATGTATGGGTCGCGCCCCCTTTCTACTTCTGGCACGGCCCTCGTTTCTGTTGCCTTGGACATTGCTTTCTGCAGCCTCTCAGCTCGGGTCATGTTCCTTGGTTCTGTTTCTTTTCCTTTACTACATGACACTATATTTACAGCGATGACTCCTGTTGACTCGACTCGGCTTGGCATTGCAGCCAGCGGGTTTGTGCCACAGGTCAGTCTTCGTTGCTACGGTACTGGTACTTACTGCGCATGATGCGCCCAGTGTGGAGGTGACTCACTGCGACTGCGCATGTGGAGTCTTGCCCTAGTAAGTAGGACGCTCTCGCGTCTCCCCTAGAGTATCCGTATGGTATATAGTGGGCTGGTGGATCGTTTGTGATCCCCAGCTTTTAGCTACCTTGCAACGAGCCTCCTTTCTCACATCTCTGTGATCTACTCTGGTCGACCAACTCGAGTAAGGGTTCGCCAAGTCCAGCTCAAAGTACTATCGCTGGCTAGGTCTCTAACTCTCGTCTTGAGGGTTTGTCTCTAGTCCTCGACTCAAGTCTCGTTGTCTTTGCACGGACTTTCGTCGCGGCCTAACAACCAGCCTGAACAGAAAAGAAAAAAATAAAATAAATACATATCATAACACTACCCCCTCCTTAGGGGTCAACTTCCAGGTGACAGAAGACAGAACAGGAAGAGGTGAAATTCTCATAAGGAGAGAAGAGGGTGGCAAAGTGGGCAGAGTTGATTCCATGAAGCTTTCATGGAGCCGAAGGGTGAGACTTATAGAAGTCATGAAGGAAACCAGGAGAACCCATCAAGTTGGACTCAGGTTCCCATGTACAGTCCTCAGTGCCATAGCCCTTCCAATGAACAAGGAACTCCAGTTTGTTGCATTTGAGGCAAGAATCCACAATATACTCAACCTCAAACTCCTCATCATGATCCTCAACACCCACCACTGGTCCAGGGTGGGTAACCTTCTGGCCCTCAAGGGGACCCTTATATGGTTTAACCCAAGAGACATTGACAACAGGGTGGATGTGGAGAGTCTTTGGTAAACGAAGCTCCACCACATTGGGCTTAATGGAGAGGACTTTGTAGGGTCCAATCCACTTCTCCATGAGTTTTCATGAAGGGTGACCATCAACACAGACATGGGTGGTATCCAGCCACACCTCCTGACCCACTGAGTACTCAGGTGCCTCCAACCGTGAGGCCTCCCCCCTCTGTATCATCTTCTCTGCTGTATGCTGGAGAGCCTTCCTTGTGGACTCTACAACCAACTGGATGTTGGAAGCACAAGTCCTAGCAGCCTCTGTCCTAGATACTGCTGGTTCCACCCCCAAGCAAGGGATGTAGGTGTGAGTGACTGAGAATGGGGATTGGCCAATGGAATCCTGCCTCCTCGAGTTGTAGGAGAACTGAGTGATCTTCAGCCAAGAAGGTCAGGTATGCTGCTGGTCATTTACAAAAAGATGGAGGTACTGCTGTAGCTCCTGATTGAGTTGTTCAGTTTGACCATCAGTTTGGGGATGAAATGCAGTGGAGAGTTTAGGTCTAACCCCCAGCATTCTAGACAAGTCTGTCATAAATGTGCTGGAAAACTGAGGTCCCCTATCCAAAATGACGGTTGAGGGAAGACCATGCTCAGTCCACACATGATCCTGAAACAGCTCCACAGTTCCAAGTGCTGAGACAGTCTTCACCATGGGAACAAAGACTGCCTCCTTTGAGAACTGATCCACCACCACCATGATGTTGCTAAACCCTCCAGCCTCCAGAGCATCCATGAAATCCACAGATATGTCTGTCCAAGGCACCTCAGGAACTGGATTCAGACAGAGCTTCCCCACTGGAGGTCTCCACAATCCCTTGGCCATTTGACAGCAATGACATGAGGAAACATAATCCCTTACAGACTGGGACATGGCTGGCCAGACATAGTGACAGGAAATGAGCTCAAGAGTTTTACTCCACCCTGGGTGACCAGCTACTGGAGTGTCATGGTGGGCTTCAATCACCAGAAGAACTGCTGAAGAAGGAATGTAGACCTTTCCATCCCTGACATAGAGGCCTTCCATGAGTTTGTAACCATTGGGTGGGCTAGCAGCTGCAGTTGCCACTTTTAAAGTAGCCTTGAGTTCCCTATCCATTCCCAAGGACAAGGTGGAGATCCAAGTAGGATCAATAAGAGTCACCTCCTGATTATCTCCCCTGACCTCATGGTCCTCTCTTCACAACAGTGCATCTGCCTTGGCCATAGAAGCTCCTGGTTTGTAGATGAGCCTATAGTTGAACCATGAGAGATACTGAGCCCATTGAGCCTGCCTTCAATCAAGATTCTGTGCCATTTTGAAATACTGGAGGTTGGAATGATCCATCCAAATCTCAAACTCATAGGGAGTAGCCTCCAGATAGCGACGCCAAGTCTCCAGTGCTTGGATGATGGCGAGCATTTCCTTCATGTTGAAGACCTGATAGTTTTGTTCTGGTGGAGTCATGGAATGCGAGTAGTACACCACTGGATGCCAAAGCCCATCTGCTGCCTTGACTGAAAGAACTGCACCAGTTGCAAAGTCAGAGGCATCAGTCTGAAGCCAGAACCTTCTATCCTGATCAGGGAAGGCAAGGATGGGAGCCATCATGAAAGCCTTTTTAAGGCATCAGAGGAGTGCTGCTGCTCCTCCTGCCAAGTCCAGGGTTGGTCCTTTTTAGTGAGATCATTGAGAGGACAGGCTATGTGAGCAAAGTCCTTGATGAAGTGGCGATAAAAGTTTGCCAACCCCAGAAAAGCCCTTACTGACTTAACCCTTGTGGGGTTTGGCCAATCCCTGATTGCCTTCACCTTTGACTCATCCATCTTTATCCCATCAACTCCTATGACTGTCCCTAAGAACTCAACCTCCTTCTTCTTAAAGAAGCACTTCTCCAGCTTGACAAAGAGATCATTTTCCTCAAGACATCTGAGCACCTCTAGTTTGATATGGTCATGCTCCTTCTCGTCATCTGTCTTTGTGAAAACCATGATGTCATTGATGTAGATGACAACAACATCCTCCATGTCCCCAAAGATATCATTCATCATGTTTTGGAACATGGAAGGAGAGTTGCAGAGACTGAAGTACATGATGAGAGGTTCGAAGGATCCCTTATGTGTGACAAAGGCTGCCTTCCACTCATTACCTTCCTTTATATGGACATTGTTATAGCCCCAGCATAAGTCTATCTTTGTGAAGAGTTTGCACCCCTTGAGTTTATCGACAAGCTGTGAAATGAGAGGGAGAGGATATGCATTCTTTACAGTGTGCTCATTGAGGTAGTGATAGTCCTGTACCATGCGCTTCTTGCCATCCTTCTTTGGCACAAAGAAGACTAGAGAGGTCTGAGGTGACCTCAAGGGACAAATGTATCCCTTCCTTGTCTGGTCATCGAGGAAGTCTGAGACCTCCCTTTGCTCATCCACAGAAAGAGGAATGAGGTGGCCTCACCTAGGAACAAACATTTCCTTGAGGTCAATGGCATGATCCCAGGGTTTTCTCAGCAGCATATGTTCCAATGACTCCTTGGAGAAGACCTTTAGATAATGATGATACTCTCTGGGAATGAGTTCCTCCACACTCCCAGAGCAGGTCCAAGATGAGCAAAGCTTCAGGTGAAGATACTCCATGTCATTCACCTCTTTCCTCTGCCGCTGGCTTAACAGGGCTAGGTCATAACACTCCCTAGGGCAACAGGTCATTTTAACAGACTTGTCCACCCACAAGACCACAGGATTATGTCATCAAAGCCACATGTACCCCAGAACAAGGGGGTGAGATCTGAGAGTAGTCACCTGAGCCCAGATGTGCTCCCTATGGCCATCATAGTTTAGGACAAGAGGGGCCATATGGGTGATATCCCCATCTTGGTTCTTTGTCCCATCAACATTGTACACCAGGACCAACCTGTCAAGAGGAAGAAGGGGAATTCCATTTTCATCAGCCCACCTCCTGTCTAGGAATGTGTCCATAGTGCCTGAGTCCACCAGCGCCCTGGTCTGCCACCTTCTGCTTCTTCCTTCTATTGTCACTTCCAGCTCCAACTCCAGTCTGCATCCTGCCATCCTAACTTTAGTGTCCTTCAGGATTTTTGGTATCAGTTGGTCACATTTTTTTGTATTTTTATTGCAAGAGGAATTAAGCACCCTTTTATTAACATGTGGGGCCAAGCCATTTCTGGACTCCTCTTCACACAAAGTAGAACCTGATGTATTAAATATATCCTGTACATCATAAGTGTCCAACACCAAGAACCGATTACATGCCTGGCCAGTAGGTACCCAAACCTCTACTGACTGAACCCTTTTCCCTGGGCCTTCATCTCATTTATCTGCTTGTCATAGAAGAAGGCCTGCATTTCTTTGAATGACATGCCCTGCAACTGTTGTAGCTGAGGGTCTTCTTGAGTTTCAGCCTGTCAGGCTGCAGGTTGAGGAGAAAAAGGAGTGCAAGGTTGAGGAGGGAAGCAAGATGAGGGGTGTTGCTGCTGGGTCTGAGATGTACAGTCTCATTTGAAGTGATTCCCCCCACAAGAAAAGCACTTGATGTGCAAAGGAACTGTACATGAGGTAGAAGCAGCTCCAATTTCCATAGGAATACCAGAGCCTCTGAACATTCCAAAAAGAGGAGAGGGGCAAGATGAGGGAGATGGGGAAGCAAACCTTGCTGAAGTGTGCATTTGGGCGGCTTCAAGAGCACCACCAACAGCTCAGAACTCAGTTACATACTCAGCGAGGGTTGCCTTCCTCCTTCCCTGTACAAAGATTTGCTGTAATATTTCAGGCCTCATAGCCTGCTCCAACATGAATATGGCATAATCATCTGATGCTCCTGCAGACATTGCCAGCACACCAAATTTAGCCACAAACTCCTCTGTCCTCGAGCTCCCTTGGCATATCTTCTGTAGTTGGGCCTTGGCCCAATCCTTGTTGTTGATTGGCCTAAACTTGGCCTCTACCTCAGCCTCAAGGGCTGCCATGTTTGGGTATGTTCCCAACACCCTACAACTATCAATCCTGGCCCTAGCATAGGCACCAGCTACTGGTCCTTCCAACTGGGTCCAGACTGCAAGACAATCTTGTGAAGCAGTGGCAAAGTCCACCAACTGCAAATATGCTTTCATTTTGCTCCACCAATCCTCAAACTTCGAAATGGAGCCATCATACTTTCCAGGGCCAGATGCCCCTTTCTTGGCTGGATCTCCCCTACCAGCACAGTGTAGGGAATGGTTTTTCCCTACCAGGGGATTTTCATTATTTTATTGTTTTTACTTTCTTTTCTTTTTCTTTCTGTTCATTTACTCTAGTGTTTACTTAGTGCTTCGAGTTTAGACACATGATATGGCTTAGGTAAGCCACTCATGCACTTACTAGACACTGTACCTAATTACAAAAGAAATAACAAAGTTGGGAGAGTTCAAGTTTGAGTTTGAGAAGGCTTTGAGTGTCCTTCTTCAGTGTTAAGACTGCCTTAGACTGCCCCAGACATCCCAAGACAGTTTTTCCTTCCAGGCTAGAGGAGCCCCTTGGAAGTTCTCCCCTTTCAGATCACTGCTCATCCCCTGACTCTATCTACATCAGCAAACCAGACGTTTCCCCCCCAGCTTTCCAGTGCTCCCAGGACTTTTGAAAAATGATTCCAGACCTCCCAGACCCTCCCAGACCTGCCCAGACCCTCCAACCCTCCAGGTGCACAGCCACAGTGAGAACAAAAGTTGTAGCCCATGATCACAGGACCACGGGAATATGATTACCTCAGCAATATCTCCTTTTTGGGGTGAGATATTTGCAAAGTTCAGTTGGAGTCACAGTTTGTCAAAAACAAAAAGTGGCTGTACAGTGATGATGTCATAACAAAAGTTGTAGGGCTGGACCACAGGATCATGGGAATATGCTTATCTCATTGATATGCCCAAGAATGGGTGAGAAAAATGCAAAATACTGAAAAAATTGGACATCTCAAAAATTAAATTTCAAAGATGTCATAATAAAAGTTGTAGTGCCTGACTAGAGGACCCCAGAGGTATGCCTATCCCATCCATACCTGCAAAAATGGTTGAGATACAGGCAAAATACAATTAGTGTAGTGTAGTGTACATTTTATTACCAAAAGTGTAGTGTTGTGGCGCATTTTTGATTACCTAATGAGTGTAGTAAACTCTGCTTCTTTGACTACCAAATAAGTGTAGTGTTGATTAGTAATTGACTAGCAAAGTGTAGTGTAGACTATTGATTAGCAAAAGTGTAGTAAAGTCCGCTTTTTTGACTACCAAATAAGTGTAGTGTTGATTAGTAATTGATTAGCAAAGTGTAGTGTAGACTATTGATTAGCAAAAGTGTAGTAAAGTCCGCTTTTTTGACTACCAAATAAGTGTAGTGTTGATTAGTAATTGATTAGCAAAGTGTAGTGTAGACTATCAATTAGCACAAGTGTAGTAAAGTCCGCTTTTTTGACTACCAAGTAAGTGTTGTGTTTGATTAGTAAAGTGTAGTGTAGATTTGTATTACCAAAAATGTAGTAAAGTCCGCATTTTTGACTACCAAATAAGTGTAGTGGTTGATTAGTAATTGACTAGCAAAGTGTAGGGTAGACTATTGATTAGCAAAAGTAGTAAACTCCGCACTTTTGACTACTTAATAAGCATAGTGCTTTGATTAGTAAAGTGTAGTGTAGATTTGTATTACCAAAAGTGTAGTAAACTCCGCTTTTTTGACTACCAAATAAGTGTTGTGTTTGATTAGTAAAGTGTTGTGTAGACTATTGATCAGCAAATGTGTAGTAAAGTCCGCATTTTTGACTACCAAATAAGTGTAGTGTTTTGTAGTGTTTGATTAGCAAAGTGTTGTATAGACTATTGATCAGCAAATGTGTAGTAAAGTCCGCTTTTTCGACTACCAGTAAGTGTAGTGTTTTGTAGTGTTTGATTAGGAAAGTGTTGTGTAGACTTTTGATTAGCAAAGTGTAGTGTACATTTGTATTACCAAAAGTGTAGTGTTGTGGCGCATTTTTGATTACCAAGTAAGTGTAGTGTTGTGTAGTTTTTGATTAGCAAAGTGTTGTGTAGATGTGTATTACCAAAAGTGTAGTAAACTCCGCATTTTTGACTACCAAATAAGTGTAGTGTTTTGTAGTGTTTGATTAGCAAAGTGTAGTGTACATTTGTATTACCAAAAGTGTAGTGTTTTTGTAATGTTTGATTAGCAATGTGTAGTGTGCATTTGTACTACCAAAAGTGTAGTGTTGTGCCGCTTTTTTGACTACCAAATATTTGTAGTGGGACTAGGCATTGTAGTGTAGTGTTGATTAGCAAAAAAGCGTAGTCATGATTAGCTTTGTTGTGTAGTTGGCACAGCCACTAATAGCTCGAAATTTTGCAAAGTCACAAAAACACCCCAAAATGTGATATAGTGGACACCAAAACTCACACCTACCATGGGGGGGGTATGCTATTAGTCCACTACTACCAACTATTTCATCAGCGAGAAAGTGTAGTAGTGGGTAGTAGTATTAGCAAAAAAGCATAGTAGTATTAGGAAAAAGTGTAGTAGGTAGTAGTATTAGCAAAAAAGCATAGTGGTATTAGGAAAAAGCGTAGTATGTACTAGTGGTATTAGGAGAAAGGGTAGTAGATAGTAGTATTAGGAAAGTGTAGCAGGTAGTGTTATTAGCAAAAAAGCGTAGTACTATTAGGTTATCATGTGGTAGTACTTGGATTTGAATATATTACTACTTTGATTTGATTTCTGTGTGATGGAGTGATAGTCCTATTAGTGTGAAAGCATAGTGGGATTAGCAAAAAAGCGTAGGAGTTGTATTAGCAAAAAATGGTAGTGGGATTAGCAAAAAAGCGTAGTAGTTGTATTAGCAAAAAACGGTAGTGGGATTAGCACAAAAGCGTAGTAGTGGTATTAGCAAAAAATGGTAGTGGGACTAGCAAAAAAGCATAGCAGTGGTATTAGCAAAAAATGGTAGTGGCATTAGCAAAAAAGCATAGTAAAAGTATGGACAGAGGTGATGGGCTGGGATTCTGGGAACTCTGGAACCCTGTCTGGCCAGTCCTGGCCAGAGGGGGACCTTTCTGGGTGAGCTGGGAGTCTGGCCAGGTGATGTCTAGTTTGCTGATGTAATCCATCTTTTCAACAGGTATTGGCCTGTATTAAACTCTGGGCCACAGAGGTAGAAACATGAGCAGTGATGGTGCCAATGAGTGCCTGAATGTTGGGGTCCATGAGGAGAGGGTTGGGAGGTTGTTGACTACCACCTGGGTCCATAGTGACTAACTACGACAGGGCAGTGGTAGGGTTTGTTGATGAGGTGTCAGGGGCAGAGGTTGTAGTGACAAGGAGGAGGAGGGAAACTGAAGATGTCTTCATAGAGTTGATCACCAAGGTTGTCGACATAGGGAGGGTTTATAGGGTGTGCGAAAATATGAGCTTGTTCTTCATTCAGTAGCCCAAAGTTGGCAGGAAGAGGTGGAGGGGTTCCAAGGTTGGGGTCTTCTGATGGAGTGTGAGAGGGATACAGTAACTCAGAAGTCAGGGATGGGGAACTATGAGGTGGTTGAGGACAATATACTGACCCCTCTTGGTAGTATATGGGCGATCATGGAATGATGATGAGAGATCCTCCTTATGCCTGGAGTCTGGCAAACATTTCTTCTTAACCCTGGAGTCCACGTTGCTCAGTGAGTGGGTGGCAATTAAGAAGCTAGTTCAAGTGTTATGACCTTAGCCAAATGCCACAGGCTCACTTCACAAGACACTAGACTAGAGAGAAAGAGAAGAGGAGAAGAATTTGTTAGAAGCAGGTTTAAGGGCAAAACCCTAATGAACTAGCTTGGAGCTAGCTGGGTGATTGTGAGATGCTATATATACAGAGGTACATGAGGTTACAACAAGGCAAACATGAGAAGAACACAAGGAATGATGTCATCATGACATCATAGTCCAGAGCAGCCTGTCCACACAGCAACCACATGACCCATGGTCCGGACCAGCCCAAACAGAAAAGAAAAAAAGAACATAAATATGTATCGTAACAGGACCCCTCTCTCAGCATCCCAGATCCTCACAGTCCTGTTAGAGGAGCCTGATACAATCCTCTTGCCATCAGAGGAGAATCTAACTGACAAGACCCCTCTACCATGCCCCTTGTTGTGCCATAAACCACCACAGTGGTACACTAGACTGTGTGTGAGTTTTACTTGATTGTGTAAGTGCTTAGAGTGCACTTAGTAGCACTGTTTCTTGTGCTGTTCCCTCAGTAGTTGTGTCACTACTGAAGCTGCCTACAGCTTCCTCTCAACACCACTCAAGAGGGCCACCAATCTGGACCCCTCTTCCAGCATCCCAGATCCTCACAGTCTTGTCAGAGGTGCTTGACACAATCTTCTTGCTATCAGAGCAGAATCCCACTGAGCAAACTCCACTAGTATGCCCTTCCAATACTTGCTGGGCAGCTGACCATTCTTTGAACCCTCCCACAGAAATTCCAGCTAGGTAAGAGAACCCTGGCATAAGCATTCTTGAAAGCATTGTGTTCAAGGGTGTAAATGACAGTGCAGAAGTATAAAGATGTGGAGTACTGAGTGAGATTACACCACTAAAATTTTGCAGAAATTTGATCCCATCTTGTGCAAGTGCCAAGGTCTTCTCAAAACTGCTCTGGCCCTTGGACACCACATTAGATAAAGTCAGGCATCAATGTAGTTCACTCACCTGTAGCCATGTTATAGAAGAGGACAGGGCACTTGTAGCATGTCCAAGTCCATTGAGAAGGTTCAGTGCCTCCAGCCAGAAGAGAAACTTTTCACATCCAACAATATCCTTTACCAGTACTGCAAGCTCCAAGTCAACCTCAGTTCTCTGCAAATGGTGGGCCCAGTATTGGCATGAGTAAGATAGATTGAGTGAGATGTTCTTGTTGACTTTCTCCTGCAAGTCAACAACCTCCACATTTCTGAAGTAGGAACTCTCTAATCCACATATGTTGAATTTGAGGTCATTGCAGAGTGTGCAACGAAGCAAAGGCAAGGAGCCTGTGTACATTAGACTCGGCAACATAGTACACCCCACTCCGCTTACGATCAGCGAGGAAGTCATAAAACGATGCATGGAGAGGTCGGATGACAGAGCACCTGTCAGCAATCCCACTCAACAGTGGTGCCATAAATTCAAGAATGACCATAATGCCGAGGTGGTCTTCCTCCAGGGAGTGACTTTGCATTTCATGTATGGCATCCAATCGCAGAGGTACAGATGTCAACATGATCAGTTGCATCACAGAACGAAATCGTGCCAGTGTGATCTCGTCCTGCGGCATGATGTCCTCCAAAATTGTTCTGTACATGACGTCCAACAAGGATGCCCCGCCTCCGGAATGAGGGAACATGACCTCCTCGCAGCGTTCCGGGATCGTTCGACCTGGCCTATTGGGCTCGATGAACCTGCAGGCTAGACGAGCCCACTCAAATAAACCATCGGATTTCTGAGAAATGCTCTGGACTTCAGCGGGTCCAATCTCCGGATAAGGGGAAAGCTCGGTGGAAACGTAGAGTTGTATGTCGCGCTCTGCCGACAGGATGGGGATATTATCCAACGAGAGGGCTATCACATGCTCAGCAGCACTCAGGACACGTTTGATGTCGGCCAGTGGTCTGGACGTGAGAAGGATGCGGAAATTGGAGGGTAGCTGAGCAGTTTCGGGCGACCTGAGTAGAGATAAGATGTGCTTCCTTGATGCGTCCGACCCACTCTCATCCAAGGCATCGATCACAACAACAACGTTTCCAACTATAGCCCCATTAACCCTGGACAGCGGTTCCATGATGAGTCGTTGCCACTGTTGCACCACGTCTGACGTGGTCTTGAGGGTGTGGTCCTTCGACAGGGCGTCCGCCAATGCTCGCCGAAAGGACTGATCGCGACCGGCTAGATCACGAGCAATCGTTATGAGAATCTTGTCCTCGCGGTGTTCATTCTGCCGGTCACGAGCGAAACAAAAGCAAGACCCGAGTCCTCCCACGTCCTTAACCCACGACGCAATTGTGTGGGCAATGGCTGATTTTCCCCTTCCTGCCTGCCCGTGAAGCCACATGATGCGCGGGACTTCGACATCAGGATCATTAATCCAATCCACGATGCGCTGCAAAATCTCTGTCCTCGTGCCTTCGAGGCATTTCTTCGTCGTATTTAGCCCCGCTCCACCTGCATAAGCCATGCCTTCGAAATTCAGGTCTTCCAGTATACGATAAGTGTTGACCTGAACGTTGCGAGCCGCACGGTCACGACATTGTTGCATCAAGTTTTCTAGAGTCTTTGCGTGGTCATCGACTACAGTACGCGTTTCGGAGAAGATGTGTTTTCCAGTTCTTGTCCCTAGGGGTGTATCGTATCAGGATCTGAAAGCGAGTAGAACATATGACTTACAGAAGCTTTTGGTCGTGGAGTAGTTTATGACGAAATGTGCAGAGTCGCTTATCGCCCATGCAATCTTTGCAAGAGCATCTTTGTCCAGATTTCTGATCCTATCCTCCTGTATGAGCCACTCGTAGACATTTCGCATGGTATCGAGGAGATCTGATACTGCTTTGTCCAGATTCGCTTGGTCCATGAACCGCTGCCGAAGACGGATCAGATGAGCAGGGGCAATTGGAATCAGTAAGGTACATACCTGAGAAGTAAAAGTTAAGACTCCCAGCGCAGCCTTGGCGTAAGGGTGGACCTAGTGCACGCATGCGATCACTGTCAGGATGCAAAAAGTTGAATGCTTACGTCGGTAAGAGTGGACACGACTTGATTGAAAACTTTGAAAGGCTTGAGATACGTATCACTCAAGGTTTGAATCCCGGAAAATGTGGTATTGACGATACCCACGGCACCTACAGCGCCTACGGCGATACCTGAGATGGGATCAACGCCGTCGAATTCTTTTATGGCAGCATCGACATCCTGGCCGGCCGACGCTGGGGTGGGTTCTGGCTCTGGTTTCGGTTCTGGTTCTGGTTTGGCAACTGACTCTTCGGCCTGTCCAACAGAATCACTTAATTACCGCATGGCCAGACATCGCAAAACACCTACGTTCTGGGTCGGAGCTACGTGGGATTGCTCTTGTTGCTCTTGCGCCCCGCCAACGGCGCTTGTTGCGACAGCCTGTTCACCGAACCGCTCAGTATTATCGCGGTAATTGGATGGGGTAGATCACATACAACCTGACCCGGTACTACCTGAGTCCCCTCACGGGCCTGTGTATCAGCAACTCCTGTTGCAATAGCAGTCGAAGGACCTTGGTTCGATCGGTCGAAGAAGCGCCTCATTCTGGCGAGCCCACCAGGAGAAGTCATGCCCGGTGTTTCAGGGATAGAGGCAAAATTCCCAGCTCGAGCCTCAGATCGTCCCGGCGACTGTTTGCAGGTCGATAACTACACCTTGGAGAAAGGATCATCGGCTACGTACCGAGGCAAGGCCGGACGCCTCGTTAGATGTCTTCGCGAATCCGAAGAGACGTCGAAGTTTCTTTGATTGCATTCTAGCCATTAAGAAATGGATATTCGATGTGGTGTCGCGGGTTTGAACTTGCGTATGAGTTTGAGGTTGATGGTGTAACCGAGGAAGTGGTAACGGTGTCCGAAGTTTTAGGCGCTCTCAACACATTGCAACTGATGCACGGACCAGCACCGGCTCTAGTGCGCATTATTGCTCCTGTGTATCTTCTGTCCGTCTTGTCCTTGCTGTCATCCACACGCGTCCCGAAGCAAGGCTAGCCATCGAGTTAGATGTCTCTACAATTCCCGGAGGACGGCATCTCTCTGACCGCGTTCTAACCATTGAGAAATGGGTCGTCGGTGTGTAATGTTGAGCTCCTGAGCGGATCTCGAAATCTATATAACGTGCCCAAATTATATGCACCTAGCATGATGATGTTCTGCTCAAGATTGTGTCCACCGCTCGGACGGTGCACAATACTGTATATCAAGGAGGGAACGCGCACACAGTATGGCGGCACCATCCACAGAATATTTGGCAATCTCAATGATCGTAACAACAGGACACCTTCTAGCAAACAACGGATGATGGTAGAGTGCACTCTGCCTTGACTCGTTGCAAAAATCATTCGACTGTTGTTGATAATCCCCGTCTTTCCAGTGGTTCGACAGCACCCCATAGGATATAAGGCGCCCTCACACGGTTTCTCCTGGAGTCATGGAGCTGGCCACATAGCACGAGTTGCCAACCTGGCTAAGTACGCTGACGACTTGAATCGCGATACGAATCACGAATCAAAACATGTACGTATATGATGAAGAACCGATACTACTCTGGGTTAGCGGATGCCACTCACGGGAGGGCAAAGACAAGCGCCGTCTATGTCGATCATGAATCAAAGCATGCATATATGAAGCGAGCCGATACTACTCTGGGTTAGCAGATGCACTCACGGGAGGGTAAAGGCAATCGTCGTCTATGTTGGGCGGGTTTCGACGACGACGACCTTGGCACGATGACCAGAATCCACTTTCGAACGTATCCTTATCTTGATTCCGTGCAAAACGTGTCAAGACCTCAAGAGGGAGACGGGTTGGTCATCGAGCGACCGTTACGAGAATGCAGTCATTAATATTCACAGGTGACATTGCACCGAGTCTTCGCGACGTGTGAGCAAATAGCAAAGAAAGCATCACGGCCCCCTGTGTCTCCAGACCCAGAGACACACACTCCTTCGCCTCCCCATTGACGTCCAGAAACGGTTCTCATCAGTCCTCACCAGTCCTGTGAAGCACCATCTCGAGTCCAGTAAGTACAGTCAACAGTCCCTGCCTACTCATCTTCCCTCTCGCACTCACAATAGCAGCCTGAAGGAACCTGCACCGGCATCGAGAATACCAAATCTTCGTAACTCACCTTGTCTTAATAGTGTAAAAAAAAGTTCAGGCAATCCCAGAGACAACTGTCATTTTCGCCAAGGCCAGGAGAACAAGCTGCGGCAGTATTCTAACGCAGTTATTACGATCGGGAGTGCACCACCTTCACCTAATTTTACTCAGGTAATCGTGTCCAGAACGTAGGTTCACAAAACATAGCTCTTCTCGAACCACAACTGCATGGTTTCACTCGGCAGCCTCTGTCTCCATCACAGTCCTTAGCAGTTTCACGTCCAAACGAGGAACGAAGTCGACCTTGAACGGGTACGGGCGCGAGATAAGTGTGTCGGTGTACGCATCGGCATCGATCGGAGCCTCCGGGCGTTCGACGATGCGGAAGGACCACAAGAGGGAAGCCATGGTTATGAAAAGGGAATCGTTCGCGAGGTACATGCCAGGGCATACCCTTGGTAAGACACGAAGTCAGAACACGAACACCAAGGAAATATCGTCAGATAAGCACACGCACCTTCTACCGTGCCCGTAGGAGTAAAATTTCAAGTCGGTACGGATTCGTCCATTACGATCCAGCCAACGTTGAGGGTTAAACCTGTCGGGGTCAGGGAATACGTCCGGGTCTCGGGATATGGCCCTATTGAGTCTCAATGAGCCTTCGTTCCTTAAGGGAACGGCGTTACCGTACAACTAACCAGAGACATCCGTAAACAACAGCGCCGGCCGGTATGAGATAGCCGCGCTATATACGGAACAGTTAATGCGGAATCCAACGAGACAAATCTATAAGAGACACACCCAAATGATGTCCTTGGAGGCCCGGTGTCCAAAGCCTAGTGGTTCCTTGGTTAGACGGATATTTCCTTTGTTTCATCGTGACAGTGAGAACTTGCCATGAGGAATCACCGGTCTCCATCGCGCCGTTTCCAGAATAAATGCTTGCAACTGCGGCAGCGAGTCGGCATCGCTCCATTTGGGAGCTAGAGATAAAGATAGAGACGCGATGAGGACGGCGAATTAAGATGCGAGAGGAATCGCCAACCTTGGTCTCTTCCGACTACCGCATCGATTTCGTTTTGGACACGAAGTTGTGCGTCAGGGTGGCAAGCTGCAGCTAGAATCATACTCATGAGACCAACCGCACTCTTGACGAACGTTGTGGTAAGTGCACGTTCGCGAACGAGAAAAGAGCCCTATACCGTCTCTGAACCAGCGCCATACATCGACCCCGCGAGATACGCCATCTCATCTCTGGGCATATGATCACTTTCGTGCTCCAATAGCGTCCGCGCAAAAGAAGGCCCGCAGTCCGTCGTTGCCTTTTGAACAGTACACCAACTCAACGATGGAAGTATTAGTACCACGTGGCGTAGCACTCACCATTTCCCTCTGTACTCGTGCCAGCTGTTCCTGGAACAACTTGATCTCATAGCGATGCCACTTTTCAATTTCCCGTCCGTACCAAGGCACATACTTGAGGATCGGGACACGGTCGACGAGGTACGCCCCCGGACGCATGAGTTGCTGGAAGCGTCCAAGAGCCGTATGAACGCCAATAACCTCGAGGTCGTCATTAGACGTCGAAGTCGACTTTCCATACGTAACGCGGAGAATGACGGATGCACCATATCTGTGCAACGGTGATGTTTGGTGACCAAGTATTTCAAACAATAATAAAAATAAAACGATTATCAGGAATGTGCGTCGTCTGGAGGTAAGAGTAGTTACCGGAGGGCATGTGTTTGATGATCTTTTGGGTCGTCCAAGATGTCGAGGACGAACCTTCTGGCGTCCTGCAATTGCATAGGCCTGAACTTGGCTATAGATTTGGGTTGCAGATGAGTGCTCATGGCTTTCCTCAGCCGACGGAACCGTTCGTTGTTGTGCTCGAGCACCATGCGTAGTCCCTTGGAGAGCAATTCGCGAGCGGCGATCGAGTGAGGGCGGTCTGCAGTAGATGCACCATTCTTCTCCATTATCTCAGTAGCTGCCTACATAGATGATAGAAGAGCCAGATGAAGTATCTGTTTCACGCAACGACGATGGCGCTTACGTCCATGCGACCGACGATGATGGTTACTTGGCTCCCTTGCCGTAAGCTGATCACAGGGCCATACTCGTTCACCCAGTCGGAGAGGGTACGAGCGATGCTGCCCGGGGAAAAAACGACTTGTTATAATCCACACTTGTCAACCATCACTAGCACGTACTCCACAGGTGGCAAAGGATTCTGCCAGAACCAGCGAGGAGGTGGACCGGGGGGAAGAGGAACCCTGTGCGCAGCTGACCGTATCGCCCTAAGGAGACCTAGTATCAGGAGGACACCAGCGACAGCGAGATAGACAGGTGAGGGTGACTGGAACATCGTGTTCGATGCAAGATGTGGCTCGGCGTTACCCCTCTACTTATAGATTCAGGAGACACTTTAACCGGCCAATCGATGCGCCGAACCCAATCAAACGATTGAATCAGACACGAAGCGAACCAGTCACACCTTTCGCAAGTGGCACGGCAACAATGGAATTCATAAGCACGAATTCAAATGGTGAGGTGTGGGTGGTGATGGCAAGTCGAATTACGGGTGAAACAGGCCGAAATGATCAACCGCAACACGCGCGGCCGCCTCCGACTAGGAGCCTCGGGACTCATTGCTATGTAGCTGGCATAACGAGAGTTCCCCGCTTCGATGGTAAAAAAACCTGTAACGTCATGAGGGCGGCTCTGGCTCACCTGGCGTGCTAAATATGTATAGCGCTTTCCAAATTGATGCGTGGCAGAAGCTTGGCTTTTTTTTTCGTAAGGTTCGCAGCTTGCGTCTTGATAAGTTACACACAGCAGAAGTTGGCAAGCGATGCAGCGCTCCTGCATTGCCTCGTTCATTCTTTTGCGAAGCTGCACTGAAACCAAGTTGCGGCGACCGTGCTTGGTCACAACTCGCTCATCCTTGCTGCATGATCTGTTAGAAAGCATTCGAACGCGACAAAGACAGTCACGTGCATTACCAGTGGAGCGTTTCCGAACCACGCCTTGATTACATCATCACATCCACAGCCTCCGGGCACCCGTCGGCTCGAGCCTTGAAAATTCTCTGCACGCAACCGTTGCCATCCTCGAGCCCGGGTACCATCAAATAAGAACCTGAAGAAGTTATCTAGGACCTTCCCCGCGGAGTATACCAGTGCAAGGCAAGGTAATTCTGATAGAACATCATGATCTTGGGGAATCATCACAGGTTTGCTTTCCTGCGAGACCAGTGACAATGGTCTGAAGGTACTCTCTACGTTTTCGTTACTCCTGCGAAACGAGTCTGCTAATGGCACAGAGCTGCAAGTGGCATCGGGTGGAACGAACGCAAGGCTGACATACCGAGTTGAACAACTGGCAAGATCAATCGCATACATGGACTGCGGAAAGTCAAGGTGAGGTCTCGACAGCTCTGTTGAACTTATATTGGTCACCGCGCATCTTTCTCCGATACAACAAACATAGCAATGGAACAAAGTGGGGTCTGAAAGCTGCCCTGTGCGATCATCAATCTCAAGGCCTGTACGCCCTTACTTGGCGCTCCCGGATCTTCTTGGAAAAAGGTCTGATGATTCTGTTCCTCCGGGTACCATATGCTACGAGCATATATGCCTTGAATGGGCTCTCAGCTCCAGGGGAGCTCGCAGCATTGTGCTCCGCGCCAGCAAGCGAAGGTATTTCTAGACTTTCTTTGGAGCTGGCCTACCAGAACGAGATAGCCAGAGAGGTGCATATGAAGACGAATGAAGGGTGTGGAGCGGCGCCGCAGCAAATATCCCTCGTTGGCGGCTACATTCACACTGCCGACGGCGATTACCCCTTCCCCACTATTATGAATTCTCAGCATTCTGTGTGGTGAGTGTCAAAGCGTGAACTTGGAGGTAAGGCGAATCGAGCTCGTCCGTACGACAATTGCGGTGTCCCCAATATCGGGGTACACACCATGAAAGGCAGGTAGGTTACCGAAGCCGCCAATACCTATTACCGTTACCCCCGTGACGTGGCAAGCAACGACCTGCACGGAACGAAGTATTCACCATGCATTCCTGAGTTCCTTTTGTTCAAGCCGTTACCATCAAACAATGGACGGCGTGGCCAAGGTGGCCCGGATCGTGGAGATTTGGGTTCATATCAGGTGTGTCGCTGCAACGAGGGCCGTCGCTTGAGGCCATCTATAGCTGTTTGTTTCCTCAACCCGTGTGATCTTCTATCAGTATCATTACCTCAGTTCGCGGTAGAAGCCAAAAAATGCGTCTCCATGCCGTTTCTTGGCTATATTGTCTGGTGACTATTCTCTTAAAACCACTGACCTTCAGAATTTAGAATGTTCCACTCTCACAGTTTTGCATCACTCAGCTGCACGGCTGTAGTCGATGGCGTGCTGTTTGCCAGCTCACACCCTCCATCGTCTTGGGGATCCTACGTGCCACTGAATCTTTCCATGTTGGTAGACCTGGGGTGAGAGGTGGCTCTCTGGCTCCTCAACGTTTACGTCTACAAAAGATTGGGGTTTGAGAAGGTTTTATATGAAGGCAACCAAGCTTTTGTTCGGCGTTCTGTCTTGTACCTTCCCTATTCTCGTTCCATGGGACTCTTCGCTGCGCTGCTCTGCTTGGGCACGGTCCTAAGCTCGTCTCTTCGCGCATTCAGTTTAGGTTCATCATGTTCTGCCCCCCTCAACGGCGGAACAGCAGCTCCGGGCGATCCTTACTGGCTTGAAATCATCCAACATCAAGGAACCTCCGCGTTCAACCCAAACCCAAGCTCATACCAAGTTTTCCGTAATGTCAAGGACTTCGGTGCCACCGGTAATGGCGTCACTGACGACACTGCCGCAATCAAGTGGGTCCCCTCATCCATCTCATTATTGGACGTATCTCACCGAAGTTCAGCTCGGCGATGTCTGCTGGAGGACGCTGCGGTGGAGGGTCCTGTCCTTCGTCCACGTACGTGTTCCCATCAACTTCTTTACGTACGATACTACGCAAATTATCTCTAGCGTTACCCCGGCTATCGTCTACTTCCCACAAGGGTGAGTTTCTAACTGGCTTTTTTCGTTATGATTCCGACCGTTTGCATAGAACATACTTGGTTTCTTCAGCAATCAACACGTATTACTATACTCAAATGATTGGTGATGCGAGGAACCCGCCAACTCTCTTGGCATCAGCGAGTTTCTCTGGGTTTGCTGTCATAGGTAAATGGGTAGCCCCCGATGTTCTGTGACGCGGTATTGATAATCTATCGTTCATACTTTTAGATGCTGATCCTTACATCCCCAACGGTTACGGTGCTCAATGGTTCGTCAACCAAGACAACTTGTAAGAGCCGTTCACTGTCGTCTCCGCAATCCCTCAAGTACTGACCGTCCTCGAGCTATCGTTCCGTGCGGAACTTGATCATTGATTTGCGGCAAATTCCCGCATCGACAAATGCCATCGGCTTGCACTGGCAAGTGTCGCAAGCTACATCTCTAATCAACGTCGTCGTAGAAATGTCGACCGCTTCAGGGAACAATCATCAAGGTGAGTTTTTTTTTGGTATAGAATACACCGATCCCAAAGTAAGAGACTGATTTGCCAGGCATGTTCATGGAAAATGGGAGGTGAGATTCCCTATGTTTTTCGCACCACTGATATATATATCACCGGTGTTAACATCTTTTGTAGTGGTGGCTTTATGGGAGGTGCGATACTAGTCATATTTGTTTCACCGCTGTTCTCAAGCACCGGTCGCAGATATCGTCTTCAATGGAGGTAATACCTTCATTTCACTCACGTGGAAACATTTCATCATGACCTTACTAGGCAAATACGGTATTCAAGTAGGAAACCAGCAATTCACCGTTCGGAACCTGACAGTCAACAATGCCAACATAGGTAGGTGGGTGGTAGGTGTAGTGGCGTGGCACTCATGACATCTACTAGCTGTATCCGGAATCTGGAATTGGGGTTGGTCATCACACCTGTGTCAGCCAGTGTTACTCAACGTTTCATGCAGGTTTTACGTTTCAAGGGGTTACCATCAACAGTTGTCAGGTGGGACTTTCTCAAAAATGACGCTGGCATAGAGCTGACGCTCTGTGAATAGGTTGGCTTCGACTTGACTACTGGTGGCACCAATCAGTCGACCCAAGTCCGTTGTTCCTCGGGTAACATGCTTTATACACTAAAGAAACACCCAGTCTGTCGGTTCTGAGGCTATCATCGATGCTGTGGTAACAAATACTCCTATTTTCGTCCGCACGTCCACTGCAAGTAACGGACAACTGGGGGGGTC
The DNA here is from genome assembly GCA_024613185.1 of Pisolithus microcarpus. NCBI lineage: Eukaryota > Fungi > Basidiomycota > Agaricomycetes > Boletales > Pisolithaceae > Pisolithus > Pisolithus microcarpus. The sequence goes on along the minus strand of JANFAI010000010.1, from coordinate 443,321 downwards.
GCTTGTTTTGAATAACATAATACTGAACAACGTCCCCACTGCAGTAGGGGTTAATAACGGTCCTACAGTGCTTGCTGGCGGAACTACCACGATCGCGTCTTGGGGCCAAGGAAATGTGTTCTCTGGAACCAGCGGTACACCGACTTTTACCCAGGGGAACATCGTGTCGGCCAGCAAGCCGTCGTCTCTCCTGGACAGTTCCGGTAGAATATTTGGCAAATCCCGCCCTCAGTATGCAAACTACGCACCAAGTCAGTTCATCAGCGTCAAAAGTCAGGGTGCCGCTGGCGATGGTCACACCGACGACACAGCAGCAATTCAGAACGTGTTCAATCAAGTAAGTGATAACTGCTTCGCTCAATTCAGCGGAAACGAACGACGTGATCGACCATACCATGCCATGCACAGTACTCTGGATGCAGGATCATCTTTTTCGACGCAGGTACCTACTACATTACAAACACCATCAGCATGCCGGCTGGTACGCAAATCGTCGGCGAGGCGTGGTCTGTGATCCTTGCGGGTGGAAGCGCATTTCAAAATCAGAACAGTCCGCAAGTCGCCGTCCAAGCTGGTGCTGCCGGTTCTACTGGCTTAATGGAGATCAGCGATATGATCTTTTCCACTGCAGGGCCCGGTGAGTGAAGCTTGCATCAATTGATATATCTTCATTCAACTGTGGAAATTCTAGCTCCCGGTGCCATCCTGCTGGAATGGAATGTCCATGACCCATCCGGACAGCAAGGTGCTGCGGGACTGTGGGACACTCACATTAGGTACGCACCGCCCCCGTTTAACCATGCAGTGACTAATCTATGACACAAAAGACTCGGAGGAGGTAGGCGCCGTGGTGTAGGAGGGATTCTGATTGACGAATACTATGTACAGCTGCGGGAACCAACATGCAAGCTAGTCAATGTCCGGCTGGGTCGGTGAACGCTAATTGTCAAGCGGCCTTCGTCGGCATACACCTCACGTCAGGGTCAAGCGCATACTTTGAGGTACGTGCTCCGCTTCGCTTTTTTCTTTCTTTCTAATAGGAATAAACTCTACTTGAAAATTGGTTCTAGGGTACGTGGGTGTGGACTGCGGACCACGACCTCGATGCTGGCAACTCAGCACAGATCTCTGTATTCACCGGGCGTGGTGTTCTTTCTCAATCCGCCGGTCCTGTTTGGCTAATCGGTACTGCATGTAAGTGTATGGTCCTCTGGGTTATGTCAATCGAAGTGTCTGACAGTTCCTTAGCGGAGCACGCAGCGCTTTACCAATACAACCTGGCTGGTGCACAGAACCACTGGATCGGATTTGTGCAGACTGAGACAGTGAGCTTGGGGGCTCTCTTCGCGTTTGTCGTTAACGGACCTGTCGCCTCTTATAGCCTTACTATCAACCTGTTCCTCCCGCTCCAGCACCTTACAGCAGTACATCGGTCTACAGTGATCCATCGTTTTCCAGCAGTGTCAACATGGCATGGGGCATGTGGGTGCAGAATTCGTACAGTATCATCTTGTTTGGTAAGCGTCATGCTAGTTTCCACACACACTCCTAACATGGGTCGCAGGCGCCGGATTCTACAGCTTCTTCCAAGTAAGTCGAAAATTGGTTTCATTCAGCTGGAAAGCTCATCGGACGGCAGAATTACGCGCAAAGTTGCTTGAACACCTGGAATTGTCAATCTCAGATCTTCAACATCGACTCAGTTTCTACCATCACAGTTTACAGTCTCTCGACCGTCGGCGTCACATATCAACTCAGCGTGTCGCTAACCGGGGTCGTGAACGAGAGTAGTAATCAGGATGGTTTCCAGGAAACACTCACGGTTTGGAGTCGATGAATTGTCGATATCTGATAAATAGTTCCATGATTGTCAATCTACAATAGGAATCACGACACTAGAATCACCAGATCCCATACTCTTGTACACAGTACCGATCGTTTAAGCCTAATAGTTACCCCTCCATGAGAAGGAAGTCCGAAACGTTGAACGCCGACTATAGCCGGCTGAGAAAGCGGCTCAGGAAATGAGTGATCTATGCAAGGCTGAGTAGTTGCATGCGCTCCTCCCTTGCGGCGTATAGGATGACGAAGGGATGACCATCAGCCTTGCGCCTTGCTACCGCCTCCCGAATCTGATGGGAATAGGCACTCTGAAGACTGGGCATAGGGGCCACGATAGCTCTCCACGCTTCATCATCATGAATCCAGTTAGAGTTTCTCACCAAGGCATCGAAAACTGGGGTGGGCACGTCGACGACGATCGTGGAGATGCCGTTCTGGACGGCATCACTTAACTCAGTACTCTTCTCATACGCTGCAATTCCAGTAAGCAGACCCACTCGGCTGAAAAGCATTCAACGATTGACTTACCTTTATTAAGTAATATCCTAACATGCTTGCGCTGCTTCTTCGTGTCGACTGGCAGGACGAGGTGAACATCGCTTCCACTGGACGTTCCTCCAGATAATGAAGTATGCAAGACGTCAGGATAGCTGGTGGCTCCTGACGTGGAGGAATCAACGCGCTTCTGCTCTGTAATCTGTTGCTGCAGCCAGCCGACCAAATCCTGCCTTGAGACTGAAGCAGAGGGTAAGTAGACCACAGGAGTCCTGAGAAAAATGTGTACCTTCGTATTCCGTGCCCTTCAAGATGCTCTTGACTTTGAAAGCAGTTTGATCTCGACGACCGCTTCGAGATCGAATGTACACCGCGAACCTGCGAGGGTTTAGTAAGCACACAAAACTTTGCAAACGAAGACGGACTCACAAGATCCCTTCTCGAGAACAAAGATCATTGTGACTCTCGTGGTCTACATCCGTGAGGTTTCCTTCATACACGATATCGGCACTGATATTGTTCTGCCACAACAGTGCGGCAACTTCCAATCTGTCTTGCAAGTAACCTGGCTGAAACGACAGGACATAGACGTCGCATCTCCGTGGACTCCAGAAACCGAAGGATCTTTGCTCCTTGACTAAAGCCTTCACTGACGTACTCTGATATGTGGCTAAAGCAACGGTTATCTTTTCCAGTGCGACCTGGACAGCGACGGCACAGATCTGTTCTGACTTGGATTTTGGGGCAGCATACTGCTTGATCAAGCTATCATATCTGAAGACAAGGACTCAACACAACATTTTCTCCGGAAAAGTAACTCGACGCACCTCCCTGCCGCTGCAAGGACGTCTAGTCTTCTCGTGCGTCGTACGACCTCCAGCCGGAACCCTTCTTTGAAGTGCACGTGGTGTGCTCCCCACATCAGCGGATGGAAGTAGATTGGCTCGTTGAACCCTGCCGCGGACGCATATCGAATACATTCCTTTATTTCCTCCGCGGCAGGCTTCATCATGGACATCAATGACGGCGCAACTCTCCCGAGCTTCGCGAGTAACCCATCAATATCTTCGTCTGTGTCGTATATCGTGAGCCCACTACTTTCACCCTATAGGGCGTGAAACAATTGACCTATTTCGGCAAGGATCTCCAATTCGTCAGCAGTGCTTCGGAGGAGTCCCTTCTTTAAGAGTGAAGCGCGTTTCTGAGAAGCCGAAGATTTCGACTGGTTGATGATATCAATCACTGAAGCACGCAATTCCTCTGGGATACGGCTCAGTGCGAGCTCGACGACTGCTCAAATGTCAGCTATACCGCAGTGGAAAACTAAGAAGAGATTCAATACTTCTCGAGTGTGATATGTGGATTTCATAGGTCTGTGTAAGGTTCGGGAAGCTATGAAGACAATCATTGAGCAGCATGATTAGTTCTGCGCCACCTGCAATGATACCGCTTGTAATATCTGGCGTAATGATATCGAACACAGCGGCTTTCGTAACCCTGGGATGACCGGGTACGGCGCTATGGGAGAACTGTCAGGAACACACGTTCGGAGAAAGACGTACTACTCACCTGGGACGGTATATGTTGGTGACGTGAAACCGCTTAATCCTCTGAACGTTGTTACGAGCAGCCAACCTTGCAAACGGAACAAGAGCATTGTTGGGGAGACAGACGACTTCACCGTGCCGATCGACATAAGTAGCCTGAGACTGGCTATCCTCCGGGCCAGTCGACGGTACCAGAAGGAGAGGCTCCATGTCAACAGCTCCATGCAAGCGAAATATAGACGACAACTTGTCTTGCACGATGGTATTCAGGTGGGCATGTTCGGGAATCTCGGCTTCAAGATCATAAAGATAGCTTCTGACCTGATCACCCGGCTGATTGAACAAGGTAGATAGAACGCCTTGGTAGTACGGTGAATCCTTCTTCGCTAAACAAATGCCATTCAATTCGCAAGAAAATTCCCAGGCACGCACACACATACACATCATCTTCAATGCACCCTTGAAATACTCGTCTTCCATTCTCGGAGGCAGGAGCGAACTCTGCGAGAGCTCCAGAGCAGTGGGACGTTCCGCGGGGTCATGACGCAGAAGCCATGAGATGACTGAGTACCATCAGTCAACCGCTGCGCCTGGACAAAGAAGCAAACAAAACACACTCTGCTTTTGGCGTGTTCTATGTTGGTCCCACTCCCGAGGGAAGTACACTTCCGGCTTCCGCAGATCCTCGATAACCACGATGCGCTCCGCACCAGTACTGAACATGTAGTTCATCTCAAAGAATACAATCTACCAAGTTATTAGGAAATCCGAGTGGGCATGAAATCTGTAAACTCACTCCCAGGCTGTACATGTCGGCTTTGTTATGGTTGCGGGGTCCTCTCTTCCTAGACAGCACCTCAGGTGCGATATACAACTTGGTTCCCACCTCTAAAAACGGGATGTCAGCGGATGTGCAGTGCGAGAGGGTTCAAAGTTCTACCGAGAGTAAGGTCAGAATCTGAGTGGGCTATCTGAGGCGATAGGTCCGAGGGATCCACAGCTGCAAGGCTAGAAGTGGCCAGTCCAAAGTCACCAACTATCAAGGGAAAAAGAGAAAGAAAGATGAGAGGCCGTGCGCGGAACCAAACGAAGCACCTGACCTTTGCAATCGCCTTTGCCATCTAAGAGCGATCTCAATAACCAGTACGGAAAATAAAAACGAACTCCTCTCACCAATGAAAATATTCGTTAGCTTGATATCTCTGTGCAACTGCCGTCGCGAGGTCAGTATACAATACAGTGAGGAAGGGGGAAAATTACGATGCCCATGCTTCCCATGTGCACCAGGGCCTCCAGAATTTGATAGAAAAGGCGCCACGCTTCTTCCTCAGACAAGCCCTCGTCAACTCGCTAAGGGAAAATAGGACAAAATAAAATAAAACTCAGTAAAGACCAAACAAAACGCGTGAATCTAACGTACCTCTTTCAATGTCTGACGCTCCACGAATTCCTACAAATGCATAAGATAGAGATAACCAACGAAAAATATACGACTAGACAAACCATCTGAATGTACAAAGTCCGGGGCACTACCGGTGCAGGCTTCACCACGTCCACCTCATCCGAATACTCCGAAACGAAGAGATTAGCAAACGCATCATCGCTATCCTCGTCTTCCTCATCCTTCTCGTCATTCACCTCCGACCGAGTGAAGTGGATACTCGGAAACGACGACCGACTACCCGAGCCATAGTCGTCCAGATCGTCCAGATCGATGCTGAACGGATCCGAATGTTCTCCTCTCCTCTCAAACGAATTCGGGACGGAGGTCCGTCCGCCTTCGGTTCCTGAACCAGTGCCCGAATCGTCCTCGGAGGATGGAGCTGTGGAATCCGGCTGGGCAGTTTCCACCCAAGTTGTGTAGTAGCGCACGACGAATCGATGCGAGAGCTTGCTAAGAGCATTGACTTCGCGGAAGATTTTCGTGTCGCTCTGGTCAGTGCGAAGGCGGATCTTCTTAACTGATGAAATGACCCAATCATGGAAGGTTCGCCTTTCTGGAAACGGTCCAGACTTACCTGCATATATGCGATTGTCAATCCTATTGCGTGCTTTCACAACAGATCCGAACGCTCCACGTCCCTGGAGAAGAGTACAGTGAGTTCGGTGAGAAGTTCAATGCGTCAGCAAGTTGCATTACCAAGAGTTCCAATTCCTCCCAGTCTTCCTTCCACCTACTGGCCTGTCTCGTCCTCGGAGGTGCACGGAAGTAATCCTTCTCAGGCGACTGCCCGTAGATGCTACCGTTAGCCAACGGTGTTCTCGGTCCAATCGGAATCGACGGTGTATTGGCCGCCGTGGGGGAGTTCACTGACAGAGAAGCGAGGTCAGCCAACAAACTCAAACATGTTATATTGCTCTTCTTGCTCGTGGACATCATATTCAGAGCACACGTCTTCAAAATGGGGGATAGTGGCGCTGAAGTGGATGATATCAGATAAAAGCATGAACAAGAAAGAGGAGGGAAACTTTCCAGCTTGTGCGGCTTCGCGAGGATTATTGAACCGAAGCATGACGTCCAAACCATGCAACATCTGCAAGAATATCACTCCTACGTTGCGGATATCGCGACCCTTAGTGTACGACAACGGAGACTCCAGGACCTCTCTCGAGAGCCTTGAATTGACGAATATATTTAACCATAGGCCCCCCAAAAAACATAGATAGTTCTCACCATGTCTCAGGCAATTCGGGTTCGTCATTTGCAAGGACCAAACCAGTACAAAACGGATTCGACCGATGGAGGTTCTTCAAGTGTACATGATATCCGACCTTGCCCACCTTGACGAGCTTGGCACAGAAGCGGTTTTCTCTGGTGGCCAAAAACACGCAACAGGTATCCAGCCCTGACGAGCGTAAATAAAGCAGGGTTTCTGACAGATGTATGCGGCTCACCTCTGTGCACTAGATCATGGGAATGCACGGCATTCAGTGCTGAGAGGATCTGGCCAAGATAATCCTGAGAGAATGGGTTATGTGCGACCACATACGACGAAAGAAAAACGGCGCGCTACCGAAGCTCTGTCTTCCCGCAGACAATAACAGTCTTCGAGGACGTCTTGGAGAGTAAGTGAGGGTCGTTGCTCAGAAAGAATGGTAAGCAGTGGGGATCCACCGTGAGGAAAAGACAACTTGACAGCCAATACGCTTAACAAATTGGGGTGATTGACTTTCATCAAACGCTGGATCTCTACCTCGAGTTGCGCAAGCTTCTTCTTTCCTGATTGAGTAATACCACGTTCGGTTGGGTGGATGGTCCCGTCGAGGAGATGATAAATCATTTACCTTGGGTAGACGTGTAATACTCCGAACCGAACTCGACTGCGTGCACCTCCAAGGGAAGAGTGGCATGAACGTCATCGCACAGTGGATCCGCCAGATAGGTGATACCCAGACACTCTGAAGACACGCGCTTTCATTTCCAACCTGCCCTGGGCTACGTGTTTTACGAACGTACCTCGTCGAGCATGAAACATCTTAACGGCGCTAAATCGTATCCCACGAAACTCCACTTCAGTGGGGAACGATTCCGTCAACGTGTCGCCGGCAGAGGGAACCTCCGTGGCATCCGATTGCGCTCTCCGTCTAGCAGCCTTGTACTGCATTTCTTTAGCCAACAGATGTTTCTGCGAATCAGCCTGAATCTTCTCTTGAAGCTGCGCGGCACGCTGGGCTGCCAGCGCTGATTGGCGTTCTGCTTCCTCCTCTTCCTTCTGGCGGCGCTCCTGTTCGCCATAGCGATCAGTAGGAGTGTTCCGCCCAACGACGGACGTGGAGGATACGCACCTGCTCTTCCTGAGTGGCACGTCTCGTCATCTCCGTAGCGAGGGATCCAGATGCCTCGCTTGGGGGTTTTATACTCTTCGCTATCCATTCTTGAGCTTTCGTGATGATCTAGACGTCAGTAAGACGGTCGTCAATAAAGTACACCTCCCTTCAGCATAAGCAAAAGAGCAAACCTCAAAGACCATTTCCGACCCTCGAAGTTTCTGCGCTTCGGCATGTATAACCTTCGACAACGCGGTCTCCACGTCTGGAGTAATTCCGCGCAACGGTTTCTGGATCGTGAAGATAGGCGTGGCAAGTCTGGGGTACATCTTTGGGAATCTGCATAACAAGGCTCGGGTCGGTGACTGACATTCCCGGGATAGATTGGATGTGTGGCCATCGTCACCAGTTGCTTACTTGACATGAAGACGGAAGTAGACTTTGGACGCGTGGTCCGGGTCGGGGTGTGCGACTTTGATGATGAATTCTGGAAGCCTGGCAGCTGCCTAATACGCGTACAGGTCACCGAGAGGACGATCGCCCCGTCATGGTCAGATCTGATTGGAAGAAACGCGTGAAATGATATACCTTCCAAGCTCTCGGCGGGGGAGGCTCAAAGAAATCCTGGTCATATATCGATTTTAAGGCGGTGATTTCGAGTTGTTGCAGTTCTTCGGGGGTTTCCATATCGTATTCGATTCAATGGGCTGCCTTCGAAGCAAGATGTCGATCTTTGGGAGAATGGGAAGACTCGCAATGAATCAAGCAAGAGTGAACATGATTGAGGACCGGATGGACCCCAGTGGCTCACGCAGACATCCGCGCAACTCCTACGGTCAAGGTGCTGTGCAAAGAAATATTGTCAAGTTATAGGTGAAGGTGCTCATCACGAGTCAATCAGCACTCAGATACAGTCAGAGTTATTTGTGACCGTTTGTCGCTCATACGCGAAGGTCAGGCCGAGTCACGACATACATACTTCTTGTCTAGTGCTAAACATGCTAATCTACGAGCCCCAGGCTCAGTAAAAACACACACAGAAAGTCATCTATGAAGAAGAAGTAGCCGCGTATGCGCGATAAATGGACATTCCCTCGTCCCCAGCTCCGAACGACACGCGAACGTTCGCTCCAATGAACACCACATTTCCTGCTGACAACGCCAGAGCACCGTTCGCGTCTTCCCACGTAACTGAGCCTAATCCTTGGGTGACGATTGCGATCGAAGCACTTCCAAAACTTCCGTGTCCTTCTGTCGTGTTCTTTGGGATTTTCGCAGAAAGCACTCTGAAATCTAGTACCGGTGGAACATAACTGGTGGTGTACGCAGTCCCCGAGAGAGGCTTTGGTTTGATCATATGGCTGTCGGCCTTGGCGGTTCTGTATGTGAGTGACTTGATGAGATTTGGGACGTCCTTGGGTTTTGGGGTAAGACCAGCTCTGATCACGTTATCCGAATTCGCCATGCACTCTATGATATCTTGAGAAAAAGCGCCAGAGATGAGTACTTTCTATCATGAAGAAGCGGGCATTGCATACCTCCGGACACGTAAGCATGTGGCTCTCCCGCACCCAAGAAAATTGCCTCCCCCGGCTGCAATTCGACCAGATTGAGCATGAACGCACAGAAAATGCCGACGTCACCGGGATGCTGTGAACTCAGAGCCAGGACAAGATCCCTGACACGTCGTTCGATTCCCGTCTCTCGACTTTCCCGATAGCGATTGTCGAGTTTTGAGAGCTCCCCTTTCACTCTGTCCGCGTTGGCAGTCATCATACCCGTGAAAAAGTCCCTCAGGGCGACCTTGTCATCTTGTTCTGAGGCACCTTCGAAGCGACGCACAAGCTCCTCCGGTGCAACAGCTCTGAACTCCGGTACGGCAGCGAGGTAAGCCTTGATTTCAGGAGTGGGCAAAAATCCGCAGAGTCCACGGAAAGGCGTGAGAGCGATTGCTATCTCAGGTTTGTGATTCGGATCTAACCACTGAGGTGAGATAACTCTGTGGGGCGAACTCGGAATTGAATATGCTTGCCGGTGTATACGCTAGGCTGTTGAGCATGTAGTTTCGCTGCTGTCTTTTTGTCTGGATGCACTTGGATGCTCAAAGCCTTCCCGATCGAGAGTACCTTGAAGAGGAAAGGAAGATTGCCGCCGGTGGTGTCGAACACCGAGGACACATCACCCATCAGTTCCGGATGCCGAGCAAGGAAGTCTCTCAGTGTCTTATTAGAACCGACGACCCCTGAGGGAGACTTGACATGCGTGCCCATCCACAACTGACGGCCGCGAATTTAGACGAGGAAACAGAGCGCTAACCAGCCATACGTACCTCTGCGTAAGGCGTTGACTCGTCGAGTGCGAAACCAGGCACCGCTGAATTGGCCAGTTGGGCGACTTTGGAGGACTTTCCTAATTTACCCCAGTCATATTGTTGGATTGTAGGTGCGATGAGAAAGACGGGGCTGACTGTCGACATCGTGGACGTGGCCAAATGGCTGTCGTTCGGCCGTGGCACTGCGCTGATCGGCGATGGGGCAAAGGCGGGGAATCATTGTGACGTCACACCTCCATCTCCCCTTCGAGGGATGGAACACCGCCAATCATCAGCCTGATACACTAAATTTATTGACCATCCACCTTCCGGGCAGCCCGGTTTGCGCCGGATTTTTGCATACACTGATTTCTTATCACGAGAGTACAAGGGACCATGCTGGGGGAGACAGGAATCAACGATAAAGCACCTTCACTCCACTTCGAATACTCTTAGAAGGAAAAAGCAACCGCCTTCCTAATTAGATGAATCACGTATGGACGACCCGTCGGGCCGTCACGGGAGGTGGTGGGAGGTTCACCCAGACCAGTACAGGATGCTTCTCCGTCCTGGAATGCTATAAGTTGTACTGCAGGGCTCGGGACTGTCTACATCACGGGTGGAGATCGGCTTGTTAGCACGTAGGCTTCCCTTCATCTTTGCCTGGTGGTGAGCTCTGGCACAACCTCGACCCGAGTCTGCTTCATGTGAGTCAACCACGAATATAGCCTGTCACTGGCGGTCCCACGGGCATTAAAAACATTGTACCATCCTGCACATAAGTTGCACGCGACTATGGTGGACCTGGAGACACTGGTATCGATGGCGATGGACGTAAGTTTCCCCTCTGAACGTTCGAGCTAACCCAAGGGATATACATTCGCCGTGCGCATGAAGTGGGGACATGACTGAGTTTGGAGCTGCCGACCATGACGAAACATTTAGGTCAGGAGTCGGGACTAGTGTTGCCACCGACCAGACCTATAATTCGATCGAAGTGGTGTTCGCCTACGCCTCGACTTACCGAAGTCTAATGAACTGGGCTGGGCGAACGAAGTGAACTGACATAGAATTCAGATCGAAGTGCCATCAGATTTGCCTGTTCACGCTTTCATGATGGCTCGCCAAATCACGAGGGATAGCTGTGGAGGCCAGGCCTGACGTTGGTCCGGCGGTCACCGGATGAACCATTGAGAGCTTCGCCAAACTCCGAGAAATTTTCGTTGCCTCGCAGATCTCGGAGTCCTGATGCGGATGCATGATGTCCCGGTGAAAACTGTACATCAGCTAGTGCGACGACGTAATGTGATCGGATGTCGATATCTCGTCTATTTTTCATGTGTAAATTTGGAAACAATAATTGTACTGAGCTACATCGATACGAGGTATGTACGCAGCCCTGCAGCGATTACTCTCAAAACTGCGTCGCCTCCGACCATGCACACATGCACAACCAGCCGTCCCTTCAACAACACCCAGATGAAGCCAGCCATGAATCTCGACACGACCACCCGCTACTTCTCTGTCTGCAAGTACAACTTTGGCAGGCCGGACTCAGTCTCACATCCGAGTCCCATCGACCGAAAGCTTAGGCAAGTCTACATATATTGCCATTATGCCGTTACCGAGATCTGAGAGAATGCGAGATCTGTTTGCTTCTCGAGCGGTAGTTTTCGTTGGAGCTAGGGACCAGGCAGGGTCCTATGTAGACGGCGTGTGAAAGCCTGGGATCCAGATCCATCTCGTATGTATTGAAGTGAGCTGTTGGATACCCAGTTTCAGGAGGGTCAATACAGCCACAAATTTACGGGTCCCATACGATTACAAGATAGAAGGACCTTGCAGAGAAGGAGATATACAAAATTAAGAAGTAGCAGGAAGTTTTGATGCGGATATATGAATACTTGCAGATGCATACACGACAGATCATATGAATAATTTTGCTTCGAGGGTGACATGTGAGGCTATATACAGACAAATCCGAGTGGCTGTGCAAGAACTCCAACATTTCCCAACTTTAAAGTAGCTCACACCGCCGGAAGCGACTTGAGCCAACGTGTCGGATAAGAAAACCTTGGTTACCTTCGGTCGGTCGAAACTCACACGCAATTGGTTTCCACTGGGGAAACGTTGGTGTCCTGGTTTCTGGAGTGTTGATTCCCGGTTTGTCGTGGAGTGTGGGCCACGCGTTCTTCAGTTTCCACCATGCATAAAACCCCGGCATCCTGCTTTACTGGTTCCTCCTCTCCCTCTCCCTTCCTGTCCGGCATACCCTCGTCATAGTGACTGCAGACTCCCATGTACAGCGAGACGTCCACTCTGCCATTTTCTCTGGGCCATGCACCACTGAGCAGGTCAACAGTACGGCACTCTCAGGGCGTAACTCGCCATGGGGGTTGTCAGCTCGAGCACGGGCATCATACTGCAGCATCTGTAGATACTAGGGATTCACAATATCTCAAACTGTTGTCACTGTAATTGTCATTCATCCATCGTATTCTGCTGACTCACAGTTCGTTCTAGTGGCGGTCGTGATGTATCCACTTCCGAGGTCTGTGAATTGTCTGCACTTTCAGTGTTGTTGTCCTAACACGTTACCTCCAGGTGCTGCAACTGTCAAGTCGTCCGAATACATCCACTCCCCAAGCTGTAGCGTGCAGTTCAGATGTATGTCAATTTCCATCGATCTTGCCATCCTCTCACCGAGTGCGCAGGTCGCATTGTCGTTGGAATATGTTGTTGACCAACATAGACCGCCGTCTATCGTAAGTTCCACATGTGACACGTACCCTTCATGTCCTCATCCAGATCAAGGATCCTCGCTTGGTCGATCGTACCCGTGACTCCCAGGTCACGCAGGGTAATGCCTTCGACTACATCATGAACAATGGCACCCCACTTCCACCATCGTACACAAGTCCTCGACTGCCCCATGCTGCAGAATGGTCGTCAGGATATCCACGGGAGAGTGAGGACACTCCAACGTCTGGGGATCTGGACAACAGCTTTGCTGCATGTATGATGGGCCCCATACCCTCCCCTCACGATTACACTGCTGGCCAGGGGGCTGGCCCATATGAACCATGGCCACGGCTCCCAGCCTCGGCTGCCCCCCCACCTCAGAAGCCGCACCCGTCAGATGGCTTCGCCATTGGCAATGTTCCACTACCACCCAAACAGGGTCAGGCCTTTTTCAATACCCCCCATCCAACTAATCCACTCAATGCCTTACAATACATCCACGGACGTCAACGCCAATCCCTTACACGCATCCCACCCCAGTCCAACTCAATGTCTTATTCCACCCGGTGCCCCATACCCTCCCATCACGATTACACCGCTGGCCGGATGACTGGCTCAAATGCACCATGGCCGCGGCTCCCAAACTCGGCCGCCCTCCCACCTCGGGAGCCGCACCTGTCGGATGACTTCGCCGTTGGCAATGTTCCACTACCACCCAAAGAGGGTCCTTTTTTCAATACGCCCCGTCCAACTAATTCACTCCATGCCTTACAACACATCCCCGAACACCAATCACTTTCACGAATCCCATCCCAGTCCAACTCAATGTCTTACTCCGCCTCTCACAGTCACGGTTACAATCGGTCCTATCCTCCCTTTCCGATGCCTAACCAGAACTCACCCTCTCGGTTCCTGCAAGAGCATCTCAGATACCCTTCATCCGTTCAACCTCACTACGCGAGGCCTGTAGATCCGCCAGGCTTTCACGGCGGGATAGGGGGACTCGGAGGTAGATACGAAGGGGACAGCCACAGTGAGCTTAGTCATCACGGTACAATACAGTACACACGTCAAATGTACATGTGGCATCGTTCACGCCTTGTACAACAAGGAGTCACTCCCAGCTACTCCAACGGGCTCGACACTGAAAGCAAGGTCCACGGCGATCGCCCGTGCCGTACTCTCTCCGACCACGAGACACACTCCTTTCATAATTATGCAGCATACGTTCCCGGTGAACATACTACAGGTGGTGCGGTAGATGACTACGGCAACTTCGATGAGAGCAAAGTCAACTCCGAGCGTGTGGTGGGCCTACCTCCGCGGTTACCGCTGCCTCCAAACCAGCTCCCGCTTTCACCCCGCAAGTGTCATTCGCACGACCGCCTGTCCCCCATCGCGGCTAGAAGGACGTCCCGTCATGCACGTCGCTCCGCCACCGACGCCCAGTCACGATCAAGTACGAAACCGCGCAAGGTCCGTTATCGTAATGCGTCCACACGCTGCGGATGGCGGGATGACGCAGGCAGCGAATGTGGTGAGCTTGTCAACTGCGGCAATCTCAACGACCATTTCGCTACTGCGCACCCCATCAAGAAAACGGCAGAGGATGTCAAAATCATCTGCCGCTGGTGTCGTTCAGAAAGGGCCGTGTTGCGCAAAAACTTTCCAAGGCACTTGAAGGAGGTACATTTGGGCAGCGCTCGCTCGAAGAAAGAGAACTAGGCGTTCGGGCTTTGTGAACGCGGTGCGTTATTTCTTTTCTTCGATCTGATGTACCGTTGGAAATTCTTCACTCTGGACTACTCATTCTTCTTTCTGAGTTCAAGTGCGTGAGGGCGTGCAGTCCTATGTTACACTAGACTATCTAACATTTCGACCCCCCGTGGCCCGTTCCTTCTCGCCGGTACGCAAATGCCCTTACTGGCAGAGCTATTACTCCCAAGTAATCCTCCGTTCCCGCCGGCCGTTTTCAGACGCCACATTCTTATATTCTTATGATTATTGACTAAGGTTTGCACTTATTCGCACATCGATACCTTCATCCAGACCTATCCGGGATTATACCATACACTGTTGTTTGGACTCGGACGATTATTTTTTCACCTGTAGATTAAGCTCACGCACATTACAATTGCTCACCACAGCCTGCGAGCATTTCCCTGAGGGCACAATCCGTAAAGGCTAGGAAACCTGCGTTGCGGAATCTTTAGAGACATTGCCAGTCTTTCATCTGGGTGCAGCTCGCAAGCATTGACTCGTACGAGGGCAGGAACTATGTATTTATACGGCCTGCCCCCTCCCAGTCCCTTCTGACCCTCTCATAACTTACCCTGGTCGAGCGTCTGGATGCACCGCAACCCGTGTATCCACTTCCCCCTATCGCGCAGATTCCGGACGAAGAGATCGACAGACCCAAGGCAGGCAAGCAGATTGTCAGTGAGACTTGTCAGGGGCTTCGTCCAGTAACTCGATGCTGACGAGAGCACTCTCCTTCTCTGTGTGACAGGCGACCCTCATCGGTGAGCTCCCTACGGTTGTATTGGGCGCAGCCTCGTTCTCTGCACTCTACAACACGGGTGATCACATTAGCGGTACGAATCCCCTCCGGGTAACGAGGCTCGCATTGAGGTGTGCAATGTCCGTCGGACCGTCGCTGCTCGGGCTCTCTTTGACCTATCACCACAACTCCTCAGTGGTCCAGGCACTTATCATTTTGTATCGCTTTAAAAGTATTACAAGTTCCGGATGATCCTCGTGCGGTATGTCGTTCGTCCACCGAGAAGTAGTCTCGATGCTGTCGGCCTCTAACATGTGCGTTGGCCTGATGGGTGTCAATAAGTGGAAGGTAGCGACGAGGGGGCAAGCTGGCGATGTGCTGGGGCGGCGTAGAAGCCGTTCTAGACACTTTTTGATCCAGATAGTGTAGTCTGCCTCGTACACAATATCTGCGCCGAGGACAACGTCGAACGACTCGGATAGAAGTTCGGAGACTGAAGGTATGGCCTCTTCAGGAACGCACCGACGACACCACCTCCGTCGTACCAACCCGGATTCTCGGACGTCTTCTTGGCATGTATATAGGATAGCGTGTTGTGGAAATGCCGTGTTATCATTTCCGGCGAAGCAACGCCTTCGATTCTCTGCGAAGGATGCGAGTAAGAAGTTGAGAACGCGGGCGATCGATGACGCAATGAGTTCGATGAGCGATGCGATGCATTTGGGAGCGATCTGCACGAAGGAAAAAAGAGGTCGGTTATTTAAAACGTGCACTATAAGACATTCCGAGTGTGACGTACCGCGGGTGCACCGTGATCGAAACAGTACAGGTACTGGTCTAGCGTCTCGCAGTACAACTGTATCGTCACGATCTCCTCTGTCGCGGAGTTTGCGATACGCAGCTCTGTCTGCAGACACTCGAGTACTCGTTTATTGTTTTGGTGGGGAAACCGAGCACAAATGATCATGTTAAAAACTCAAGGTCACAGTAAGAATGAAATATCTAACCGCGCTGGCTTCCCTCTCCTTGGTACTCTTGCCGTTTTCATCGTCCGTCCGCGCGCCATCGCCGTCGCCCTTTGCGGGAGGCTCCTGCCACCACAGATGACTAGTCCCATGTACTATGATAGCCTGATGCGGTTTCTTCAACAGCTTCGCACCATGCAAGGCAGCTTTCATGATCAACGTATCACACACGACCACCTCGCACACTCGAGATGTCTATCACTGGGTTTAAATTTTTACGCCAATGTCATATATTGATCTGGCAGGAATTATGGAGTACTCAGAATGTGTATACCGTCAAATCTGGCACTATATGACATTATAATGCTTTGCGCCTCGGGTCAAGACTATCCTGCACATGGTGTAGTTGCCACTTGAATCAAAAAGATAGATACGGCGAAATCAGGCACCAAATGTTGTTATTCCATCACAATATAAGACATTATATGCTCCAGTTTTCGGTGGCTTGTATCCACCCACATGACCCTGGCAGCTTTTGATAATAATTGTAATATTCCATATATGGCTTGGTCTTGTCAGGCAACAGAAAAAGCCAATACTTTTATTAATTAAATAATCAATTAACTACTATTTACTTATCAACATCTACGTATATAGGTCACTCTAGTCATGTCGGATGGAACTTATGAAAAGTCCCCTGGACCTTGCCCTTTTGGGGCATGCCTGACACCCCAAGTAAATTTTCCACAATAGCCATACTCACCTATAATCTGACTAAGATAATAAAGACATACCAGATTTGGACATAACCAAGCTTACCTAATTTAGTCGTCTCTTGCTCAGACTTACCTAAGTTCACTGACCCTTACTCTAACTCGGAGATCAAAGTCAGAGGCAAGAGTGAAGAGCCTGAAAAGCTCCTCCAGCAGGATTTATATATATTGTATGTACTGTACAGTTATTACTGATTATTTTCCACGCATTGACCATTTCCATAAATGGGCAAATACAATATATTCAGTAATTGATATATCCTCTATGGATGTCAGAATATGGTCTTGTCATAATGTACTTGGACAAAGCATCATAAATGTTGCTTAATTCAATATTTGTAAGTGCTTATCGATTTGCAACAGTTTCGCATCATTGCCTAATATGTATCTCATAGGGAGAGGGCTATAATGTCATATATTCCAATATTATTCAGCTCAATGTACAGTGTATATGAGATAGTATGACCAATCAATCACCTTAAATTATAGCCATGATAAGCCTGTGTATGACTATATATTTTGATATCTGATTGATATCTTTTGGGAGCAACCATATTGTCATACCACGCTTTTATGTTCCCAGTGATAATTCTGCAAGGTAATGATGATAATCGTAATCACTGTGAGTCGATGTGTGGATCAATGGCAAAAACACCAAAAAAACCCAACACAAAGACAATTGCCAAGTTGGTGGTTTTCCTACGCGGGCTTTGGCTCGAGGGATCTGTTAAAACAAAATGGGGGAGGGGTTCCGTGCACCTAGAGGGGGCTAGGGCAGAGGGTATGGGTGCTCCTGACGAAGGGGGAGCAGGGGAAGACTGAAAATGCGAAGAGAATAGGCTGCTCTGAGCCTAGAAGCGATGTAGAATGAGGAAGAGGACAGTAAATAGACCCTTAATGGAGCCTCAGATACTGCAGGAATAGAGATGATGATGATGAGCTTAAAAGCAACGATGATTGGGCCTAATAGGTAGGCAATTGAGTGGGCAAGTAGCTGCTTTTTTTGCTGTTGATGTATTGGTACTTTATATACAAAAGGTAGCGTAGCCTGCAGTAAATATGGAGCAACACTTTGTAAGTGATCTGTAAGCAATTGGTAAGGGGATTGGTAAAGGATTGGTAAGGCTTTGTAAGGATGAGTAAGGACAGTAAGCAATTGGTAAGTAAAACCAGTAAGCATGACAAAGATTATCACTAATCAATTTGAAAATGGAATGAGTCATCAAGGAATGGATGAATAATGTGAAAAGGGGAATGAGTAAGCGCACTGGTCACTGCTGATTAAGGGATATGACTGCAAATGAGTCATAGTGACTCCTAGATCTGAGATCTACATCAGCAAACCAGACATTTCCCCCCCAGCTTTCCAGTGCTCCCAGGACTTTTGAAAAATGATTCCAGACCTCCCAGACCCTCCCAGACCTGCCCAGACCCTCCAACCCTCCAGGTGCACAGCCACAGTGAGAACAAAAGTTGTAGCCCATGATCACAGGACCATGGGAATATGATTACCTCAGCAATATCTCCTTTTGGGGTGAGATATTTGCAAAGTTCAGTTGGAGTCACAGTTTGTCAAAAACAAAAAGTGGCTGTACAGTGATGATGTCATAACAAAAGTTGTAGGGCTGGATCACAGGATCATGGGAATATGCTTATCTCATTGATATGCCCAAAAATGGGTGAGAAAAATGCAAAATACTGAAAAAATTGGACATCTCAAAAATTAAATTTCAAAGATGTCATAATAAAAGTTGTAGTGCCTGACTAGAGGACCCCAGAGGTATGCCTATCCCATCCATACCTGCAAAAATGGTTGAGATACAGGCAAAATACAATTAGTGTAGTGTAGTGTACATTTTATTACCAAAAGTGTAGTGTTGTGGCGCATTTTTGATTACCTAATGAGTGTAGTAAACTCTGCTTCTTTGACTACCAAATAAGTGTAGTGTTGATTAGTAATTGACTAGCAAAGTGTAGTGTAGACTATTGATTAGCAAAAGTGTAGTAAAGTCCGCTTTTTTGACTACCAAATAAGTGTAGTGTTGATTAGTAATTGATTAGCAAAGTGTAGTGTAGACTATTGATTAGCACAAGTGTAGGAAAGTCCGCTTTTTTGACTACCAAGTAAGTGTTGTGTTTGATTAGTAAAGTGTAGTGTAGATTTGTATTACCAAAAATGTAGTAAAGTCCGCATTTTTGACTACCAAATAAGTGTAGTGGTTGATTAGTAATTGACTAGCAAAGTGTAGTAAACTCCGCTTTTTTGACTACCAAATAAGTGTAGTGTCTTGTAGTGTTTGATTAGCAAAGTGTAGTGTACATTTGGATTACCAAAAGTGTAGTGTTGTGGCACATCTTTGACTACCAAATAAGTGTAGTGTTTTGTAGTGTTTGATTAGCAAAGTGTAGTGTAGATATTTGTATTACCAAAAGTGTAGTCAACTCCGCATTTTTGACTACCAAATAAGTGTAGTGTTTTGTAGTGTTTGATTAGCAAAGTGTTGTGTAGAGGTGTATTACCAAAAGTGTAGTAAACTCCGCATTTTTGACTACCAAATAAGTGTAGTGTTTTGTAGTGTTTGATTAGCAAAGTGTTGTGTAGACTATTGATCAGCAAATGTGTAGTAAAGTCCGCTTTTTTGACTACCAAGTAAGTGTAGTGTTTTGTAGTGTTTGATTAGGAAAGTGTTGTGTAGACTTTTGATTAGCAAAGTGTAGTGTACATTTGTATTACCAAAAGTGTAGTAAAAGTTCGCTTTTTTGACTACCAAATAAGTGTAGTGTTTTGTAGTGTTTTGATTAGCAAAGTGTAGTGTAGATGTGTATTACCAAAAGTGTAGTAAAAGTCCGCTTTTTTGACTACCAAATAAGTGTAGTGTTTTGTAGTGTTTTGATTAGCAAAGTGTAGTGTAGATGTGTATTATCAAAAGTGTAGTGCAGTCCGCTTTTTTGACTACCAAATAAGTGTAGTGTTGATTAGTGTTTGAGTAGTTAAATGTTGTGTACACTTTTGATTACCAAAAGCATAGTAAAAGTTCGCTTTTTTGACTACCAAAAAAGCGTAGTGTTGATTAGTGTTTGAGTAGTTAAATGTTGTTTACACTTTTGATTACCAAATGTGTAGTAGAGTCCGCTTTTTTGACTACCAAATATTTGTAGTGTGACTAGGAAATGTACAGTAGTATTGATTAGCAAAAAAGCGTAGTCATCATTAGGATTGTTGTGTAGTGGGCACAGCCACTAATGCCTCGAAATTTTGCAAAGTCACAAAAATACCCCAAAATGCGATATAGTGGACACTAAAACTCACGCCTTTCGCGCAAGCAGCCAAAGCCGACCAAACAAAGGCCAATTCCTACTATGGGGTAGTGTATGCCATTAGCCCACTACTACCATGCATTTGATTACCAAAAAGTGTAGTGGTATTAGAAAAAAGTGTAGTAGTAGTACCAAAAAGCGTAGTAGTATTAGCAAACGGGGTAGTAGTATTAGCAAAAAGCGTAGTACTATTAGTAAAAAGTGTAGTAGGTAGTGTTAATAGCAAAAAAGCGTAGTTGTATTAGGCTATTATGTGGTAGTACTTGAATTTGAATATATTACTACTTTTGATTTGATTTCTGTGTGACTGAGTTCCTATTAGCTTGAAAGTGTAGTGGGATTAGGAAAAAAGCATAGTAGTGTTATTAGCAAAAAATGGTAGTGGGACTAGCAAAAAAGCGTAGTAGTGGTATTAGCAAAAAATGGTAGTGGCATTAGCAAAAAAGCATAGTAAAAGTATGGACAGAGGTGATGGGCTGGGATTCTGGGAACTCTGGAACCCTGTCTGGCCAGTCCTGGCCAGAGGGGGACCTTTCTGGGTGAGCTGGGAGTCTGGCCAGCTCTGGCCAGTTCTGGCCAGGTGATGTCTAGTTTGCTGATGTAGATGCATTATGGTAACTTGCTGTGCGTCCAAACGAAGAATGGTGGGGGTTTCTGCCAGGGGCCAATTTTGGGGGTCTCCAGGGTAGTCAGGGCATAGGATTTCGCAACTTTCCCCCTTTCCTCCTCTCTGTAAAGCAACCTGCATTAGCTGCAGCTAGTGTTCTGGAGGGTTTGAGGAGGAGGAAGGGCCGTCTTCTCCCATAAGAGCAGGGAGAAGTGTCTCAAATTCATCATGAATGCGATCAGATAGACTGGATGACGGTAATTGGTATTGAACCTGTTGCAATTTTGGAAGAACGAAGGATGAGATTGAGAGGTAGACGTTGCAGGGCACAGGGATGAAGGATCCATATGCTTCTTCAACTGGAGAAACTGAAACAACCACATATGATTTTTCAAGCCTGATAACAGACCTGAGACGACCAAAGAAAGTCCTCCTCGATGTCAGACTGACAAGGAGAACTCGCTGTCCCAAAGTGATAGGATGGGAGGTCATGGATGAGGGAGGGATGAACCAGGAGGCTTTGGGGCGAATGCTAGTGGGGATTCCTGGCAAGTACTCATAGTTATTCTCCCTGGCAAAGGGGATGAGCGAAGAGATCGTCGAAGAGGTGGCCATTACAATAAAAAGTGGTGAAATGGGTGTTTGTTGGCAGAAATGACGCAGAAAATTGTGGAGGGTGAGGATCATCACCAAATTTGGTAGGCAGGATGGCGTGGTCGAGAGCTTTCTGTGAGCGTGGGAATGATGTCGATATCTTTAGAAATGGCTGAGATATTCGAAAAATTGGAATGCTGTAAACTGGCACTCGAAAACTTTTATTTGGCGCTTGAGCAGTTTCTTCCCTAACGTTAAGGGTGGTTCTTGTGCGACGGATGACTGCTAGACACTCCAGTCATTCTGTGCATTAGGGCTAGGCTTCTCCATTCTTCATCATTCAGCTTTTGGGTCCATGCTCACATTGCCAAACACCTTTGGTGCGTGACATCACTGCGAGCTGTGCACATGATTCCAAGATCGAGTGCTCATACACCGAGAAGGCTTGCACATAGACATCATTGGCAAGATCGGCAAATTCGGGACCACATTCAAATGATATTCGAGGTGTAAACATGAAGAGTCGTAGGACCAGCGCTGGAGCATCGACTGGGTAACAAGGATAGAAGTACACTGTCGCATGAACTTGAGGATCGTTGTTACTTCGGACTGCCAGTCCTCTTCCTGTAGACTGACGTGCCAGGAAAGAATTCTTACAGCCTATCACTGGGAACATAAAAACATGATATGCCGATGTATTTGTTCCCAAGTGGTATTGAATAGAAATTGTAATGTAGTGTAATATTTAGTCAGACGACGGCAATATCATTTGTGATCGCACTGGTCATTGGGACCACACATTGAGCTAATGATATACCAAGATATGAGACATCTCGTTTGGTTATCGACAGCCACCTAAGTTCACACTGACTAGTGTAATGTAACTAAAGGGAAGACAACTAGACAACATTATAGATTCCTCCTCATATGATACGTGCGTTAGGCAACAATGTAAAACTGCTGTGAACTGACAAGTGCACTTAAAGATTGCAGTTTCTCGGTAGATCAATCATACAGGAACAATTATTGTCAGCTTGGGTGGTTTGGTGCATCATACAGCAAGAGGTACAATTTCCGCACTCATGGCAAAGAGGGAGGACCTGAAACACAGGGATCTTGGAGGTTGCTCAGATACGGGACAGGCTGCAGTATAATAGCATTATAAGAATATATACAATAATATAAAGAACCTTGAGTAGAGTTATAGAAGTCCGTTGCAAATGTCAATTCAATACAGTGCACGTCTGGGTAGGGATGGGGAAATTGGTGGTATCAGTAGGTTCAGTGTGTCAAAGAATTCATTGCTCGACCATTTTTCAACCTGTCTCATAGTCAGAAGTATTTGTCATGTGAAACTGGGAATGTTCTCTGACTCATGCACCAGTTGAATGACAACCTGCAGACTAGTGTAAGATGTATACCATAGTTCATAATGAGGACATCGTTTGGGGCTCAGCCGGAGAATTCATTTCTGCCAACATTCTAACTGCTTACAGTGGGCATGACCAACGCACAGGCCCAAATTCTCCTGCTCGGCATGAACACCAAGTTCCAGGGTGACCCCTTCTCCCTTGGTATATGTCATCTGCATCACACCAACACCTTACCCTCACCTCCATTGACCAACCCAGACAGCTGCAACGTGTGGAATGAGGGCGGCATCGGCGTCTTGGTCCCTCCCAGAGGCTTCACGTTGAGAATCTCTATAATCGAGTCGCATGTGACTGCAAATGTCAAGTGGGAGGTTGTCGACGAAATGGCAGCCGTGGAGAATGAAGAGATTCGTAAGGTGACAACCAGGAGCCACACTCAGGAAAGATCGGTGGATGTGTTGTTCTTTTAATACTCTCCATAGCAGTCAGTGAAAACGTTTCGGTTGAACAGGCGCCTGTTCGTAATCGGTCCCGCTCTGATGAGAAGGAAGCAAAACTGGGCATGATGTAGTCCCCACCAGCTGCTAGTTCCGCATCTTCTAAATGGTACTTGTTTTGTAACCCTCGTCTTCGGGTTCACCAGTTGAAGGATCTAGTTCCTCACTGATGAACTTGAGAAGGAAACATAGACTATGCCAGGTGAAGTTGAACTCGTCAAAGTGGGTACAGGAATGAAGAGTTCTTCTGGCAGGCCACAGTCTGCTTGCATGATCACAGAAGCTTGCTCCAGGATTGCGCCGGGGGCCGGTAGGTGGGGGTGGGGGTGGTGGATGTCAGGTGAAAGCATAGGTGGAGGATTGGTGGGAGCTAGAATGTTCGGTTTGCTAAGCCATGCTTTTTGATCTTCTCATACAAGCGGTTTTGGTGTTGGAGGCATTGGATTGCTCCTAGCCCTGCGCAGATGTATAATGTTCAGTTTATCACTATGCACGAGGATGACACACACGTCAAACGATCACGAAGCGAGGCACATCCATCGCAAGTCCCAGCTTGGAAGCATCATTCAGACTTTCCAGGACATAGATAGTGAGTGGTCAGATATTGCATGACAGGCTGGAATGAGGGGGAGGGTCACTTTCGTGTGCAGACGGGTCACTATGCGACATCAACCCTCCTAGATGTGCCAAGGGTTTCGGCATTGTTGGTCGAGGCAGTGAGGATGCAGCAACTGTGGCGGATCTCCTCAACAGACGAACGCAGTCAAAGTTGATGTGTCAAACAAGAGACAAGCACTCACGACGAAAGACAGTGGTGAAGGGAAGCGGCAGTTCCCTGAGGAGGATCGTCATCATCGCTGCTGTCCCCCAGAACACCTGTGCTCTCCATTCTGGGTGGACAGCTGGGATGGGAACTGAGCAAGTGCGGAAACAGTTGGCAAGGGTAAAATTGAGATGGAGGGGGTAGGGGTGCATGTCTGGCCACCTTTAATGTATCTGATGCGGATGTCAAAGCACGCAGTGCTTTCGCTGCAGGCTGACAAAGTCGCTTGTCACCTCCCACAGATGTCCAGTGCGCTTTAATCATCATAGATGTTGTTGGACAGACGCAAGTTTGAAGGGACTACTAGATGCATTATGTCTGATCGTGACTGCTGCAACACGTAACAGCTTGGGGTTAGTTACAGACGTTCTCCAGAATTTTGGACATCTTTACACTAATGGTTTTCAGTCTCATGAATCAGAGTCTTTTGTGGAAGACTCAAACTTCTGATACTTTGCAGAAATAGTGACATGTTAACTAGCATACAAGTGTTTAGAACACAAAACCCAATTCATCATCACCCTCTGAATCATGCGGCCCACTGTTGTCATTGTCATCGAATAACTCGGAATGACTTTTGCCCTCTTCGTCTTCGTCGTCGCTGTCTTCTCCTTCGTTATGTCCATTGTCGCCGTGAGAAGAGGAATCTTGGAAAAATGAATCCTGGCCAGCATGAGGTGTCACATCACCTTCGTCATTGGTATCTGCCATCGATAGCATATCATCCTCGAACGCGTTGTTATCGGTACTAGTTTGTACACTGTATTGGGCTTGGTGTCCAACACCAATTCCTGCAAAACGAGAAAACATATCTCGATCTGCGAAACTACTAGTATTAGAAAATGTAATGCAAATAAAATGAAAGGACGTACATGTTAACATAGAATGCATGCCAGTCATCTGTTTCTCCTGGCTGCCTTGCAATTGACTCCCCGCACCTCAGAAGAGTGTCGGTTCAGCCTTCGGAAAATGCGGGGATGAGATGACATCCACGTATGACAAGGGATGGGTCTAAAAACCCAAATGCATTGTCATCAGTGGCAGGGACAAATCCAACTTTCGGTAGGCAAGCTTCTTTAAATCCCCAGCAATATCCCGGTTCCGTGCCAAGCCAACGAACCCAAAGAACCTCCATTGATTGCTGAGACTGATTGCATGCATCTGGTGCAACGTGGATGACTGGGATATGAAAGGCTCGAATGAGCTGAGCATACCAGAACAGATGAGAACTCGGTCCATCTTCCCTTGAGAGCACCATAATGGTACACCCATGGCCTGGTTGCATGAAGTCCTGTTGGCGACGGATGTCATAGGAGGTATAATTCACACAAAAGGTTTTTGATTCGGTGACGTTGTTAAGGTTGTTGACAAAGTGTAGATGGCTATGGTCGACTGCGGTGAACTGGCGTTCATCCCCATCATACTCGTACTGATACAACCGGGAGAGTAGGTGATCCTTTAACTTTGAAATGAAGCTGCACTGTAGAGGTGGCATGAACGAAACTAC
The DNA here is from genome assembly GCA_024613185.1 of Pisolithus microcarpus. NCBI lineage: Eukaryota > Fungi > Basidiomycota > Agaricomycetes > Boletales > Pisolithaceae > Pisolithus > Pisolithus microcarpus. The sequence continues at coordinate 417,659 of JANFAI010000010.1, read as the reverse complement.
CCCATAGTTATTGGCAATAAACTGGTATCCTTACTGTGATGGCTGGGTCATCGTGTGCATGAAGGTTGGAGAGAAATTTTTTCAGGTTTACATCATCAGCATGGCGACTGGGGAGTACATGATGGAGTGCAGGTATGGTATCCATGTCTGACACATCAAATGTCCTTGGGTTCTCGAGTTGCTCCTGCCACTGAATGTGAGTGAAACGCTGCTCTTGCCTTGCAAGTTGCTTTGAGACGTCACGTTTACTTCCAAGTCCATAAAACTTCTTGATCAAACGATGGGCATGTTCTCCCTGAATGCCACATCAGAGTAACAATGTTCCATTGTGGAAGTCACTTACGATTTGTGTAGTATATGAATCGGTTGTCCCAAATAACTTAATAGTTTGAACATAGTCTCCTAAGGCATGAATCTTATATGTGAGCATGTTGAATGTCTTAGGTTGAGGTCCACCACTCTGGTTGGTCATTTGTGGTTGCTTTTGCTGCCGCCGCCATGCTGCTGCCTCACTGGGTAACTCCTTGGTCTTAAAGGCTGCACAAGTCACCTCAGCAAATTGTTGGAGCTGCATGGTCAACATTCTTAAGGATTGCTCGAGAAGTTTAAGTGAGTCTTCAGTGTGAAGTTGGAGTTTCGCCAAGGCATGCCATTCAGCAAGACGAAATAGAAGTACCCTAATTGAGGCGTCGTGTTCATCCGGAAAAAGGCCATCAAACACAGGGATTGCACACTGTCACATATGAGTAGAAAATAATATATGGACGGAAATTTCTCACCTGAAGCATACACTCAAAGTGTTGTGCAGTCTTTTGCTTCATCTCCACAACATCAGCAGGAAAGTGGCAGATAGTACCCCTATTGAACGTGGGTACTGCCAAGTATCTATGTATAATGAGACACCTGAATTTTGTAGATGATGTTAGATGTACCGTTCGCTCACTCTTGCTACATTGACTGGGTTTACAGCATACAGGATTCGAATCAGATGCTGGAGCACATTCTTCAATATACCCAATTCGAACTTGTGCATTAGGTCAACTACGATAATTGAAAACAGCTCAAAACCAAGTGGTGAGAGATGCTCTGTGAATGTATTCTTTCGATATTGAGTGTTGAATTATAAGTTTACTGCCACCCAGAAATCTCGCAATGACTTACTAGTGTCGGTACCAGCGAGTAATCCTTAAGTAGACGCTCAACAATAGCACCTTTGATTGGAGCACCAAGCCGGTATATTGCATCTCTTGCAGTGACAATTTTGCTCTGTAGATAGGTACGTGCCTGGGAAACCTGAGCTTTGATGTCATTCCACAGGCTGACATGCCAGAAGTTTGATTTTGGAATCAGACACCATGGACATGGGTAATAGCCTTTGTCGTGGATGGTTGCGAGGAGAATCCTAAGGTCCATATTACAAGATTGTCAAGGGATTGATAGTCTCATCACTCACTTCTCGGGATAATCTGCAGAGTAGGTGAAAATTCTGGGGTACACACGTCGGTATTTGCCATCAAAGCACTTGACAACAATGCCGTTCTTGTAAGCCCTAAGAAATTCTTCATCTAGGAGAAGATTCCAAACAGCATGGAACAGCTCTCGTTTACAGTGTGTTAGAAGGTCTGAATAGCCTTTTTGTTGCTTAACAAAATGGATGAGTGATGGCGGTAACTATGCTCGGTTGTGAGTTGAATGTGCTTGAAGAGAAAACGCAGTAGAGAACTTACTGGAGGGATGAATGTGACGGGATGACATGTACCAGGAGTCACAGAAGCACGAATGTACTTAGACAGGTTTCCAAAGAATAGATAGACAGGCCATGCACTCGAATGCCCAAACTGAGCCAATTGCATCGAATCAGACCAGAGCATCAAGCCCGCTATCACCCTCTCCAGTCGACAGTTGTCATCCCATTTGAGCTTCTGAATCTCGTCGTGTGCGTTATTCCATACATCAGATGAGTACAGTTCATCGTATATGCGCTGTTCCCGTCCTGATGCAGATTTCCATATACGTTTGAAAGGTACGAAATGGAACCATTTTGATATGGGCTCCAAGAATGCGGCCTCGATGACTGATGTCAACGACCTGTACATGAGACCAGGGACTGCGAACGTATGTCCACCTCCTTCCTGTTTTTCTCGGGTGGGGACTATAATCTCCGGAGCCGCTTCTTTCCAGCCATCACAATCAAACACCCCAGATGGACCTGGGGCATCCCTAGTGTCCAGTCGCTTCGACTCAGATGATGCATTGAAGTTGGTCAAGTGATCTACCTTGAAATCCGAAGCCTGGATAACATCGTGGACAAGACGCGTTACTTCGCCATTTGATTTCTGATTGGTCCCAGTCAATTTCCATGACATCAGTCGCCAGATCGACATGTTTGCCCAAGGCCAGGGAGGGGCACGGGTGCCAGAAGATCCATAGAAATCTTCACAGTTTTCAGGACGTTCACTGGAGTTGCTGTCACCACTACTTGGCAGCATGGGCAGGTCGGACAGGTTGCTGACAGAAAGGAAGGAATCAGGATCATATGAAGGGCAATGGCGGTAGTCTCGAGCAACCCCAAATTTATTAAATGCAGTTCGGAATGAATCAAATACATGGAGGATTACTCGTTTCAGAAGAGAGGGTGGATCTGTGGAGTGAGTGGGGACTGCAGTTGGCATGGGTTCTGGGAGTTCATCTCGATAATGACATGGCAAGCGGTGTGCTCGAGATGGGCGCGTGTCAACTACAATAGGGTGAGCAGGAGGGTTGATGGGTTCCAGAGATGATACAGGTTCCAGAGATGATGCAGGTTCCAGAGACGATGCATTGACAGGTTCCAGAGACGATGTGGGTTCCAGAGACGATGTGGGTTCCAGAGACGATGTGGGTTCCAGAGACGATACAGGTTCCAGAGACAACACAGGTCCTGGAGACAATACAGGTTCCATCGCTGTGCCATCTGGCATGGCAGGTGTGGTGAGGTTATCTTCAACCACAGAGGCCGAGAACTCAGAGACATCCATTGGGGTAGAGGTAGAAGCAGCCGCTGTGAGTCGACGTGTGGATCAATGGCAAAAACACCAAAAAAAACCCAACACAAAGACAATTGCCGAGTTGGTGGTTTTCCTACGCGGGCTTTGGCTCGAGGGATCTGTTAAAATAAAACGGGGGAGGGGTTCCGTGCACCTAGAGGGGGCTAGGGCAGAGGGTATAGGTGCTCCTGACGAAGGGGGAGCAGGGGAAGACTAAAAATGCGAAGAAAATAGGCTGCTCTGAGCCTAGAAGTGACGTAAGATGATGAAGATAACAGTAAGTAGACCCTTAATGGAGCCTCAAATACTGCAGGAATAGAGATGATGATGAGGGGCTTAAAAGCGACGATGATTAGGCCTAATGATGATGATGATGAGTGAGCAGGTAAGTCTTTACACAGGGGACTGCTTCCTATGCAGGGGACTTGGTAGCTGCTTGATTGCTGTCGACGTATTGGTACTTTATATACAAAAAGGTAGCGTAGCCTGCAGTAAATATGGAGCAACACTTTGTAAGTGATCTGTAAGCGATTGGTAAGGGGATTGGTAAAGGATTGGTAAGGCTTTGTAAGGATGAGTAAGGACAGTAAGCAATTGGTAAGTAAAACCAGTAAGCATGACGAAGATTATCACTAATCAATTTGAAAACAGAATGAGTCATCAAGGAATGGATGAATAATGCGAAAAGGGGAATGAGTAAGCGCACTGGTCACTGCTGATTAAGGGATATGACTGCAAATGAGTCATAGTGACTCCTAGATCTGAGATCTAGATGCATTATGGTAACTTGCTGCGCGTCCAAACGAAGAATGGTGGGGGTTTCTGCCAGGGGCCAATTTTGGGGGTCTCCAGGGTAGTCAGGGCATAGGATTTCGCAACTTTCCCCCTTTCCTCCTCTCTGTAAAGCGACCTGCATTAGCTGCAGCTAGTGTTCTGGAGGGTTTGAGGAGGAGGAAGGGCCATCTTCTCCCATAAGAGCAGGGAGAAGTGTCTCAAATTCATCATGAATGCGATCAGATAGACTGGATGACAGTAATTGGTATTGAACCTGTCGCAATTTTGGAAGAACGAAGGATGAGATTGAGAGGTAGACATTGCAGGGCACAGGGATGAAGGATCCATATGCTTCTTCAACTGGAGAAACTGAAACAACCACATATGATTTTTCAAGCCTGATAACAGACCTGAGGCGACCAAAGAAAGTCCTCCTCGATGTCAGACTGACAAGGAGAACTTGCTGTCCCAAAGTGATAGGATGGGAGGTCATGGATGAGGGAGGGATGAACCAGGAGGCTTCAGGGCGAATGCTAGTGGGGATTCCTGGCAAGTACTCGTAGTTATTCTCCCTGGCAAAGGGGATGAGTGAAGAGATTGTTGAAGAGGTGGCCATTACAATAAAAAGTGGCGAAATGGGCGTTTGTTGGCAGAAATGATGCAGAAAATCGTGGAGGGCGAGGATCGTCACCAGATTTGGTAGGCAGGATGGCGTGGTCGAGAGCTTTCTGTGAGCGTGGGAATGATGTCGATATCTTTAGAAATGGCTGAGATATTCGAAAAATCGGAATGCCGTAAACTGGTGCTCGAAAACTTTTATTCGGCACTTGAGCGGTTTCTTCCCTAACGTTAAGGGTGGTTCTTGTGCGACGGATGACTGCTAGACACTCCAGTCATTCTGCGCATTAGAACTAGGCTTCTCCATTCTTCATCATTCAGCTTTTGGGTCCATGCTCACGTCGCCAAACACCTTTGGTGCGTGACACCGGTTGATGTTGCCTTGATACTATATACAAGTGCACTTTTCTACTAAGAGGTACTCTGTTACAGCAATCACGAATGTAAACGTCTCTGTTCGCTGGTGGATACACATCTAAATCACGCTTGACTAACCCCTGTGCACCAACAGCTGCTTCGGGTTGCGAGCAAGGTTTGAGTGCTTGAGCTGCCGCCGCTGGCACTTCCCGAGTATCCTGCCTCACGTCGATGGTGATTTTGGTCTTCATTTCATATTTATGATGAACAATTCGTTCAGATGCGGGGAACCTTGTCCCCGCACATTCTCAGATTCAAGAGGGTTGTCGCACCATCACAATGTGTGCCAGATCTACTCTTGCAGAAAGATGGCACTGGCTCTTAGGGCCCAGTCTCAAAGAAGGGCTCGGTCCGAAAGACTCAAACATCAGAGATCTAATCATGCCTCCGAGGAACAGTTTGCGAAGAGGTCCAGAATCCTATCCACAGACTCCAGTGAGGTGAGGTCTTCAAACTCTCGGATGTCGATGGCTAAACTCACTACTGTTCAATGTAGCCAATGTCCAATGAGGCGGTGTCACGCACCAAAGGTGTTTGGCGACGTGAGCATGGACCCAAAAGCTGAATGATGAAGAATGGAGAAGCCTAGTTCTAATGCGCAGAATGACTGGAGTGTCTAGCAGTCATCCGTCGCACAAGAACCACCCTTAACGTTAGGGAAGAAACCGCTCAAGTGCCGAATAAAAGTTTTCGAGCACCAGTTTACGGCATTCCGATTTTTCGAATATCTCAGCCATTTCTAAAGATATCGACATCATTCCCACGCTCACAGAAAGCTCTCGACCACGCCATCCTGCCTACCAAATCTGGTGACGATCCTCGCCCTCCACGATTTTCTGCATCATTTCTGCCAACAAACGCCCATTTCGCCACTTTTTATTGTAATGGCCACCTCTTCAACAATCTCTTCACTCATCCCCTTTGCCAGGGAGAATAACTACGAGTACTTGCCAGGAATCCCCACTAGCATTCGCCCTGAAGCCTCCTGGTTCATCCCTCCCTCGTCCATGACCTCCCATCCTATTGCTTTGGGACAGCGAGTTCTCCTTGTCAGTCTGACATCGAGGAGGACTTTCTTTGGTCGTCTCAGGTCTGTTATCAGGCTTGAAAAATCATATGTGGTTGTTTCAGTTTCTCCAGTTGAAGAAGCATATGGATCCTTCATCCCTGTGCCCTGCAATGTCTACCTCTCAATCTCATCCTTCGTTCTTCCAAAATTGCGACAGGTTCAATACCAATTACTGTCATCCAGTCTATCTGATCGCATTCATGATGAATTTGAGACACTTCTCCCTGCTCTTATGGGAGAAGATGGCCCTTCCTCCTCCTCAAACCCTCCAGAACACTAGCTGCAGCTAATGCAGGTCGCTTTACAGAGAGGAGGAAAGGGGGAAAAGTTGCGAAATCCTATGCCCTGACTACCCTGGAGACCCCCAAAATTGGCCCCTGGCAGAAACCCCCACCATTCTTCGTTTGGACGCGCAGCAAGTTACCATAATGCATCTAGATCTCAGATCTAGGAGTCACTATGACTCATTTGCAGTCATATCCCTTAATCAGCAGTGACCAGTGCGCTTACTCATTCCCCTTTTTGCATTATTCATCCGTTCCTTGATGACTCATTCTGTTTTCAAATTGATTAGTGATAATCTTCGTCATGCTTACTGGTTTTACTTACCAATTGCTTACTGTCCTTACTCATCCTTACAAAGCCTTACCAATCCTTTACCAATCCCCTTACCAATCGCTTACAGATCACTTACAAAGTGTTGCTCCATATTTACTGCAGGCTACGCTACCTTTTTGTATATAAAGTACCAATACGTCGACAGCAATCAAGCAGCTACCAAGTCCCCTGCATAGGAAGCAGTCCCCTGTGTAAAGACTTACCTGCTCACTCATCATCATCATCATTAGGCCTAATCATCGTCGCTTTTAAGCCCCTCATCATCATCTCTATTCCTGCAGTATTTGAGGCTCCATTAAGGGTCTACTTACTGTTATCTTCATCATCTTACGTCACTTCTAGGCTCAGAGCAGCCTATTTTCTTCGCATTTTTAGTCTTCCCCTGCTCCCCCTTCGTCAGGAGCACCTATACCCTCTGCCCTAGCCCCCTCTAGGTGCATGGAACCCCTCCCCCGTTTTATTTTAACAGATCCCTCGAGCCAAAGCCCGCGTAGGAAAACCACCAACTCGGCAATTGTCTTTGTGTTGGGTTTTTTTTGGTGTTTTTGCCATTGATCCACACGTCGACTCACATCTGGAGCCCACCGCGAGGGGTGGTTACATTTGGCTTGAAATCCATCTCATATTCCTCATAAACGACTCATACATCGTCTTTCCTCTCGAAGTACTCATCCTCGCAAATAACCATCCATTCTACCTCGTTGAAGCTCGCCTATTTGACCTCCACTTTCCCTCGACATAATCCCCCATATCCACCACTATGTCTTCCACTACTGCGAACCCAACCATGCCATTGCAAGCTCTGGCAGCTGCAAATGCTCATCCCAATCGTTCTGTCCTCACCATGCCACTCCTTGGCACCAAATCATCTCCAGAACTCTTCCAGGGTGACTGCTCTCGAGTCCGAACCTTCCTAGACCACTATGAGCGACTCTGCACATTCCATAATGTCACCACTGACCAGGAGATGGTCACCTCGATCCTCCAGTACTGCAATACTCGTGTCAGAGAAATCATCGAAGGAATGCCTCACTTTCATACCCCAGACTGGGTCAGATTGAAGGCTAGCTTGCTTCGCTATTTCGATGCAGACATCTTCGATGAAAGGTTCTTCGAAAGGGACCTCAAATCTCTTGTACTGCGATTCAGGAATCAGCCTATCATGTCCCTACATGATTTCCGAGGCTATAACCGAGAATTCACTCGAGTTGGAGGCTGGATGAAGCACAAGGGAAAGCTCACTGAACACGAACATGATCGCTACTTCTGGGCTGGACTTTCTCCTTTGTTTCGAAGCTCTGTAGAAGGCAGACTCAAGCAGAAGGACCCCAACCTCGATGTTAGCATACCTTTCCCCTATGATGAAGTCTGCAAGGCTGCAGAAGAAGTCCTGCGTCGAGATCGCTTCGATGCAGATGATCTTGACCTCCTAGGCCCTCGATCCATCTCTAGTCTCTCAGAGAAGGAGAATGTCCCTCCACAGCAGCATGATGCGAGAGGAGGGAGTGTTCGACCACTGCTACCTTCCCAGGAAGCCAGGAAACACTTGGAGACACTGGAGAGGGAGGGAAGCATCGCTCAGAAGCAGGATGAGGTCGAAACCCTGATAAAATCCTTATCTCGTATGTCCTTAAATGATCCTGATTACTCATTGCTCTATTATCGAGCCATCAAGATGGATCCCGATGCTGCAAAGGTGATTCGTCCCCCTGCACTCCACTCTGCCCCTGTTCCTAGCTCCACTGCGTCCCCTATCAGTCCAAATTCATCCCAGGCACGTCCCCCAAGGAAACCCATTGTCTGTTTTGGCTGTGGAGTCACTGGACATGGCCTAGATAGCTGCGATGCAATCAATGATCTTGTCAAGAAAGGTTCATTGGCAAGAGATGACAACCATCGAGTCATATATCCCAATGGACAGCGCATCTATAGGAATGGAGATGAAACGATCCTTCAGGCTTATGAGAGATCTGTCAATGCGACCCAACCCACCAATACTGTCCACTTTGTTATCCATGAAGAAGCCGATGAATATCTTGGAGCAGAGATCTATGAATTGGAAGATGAAGCTGTTGTTGCTGCTGCAGAAAGAAATGCCAAAATCTCGAAGGATAAGCACAGGGAAGTCTTTGATGGAGTACTCCTCCCACCTTGGTCACATGGGAAGGGCAAAGAGAGAGAATTTCCGAAGCAATCTACCTCATCGACACCTGTCAATCAGCCTCAGCCACCTATTAAGCCATCATCAGCCACTGTCGATCCCCCATCAGCCCCTATCCATCAGCCATCAAAGCGAGCTGATCTGACACCTGTCACACAGCCACATGCCACCATCACTGCGCCACAGGCCCCTGTCTTTGTCCCTGTCGATGTCCATCATCGTGGCTTTGATGGGAATGATGATGATGCCATCATGGAGGATGAATCCATCAATAAACCTTCGCATCAAGCCTCTGACTCCCCTGCTGACAAGGGGAGGAAATCCAAGCCTACTGCTGCCATGACTTCACCACTATCTCAGTCTGCAGACCCAAAGGCCATTGTGGATCGCATTCTAGCTACCCCTATGACTCTTTCATTGGGGGAAGTTATTGGAGCATCAAGGGATGTATCCCATCATCTTCAGGAACTCATCAGGTACAAGCGTCAACCCATCATTCAATCAGTTAGAGCTGTCGATGGAACACCCCCAATTGCATCTTATCTCGCTTTGACATCTAGTCCCTTGATCACAATTAATCTCACCTGTAATGGTCGACAGGTGACAGCTGTCATTGACTCAGGCTCCACTCTTAATGTGGTCAAATCAAGTATAGCACGATCTGTCATTCAGATGCCCATCGATGTTTCAAGAAGCATCAATATGAAAGATGCCAATGGTGGAGTATCAATGCTCACTGGTCTAATCAAAGATGTACCGCTCTTCTGTGGTGCTGCCAGGACCTGGACCAATCTATTTGTTGCCCCTGACATCGATGCAGGCTTTGATTTGCTTCTAGGACGCCCCTGGGCACATGGGAACGCTGTCAGCATCGTTGAGAGAGGTTCTGCAACTTTCATAGTCTTTGGATCTGACAAAGATCATCCCCTCGAACTCTGTGTCACTGAAGGGCTTGCTGAACCGACTGCTACTACCCTCATGGCTACTCTCCAGCCTTCTAGCTTCGAAGAAGACACTGGGGCCTTCACAGGACAGTCATCGCCTGATTCTCCTGCTACTGGATCACCTATTACCTTTGCACCACCTTCACCACCTTCACCACCTTCTGAGACACCCACATCGACTCTCCTGTATCCAAACTCGACCTCAGATGGCATAAATGGCACCTTTGAACTTCCAGAGTTCCATCCCATCCCTGTCGTCACTGTTGCCCCACCATCCAGCCCTTCGCCTTCGAATCTTCTGCATGCACTCACTGAGGAGTTAGAGGCCACTGAGTCAAATGGGCTGGGAGATGATCCTACTGTTGCTGCACTTCGACGTCAGATTAGGAGGGAAGAGCGTCAGTCCCTCACTGCACTTCTCACAGGACTTACTCGTCAATACCCTAACTTCTTCCATGTCTACTTCGACTCGGATTATGCCCTTGCTGGTCAGAGAGGCATCGATCAGGACGACCACTACTATCAGGACTTCCTCTTACTGCATACCTACTTTGTGCAGCGCATTCCTGGTTCCCCATGGAATGATCATGACGAATACAGTGGCTCTGCTTATGTTCGCTTCTATCCCAATCCTCGCTCTGATCCTGCAGATCAAAGTCCACCTCCCAACGATCCCATCCTATCCCCTGAACCTCCTGATAATCCAGATCCCCCATCCCCTCATTCGCAGTTAAATACCAGGACCCTTGAAGGCCAAGATCCCTCGCTTTCACCTCCTGTTGAACCCACTTATCTCGAAGTGCCCCTAACCGACTTATCTGAGCCTACACTCCTGTTTCAGGTCGATAATCCACCCCCTGAACCTGATCTATCACATTCCTGCCCCCTTCACTGCACCTCTCATTGCATTGCCTCTGAGATGTTCGATGACTTACCTGGAGAATCCATATCTTTCAGTGAGATGATGCTGCATCTTACTTCGACTAACCATGTATCCTTGCCTGATGGTCTTGGAGAAGAAGAGTTGCTCGAGTTAGGCCCCATTTTCCAAGGATGCCAGTTCATCGACAGGATTACAAGGGAAGAAGCAGATGAAGAAGGTCCAGACCTCCTCATTTTCATGAGTATCATTGGTTGTCCCCCATATGTTGAAGCATCCCATCACCCATCATCGCATTTTGACCATCTGCCTGCCACTCTGTCTCCCATTCTATCGGACATGTTCGAACTGGGTGCTAACTCCCGTTTCCATCATCCCAATCATGCACTCATCATGCCAGCACCACCTCCAGACCCTGGACATGCCCCCGACATTATGTATGATGGAAAGAAGATTGCCATGCCAGGATCTTATAACCAGGTTTCCCTGCATCGTACCTTGACAGGATGGGTAGCTCAACTCCAAGACCCAGAGGTAAACGAGCTAGGAGACTCATCTAGCACTGTTGATGTGTCGCAATCCTACACCCCACCTGGTCTTCCCCTCCTTGCCCATGCTATCAATCATGTCTCAGCCAGTCATCATCCACCCCCATTTGAAGCCATTTCCTACCCAAGTTACTCCCCTACTCCCTCCAATACACCAACTATCAGTACCACTCGCCAACTTTACCAGGATATCTTTGGTTCCGACTCCTTTCGATTTCAGACTTCATCCTGGCCCTCTGATGAGTCTATCTTCTGAATTTCCTGATTTTACTTACTGTTTCTCTCTTGATTCATATGCTTCTCCTTGTACTTCTTGTTCTGCTCACTTTGACCGAGAAGTCATTAAACTCCTAAATCCACAGACAATTCTTCGCTCTGATACTCCTGTACCACCACCTACTATGCTCTCTTCGGTTCAATGCTTCGAAAAATCCTTTTACTGTAACGTTTTGTGTTCTCCTTCGCCATCCAGACCCCTGACATTCTCAGACTCACTATCTATTCAAAATAACAAAAAGCCACAAAAAATCTTTTTTTCTTTCTCTGATTTCCTTGATTTGTTACGTTTTAGACGCTCTCTTGTTACAGATACAGAAAACCCAGACGACAACAGTGTACGCTCGGTATATGGCGCTTATAAACGTGTTGACCGCAAAGTCAAGCCTGTGCCAGGCGTTTATCCAGAAGACGCACACGTTCATCGCCGATTCCCAGAAGACCCCCTCAAATCACTTATTCCACTCTCGCCTCACCCCCCCACTTTCATTCCCACGAAGAAGCTTACCAAGGAACGCTTGGACTCCATGAAATTAAATGCCGACAACTTCCTGTGGCCAGAAGAGGAAAAACTTTTTTGCCACATTATGAAGCTAAACGAACGTGCACTAGCCTTTGATGAATCGGAACGAGGCAATTTCAGATCTGACTACTTCACACCTTACATAATCCCTGTCCTTCCCCATGAACCATGGGAATATCGTAACATTCCGATCCCCCCCGGTATCCGAGACCGAGTCATACAGCTTCTTCGGGATAAGATTGCAGCCGGACTCTATGAACCAGCTCAGTCATCCTACCGCTCGAGATGGTTTTGTGTTATGAAGAAGAATGGAAAGATCCGAATTGTCCATGATCTGCAGCCTCTAAACAAGGTTACCATTCGAGACGCTGGCGTCCCACCTATCTTGGACGACTTTGTGGAGCCATTTGCTGGCCGCCAATGCTATACCGTCTTTGATCTATTCTCTGGCTTTGATGCACGCCAACTTCACCCCGATAGCCGAGATCTCACCTCATTCCTGACGCCACTTGGCTTGCTACGCCATACTGCCATGCCTCAAGGCTACACCAACTCGCCGTCAGAATTCCAGAATTGCACAGCGTTCATTCTCCAAGACGAAATCCCTCACATTGCCAACGTTTTCATCGATGATCTACCTATCAAAGGCCCAGCTACATGCTATGAGGATGCCGATGGTCATGCCGAAACGTTACCTGAGAACCCTGGCATCCGTCGCTTCATTTGGGAACATGCCATTGACGTACATCGGATCATGCATCAGTTTGCTCATGCTGGTGGAATGTTTTCCGGTTCTAAATCTCAGATCTGCCATCCTCGTGTCATCATCCTTGGCCAAGAGTGCCATCCTCATGGACGTTCCCCTGACGACAGCAAGGTGAAGAAGATCGTAAATTGGCCAACACTCCTTACGCCCAAAGATGTACGGTCATTCCTAGGCCTCTGTGGTACTGTTCGTATCTGGATTGTGAACTACTCGCAGCTGGCTCGGCCTCTGGTCGACCTCTATCGCAAGAATGCTCCATTTGAATGGGGAGAGCCCCAACAGGAGGCGTTCAACTCTTTGAAGCATGCCATTTCAACTGCTCCTGCCCTTCGCCCTATTGACTACTCATCCGACTCCCCTGTCGTTCTTTCTGTTGACACCAGCAATGTCGCCATAGGATTCATTCTTTCCCAGTATGACTCACAAGGTCGCAAACGCCCTGCACGCTATGGTTCACTCCCTATCAATGAGCGAGAATCGCGCTACAGCCAGCCTAAACTCGAACTTTACGGTCTTTTCAGAGCACTACGTCACTACCGCCTCCATCTTTATGGTGTTTGTCATCTATGGGTCGAAGTTGATGCCAAGTATATCAAGGGTATGCTCAATGACCCAGATCTTCAGCCAAATGCAACGATCAATCGCTGGATCGAAGGTATACTCCTCTTTGACTTCAAGTTGATCCATGTACCGGCTCTCAAGCACCGTGGTCCTGATGCACTCTCTCGACGTCAACCTACTGAGGAAGACTATGAGGAGGGTCATATGGATGCAGAAGAGGCCAATGACTGGTTAGAGAACGTTCTTTTCTTTACAGAGACTCATCCCCTTTCCTATGACGCCATGACACTCCCATCGTTCCTTTCTGATGATACCACCCAAGACACCCTTTTACGCCGAATCCTACACTTCCTTCGCACCACCGAACTTCCCACATTCCCTTCCAACACCTCTCGAAAGCGGTTCATTTGCAGATCCTTGCAGTTCTTCCTTCATGGAAGCCATCTCTTTAAACGCCGAGGTTCCCATACCCCTGTCAAAGTTATCTTCGACCCAGATCTCCGTGCACAGATACTGAACCAAGCCCATGAAGAGCTCGGTCATAGAGGAGTCTTTGGAGTCTTTCAGACGGTCAGAGAGCGCTTCTATTGGCCTCAGATGTACAAGGATGTCGCCCACCATGTTCGCTCATGCCATGAATGCCAGATTCGCAGCACTCATAAGACCGAGATCCCCATCACTATCTCTGCATCCCCCAGAATCTTCATGAAGGTCTATGTTGACATCATGCTCATGCCCAAAGCTCGTGGCTATCGCTATCTTGTTGCTGCTCGAGATGATCTTTCCCTCGCAGCTGAAGGACGTGCTCTTAGACATGCCAATGCAGATAATCTTGCCAAGTTCTTTTGGGAAGAAATCCTCTGTCGTTATGGAACTGTCTCCCAGATTGTAACTGACAATGGCAGTGAAGTCAAGGGTGCTTTCGAAAAGCTCATGCAACGCTACTCCATCCCCCAGATTCGCATCTCGCCCTATAATTCTAGAGCTAATGGAGTTGTGGAGCGAGGACACTTCATCATTCGGGAAGCTATCGTTAAAGCCTGCGAAGGCGATCTCAGCCTCTGGCCTACCAAGGTCCATCATGCTTTCTTTGCAGACAAGGTTACAACTCGACGGTCTACTGGATTCAGCCCCTACTTCCTCCTCCATGGTCTTGATCCCATCCTCCCATTTGATCTCTTCGAATCTACATATCTTGTTGAAGGATTCTGTTCAGGAATGAGCTCAGAGGAGCTTCTTTCACTTCGCATTCGCCAGTTGGAGAAGAGACAGGACGATATCCATGCTGCCTTCACTACCCTACAGAAGTCACGTCTGCAGTCCAAGGATCAGTTTGAAAGAAAGTATGCCCAACGCCTTGCAAAGTCCTCATACCAGCCTGGAGACCTTGTCTTGGTTCGCAATAGCCAGGTCGAGAAGGAGCTTGATAGAAAGTCCAAACCACGTTACCTTGGTCCCTATGAAGTTGTCCGTCACACCAAGGGAGGTTCCTATGTCCTCAAAGAACTCGACGGCACTGTCTCTAGATGAGGCATTGCTGCATTCCGACTCATCCCCTACTATTCCCGCACCACTCCTTTACCTGAAGATATCCTCCCCAGTGGAGATGAAGAGCAAAGCAATGATGATGACGACAAAGATGACGAGAATGAGAGTAATGCTTACGACTCTGATGAATTCTTATGATTTTCTTTCACCTTTTTCTTCTATCCCCGGCCGTTCTTTTCAGATTCCTTTTCTTTCCTTTGTTTTTTTTTCGCCCACTTGGGTTTGCTGCTCTGGTCGCAATCGGGGACGATTGCATTTCTTGTTGCTGGCGGATGTCACGCACCAAAGGTGTTTGGCGACGTGAGCATGGACCCAAAAGCTGAATGATGAAGAATGGAGAAGCCTAGTTCTAATGCGCAGAATGACTGGAGTGTCTAGCAGTCATCCGTCGCACAAGAACCACCCTTAACGTTAGGGAAGAAACCGCTCAAGTGCCGAATAAAAGTTTTCGAGCACCAGTTTACGGCATTCCGATTTTTCGAATATCTCAGCCATTTCTAAAGATATCGACATCATTCCCACGCTCACAGAAAGCTCTCGACCACGCCATCCTGCCTACCAAATTTGGTGACGATCCTCGCCCTCCACGATTTTCTGCATCATTTCTGCCAACAAACGCCCATTTCGCCACTTTTTATTGTAATGGCCACCTCTTCAACAATCTCTTCACTCATCCCCTTTGCCAGGGAGAATAACTACGAGTACTTGCCAGGAATCCCCACTAGCATTCGCCCTGAAGCCTCCTGGTTCATCCCTCCCTCATCCATGACCTCCCATCCTATCACTTTGGGACAGCAAGTTCTCCTTGTCAGTCTGACATCGAGGAGGACTTTCTTTGGTCGCCTCAGGTCTGTTATCAGGCTTGAAAAATCATATGTGGTTGTTTCAGTTTCTCCAGTTGAAGAAGCATATGGATCCTTCATCCCTGTGCCCTGCAATGTCTACCTCTCAATCTCATCCTTCGTTCTTCCAAAATTGCGACAGGTTCAATACCAATTACTGTCATCCAGTCTATCTGATCGCATTCATGATGAATTTGAGACACTTCTCCCTGCTCTTATGGGAGAAGATGGCCCTTCCTCCTCCTCAAACCCTCCAGAACACTAGCTGCAGCTAATGCAGGTCGCTTTACAGAGAGGAGGAAAGGGGGAAAGTTGCGAAATCCTATGCCCTGACTACCCTGGAGACCCCCAAAATTGGCCCCTGGCAGAAACCCCCACCATTCTTCGTTTGGACGCGCAGCAAGTTACCATAATGCATCTAGATCTCAGATCTAGGAGTCACTATGACTCATTTGCAGTCATATCCCTTAATCAGCAGTGACCAGTGCGCTTACTCATTCCCCTTTTCGCATTATTCATCCATTCCTTGATGACTCATTCTGTTTTCAAATTGATTAGTGATAATCTTCGTCATGCTTACTGGTTTTACTTACCAATTGCTTACTGTCCTTACTCATCCTTACAAAGCCTTACCAATCCTTTACCAATCCCCTTACCAATCGCTTACAGATCACTTACAAAGTGTTGCTCCATATTTACTGCAGGCTACGCTACCTTTTTGTATATAAAGTACCAATACGTCGACAGCAATCAAGCAGCTACCAAGTCCCCTGCATAGGAAGCAGTCCCCTGTGTAAAGACTTACCTGCTCACTCATCATCATCATCATTAGGCCTAATCATCGTCGCTTTTAAGCCCCTCATCATCATCTCTATTCCTGCAGTATTTGAGGCTCCATTAAGGGTCTACTTACTGTTATCTTCATCATCTTACGTCACTTCTAGGCTCAGAGCAGCCTATTTTCTTCGCATTTTTAGTCTTCCCCTGCTCCCCCTTCGTCAGGAGCACCTATACCCTCTGCCCTAGCCCCCTCTAGGTGCACGGAACCCCTCCCCCGTTTTATTTTAACAGATCCCTCGAGCCAAAGCCCGCGTAGGAAAACCACCAACTCGGCAATTGTCTTTGTGTTGGGTTTTTTTTGGTGTTTTTGCCATTGATCCACACGTCGACTCACACCGGTATGTCCGCAACAGCCTACTGCTCAGAAGAAAGTTCTTCGAGAAAATGTTAGATATACATGTTAGATATACGTATATCTGCTCTAAGAGAAAACAATTAGTGGCATGTCTGAGTTACTGCACCCTGTAGTCCATGGCACAGGAGACAATGCCGTGAATCTCCTTTGTTGCCCAGACTTTCTTGAGCATGCTCAGGGCCAGCAGCCACGGTGGCAAAATGGTTGCAGGGGTGGTCTTATTATCAGAATATCGTACAGACGCTTGAGGTAACGAACGAGCGCTGCGTCATTTGTTATGTCTTCGCTTGCAACAGACCGCACAGTTGCTCGGAAAAGTAACTAATTCACAAGTCAGTTGTGGTACATAGGGGTTGAGCAAGAACGCACCAGTGATGATACTTCGAAGGTGTCTGATGTGGAACAACTTTACAATATTAGGCAATGAAAATTTGATGACAACCTTCTTTCCTGCTTCTGAGGCGTTCGTTCCATATGACGGTTTTCCAGGTGGACTGTCATATGTAATGGTATGGATTCGATTGGGAACGTCATGGATGAGACTGGCATTGTTGAGTTGGACCAAGCACAAGTGATCCATTGAAGCACGTGAGCGAAGTATGCCTGGAAAGTGATCTGTATGAGGATCGGGGCATCCCTGTGTTTCTTCGTCCCAAGGAAGTGCACAATGGTGCGCCCGATTTCGCCACTAACGCAGTTTGCCCCTGCCATCTGCTTTTCTGTCTTCATAAGTGCTCTGTCAGACATGTAAGACTCCATGGACTCAGCTATGAATGCCATATGCTGGAGGACCTCCGAGTTGAGTCTCTGCAACGTATTGAGGTCCTCCATTCCAGAAAACACATCTGCAGTGGTAAGGAAGCTTTGCACTCCCTTGAGTTCCAAAGTATGATTTGGCCATACTCTTTCCTCAGCGTCGAAGGTTCCTCCCTCGCAACTTCGACACCCCTAGCCAGTGCTTCGCATTGCTGGATTAAATCAGGAATCTGTTCGGCCACTGCGCATAGTTCCTCGTTCTCTTTTAAAAGAACTTCGCTGTGCACTTCCTTCCAGCCGAGCTGAGTATTAGTTGTCCAATGTTTTTCGCAACTTGTGCAAGTCAGAGTGGGCCTGTAACCTATCAAGATTCATCTCTTCCAATGTGGCCTTGAATTTATCTGCTTTGCTAGCGTGGCCTCGTGCCTCTCGTTTTCAGGTGTGAGGCTGGTAATGATTCCATCCCTGTCTTTCCATATACGATCGCACTCCACTGTCACGACCTCTACCTGACACACGTTTTGTTGCGGGGTTGATTGTAACTGTTCAAGTCATTGAACCTACTCTCACTCGTGACTTTCTCCGCATTGAGTCGCTTGCACTCGTCTCGGAAATTTTTCTGTAGCTGTTCGGTCTCTTCAGTCTGTCTCTGTATGGCTGCCTTGGGCCTGTCATTCTCCTCCTTGAGGACAGCATCCTCGGCATCATGTACCTCTCTCCTGAAGATATTTGTGGAAGATCCACTTTGTTCCTGTGGCACTTGGGCTTTCCCTTCATAAGCCTTCCTGTGGGAATCGGTCTTGGGCTGCTGCAGCATGAGTGCTGGAAGAGTGCCGGGTTGCCAGTGAGAAAGCAAATTCCTCTGGGAATTAAGGAGGATGGTAGAGTGATCATCTTCACTGCCATCATGGACATTAACAGAGTCGCCATCGTGGTCATCGATGGATGATGCAGACCTCAGCTGCGCAGTAGATGAGACAGTACCATCTACACTCTCCCAGCTCTCCACGTGTAATGGCAACACGGGCTTGTCAATTTTGAAGAGACGGCATGCTCATGGGTTCTTTGGTAGTGGTAGAAGAAGACCGAGTGCTGGCAGGGACCCAACTTGAATGCGAGGTGGCACCGTACCAGCCACTTCGCTCGTGCAGAACTCACGACAGACACGTCGAAGTGGTCGGGTTGGAACTATGCAGGGTCGAACATTTAGAACAGTATGCCAGAACACAAGCTAGGAACTCACACTGGACACAACTTTTGCGGCCAGCTCATCAGGTTTGCTGGGAAGTCTGAATCAAGGTAGTGCGACAGTAAAATTAATGCCTTTCTTGCCATAGTCGACGCCGATGTGCACCTGATCGAGTTAGAGTGATGGCAGAGCGTCAGAGATGCGCTTTGTGATTGCAATCCTGAAGGTATCTAAGATGCACGATGATGCATTTGTTCTGGGACACGGAGTAACGATGGGAGGGACGAACCCATGGTTCTGATGCTCTTGTAGTGGCCACCCCACATGACCAACGAAGTGCCTGATGACAGATGACACCCATCCAATCCCCTTCTAAAGCAGCTTGTCAAGCATTTCGAAGGCTTCATCCAAAGACATTGCAAGTCGATGTGCAGGAAGGTCACCAACATTGTTTGAGTTCTCACGACAGCCAGTTTAGTACATGTAGATGCATAGATAAGCATAGTACAAGCATTGGATTTCATATCATACACAGTCAAGCTTATTACCTGTGTGTGGAATACAAATGGTACATTCATTCGACTCAGACCTCCGATTCCCATCTTTCAAAACGTCAAGTATAGCTCGCAGGAGATCTGTCTGTTTATTAGACGAATCCTGAACCTCGCTTTGTAATCTCCTGATAGCCTCTTCTAATTTTTCCATACGAGATTTTATCTCAATATCCAATGCTCGGCCAAGCCGAGGGCATTTGTTGGCTGGTTGTAAAAGCGGAACAGATTTCACTTGGTGGGTGTTCGTAAGACCATCTCCAAACTGCCGGGGAGTCTTGTAAACATTCAGTATCTCATCTAACTAACATTAGGTTGTCCTACCTGCGGCAGAGGATCAGTTTCCTCTTCCCGTCGCCTTTTCAAACCAGCAATCATTCTTGGATTCGCCCCTGTGTCAGGGTGGTTCTGCACCCCATGCCTATCAGTACATACATTATTAGATTTCAGGGTTCCTACCATTGTTGGGTTCTGCTGACACACTGGTGGCGGGGACGGAAGTTGCGTATATATAAAATGTCCAAAGCCATCTTGGGGCAAAAGGTCATCTTGACTATCCAGAGGCACGAGTGGGTCTTTGGGGGATACTGGGGCACAGTCAGCACTATGAGGACCAGTATACGGCTCGCAGGGGGTGAGAGACTTAGAATGGGGGGACATTGCGAGGGTTGAATTGGTAGGTAACTTCAATTTGAACTCAAACACATACACATGCCAGTGGGTCAGATCAAGTGATCAGAAAGCGTGTCAACATACTCCGTCTTCCCTGCCAACAGGCTCCATATTACACCCTGATTGCCATGACTGAATCGTGCAGTAGTATCCTAGACCTTTTTTGTATTGAATAGACTTCATACTAAGATAAACTTTGTTGGAGCAGCGATCATACTGGAGCTTACAAACAGGGGTTACCGTCCCTGTTTGGTTGCAATGAGATCACCCGTGACCAATTACGGTGACCGCTAGTCTTTTCGGGCCCAGTTTTCGAGGCTCACGGCCTGGGCAACAATAACAAGCCGTTTATACTTCCAACACCCCCCTCGACACAGTACCTCCACAGATGACACCAACAGCGATTGTGATTACGATCATCCCACCCGCACGTCCCTCGAATCATTTACACAGAGCACTGCAAGCTCAAAGAGAGCTGTAGACGTTTCCATGCAATCCTCTTCCCCTACCCCGTCGGTATATTTGTTGACGAGTTCTTTACGTGCCCAAGCCTACATACAGAAGTACAGGAGGGACCTGAATGATTATTCTGATGTCCACCGTTCACCAGCGGATGAGGAAGAACTGCAACGCCTTGGTTAGTTCCCTTGTCACAGTCTAGCACCATTGTCATGCCCCCTCCAGACAACCAGTACAAGATGCTTTGCAAAGTCTTAGGAAAGTACCCCCCTTCTCTACCGGCTGTCCTGGCAGACGATGGCTTTGAGGTTAAAACAGTGCTGGATCTGGGGTGTGGTAGTGGCATATGGTGCATGCTGTTTTACGTTGACCCTGTAGCTGTGCTAAGCGTTACAGGATAATGGATGTTGCACGCAAATTCCCTCACTGTAGCGTGGTAGCAGTCGATCTCATTCCCATGCAATCTACATGAGTGTTTCTCATGAATCCAATATGCATGCAGGTTCCTAAATCCCTCAAGACAAATGCCCACAAATTGCAGGTGAGAAATGGGACGATGGCCATCAGGGAGTTTTGAATGAAATGATTATGTTATATAAGACTTTATCTACCCTGTAAAGCCCTATAAGGTACATCATAATGACATACACATTGGTAATGCTATATATTGACTGGGAGCCTTGGCAGCATTGGTCAAAAGTTATCATGTAGGTAGAGTAGATCATATGTATCAGAATGTGAACAGTAGATCATATATGTCTTTCATTATCAGACATTACCAACAATTGTCATTGACTCCATCAACAGCTTAAAAATAAAAATTGCTATAGCAACCTTCAATTGAACTTATCAATCATGATATTATGAGAAAGCAATTTCATTCAATATCATTTACATAATTAGTACCTACTGAGTACACTACTAAGTATGATGAACTACTTAAACCTCCAAAAAAGCGAAAATAAAACAGAGAAAGACACTCACATATCATTTCACACAAGGCTACACTTACCTGGATATGAACCCTAAGACTTAGAGTCTTAGAGTGACTCTTGCCCTGAGGTGGAACTCAGAGACAAGAGTGAAGAAGAGAGAGAAGGGGAGAGAGGATGAGTTTATATAACATGTACTATACAGTCATTACAAAGACATTCCCACACTTGTGGCTGGGGAAGAGTTGTTCAAATGATCATAAATGACATAGATGACAACACTAGATATTGATGATCAAAGTGAAATCAGACTGAAAAGAATATTGTCATTGATATGATGATGATATTATCTGATGAGCAATTATAATCTATTGTCAACTACATAGTATTATTATATATGGCATATCAGCTCTTGTCATCATTATATCATGATGACAAAAGTATTGTAACTCTTATATCAGGCCTATATGCAGTTGACCAGATAGTAAAATGTCTGCCAGGTATTCTAATGCATTGTCTGACTATTATCATTATGATTTATAGATGATCATGCCCTATACACCATTATCCAATTCATATCAGATGGATAACTACTTACCATAATTAACTGGGAATACCAGCACATCAAAGGTTCCCTGATGCTGTATCATGCCACCTCACCTTAGTTATCCCTACTGGGTGCAGGAGCGAAGTCGATGACATTAACCTAGGGCTAGAGCATTTTTACAGTGACTTTAATGTCGTTCATGCACAACTAATTGCCGCTGGGGTGAGTCCCAAGAAAATGCAGCTAATCTCTCCCTGATCGTCTCGTACAACCAGATACGTGATTACCATGCCATGATAAACCAGATAAGTCACGTACTCAGGCCCGGTGGTTTGATAGACATCATGGAGTATCTCTTCTATTTCATGGGGCCAGACAAAAAGCCAATAATTAAACCAGAGGGGACGTTTGAACCCCCTTGGACGGCCCTCTGGATGTCATATGCTAACAGGGCCATCGATGGCTGTGGTGGCTGTTCCGATGCAGCATTGCACCTACATAGCTGGATATCATCTAATCTGGCATTCGAAGATGTTGTGGTCAGAGGTCTATGGGTGCCAGCATCCCCCTGGCTGAAAGGAGACGACCCAGATACGATCTTCTGGAATGACATTGCTACTATGCTGAGGGAGGTCATGAAGGCAAGTTGCTGTCCACAAGTAATCTGTGTAATGTGTTTAGGTGTTGCAGGCATTCATGAAATCCAGTCGTCCGCTCCTCCTTGGCCATGGGTTGCCAGCAGATTTCATTGATGCGATGGAACACAACGCATGTCAAGAACTTGATGAAGCAAAGACCCCACTTTACGCCCTCATTCAGAACATATATGCCCGCAAGAGGCATTGAGCTTACATCTTGTTTTTGTCAATTCTCCTTTCCACTCGCCACATATATTATCCTCAACATCTGCTTTCTTTCGGTCATCAAGCAATCCACATACCCCCCTGCCTAGACACCGTGTCCTACTATCTCAATATATTACTGCGTAACAACTTGCATGTTTCCGAACCTAATGGGTGTTGAATGTTGAATCGATGATGCACCATAACTAATAGTTCCCGTGAGCGTTGCGTGAATTCTGGGCACATGACTTTGTTTACTTCGACATTTGTACCTGATTTAGTAAGTCGCATCAGTGACATGTCATGCATTCATGGCCACTCCAGTTCTCTATGCACCCGCTGGTGCTCCCCTTCCATCCTATTCCTAGACTTGATGGCAAGATGATGCAATGTTCTAATTACATTCCAATTGCGTGGATTCAACTGTGTCACACTCTCGTAGCCCAGGCAAGTAGCCGTGATATCTGGCGCTCTACTGATAGTTTCTAGTTTGTTTTTGGTTTCGTTTTCGATGCATCCACATTGATGTCTGGATCTAGATATGCCGTCTCTCCATTCGATCATATCAATGCATGCCCATGAATTCAAAAGTGCGGGGACCACAAATCGAGTTAGTGTTGCATTTCCCTCCATTTCCTGTTTGACTGCCGTGATATCACAGATGTTCCACAGAGACTCCGGAGAATCATTCCAACCCTGCCACTTGGGAGCAGATGATCCGTTGTCCTTCTCACAAGGTTTGATATGGTCAGATGATACTGGAGCTTTCACACTGACGTACTTGGATTGACAGGATGTAGACTAGGAACAGCTGCACTGAAGAAAATAAATATTTAAGTGCCACTCTGCCACTCGCATGTGCCATGGCCAATTCATCCTCTTCCGTTGACCAACCTAATGATGCTGATAGCATGGTTACTCTGGCATGCAAGCGGCGGATTTCTCAACTTGAGGAAGAAGTCGAAACTCTTCGAGGCTCACGACAGAAAAAATCGTGGGTTTTCAAAAATCTAAGCCAGTATGTGCTAACCACTCCACTTCAGATGTCTCACACTGGCTGGGCATTGCATCCGGAGACTCGTATCTCTAACTGCTCGGGTCGAAGACCTAGTTGGTGAATCCGATTGGCGCACATGCCTTGATGGTTCTGAAGATCAACACACGAAAGAGTATGTCATATGCTGAGTTTTAGTTCTTTTCTTAATGTACAATATAGGCAGGACCGCTTGTTCAAAGCGTACAACAAACTACTCGATCACCAGCCTTCCCTAAGGAGAGTGCTTGAGTTCAGGGAAGTGCGTGAACTAGGAAACATCCTCAAAGAGGTGACGCTTTCTTCAGGTTCTCTGTCTAACCACGTTGACATTTCATACAGCTTAACAGAGGTGCTGATTCTGCATGCAGTGACATCAGCAAAACAGTTTGTGACTGTGCAGTGCTGTACAGCCACCACAGAGTCCCACGGTGTGACAGGAAGGTCCCCCTCTGTACAGTGCTGCACAGTGGCTGCCAACTCATTAAGTACTACATTTCAGACATCAAATGTATTTTAGTATGAGTGTACATGTCCTAAATACATAGTTCCATACATTGGAAGTGCAGAAAATGGTGTATTTAGAGCAGTATTTGCTCTGGAAAGTTGAATTGTGACACTGTAGTGACTGTGACCCTGTCCCAAAAAGACTGTTTTGCTGATGGATGATGCGGCTAGCCTCAAGCCAGCAGTCGTGCACTGGCTTATGTCTGCGGAATCGGTGGAACCTGCACTTAAACCAGAGGAGAAGGATGGGCATGGGTTTGACCATGAATCAACTGGGTATTTACTTTGCCCGGTTGATTATGATTGGTACGATGCTGGGTAAGCTATTATCCACTTCATATTATTTCAGTATCAGTGGCCTGAACCATCTGGATAGTCATCATGCGGCAATTCATGACTGCCACCCTGAATTCCTTGTAACCGCATATTCCTGGCCAACATTCCTGTATCAAAATGGAGAATTTGATCCGGACAATCCTACCAATGGTCTTTTCAAGGGTAAACTGTTAGTTAAGGTATGTCAAGCAAGGATTCGTGTTCAACATGATAACAAATTGATTCCTTACTTGTGGAAAGGCATTCAAGCAGATCTTCACATCCCCGACGTCAGCACTGAAGATGGACAACAAACCTCCTTCAAGGAAACACCAAAGACGTGATGAATGGAGCACACGTACTCATGTGGCTTCTCTAATCGGCATGAAATCTGTCTGTCCCTGTGCAATCACCTACATTGCAGTTCAGGTATGCCCATTGAGGACCTGTTTTGCATGAACATTAAACTGTCACTTTGTCTACTAGCTTCGTTTCGCTCTGTCAAGCTGCGGCGCTTGGCGGATTGTTGATGGTGAATTTAGCTATGAAGATTTTTACAATAATATTGTCGATTTCTTCGAGGACACTGAAACTCCAGACGACCGAGATTTTATTCGAGAACTACTATTGTGGTGGAATCAGTAAGTTACCTTGGCAATTGCAATTATATTTTATCGGCTCAGCTGCGAATCCAGAAAAATATTTGGATGAGCAAAAGTGCTAGATTATTCCGTTCAGAAGACCAACAAGCTATCTGTTGCTATGTCACTTAAACGTTCTACAGCGGGGAGCCAGCTTTCCAGACCCGTCACAAGTGGCTCTCGTGCATAGGGACTCCCGTGTCGTACAATAGATTTAAATGTAGTTTATCATGTGTCTGTATGGCTCGAGTCCAATAAAGTATCGTGCACCACAAGTTAGGCGCCAAGTACGCATACATCCAAAGTATAAAAACTAGCCCCTAGTTCTTCACAGAGGCAAGTATTGCCCTTTATTTGAAACTTGCCATGAATCAATCATTTGGGTCGACGAGCGACAAAAGAAGAATACATGAAATCGTATATAATAATGCTCACTGTGCACATCCCGTCTCCGTAGCAGGAGAACAATAATATGTTGCTATTTTACGCGATGGAAACATCAGTGGCCATGTTGAGCTTTGAGGCCATATTGGCGGTTATTGTACAATGTCCAACTTCCATATACTTGTGCCATGGAATGCTTCTAGATTCTGTCTATCTTCAAATCTGCATGGGATTATATTCATGCAACATGATAGCTATGGGTACAGGACTTTGTATTGACTTCAGTGAAGTTGGAAGACGTGGATTACCTCCAGGCCTGGAGCTCTGTCCAACGGAGGTTGCGATTGTTCAATTGTTCCACCTGACTGATGTTGTCGGTGGGTGGCATGAATTGATATCATGACCGTGTTGGGAAGAAACCATTTGGCTTGGAATCAAGTGGACTTTGCGACTAAATGGTTGAATTTGTTCAATGACTATGAAGCATATATTTTGTCTGCTATGTCTATCTAATTGTCTGAAGCGGCCCTTATCCTACTGTCTTATAAACTTTGCACGAGGCGCAAAGCCTTATAATGCTATATCCGACCTGACTGTATTTTACATACTGTGAGTACTGTACTTTATCGAAGTCACGGGGGTTTTAGGAGGAAAATATCCAGTTTGGAAATGCACGGAATTTTAACAAATGTGCTCAGAGTTATGTCGTCCGGTGTTTGATGTCAGCATATCTACGTTTCGATTTAAATGGCAACTACACTGTATGCAATAGACTTTTGACTAGAGGCGCAAAGCATTATAATGCTATACGGTACTATATTTGACACTTTACTTATTATGAGTACTTTATGCTTTCTGGCAGATGAATATATGGCATTGGCGTAAAATTACGGATCCAGTGATACCACAGCTAGATAATCACCAGATGCTCCCGCGTACGCGTCGACTCGTTGAACGCGAAACCAGGCAGTGCTGATTTGGCCAACTAAGAAACTTTGGAGGACTTTCCTAATTTACCCCAGTCATATTGTTGGACTATGGGTACGATAAGAAAGGCAGAGTTGACTGTCGACATCGTGGACGTGGCCAGATGGCTGTCGTCGGTCGTGGCACTGCGCTGATGGCGGGGGGCAAGGTGTATTAGTATTTCCAATCGTACCTAAGTCTACGAATGAGGATTCTGTCACGGTAGCCTCTCGCAGTGCACGGAGACGAAGTATATTTATCGTTGGCAGAACCTACAGAGGCTGGTAAAGGATACAAGGCCGAAACTGGGTGGAAGAACGACGACGGCAAGAATCTAACCCAGCGAAATTGAACGGAAATAAACATGTGCATATATAGGCTACAACACAACACAACTACACTACACGCGGCAGGAACTTATGATAGACAGACTGGCGGTGACAATGACATAGGACAAGAGGCGACAGCAGTGTGAGGAACAGACAGCAGCGTAAGAGGAAAAACAGACAACGGAGTGCATGTGGTATGCGTTGGATAAAGAAACTTCCGTGCAAATAAGAGTGAGCTGCAATCAATCATAAAACAGATAAAATTTGCAGATTGCCAACCCATTGCTCGAGAGGCAAGAAGATTGAACAGTATACCAGACCGAAGGGGAAAAAAAAAGAAAGCGAGAACAGGAGACCTCTCGTTAACCAGCGTGTGCACGAAGGCCGTACACTAGATTCCATTCTCCGAGCGTCGGCAGCCCAAATGCACCTCTTTCATGTGCCTTGAAAAGTTCTTGCGTATTACGACCGTTTGTAGCTCCGGAGGACACCAGCAGCAGATGATTTTGATATTCCATGCTATATTCGTGATACCGTGGACAGAGGCGAAGTGGCCTGTGCAATCGCCATAACTAATAGGCATGCCGCATTCTTCGCCTTCGTCATCCCGCCATCCACAAGGTATGGTCCCATTATGGCAACGAACGGGGCGTGCCTTGGGTAGCCTCGTCGGTTGTGACCGGCCGCTGGCGGGGTAACGTGTATGATGGAATTTCCTTGAAAGGCTTCTACCCTTGATGGTGGACACATGGGCGTCAAGCGGGAGCTGGTATGGAGGCAGCGGTAACCGCGGACCTAAGCCTACAACTTGCTCGGAGTTGAATTTGCTTTCATCAAAATTTTCGCAGTCGTCTACCCCACCTCCTGTAGTGTGACCATCGGGAATGTGTGTTGCAGGACTGCGAAGGAGGCGTGTCTCGTGGTCAGAGAGAGTATGTGATGAGTGATCGCCGAGGACCTGTGCTGCGTGATTGTCGAGAGTGCCTGACGTGTGTAGTTCCATCTTGCTTCCAGTATCGATCCCTGGCAGGTCTACAGGTCTCACATCGTGAGGGTGAACGGGTACGGGGTATCCGAAATGCTCTTGTAGGAACCAAGAGGATGTGTTCTGGGACGAGATGTATCTGTCAGAGGTGGAGTAAGATGTCGAGTTGGACTGAGGTGGGATCGGATTTGCGTAAGGGAATGGTGTCCAGGGGTGTATTCTAGGGCATGGAGTGGGTTAGTTGGACAAGCTCATTGGAAAAGGACCCACCGCTCCGTTGGTTGCATTGTAATTCGGGTCTGTGCTGGTGGTAGTGGAATATCGCCATGGGTGAAGTTTCCCAACGGATGTGGCTCTTGAAGTGAGGGAAGGAGAAGATTTGAAATCCACGGCCATGGTGCATCCAAGCCGATCACCTGTCCTGATGTGCGATCGCGAAGGGAGAGTATGGAGCCCGGGCCCGTCGTAAGTCCAGCGAAGTTATTATCTAGATACCCAAACGTTGACACGTCCCCACTTTCCCGTGGATGCCCTGACAACTGTTCTATAGCATAAGGTGGTAGAAGACTTGTGTACGATGGGGGAAGAGTAGTGTCATGGTTCGCGATGTAGTCGGAGGTGTGAGCCTATGTGACCCAGTAGCCACAGTATGGTCGACCGAGGGAGAATCATTGATCTGGATGAGGACATGAAGGGTACGTGTCGCATGTGGGACTTACGATAGACGATGCTCTATTTTCGCCGGCAACAAAGCCCAATGACAGTGCGACCTGTGCAGTCTAAATGTGCGCTGAGAAGATGGCAAGATCGATAGAAAGCGGCTCACAACTGGTTCTCCACTTAGACAGCCAACCGGACCAGAATTACATGTTGGAAGGGGGGCTGGTATAATCGGACAATTTGGCAACTGCAGCGCCTACGGGTAACGCGTTAGGACAACCACACTGACAGCGGAAACAGCTTACACACCTCGGGAACAGAGACAGAATAACCATCGCTAGACCGAACTGTGAGCTAGCAGAATTTGGCGGAGGGTTGGCAGTCACCCAGTCGATGATTTTGGTTCCTGTGTATCAACGGTAGCAGAGCCATAGCCAGGTACTGTAGTATAATGCTTGTGCTCGAGATTACAGTCCCCTTGGCAAGGTAAGCCCCAAGAGCGTTGTACGGTTGACCTGATCGGGGGTGCACGACCAAGGATTGGCAAAGTGGTCATTTCTCCGTGCATAGGAGTCTGCATCCACTAATACGATGAGGGAAGATTAGACAGGACAAAAGGAAGGTGGTGGAGAAATCGGTATGCAGGATGAGCCCATATTTATGGGAGTACATGGCAAAGGCTGAGGATGCCTTTCAACCAACGATGAAGGTGCCGCGACAATGGTGATGCATTCGAACATGCTGAGGCGCTCAGTTATAGTTGGCTGGCAGAACGGCCGCCGATCCGCAAAGTGGCTGAACTACAGCATACACTTCCAACGATTCATCGAGTGCTCGATTCGGCTACCGTTACTAGTAAGGCATCAGACTTCGAACTGCATGCCCTGTGATGTGTGTGATGGTTTGTGACATTTTAGGTACCGGCGGCCGCTTCTTCCATTGGAGGTACCGGCGGCCCGTTCTGGATCCCTGGGTACTTACACAACGGATAGATCGATATTAAGACCAGGCCTAAACGTTGTTGTGTGTCAATACTTCAAATATAGTCTATTGTATTCACATTTTGACACTGTTTTGGCCTGGCCTTAATTTTGATCCATCCGTTGTGTTACTGGTGATTTCGACGGCCTTTCGGGACATCACATTCTATAGTGGCCTTCCAATGGACTCGATATAATTTACTCGGGAAGTACCGCCAGATTGGATGTATCCGCGTCATGTCTGGTATATACTAACCGCTGCACATGTTTCAGTTTCTTCTTCGAGTGGGCAACGTATTCCGGGCATGCCTATCAGGGTCATCAAAGTGGCGGTCGCATCGACCACAAGAGTCCACATTGCCGCTCTATCAAGGATTCCTGTCAGCCTTCCACTGCTCCGCTGCACATGTTTTCGTCTTTCTCTGAGGCGTTATTTGTCAGATGATGTCAGGGCTGATCCAGATCTCATACTATGCATGTAGCCCTCCCTCTCTCATGGAGATGTCACTTTCCTTGCTGCGTTCTCAAACCCAGCCAGCTTGAACTGAGCGCCTCAGCATGTTCAAATGCATCACCATTGTCGCGGCACCTTCATCGTTGGTCGAAAGGCATACCTCAGCCTCTGCCATGTACTCCCATAAACATGGACTCATCCCGTATACCGATTTCCACGGAGAAATGTCCACTCCGCCATTTCACTTCGTGGAGGTGTTAACGACAGGTCTACTGTCTTCCCATGAACACAGGTAGTGTGCTCTTTTCCCTCGGTCTAGTTCACGGTTGGAACTCGACTCTTGACCAACATGTTCGGCAACCTGCACTCTCCTCTTGCACAGAAATATCTTTACCCACACATATCAGTGATACTTATCACACACTTCACTGTCTGTTTTGCCTCTTGCATCGTTGTCTGTTCCTTTCGGTGTTGTCGACCGTTGTCTTGCGTCACTGCCACTGCCCATCTATCATATATACCCGTTGCCTGTAGTAGCGGTTGAGGTGTGTTGTACCTAAGTAGAACCTGTGAGCCTCAGGCTTGCTTCCGCCCCGCATACTATATGTTCACCAAGTCCAGGTGCAGCCCACGGGCATTTACTCGTACGAGGGCAGGAACGTAGAGATAAGGAGAACACCTGCTACAGTATTATCAATAACCATGGCTTGCTAATGATCCCGACTCGCTCTTGCTCTCGGTCACCTCGCTCGAGTCCCCATCCATATAGACTCGTGTAGTATTAGCCCTTTGCCGAGCCAGGCTCTAAATCTACTGTGCTAGCCATGGGTCAACTCTGCCGTGACCACCCAATCCTGTAGTACAGATATTCTACGACGTCACAGCCCCTCTTCCCGTCACCATCTCTATATGCCTCGCAAAGTATGGTTTCCTTTGAAAATATTACAAGTTCCGGATGATCCTCGTGCGGTATCTCGTCCATCCACCGAAAAGTAGCCTCGATGCTGCCAGCCTCTAACAAGTGCGTTGGCCTGAGGGGTATCACTAGATGGAAGGTAGAGGCGAGAGGGCAAGCTGCCGGTACGCTCGGACAGCGTAGAAGTCGCTCTAGACACTTTTTGATCCAGATAGCGTGGTCTGCCTCGTACACGATATCAGCGCCAAAAATAACGTCGAACGGCTCGGAGAGAAGTTCGGGGACCGAAGGCATGGCTGACAACTTCGACCAGTCTAGGAAGTGACTCGTGATGGTTACAGCACCATCACTGGGGTCGCCGGGGAAGTTTTTGTCGATGTTAGCCCTGAGATTGTTTAATACCGACGGGTAAAAGTCTGTTGCTACCACGGTCGCCCTGCAATCCATCTTGGCTGAGGACGCAACAAGCACCTTCGCGGCAGTCAAGCTAACCAACCCCGTTCCAGCGCCCAGTTCGAGTACGCAGAGGGGACGTTCGCTGCACGTATCACTTTCTCCGGTGAGGAAACCGAGACCAAATTGTTCGGGGTGCTCGACGACCATCTCCGCCAACACACATGCTCCACCTCATGTCTGAGCCCCAACACTCCTATAATCCTCGTTCTCTAATGGAATGTCCGTTACACGGACCCCTATTCTCCCAATTTCTCCAGAACCGAACGAAAAGATGCGTTCTACCATCCCTGCAGCAGAAACACCAGAGCATATAGCCAGTAGGGAGGCAACCTGCTGCATTAAAATTTCAGGTTGTGCAGATCCACGAAAAGTCGACGCCGACTCTAGTTGGGTATCATCGATCGACTCTAGTAAATCCTCCATTCGAGCTACTAATGCGATGAGCCATCGTATGGTATATGAGCGCTCGAAAGTATCTGATCGGATTACTTGGGTATCATTGTCTTCGTCGCCGAAACACCACTTGATATCGATAGGAGAAGATCCCGATTACGCGCGGGATTCGAACGTATCCTATGAGAACCGCGAACTTCGGGGTTGTATAATGTGTTTAGGTACATCAAGCATCGAGTAATTGCGTTGAAGTATAAGATGCGATCTTTGCAATCTGCGGGAGGTATGAGGTGGGCGGTTGGGGTATGGCCATGCGACGATTCTTGGTCGGATGAAGCTGTCAGCAAACAGTTATTAGTGTAATGCGATGAGAGGAAAACGGCTTCGTCGTCGAGAGTAACAGTAGATAACGGACAAATACCCACAAACAGTCGACTACTTTGTTACCCGCTCACCATCTGTCTTATCGAACGGAGTCAAGTCCTTAGCTCACCAAAGATGAACTTCAGCCAGCAATCTTATGTGTCGTCCAGCTCACAGACATCCATGGGATTGGCATACTCCATGTCCACGCTACCGTCCAACTACTCTCTCGTCCCCTGCTTATCACAGGAATCTTCAACCAGCATCACGGACCAAAATTCACCAGACGTTTTCAAGCAAAATGTTCAGATTGCCCTTGACCAGGTGGCCAGAGTAAATGAACTTTCTCGCAGCGGATTGAACGGAATGTAAGCTTGGGCCGCTAGCGGATGTACTGAAGCAATTCCCTACTTTCTGACCACTCGAGATCAGGCAGAATGCATACCAGGCTGGGAACAGCCCGGCTCAGACGGAAGGTACGGTACCGTTCTCCTATCGCACCGAGGAATGACGGTGTTACTACTATCACTAGCGGACCTGATCGCTTTCGACCAAGCTCTGCATACG
The DNA here is from genome assembly GCA_024613185.1 of Pisolithus microcarpus. NCBI lineage: Eukaryota > Fungi > Basidiomycota > Agaricomycetes > Boletales > Pisolithaceae > Pisolithus > Pisolithus microcarpus. The sequence continues at coordinate 384,996 of JANFAI010000010.1, read as the reverse complement.
CTCGCAGACTTTTTGAAGACCACGGGCGCCGGGGCATTTCCATTCCTACCCTCCGATACACAAGGCGCGGCATGTGGTCCTCTAACCGAGCAGCACCTCATCGCAGAGATGCACCGGGAAGTTCAGTTTCTCTGAGAAACCAAGCGTATACAGGAGAGTAGTCGCGTCGTCGCGCAGCACCTTTCTACGCTAGATACAACGAGACCAAAACCTTAGTCGTATCTTACTCAGCAACTCAAGGTGTTTTGGTTTTGGTTTCGTTCCTACTTCCACGCTCAGGGTGCTCCCTGCCAATCCCTAAAAATTCATCGACGCAGTTCGTTCAGGGATGATCGATGGTGAGTGTAGGGTGCCTTTTTTTTAAATCGTCGATCTCGCTCTGAAAAGGTAAATCTTCTCCGATGAGCTGCAGCGCGAAGCTGGTGACAAGTGGATACTCGAATCACGATTGGTACAGCGCGAGTCACAGACGTGCCTGGAGTATGTGTTGTTCATGTGGAGAGGAGAGCCTTGAAGATCTGAGTGATTGCCCCCGGGTCCTAACTGTCACCTCTTCAGTTCTCGAGAAAAGGAGTATGTATGCAAGTAAATAAGAAACAGAGCGGGTATTCTGTACAGATTACATGCCCGTGCCCAAGCGCTAGGGCACGCATACAAGGATATGGCCAGAATCTTGAACCACAACATCAGGGATGTTAGGGAACTATCCTCGAAAGCTTGATGTCATATCATGACTCGCACAGCATACCATATCCCTACGAGTCCTTCACGGTTGCCACCCCCGCCACCGAAGGCAACCGGTGACAGCAACAGCTCTGGATCACACATATAGGCGCTACCGCGTGATGCCCATCTTCAGGAACGTACCGACGACATCAACTTCGTCGTACCGACCCGGATTCTCGGACGGTTTCTTGGTATGTATGTAGGATAGCGTGTTGTGGAAATGCCGCATTATCATTTCCGGCGAAGCAACGCCTTCAATTCTCTGCGGTTGCGCCGATCGATGACGCAATGAGTTCGACGAGCGATATGATGTATTTGGGAGCGATCTGCGTGAAAAGGAAAAAAGAAGTCGGTTATTTAAAACGTGCGCTATAAGAAGACATTCCGAATGTGACGTACCGCGGGTGCACCGTGATCGAAATAGTACAGGTACTGGTCTAGCGTCTCGCTGCGGCAGTACAACTGTATCGTCACGATATCCCCCGTCGCGGAGGTGGCGATACGCAGCGTTTTCTGCAGACACTCGAGTACTTGCTTACTGTCTTGGTGAGGGAACTAAAAACGCAAATGATCAGGTTAAAAATTCAAGGTCACAATAAGAAGATCTAACCGCGCCGGCCTCTCTGTCCTTGTGACACTCGCTCTTTTTCGTGGTCCGTCCGCGCGCCGTCGCCCTCTGCGGGCGGCCCCTGCCGCCACAGATGACTAGTACTGCGATAGTCTGATGCGGTTTCTTCAACAACTTCGCACCGTGCGAGGTAGCTTCCGTGATCAACGTATCATACGCGTCCACCTCGAACACTCGAGATGTCTGCAAGGTGCTGATGATAACTCAGATGCAATTTGGGCAGCAAGCAAAAATAGTAGCACCAGCGCGGGAGCATCGACCTGGGCAGCGAGGATAGAAGTACACTGTCGCACGAACTTGGGGATCGTCGTTAATTTGGATCGCTAGTCCTCTTCCTGTAGACTGAGGCGCCAGGGAAAGAATTCTTATACCCACAACTAGACAATCACCAGATGCTCCCACGTACGCGTCGACTCGTTGAATGCGAAACTAGGCAGTGCTGATTTGGCCAACTGGGGGACTTTCCTAATTTACCCTAGTCATATTGTTGGACTATGGGTACGATAAGAAAGGCAGTCGCAGAGTTGACTGTCGACATCGTGGACGTGGCCAAATAGCTGTCATCGGTCGTAGCACTGCACTGATGGCGGGGGGCAAGGTGGATTAGCATTTCCAATCGTACCTAAGTTAACGAATGAGGATTCTATCACGGCAGCCTCTTGCGGTGCACGGAGGCGAAGACATTTATCGTTGGCCGAATGTACGGAGGCTGGTAAAGGATAAAGGGCTGAAATTGGGTGGAAGAACGACGGCGGCAAGAATCTAACCTAGCGAAATTGAACGGAAATAAACATGTGCATATATAGGCTACAACACAACACAACTACACTACACGCGGCAGGAACTTATGATAGACAGACTGGCGGTGACAATGACATAGGACAAGAGGCGACAGCAGTGTGAGGAACAGACAGCAGCGTAAGAGGAAAAACAGACAACGGAGTGCATGTGGTATGCGTTGGATAAAGAAACTTCCGTGCAAATAAGAGTGAGCTGCAATCAATCATAAAACAGATAAAATTTGCAGATTGCCAACCCATTGCTCGAGAGGCAAGAAGATTGAACAGTATACCAGACCGAAGGGGAAAAAAAAAGAAAGCGAGAACAGGAGACCTCTCGTTAACCAGCGTGTGCACGAAGGCCGTACACTAGATTCCATTCTCCGAGCGTCGGCAGCCCAAATGCACCTCTTTCATGTGCCTTGAAAAGTTCTTGCGTATTACGACCGTTTGTAGCTCCGGAGGACACCAGCAGCAGATGATTTTGACATTCCATGCTATATTCGTGATACCGTGGACAGAGGCGAAGTGGCCTGTGCAATCGCCATAACTAATAGGCATACCGCATTTATTGCCTTCATCATCTCGCCATCCACAAGGTATGGACCCATTATGGAAACGAACGGAGCATGCCTTGGGTAGCCTCGTCGGTCGTGACCGGGCGCTGGCGGGGCAACGTGTATGATAGATTTTCCTTACAAGGCTTCTACTCTTAATGGTGGACACACGGGCGTCAAGCGGGAGCTGGTATGGAGGCAGCGGTAACTGCGGACCTAAGCCTACAACTTGCTCGGAGTTGAATTTGCTTTCATCAAAATTTTCGCAGTCGTCTACCCCACCTCCTGTAGTGTGACCATCGGGAATGTGTGTTGCAGGACTGCGAAGGAGGCGTGTCTCGTGGTCAGAGAGAAAATGTGATGAGTGATCGCCGAGAACCTGCGCTGCGTGATTGTCGAGAGTGCCTGACGTGTGCAGTTCCATCTTGCTTCCAGTATCGATCCCTGGCAGGTCTACAGGTCTCATGTCGTGAGGGTGAACGGGTACGGGGTATCCGAGATGCTCTTGTGGGAACCAAGAGGATGCGTTCTGGGACGAGATGTATCTGTCAGAGGTGGAGTAAGATGTCGAGTTGGAGTGACCTGGGATCGGATTTGCGTAAGGGAATGGTGTCCAGGGGTGTATTCTAGGGCATGGAGTGGATTAGTTGGACAAGACTCATTGGAAAAGGACGCACTGCTCCGTTAATTGCATTGTAATTCGGGTCTGTGCTGGTGGTAGCGGAATTTTGCCAAGGGTGAAGTTGTTCAACGGATGTGGCTTTTGAAGTGAGGGAAGGCGGGAATTTGAAATCCATGGCCATGATGCACCCAAACCGAGCACCTGTCCTGAGGTGCGATCGCGAAGGGAGGATATGGAGCCCGGGCCCGTCGTAGGTCCAGCGAAGTTATTGTCTAGATACCCAAACGTTGACACGTCACCACTTTCCCGTGCATGCCCTGACAACTGTTCTATAGCATAAGGTGGTAGAAGATTTGTGTATGATGGGGGAAGAGCGGTGTCATGGTTCGTGATATAGTCGGAGGTGTGACCCTACGTGACTCAGTAGCCACAGTATGGTCGACCGAGGGAGAATCATTGATGCATGTGGGACTTACGGTAGACGATGCTCTATTTTGGCCAGCAACATATCCCGATGACTGTGCGACCTGTGCAGTCTAAATGTGTGGTGAGAGGATGGCAAGATCGATAGAAAGCGGCTCACAGCTGGTTCTCCACTTAGATAGTCAGCCGGACCTGAATTGCATGTTGGAAGGGGGGCTGGTATAATCGGACAACTTGGCAATTGCAGCGCCTATGGGTAACGCGTTAGGACAACCACACTGGCTGCGGAAACAGCTTACACACCTCGGGAACGGAGACAGAATAACGATCGCTAGACCGAACTGTGAGTTAGCAGAATTTGGTGGGGGAATGAGAGTCACCCTGTCGATGATTTGAGGCATTGTGGTTCCGTTGCATCGACGGTGGCAGACCCAAAGCCAGGCACTGTGGTACGATGTCTGGGCTCGAGATGACAATCCCCTTGGTGATTAAAGCTCTGAGAGTGTCGTATGGTTGACCTGATCGGGGGTGCACGACTCAGAAATAGTGGAGGGGTCATTTCACCATGGACAGGAGTCTGCACCCACTACGACGAGGGAAGATCAGACAGGACAAACGGAAGATGGTGGAGAAATCGATATGCAGGATGAGTCCATATTTATGGGAGTACATGGCAGAGGCTGAGGTATGCCTTTCGACCGAAGATGAAGGTGCCGCAACAACGGTGATGCAAAGGCCCTGGCTCGGTTGAATTGCAAGGTGGCTGGGTTTGAAAGCGCAGCAAGAGTAGCATCCCCGTGAGATGGGCTCCAACGACCGGCGCTCGAAGAAAACGGACCTGCATGCGCGCGCGGATTCCCTGACGAAATGATCAGGGGAATGAGGCCAACACCACATACACCCGACTAAAATGAAACCTACCTACCATGCTGTGTGGGTACGGCGTTCAGTTTCGTTAAGCCACGCGGACGAAGGCCACACTTACAGGGCCGGGCAGGTACGGAGACAGGCTCCTACACGCCGTCTGCTGCTCGTGTGAGGGCGAATTCCGAATGTCGGTATATTCCGAGGGCATTGTCCGAAATTCAAACCCAGGACAACTTTATTTCCCTCACACTCGCAGAGACGGCTGCAAGAAAACATTTGTAAACAACCTCAGCCACAGTGGCGCGAGCTGCAGACCGGAATAAAATATGCAGAAGACCGAGACTAGGGTTACATTTTTTGCAATTAGGAGTACAGAATATAATCGAGTATACCCGTCACATCTCACATGGCTCAGTCGCCGGCACCTAGTGAATCACCTCGTGCCCTCCCATCATTATCTAATATCAGGACTTCTACACAGCAATTCTTCGGTGTACGGCCATGTCTGTGGCAACTCAAGGTGGCCGAGACAATCCTGAAAGGAGATAACGACGTCATCTGTGTTGCAGGCACCGGAATGGGGAAGACTTTGACCTTTTGGATGCCACTTCTTGTTCGAGAGAATGGTATACAGATCGTTGTGACTCCTTTGAACCTGCTAGGGAAGCAGAACGTGGCATGCCTGATGAAGGCCGGTATACAGGCCATTTCAATCAGTGGGGAAACGGCAACCCCTGCAAATTTTCATGTGAGACGCATGAGTATATGTGTGGCTGCTCAATTCTTACAAACCCGAGTCCAGGCTATCAGTGCTTTCGAGTATAGGGTGATCATGATCAGCCCTGAGCAGGTCATGAAACCGGATGGTGGCTTCGAGAAATTATTGAAGAATCCCCTGTTTGTAACACGGATCATCAGTATCGTCATCGACGAAGCTCACTGCCTTACCGACTGGGGGGAGTTCCGGCCAGAGTACAAAGAACTTGGTCGGCTTCGCTACGTGCTCCCACGTAGTGTACCATTGCTCGTTACTTCTGCAACGATCATGAAGAAAACTCTTCACGACCTTACCCACCTCCTCCATATGTCCCCCAGCAGGACTGTCATCGTTCGCCGGTCAAGTGATCGACCTAACATCAAGATTGGGGTCAAAAAAATTAAGTATGCCCTGAACAGTTACGCTGACCTGGCATTCTTAATCCCCGCAGGATTCAAAGTAGATGATCCACCGCTTCCGAAATTCCTGGTTTTCTTTGACAGCATACCAGATTCTATCAGTGCTGCATGCACATTACGTCGTCGTCTACCTCGTGAACTGAGAGACAAAATCAAATGGTTTAATGCAGAAATGTCAACGTCATTCAAGGAGGCGGAATTGGAAAAACTCACCAGTGGTGATACATGGGGACTCTGTACGACAACATCATTTGGGATGGTCAGTACACGCCCCCCCCCCTCAAAGGAAAAAAGACAGCCGGCTGAGATTCTCACAGGGTATGGACGTCCCGGACATCTCGTTGGTAATTCAGTGGCGAGCAACTTGCAAGCTGGCCGCTCTCTGGCAGCGGTTTGGTCGGGCTGTTCGCAGTAAACAACTTACTGGTACAGCACTGCTGTTTGCGGAAAAGGAGTATTTTGACGATGAGAGGGCAGCAAAGGCAGCTAGGAAAGCGAAACGAACCACTACGCGCAAGCGGTCAGCCAAAGAAGCTAACTTGACTAATGGCGGAATGTCACGTCCCTCGAAACGTGTCGCAATCGCTTCAGGTGATGAACCCAGTAACCATGAATCCCGGCATGGAGTGTGTGCGAGGCTCGACAACAGCTTGTTAGATGAAGAATCAGGCAATGAGGAAGACCTACCTGAAATTGCTGATACACTGGGGTCGGCACTGCTGGAAGCTTTTGCGAGAGGGGAGGGTCAGTTTCCGGTTCATTCTGGCAAGCGGCGGAAGAAGGACTTAGACCCAGGCATTGATTACCTGATCAATGCTTCGGAACGTTCTGGGGTTGAGTGTCGAAGGAAAGTGTTCGATACTTGTTTTGACAACGCCGCAGCTGGTGTGAATTTTCCATACTTACTACGGAATATTTGTACTGACTCGTGTCGCCTTAGAATCGGATCATCTCGAGTGCAACAACGGTGACGTGTTGGGCTGCCGTCGTTGCAACGTCGTCGCACCCGCTACCTGTTGCGACATCCATAACCCATCGGCATTCTCATCGTTCGAGTCGCATCTCCCAAAGCCCCCTCGCATGTCTCAGCGTTCTCGCCTCCCAAAGTATACAAAGGACAAGTACGATTACAAATTAGAAGAAGCTCTGCTGGACTGGCGTGAAGACAAAACGGTCGCTGTTTACGGATGGGCATGTCTCAATGATCACGGCCCTGTCATCATGACCGCCACCACACTCAACCGTGTTGTCGACTGTGCGCATCATCACAAAATTCAGACTCGCGAAGACCTCAAAAGGGAGACTGCGTGGATGAACAGCGACCAGTATGGAGATGAGATCGTCAATCTCATCAAGCAGCATGCCGCACCAGCCACCTCACTCTTGGTATCTACACCGCTTAGAATCAGAGGCATGGCACTCGGTGGTGACCAGACAGCTGGTCCATCAACGTCACCGCATCTCACTCCTCCATCGTCGTCTTTGCGTTTCACCACCGTCTTTTCGGCCTCCGGTGAGAGCTCAAACATACCCTCAAAACGTCGCAGTAGATGCAGTGCCTGTGGTCAGGAAGGACACAATGGTTAGTACAGTACTTCGTGTGTCCTATGTCACATTACTCATTTTTGCCAGCTCGTAACCGCGTTTGTCCTAAGCATCCATCTCACGTCTCCACCGGTGATAAAGAGAATGTAAGTCAACTAACCCGTTCATGTGTGTAATATTGACTTTCCGTGTGTCAGACGTCGTCAAAAGTTCAACTACAGTAGCTCTCCTATAATGTCATCCAACCCATCACCGTCTTCTATCATTTCTCCTTCAATCGCATCCCCTTCATTTTCTATCAACACCTCGCCTTGTTCAGCTGCTTTCTCCATCATTCCCTGTCCTTTCTCACTTAATTCCTCAACTTGATATTGACTCTTCCTCCCTGCAATTATCGTATGTGGTGAATTTAATGCGAGCCGTCCTTGGAGTTTTGCGAACGTTTTTCGCATATTTGGTGCTGCGTGGTTGGTCGTTACGTGCGGGTGACCGAAGCTCCGTTGCACTAATCCCTGGAGATTCCGGTAGACGTGAACCAAAGGCGACTCAAGGATTATCCGCTCAACGGAGCGATTCGAATTCTTCCCCCCATTCTTCACCTAGATTTATATTGCACCGTAAGTCATATTTCACCCTATGTGAATATAATACCTTCGTAAATAGGTTATTCAGCTCAACACACCAATCGACGGCCCGCCATTTCATTGGTCGGCCAGTTGGGTTTATGAGAATATGATACCGGACTGCATGTCTGTCAGTGTGTGAGTTTTTCGTGTCGTGTAAAAGGCCATACTACTAACCGTAAACCCGGAGGATAGACAAAATGTACGTTGAACAAGAAGTTCGTCATATGTGACGCATATTTATGCTTGCCAATTGCCTTGAGTATCGGAATCCAGCTAACAATGCAGGTTTCCACACGTCCAATATCACCACTATTCATTCCGTACGACGGTTCTTCATACAGAAGAAAATACTTGTTCAAGAGGAGCGCATTTTCAAATTGTAAGTCTCGTTCACTCTCGCGTTTCCTACGCATACGATCCAACTGATAGTTGGCAACATACGTGCGACAGATATCATTTGCCATTGTTTGCAGGTCATCGAGTGTTGGTTTCGACGAGGCGAAGTCTTCCAGACTACCGAACCGGCCATCCTTTGCGGCATGAACCCTCCAGCAGTCCAGGCGTCGACATGTGCCCGCGTGACCAACAAGCTCGTGTATGCGACGAAAGCCCGGCTTGGTTGAATATATTCCCGTCTCCTTTGGTCGCAGTTGGGCAACATCGTGCATCAGGCTTGTTTCGTCCTCACGGGCAGCTGCTGGGCTGATGAAGCATCGCCATATGACGTCAGCACACGCCATCTTCAGGTGGAATAGACCGGGTATGAAAATGATATGCTGAAGGCGATTCCAGCTTGTACATTCGATGGAGCGACGTAACTGAGCGGCTTGGAGCCGTTCTCCAGTCCCGAGGTCACCGTGCACCAGAATGACATACTCGGATATGTCAGGTGAGTCCAATACACTTCCGTCTGACGCCGCCATAGGATCAGCGATCCCACCTTGTGCAAGCAACTCTATAACGGCTTGGATGTTACCGCTGACAGTCGAATTATTGATATCCATGGCGCGGGCTGCATAGATAGGTGTCTTAACAGTGGGTATTTGTTCTATTGGCTGCGGGTCTTCTATCTTCGACCTGAACTGATGAAAGTACTCTGGCCCGTTGGTACAGAGATCCACCAGGAATACCCAAGAATTGAATCGATCATGGCGTGATAGTTTCGAGTTTGAATCCATCCGTTCAGGATGGAGTTTCAGTAAGTCCCACCAGGCAAGCTTCGGGGACGAGTGTGGTTCGTCCGCTTGCAGATTTAATGCTGACTTTTTCCACAGCTCTTCCGAACACTTCAAGTCGCTCAACGTGACTCCGTGAACAAGTGGGAATAGCAATGCTGAGGTAAGGTGTTTCAGTGAGTCGTTTGACCTCTCCACAGTCGGAGCGCTGGTCTTCAGGTCGACATCAAAGTTGTCATACGCGTATGACGCAAGTAGGGACCGCCCGAGACGTTGCAAGGAGGTATGTGACTCCTTTGACAGAGATTGGACCGCCATGTTAATCGTATCAGCGGAGATGGAGATGCCAAGGTGTGCAAGAGTGTCGATGACTTTGTATGGTGTGTGAGCTGACTGCAGAAACAGCCCTAGAAGACTTTGTAATGCGTTTGACTTCTGGTTCCAACCGTTCATAAGGATACTGGTAATTATTGTTTTTCTCTGATATACATTCATTCTCTCATCGTTTCGCAAGTGTATGAGTCACGCACCATTAACTTCATTGCAGCACGGCGCTTTGCACGTCGACCCGTCAAAGTTGCCGGATGCACATTCCACTCCCCAGTAAGTCCATTGATCAACCCTTCGAGATCGATCTCATCCACTTCATCCCAGTACTCGTCATCTACTTCCAGTGCATCGTCGACAGCCTCGTCCCCACCCCCATCCTTCGGCCCAGCTAAGTCAGCCGTTCCCTTCTCATCAAGCAATGTCCCAAGCAGTCCCCACCACCTTGGAGCACCCGCTTCCATTTCTCGTGCCATGGCCGTGAGGCTGAAATTTTCTAATTGTTCTGTAGATGTATTGGACGCCCTGAAGTGTGAGCCACTGTCTTCTGATGCAAGACAGCAAAGCTCTTGTAGGTACGTATTTTCCACCACACCAAAAGACTGTTGTGTAAACTGATCTCGACCTGCGGGATGTCGCAAGAAGGCGTTGAATACTTCATTCGAGTGCTCGAAAAGATCAACAACGAATCGGTGGTCCTCGTATTCTTGATGGGTAAGTAGCGTGGTGATAAACTGGGCCACACTGATCCGACATCGATCCAAGGCTTCAAACACGACGTCGAGAGGGGGCATGCTGTACGGGTCGATACTATGACACGTGGCCTCACTGCTAACTACTAGTACTTATTTTTTAGTTCAAGCCGGCTCAGGGCTGACTAGATGCTGGGCGCAGCGTCATGCTTAGTTACTGGTTATGGGTGGGTGTGACATGTATTGCTACGCATACTAGCTACAAAAAATATAACCCTAGGTTCAGTCTTCTGTATTTTTTTTCTGGGTCCGCAGGTCGCGCCACTGTGGCTGAGGTTGTTTACAAATGTTTTCTTGCAGCCCCCGCTGGGAGTGTGAGGGAAATAAAGTTGTCCTGGGTTTGAATTTCGGACAATGCCTTCGGAGTATACCGACACTCGGAATACGCCCTCACACTCCCAGTGGAAGGGCTGTGTAGGAGCCTGGTACGGAGAGAGGTTCCGCCTTCAGGGTTTACTTATGTAAGTCATGAAAAAGTGGTCCCGCCAAGGGTTCACTAGTCACTCACGTAAGTCATGATGTTCTGTTTCCATTGGGAAAGCCACGGGAAGGAGCCTTTCGAAAGTGTCCTCTTCCCATCCAACGCTTCGATTGGCCACTATCTGTTTTCCCCAATCGGATTTGACATGCTTACAATATATTGTCCTTTGATAAATGTCATAATATTTCTGGATAAATCTTATACGTCCCTTCAGAATAAATGTTTACAAGATACTGATAACCTGAATTACAAAAAAAAATATTGTTCTTCTTTTTGAGTACTCTGGGGAGTGTGTGATAACATTGAAACCATTGCTGTGTCAACCCTTGAAATGTTAACCCAATCCGTCAGAAGAAGAACAGGTATGCAAAAAGGTAATTTCGCATACCTGTTCTTCTTCTGATGGTTAACATTTCAAGGGTTGACACAGCAATGGTTTCAATGTTATCACACACTCCCCAGAGTACTCAAAAAGAAGAACAATATTTTTTTTTGTAATTCAGGTTATCAGTATCTTGTAAACATTTATTCTGAAGGGACGTATAAGATTTATCCAGAAATATTATGACATTTATCAAAGGACAATATATTGTAAGCATGTCAAATCCGATTGGGGAAAACAGATAGTGGCCAATCGAAGCGTTGGATGGGAAGAGGACACTTTCGAAAGGCTCCTTCCCGTGGCTTTCCCAATGGAAACAGAACATCATGACTTACGTGAGTGACTAGTGAACCCTTGGCGGGACCACTTTTTCATGACTTACATAAGTAAACCCTGAAGGCGGAACCTCTCTCCGTACCTGCCCGGCCCTGTAAGTGTGGCCTTCGTCCGCGTGGCTTAACGAAACTGAACGCCGTACCCACACAGCATGGTAGGTAGGTTTCATTTTAGTCGGGTGTATGTGGTGTTGGCCTCATTCCCCTGATCATTTCGTCAGGGAATCCGCGCGCGCATGCAGGTCCGTTTTCTTCGAGCGCCGGTCGTTGGAGCCCATCTCACGGGGATGCTACTCTTGCTGCGCTTTCAAACCCAGCCACCTTGCAATTCAACCGAGCCAGGGCCTTTGCATCACCGTTGTTGCGGCACCTTCATCTTCGGTCGAAAGGCATACCTCAGCCTCTGCCATGTACTCCCATAAATATGGACTCATCCTGCATATCGATTTCTCCACCATCTTCCGTTTGTCCTGTCTGATCTTCCCTCGTCGTAGTGGGTGCAGACTCCTGTCCATGGTGAAATGACCCCTCCGTCATTCCGGAGTCGTGGAGGTGTTAACGGCAGGTCCACTGTCCTCCCATGAACACAGGCAGTGTGCTCTTTTTCCTTGGTCCGATGCACGGCCGGAACTTTACTCTTGACCAACGTGTTCGGCAACCCGCACTCTCCTTGCACAGAAACATCTTTACCCACACGCATCAGTGATACTTATTGCACACTTCACTGTTTGTTTTCCCCCTTGCATCGTTGTCCGTTCTTTACGCTGCTGTCGACCACTGTCTTGCCTCACTGTCACTGCCTATCTATGATAAACTCCGCGTTGCCTGCAGTAGCGGTTGAGTTGTGTCGTACCTACTTAGATTCTGTGAGCCTCCGCAGGCTTGCTTCTGTCTCACATACTACACGTTCGCCAAGCCTAGGTGCAGCCCACGGGCGTTTACTAGTACGAGGGCAGCAACGTAGAGATAAGGAAACACCTGCTACAATATCAATAACCATGCTGGCTAATGATCCCGACTCGCTCTTAATGCTCTCGGTCACCTCGCTCGAGTCCCCATCCATATAGACTCATGTAACATTAGCCCTTTGCCGAGCCAGGCTCTAAATCTACTGTGCTAGCCATGGGTCAACTCTGCCGTGACTACCCAATCCTGTAGTACAGATATTCTACGACATCACAGCTCCTCTTTGCGTCACCATCTCTGTATGCCTCGCAAAGTATGGTTTCCTTTGAAAATATTACAAGTTCCTCGTGTGGTATCTCGTCCGTCCATCGAAAAGCAGTCTCGATGCTGCCGGCCTCTAACATGTGCGTCGGCCTGAGAGGTATCACTAGATGGAATGTAGCGACGAGGGGAAAAGCTGGCGATGTGCTCGGACGGCGTAGAAGCCGCTCTAGACACTTTTTGATCTAGGTAGCGTGGTCTGCCTCGTACACGATATCAGCGCCGAAGATAACGTCGAATGGCTCGGAGAGAAGTTCGGGGAGGGAAGACATGGCTAGCAACTTCGACCAGTCGAGGAAGTGACTCGTGATGGTTATAGCACCATCACTCGGGTCCCCGGGGAAGTTTCTATCGATGTTGGCCCTGAGATTGTCCAAGACTGACGGGTAAAAGTCTGTTGCTGCCACGGTTGCGCTGAAATCACTCGTGGCGGAGGACGCAACAAGCACTTTCGCGGCAGTCAGCCCAACCAACCCTGTTCCAGCACCCAGCTCGAGTACGCGGAGGGGACGTTCGCTGCACGTATCACTTTCTCCGATACGGAAACCGAGACCGAATTGTTCGGGGTGCTCGACGATCATCTCCGCCAACACACACGCTCCACCCTGTGCCTGAGCCCCAACACTCCTATAATCCTCGTTCTCTATCGGAATATCCGTCACACGTACGTCTATTTTCCCAATTTCGCCAGAATCGAACGAAAAGAGGCGTTCTACCGTCCCTGCGGCAGAAACACCGGAGCATATGGCCAGTAGGGAGGCAGCCTGCTGCATTAAGATTTCAGGCTGTACAGGTCCATGAAGAGTCGGTGCCGACTCTAGTAAATCCTCCATTCGAGCTACTAATGCGATGAGCCATCGTATCGTATATGAGCGCTCGAAAGTATCTGATCGGATTAGTTGGGTATCACTGTCTTCGTTGACATCGATCGGAGATGATCCCCGATTACGCGCGGGGTTGGAACGTATCCTGTGAGAACCGCGAACTTCGGGATTGTATAATATTTTTAGGTACGTCAAGGCATCGGGTAACTGCGTTGGAGTATAAGATGCGATCTTTGCAGTCGGCGGGAGGTATGGGGTGGGGCGGTTGGAGTATGGCCATGCGACGTATTCTTTGTCAGATGAAGCTGTTAGCAAACAGTGATTAGTATGTTGCGATGAGAGGAAAACGACTTCGTCGTCGACCGGAGACAAGTAGATAACGGACAAACACCCACAAACAGTCGACCTGCTCACCGTCTTAGCAGACGAGCCATTATTAGTTAGCTCACCAAAGATGAACTTTAGCCAGCAATCCTATGCGCCATCCAGCTCACAGACATCCATGGGGATGGCTTACTCCGTATCCACGCTACTATCCAACTACTCCCCGGCTCCTTTCTTATCCCTGAAATCTTCGAGCAGCGTCACGGACCAAAACTCAACGGAGGTTTTCAAGCAGAATGTTCAGGTAGCCCTCGACCAGGTGCCAGAGTGAATGAACTTGCTCGAAGTGGCTTGAATGGAATGTAAGCTTGCTCCCCTAATGGATGCACTGAAGCAATTCCCTACTTTCTCACCACTCGAAGTCAGGCGGAATGCATACCAGGCCGGGAACAGCCCAGCTCAGACGGAAGGTACAGTACGAGTATCGTACTGTATCTTTATACGAGCACTGAAGAATGACGATGCTACAGCGGACTTGATCGCTCTCGACCAAGCTCTGCATACGCTCGCAGACTCTTTGAAGACCACAGGCGTCGGGGCATATCCACTTGTCCCTCCCGATGCACAAGGCGCGGCATCCGGTCCTGAGCAGCACCTCATCGCACAGATGAATTGTGAAGTTCAGTTTCTCTGTGAGAAACTCAAGCGTATACAGGAGAGTAGCGGCGTCGTCGCACAGCACCTTTCTACGCTGGATACGACGAGACCAAAACCTTAGTGGTATCTTTTTTCTTTCCCTACTAGAGTCTTTTGTTGGGGTGATTCACCCTATGTAGGACTCTACTACTAATACCACGGGGGACCGTTGCCCCTCACGAGAGCTCCCCCCGTTGCAAATGCCCCAGCACCAGCGGACTGGTTGCTGGTCCGCTCCGTTCCCGCCGGCAGCGTTAGTCGTATCTTACTAAGCAACTCAGGGTGTTTTCGTGTTCGTTTTCGTTTTCGTTTCGTTCCTACTTCCACGCTTAGGGGTGCTCCATGCCAATCCCAAAAGATTCATCGACGCAGTTCCGTTCGGGGATGATCGATGGTGAGTGTGGAGCGGCTTTTTTTATCGTTGATGTCGATGCATTTAGATTATTCCGTCACAAGGAAAACCATTCTTTCACGGCTTGATTATACCTTCCGCACTGAAGTATTGCTCTGAAAAGGTAAATCTTTTCCTCCAGTGAGCTGCAGCGTGAAGCCGGTGATAAGATCGGTACAGCACGAGTCACAGACGTGCCTGGAGTACATATTGTTCGAGGGCCTTGAACGATCTGAGCGATTCCTCTCCCGCGTTCTAACCATCACATCCTCAAATACTCGAGCAAAGGAGTATGCACGCAAGTAAACTAGAAAAAGTGTGTATTCTGTACAGATTATGCCCAAGCGCTAGGACACGCAATACAGGCATATGGCCAGAATCTTGAACCACAACATCATGGGGGGTGTTAGGGAACCATCCTAGAAAGCTTGATATATCATATCACAACTCGCACAGCATACCACATTCCTACGAGTCCTTCATGGCTGCCACCCCCTGCCACCGAAGGCAACCGGTGACAGCAACAGCTCTGGATCACACATATACATATACGCTACCGCGTGATGCCCATCCTCAGGAACGCACCGACGACATCAGCTTCGCGTACCGACCCGGATTCTCCGATGTCTTCTTGGCGTGATGTGGAAATGCCGCATTATCATTTCCGGTGAAGCAACGCCTTCGATTCTCTGCGAAGGAAGCAAGTAAGAAGTTGAGAACGCAGGCGAGGAGATCACGTCGATCGATGACGCAATGAGTCCGACGAGCGATACGACGTATTTGGGAGCGATCTGCATGCAAAAAAGAAGTCGGTTAAACGAGAAGCATTCCGAGTGTGACGTACCGCGGGTGCCGGTGCGCCGTGATCGAAATAGTACAGGTGCTGGTCGCGCTACAAGTGTACCGTCACGATTGCCTCTGTTGCGGAGTTGGTGATATGCAGCGCTGTCTGTAGGTACTCGAGTACGCGTTTACTATCCTGGTCACAATAAGAACGAAAGATATATCCGCGTCAGCCTCTCCGTCCGTGGGAGTCTCGCTCTTCTCGTCGTCCGTCCGTGAGCCATCGCCATTGCCATCACCCTCTGCAGGCGGCTCCTGCCAGCACAGATGACTGGCCGCATGTACTGATGCGGTTTCAACTTCGCACCGTGCAAGGCAGCTTTCGTGATCAACGTATCGCACGCGTCCGCCTCTAACACTCGAGACGACTGCAAGGTGCCGATGATAATTGTAATCGCTGCGAGCTGCGCACGCGATTCCGAGATTGAGTCCTCATATAATACACGGAGAAGACTTGCACGTAGAAATCATACGCAAGATCGGCGAATTCAGATCCGCAGTTTGATGCAGTTTGAGCTGTAAACAGGAAGAGCGCTGGAGCGTCGACTTGGGTAGCGAGGATAGAAGTACACTGTCGCACGAACTTGAGGATCGTCGTTACTTTGGATTGCCAGTCTTCTTCCTGTGGACTGAGACGTCAGAATTCTTGTAGTGACAGCTAGACAATTACCAGATCATCGCTCCCGCGTAAGGCGTCGATGCTAAAATTGGCCAATTGGGGGATTCGGATTGCTGGTGTGATAAGAAAGATGGGGCTGACGCGCTGACGGTCGGCATCATGGACGTGGCCAAATTCTGTCGTCGGTCGCGGCACTGCGCTGATGGGGGAACAAGGTGGATAATTTGCATTTCCAATCGCACCTAAGTTTACGAATAAGGATTCTGTCACGGCAGCCTCTTGCAGTCCACGGAGACGAAATATATTCATCGTTGGCCGAACGTGCAGAGGCTGGTAAAGGATGAAAGGCCGAAATTGGGTAGAAGAACCACGACGGCAAGAATGCAACCTAAGGGAAGTGAAACACTGTAAATAGTCAGGACACTTGTATTGAGTGTCTGAGACGCTTTTAATCAGCGTTGGAATGACTGAAAAATAGCGCCAGTCAATGAAATTCAGTGTCTTAATGTGACGCTGAAGATGACATTTGGTCTAGTAAAAAAAGTGTCTTGATCCTTGAATAAACCCGTTCTTATCACTGAAAAAAATTGTTCTACGCGCTGATTGATAGCGTCATGTAGCTGTATTTCCGTGTCATACGACGCTGTTTGATGACGACATGGGCACTTGTTTTTTGGTTGGATAGCACGGATTTCCTGTACTTATATCCCACGTTGTCGCAATCGAAACGACTGACGTTAAACGCTATACCAACAAGTTACAGACTCTGCCTGTGAGAATGACCATGTAAGGGTACGGCAAAAGCAACACTTGAATGCAGTGAATCCCGGGGTAATAACTGGACCTGCATGTACGAAAGCCATCAAACGAATACACTTGAAGCCTGCTTGAAGGTACGATCAACCGAGATGTCGTTTTGGTCGGGCATTTCGCTGCAGTGTACGCTGACCCTGTGTCCAAAGGCATCCAGCGGCGAAGTACTGTAGCGACGGGGTAGGGAATGTGAGGCGTCGACGGCCGGAACAATGCATAGCTAGCAACATGTCAAATAAAGTAGAAGTGAAGACAGTTACAAACGTACCAGCCTTCTTGAGAAGGAATTTTGCGAACAATGAGTGGGGCAGGCGGGCCCTGGAGTATCCCCCGCAGTAGGGGAAAGAGGGTCAGTGAACGGGCCAGTGGAAATATTCGGGTTTCCCACAACTTGTGAAAGCGTTGCATGAGTGGTTTGGTGCACATGGGCTCACCACGGGGGAGACCTGTCTATCTCTGCACTAGAACGTTGTGCTTCTAGTATAGGGATGAGTACCGAGTCGTGGAACGCTGCGCTATGCACGACAGTCTTTGTTTCGTGATTGTGTTTCCCTCGTATCATCATAAAGGTACTCCCTTTACACTTCACGAAAATCGTGACTGTCCATTGAGCGTCGCCCTACGGAGTCTTGTGAAGTAGCTTTGTGACAAAGGTCACCGCATACACTCACCTTTATGTCCTCTGCTCGAATCCATACTTGCCACGCCAGATATGGCCCCAAACTTGAATACGGTTCCGGCTAAACAGCGCATATAGGGACTCATATCGCACATATCACAGAGTTCGTCAGTCCTGCCTAATAGAAACATGACGAGATCTTGAGACGTACGTGAGAACCCCGAGAGAATGGCCTATCTTGCGAGAAAGACGAGGACTCATTCAACCTACCGGATACCAACTTGTTTCTGTTGGTGTGGGGCTCTGCAGCGTGTCGAATATACTGGGTATGGCCTGGATGGGTGCTTGAGATCCGGAGCGTGATAGGTCCGTGCTTGCTGCAAGCGGCATGTCGAGGAAAGAGATGGGGAGAAGCAAAGAACGGGTGCCCAGTGGGCGATAAACACGTGAGCGTGACCGTCACGCTGTTTGTGGGGACAGGACTTGACAGAATTGAATGCAGCTTTGCATTACGTAATTTCGCCAGGACTCAAGAAATAAATAAATAAAAACATGAATCTGATTTTTTTAGATAAGTCAATTTGTGCACTTGGTACCCCACTTTAGACACGCCTGTACCTGCTGACTAAGCATTTCTCGTGGCCGCATATACCATGCTAAGTCAGTTTATGATGCTGATTTTCTCCCCCGACACTGAAAATCAAACATTCATTTTTTGTGACGCGTAAAATCATATTCCAACCGTGACACTGAAAAGATGCGTCCATGATTTCAGTGTCACAGACACTGATTTTGTCCGTTTCAGCGTCTGAGACACTGAAATATAGTGATTTTACTTTTTACAGTGAAACAGAAGTAAACATGATGTGCGTTTGTAGGCTACGGCACAACTCAACTACTACTACACGCGACAGGAACTTAAGATAGACAGACAAGCGGTGACAATGACATAGGACGACAGGCGACAGCGGTGTGAGGAACAGATAACAGCGTAAGAGGCAAAACAGACAGTGAAGTGCATGATAGTATCACTGATACTCGCTGGATAAAGAAACTTCCGTGCGAATAAGAGTGAACTGCAATCAATCATAAAACAGATGAGATTTTCAGCTTGTCAACTCATTGCTCGAGAGTCAAGAAGGTCGAACAAACCAAAGGTGAAAAAATAAGTGCATGCAAGAACAGCAGACCTCTCGTTAGCCAGCGCCTGCACGAAGCTTGTACACTAGTTCCCATTCTCCGAGCGTGCAAAGCAAAAGTGCACCTCTTTCATGTGCCTCAAAAAGTTTTTGCGTGTGACTACCTTGTACGGCTCTGAGGGACACCAACGGCAGATGACTTTGACATTCCATGCTTTATTCCTGATGCCGTGGGCAGTGGCAAAATGGCCTGGGCAATCGTCATAACTAATAGGCTTAGCGCATTTTTTGCCTTCGTCATCCCGCCATCCACAGGATTTGGACACGTGATGGCAACAAACCGAGTGTGCCTTGGGTAGCCTCGTAGGTCGTGACCGGGTGGTTGCGGAGCGGTGTGTATGATGGAATGTCCTTGAACGGCGTCTACCCTTGATGCGGGATGCGCGGTCTTGCGAAAGCAGCTTGCGGGGTGAAAGCGGTAACTGCGGACCTAAGCCTATAATTTGCTCGGTGTTGAATTTGAGTTCATCAAAATGTCTGCAGTCGTCTACCCTACCTCCCGTAGTGTGATAATCGGAGATGTATGTTGCAGCACTGCGAAAAAGGTGCATCTTGTGGTCAGAGAGAGTATGTGATGGGTGATTGCCGAAGACCTGTGCTGAGTGACTGTCAAGAGTCCCTGATGTGTGCAGTTCCGTCTTGCTTCCAGTATCGATCCCATGAAATCCAGGTGTCACGTCGTGAGGGTGAACGGGTAAGGGGTATGTGAGATGCTCTTGTGGGGACCAAGAGGATGTGTTCTGGGACGAGATGTATCTGTCAGAGGTGGAGTAAGATGTCCAGTTGGACTGGAATGGGATTGGACATTCGTAAGGAAATGGTATCCGGGGGTGTATTCTAGGGCATGGAGTGAATTAGTTGGGCAAGGCGCGTTGGGAAAGGACCCACTGCTCTGTTGGTTGCATTGTAATTCGGGTACGTTCTGGTGGTGGTGGAATATTGCCATGGATGAAGTTGTCCAACGGATGCGGCTCCTGAAGTAAGGGAAGGAGGGGATCTGAAATCCATGGCCACGATGCATCCAAGCCGATCACTTGTCCTGAGGCGCGATCGCGAAGGGAACGTATGAGCCCCGGGCCCGTCGTAGGTCCAGCGAAGTTACTGCCTAGATACCCAAATGTCGAGACGTTCCCGCTCTCCCGTGGATGCCCTGACGACTGTTCTACAGCATAAGGTGGTGGAAGACTCGTGTACGGTGGGGGAAGGGAAGTGTCATGATCCGTGATGTAGTCGTAGGTGTTACTCTGCGTGGCCCGATAGCAACAGTATGATCGATCGAGGGGGAATCATTGATGACATGAAGGGACGTGTCGCATGTGAAACTTACGATAGCCGATGCTCTATTTTCGCCAACAAAATAGTCCGACGACCGTGCAACCCGTGCAGTCTAAGTGTGTGGTGAAAGGATGACAAGACCAATAGAAAGGGGCTTACACCTGGTTCGCCGCTTAGATAGCCAACTGGACTTGAATTGCGTACTAGAGGAGGAGCAGGTATAACCGGACAACACGGCAACTGCAGCGTCTGCGGGTAACGTCTTAGAACACCCACGCTGACAACGGAAAAAGCTTACAGACCTCGGCAACGGAGACACGATAACTATCACTAGACCTAACTGTGAGACAGCAGACTTTGGTGGAGGAAAGAAAGTCACCCTGTCGATGATTCGAGGCGTTGTGGTTCCTGCGTATCAATGGTGGCGGACCAATAGACAGGTGCAGTAGTATAGCGCTCGCGCTCGAGATGGAAATCCCCCCGGCGAGTTAAGCCCCGAGAGTGTTGTACGGTCGACCTGATTGGGGATGCACGACCCAGAAGCGGCGGAACGGACATTTCTCGGTGTAAAGGAGTCCGGACCCACAATGAGGGAAGGTTGGACAGGACAGAAGGAAGATGATGGAGATATCGGTATGCAGGATGACTGGGATGAGTCCATATTTATGGGAGTACATGGCAGAGGCTGTGGTATGCTTTCGACCAATGATCAAGGTACCGCACCGAGGAGGGCGCCTTAAAGTCTCTGACAAAAGTGGGAGGAATTTGCAGATGCGGCAGTATTAGTGCTGACAGGCGATCAAGGCACCGAGAGTGGCTGCGGCTTCTCCCCAGCGGCGCTGCAGAGACCTCTGCCGAGATCCAAATCCGTCACTACACTATATATGCAGCCCTCCACCATTCCCTTTTTACCGCTGCACGTGTCGCTGTCTTCTGATGAATCTCCCCAACTCTTTCCCTACAAGGAAAGATTTAATCGTGCTCTGTATGTGTGGGCACACCTGAGATCAAGACGTAGTGGTTTGGACAGCTCGATTGTCCGCTTGTGTCGTTGGAGGTAGCAAGTCGACGGCCAGTTCTTCACCAGCTGCTTACCAGTGACTTCGAAGGCACGTGCACGTAAGTCTTGAGGGTGATAGTATTCAACATTCACCTTTCGGGACATCACATTCTATAGTCTAGAACTTTGTTTCCGCTTTCGTGGGTGGCACCGTACCATATCAGGGGGCGTCACTGCGTCATGGCCGGTATGCACTACTTTACCCGATACGCCTGTCAGGGTCGACTGTCTAACCGGTACACTGCCAACGTTTCTGTCTCTTCTTCGAGTGGGCATGCCCGTCAGGGTCATCGATCATTCCTCGATTCTTGAAGTGGCAGTCGCATCGACGACCCGTCCACATTGCCGCTCTGCCGGAGGATTCCCGGACTCTTCCACTGCTCCGCTGCACGTGTTTTGGTCGTTCTCTGAGGTGTCGGTTGTCAGATCATGTCGGGGCTGATCCGGATCTCATACTATGTATGCAGCCCTCCCACCCTCTGAGATGTCATTTCCTTGCTGCGTTTTCAAACGCAGCCAGCTATAACGGAGCGCCTCAGCATGTCACCATTGCTGCGTCACCTTAATCGTCGGTCAAAAGGCATACTTTATCTGTATGGCTCGCAAAGTATGGTTTCCTGTGAAAATATTACAGGTTCCAGATGATCCTCGTGCAGTAACATGTCGTCCGTCCACCGAAAAGTAGTCTCGACGCTGTCAGCTTCTAACATGTGCGTTTGCCTGAGGGGTATCATTAGATGGAAGGTAACGACGAGGGGAAAAGCTGGTGATGTGTTCGGACGGCGTGGAAGCCGCTCTAAACACTTTGACCCAGATAGCGTGGTCTGTCTCGTACACTATATCAGCGCCGAAGATCACGT
The DNA here is from genome assembly GCA_024613185.1 of Pisolithus microcarpus. Lineage (NCBI taxonomy): Eukaryota > Fungi > Basidiomycota > Agaricomycetes > Boletales > Pisolithaceae > Pisolithus > Pisolithus microcarpus. The sequence continues at coordinate 362,845 of JANFAI010000010.1, read as the reverse complement.
CGAACAGCTCGGATAGAAGTTCGGGGACCGAAGGCGTGGCTGGCAACTTCGACCAGTCTAGAAAGTGACTCGTGGTGGTTACGACACCACCACTCGGGTCGCCGGGGAAGTTTTTGTCAATGTTGGCCCTGAGATTGTCCAATACAGATGGGTAAAGATCTGCTGCTACAACGGTTGCCCTGCAATCCCTCTTGGTCGAGGATGCAACAAGCACTTTCGCGGCAGCACCCAGTTCGAGTATGCGGAGGGGCCGTCTGCCGCACGTATCATTTTCTCCCTTGAGGAAACCGAGACCGAATTGTTCGGGGTGTTCGACAATCATCTCCGCCAACAAACACGCTCCACCCCATGTCTGAGCGCTGAGCCCCAACACTCCTATAATCCTCGTTCTCTATCGGAATGTCCGTCACACGTACGTCTATTCTCCCAATTTCGCCAGAACCGAACGAAAGATGCGTTCTGCCGTTCCCGCGGCAGAAACACCAGAGCATATAGCCAGTAGGAAGGTGGGTTGCTGCGTTGAGATTTCAGGAGGTACGGGTGGATGAAAGGTCGACGCCGACTCTATCTGGGTATCATCGATCGACTCTAGTAAATGCTCCATTTGACCTACTGATGCGATGAGCCATCGAATGGTATATAAGCGCTCGAAAGTATCTGATCGGATTAGCTGGATATCATTGTCTTCATCGCCGCAACACTTGATATAGATAGGAGACGACTCCAGATTACGCGCGCGGTTGGAACCTATCCTGTGAGAACCGCAAACTTCGGGGTCGTATAATAGTTTGAGGTACGCCAAGGCATCGAGTAATTGCGTTGAAGTATGAGATGGGATCTTTGCGATCGGCGGGAGGTATGAAGTGGGTAGCTGGACTATAGCCATGCGACATATTCCTTAGCTGTTGACAAACAGCCATTACTGAGTCGCGATGGGACGAACCGGCTTCGTCGTCGACGTTAGACAAACAAACATGCTACTTACTCACCAAAGATGGACTTCGGCAGCAATCCTATGCGTCATCCAGCTCACAGACATCCATGGGGCTGGCATACTCCATATCCACCCTACCATCCAACTACGCCCTCTGTCCATTCTTATCCCAGGAATCTTCGACCGGCGTCACCGACCAAAACTCGCTGGAGGTTTCCAAGCAGAATATTCAGATAGCCCTCGACCAGGTGGCCAGAATACATGAACTTGCGCGAAGTGGATTGAACGGATGTTAAGCTTGCGCTGCCAGTGGATGTACTGAAGCAATCCTCTACTTTCTGACCATTCGAGATCAGCAGAACGAATACCGAGCCGGGAACAGCCCAACTCAGACGGAGGGTACGGTCCCGGCCTCCTATCGTATCGTTATGAGCACCGAAGAATGACGGTGCTACTACTAGCACTAGCGGACCTGATCGCTGTCGGCCAACTCTGCATACGCTCGTAGACTTTCATCCGGTCCTCTAACGGAGCAGCACCTCATCGCAGAGATGAATCGGCAAGTCCAGTTCCTTTATGAGAAACTGAAGCGTATACAGGAGAGTAGTGGTGTCGTCGCACAGCACCTTTCTACGCTAGATACGACGAGACCAAAACCTTGATCGTTTCTTACTAAGCGACGCAAAGGTGTTTTTGTGTTCGTGTGCGTTTTGGTTCGTTCCTACTTCCGCGCTCGAGGCGCTCTCTGTTAATTCCAAAAGATTCATCGACGCAGTTCGTTCAGGGATGATCGAGGTGCATGCGGAGTGGCTCTTTTTAAAATCGTTGATGTCGATACACCTAGATTACTCCTTTCTTGGGAAACAATTCTAGAAGGACCCTACGGTAGGGGGACCGGGGACCCAGGTCACTCCTTGCTGTAGGGGACGCAACTCACCACGGAGCACATTTCCCGTGGGAACCGTCGTAGCGCGGAAAATCTTTCCGTTTCAGGCAGCCTACATTTGTGGTAAAAAAGTGCACACGTTTCACACAGCGCGGTTCTCCGCCTTTTATGTAATGTTTCAATCTTCGAGTTGTCGGTGTCAACCCGGATTTGGTACTGCACTCCATCACTCCCAGGCTTTTTACAAGAAAACACACGTTACTTATCATAAACATGAAGAATTCTATGTAGAACACGGAGCACAGCCCCGAGATCTTTGGCATCCACGCCCTTTACATGCTTGGGAAGCACTTACTATTGGTTACCACGGCCGTCCCTGCGCCTTGTGATGGTGCCCGCCATTCTTGAAGTTAAGCCCGGGCATGCTCATGTTATAGGTTTCCCGATATCATACTACGTGGTCGGTCTCAGAGCGGAACTCGACTAATGCGCTCTGCTACCACAATCGACCTATCGACCCCCCCCATAGAGTATACGAGTTATCTATCGGCGAGCGGATATTCGGATCGACTAGTCGGCGAATACAACGACTGCGTGGATGATCGCTAACAGGACATTGAGCGAATAGATCATAGACAGATGTTACTGACCAACTCTTCCGTTGGTTGAGTAAGACGATACGTCGCAGTGGTAGATGCGATCGCGGGATGGCCAGGCTGATATGAGCGTCTCAAACAAGGCATATGAACTGTAGGGAGGTGGGCGCGATCCGAGGCAATTAGGGACCACTGTTCGTGAGGATAGGGATAATGCGATGGCGAAGGATTATTGGACAGCGCGAACTGAAGGTCGGACTCGTCTAGTGATTGGAAGAATGAACTCGACTGTAGTTCCGCAAAGGAAACCATACTTTTCGAGGCATATAATACAGAGAGGGTGGCGCAAAGAGGGTTGTGATGTCGTAGAATAAATTTGTATAACAAGATTGGATGGTCACGACAGGGTTGACCGCGCTGAGTGGCGACGACATTCCAAAACAAGAAGTGGAAGACCCTGAACGAGTTCCCTCACGTGACCGCCGTCCGGCGGGTGAGCGCGGTTAGCACCTGCTTTGATCGACCATTGCATTAATACATCGCTCGGCCGCAGTAGTTGAAACTCAACGTTGCAACTCGCGATCAGTACTCACCGGCGCGATGTACAGTGGTTGGCCTTGGAGTGCCTACTCCCAGTCGGTAATGGAGGGCCACGCGTTGTGTGTGCATAAAGCCCAGTCATCCAGCCTCCAAATACCTCCACCCCCTTCTTCCGCTTCGCAATTTCGTGTCCGACCTGCCCTCGTCGTAGTGGCTGCAAACTCCCATGCACAACGAAACGTACACTCCGCCGTTTCCGGGTCATGCACCGCCGAGCAGGTCCACTCCATCGTTCCCGGTTCATGCACAACCGAGCAGGTCGACGGTACAACACTGTCAGGGCTCAACTTGCCATGGGGATTGGGATTGTCAGCTCGGGCAGGGACACCATACTGCAGCACCTGTAGAGACTTGGGCGTCACCATATCCCGGACCATTGTCAGGGTAATTGTCATTCATCCATCGTATTCTGCTGACTCACAGTTCGCTCTAGTGGTGCTCGTAATGTATCTATTTCCGAGGTCCGTGGACTGTCTCCAACTTCGGTGTTGTTGTCCTAACACGTTACCTCCAGGCGCTGCAACTGCCAAGTAGTCCTTCCGAAGTTCTAGCGCGCATTTCAGGTGTACATCGTGTATGTCAGTTTCTATTGATCTTTCCATTTTCTCACCGAGTGCACAGGTCGCATCATCGTTGGACTATGCTGTTGACCAAAATAGACCATCGTCTATCGTAAGTTCCACATGCGACACGTACCCCACATGTCCTCATCCAGACCTAGGATCCTCGCTTGCTCGATCGTACCCAGGGTCACGCCTTTGACTACACCATGAACCATGGCAACACACTTCAACCATCGTACCCGAGTTCTCTACTTCTGCTCCATGCTTCAATGTTTGGGGTTCCGGGTGACAGCTTTTCTGCACCTACGATGGGCGTGGGCCCCATACCCTCCCCTCACGATAGCACTGCTGGCCAGGTGATTGACTCAAGTGCACCTAGGCCACGGCTCCCAAATCCGGTCCGCCTCCCACTTCAGGAGCCGTACCCTCGACCCCCCGCCCCAGCATACACCTCCACACACCAACGCCTTACACATACTATCCCATCCCAGTCCAACTCAACGTCTTATCCTACTCTGATGCCCAACCAGAACTCATCCTCTTGGTCCCCGCAAGAGTATCCCACATACTCCTCACCCGTTCAACTTCACTCCCAGCAGATCTATAGTACGGGTCCACCAGGCTTCCATACCGGAAGCCCGATGGAACTGCACGCGCCACGCACTCTCGATAATTACACAGCACAGGGCCACAGCGATCACCCATCACATGCCCCCTCCAACAACGGGAGCATTGCCTGTGGTTGGCGAGATGACGAAGGCAAAGAATGTGGTATGCCCATCCGCCCGCGCGATTGTAACGATCATTACGCCACTGTCCATGGCATCAAACGGAAAGCACGGGGTTTCAAAATTACCTGTCGCTGGTGTCCTCCAGAGAAAAGGAAGGAGTTGAGCCGCCATAACTTTTTAAGGCACATGAGAGAGGTACATTTGGGCTGCTCACGCACGAAGAAGGGAGAAGAGGCAAAGGGGCTTTGTGCACGCCCTAACAACAGGTCTACTGGTCTTCCGTGAATGCGGTGCGTTACTCCCTTCCTTCGGTCTGGTGTACCGTTGGAAATTCTTGACTCTTGACTATCTCTTCCTTTTTTGAGGGGGCGTTTACCTGAGTGCGCGAGGATAAGCAGTCTTATGTTACACCGAGTTATCTAATATCTAGACTGGCAGAGCTAGCCGTACCCGGGAACCGGCAACTGGTCAGGACTGGTCACAGCTGGATTGTCACTGGTTCTGACTACAATCCGGTTCGCTGCTAGCATTGCTCCTGCTGGTACCAGTCCCCCATTCGCGCCGGCCGTTCTAAACGCCACAAACTTATATGTTTACGATTGACTAATGGTTTAGACTATTCACACATCAATGCCTTTGCATGGTTTGATACCTGTCATTGTCAAGTGTCGTATACTTACTTGTCGTTGTACTGCGCTACAACTATGTAGAATCAGGCCGGCCCCTGGCTCATACACTTTACAATCGCTCTCTAGGACCTGCGAGTATTCACCTGTAAAAAGCCACAATTGGTAAGGCGGCTAAGAAACATGTATTGTGGAGATTTCAGACATGTCGCCTGTCTTTCATCCGGGTGCAGCCTGCGAGCGCTTACTCGTACCATGGCCCCCTTATGAGCCTGACCAGCCTTATATTCGGACCACGCAAGTAACATTACGCAGTGCAAGGTCTCGAGAGTGGGTTGATTGAGAGACGCGGTCAGTAACTCCTACATTTCAGCGTAGGCGAGGCCCACAAAGTGAACGAGAGGGTGACTTACCTTGGCAATTTCGCAATAGGTTTCTGCAACAATTGATGGGCCCCTAGCAAGTCACTCTGCCCCTCGCTCACCACAGCTCCTCCCCCATCACATCCACTCGTAATATTGTAGCCATTCGGCCCTCATCTCGTGTGGGCAGGCTCTAAACATATTATCTTTGCCATGGGTCAGCCCCGTCGTGACCATCCAATCTTGTAATACAGATATTCTACGACATCACATCCCCTCTTCCCGTCACCGTCTCTGTATGCCTCGCAAAGTATGGTTTCCTTTGAAAGTAATGCAAGTTCCGGATAATCATTGCGCGGTATGTCATCCGTCCACCGAAAAGTAGTCCCGATGCTGTCGGCCTCTAACGTGTGAGTTGGCCTGAGGGGTATCACTAGATGGAAGGTAGCGGCGAGAGGGCAAGCTGTCGATGTGCTTGGGCGGCGTAGGAGCCGCTCTAGGCACTTTTTGATCCAGATAGCGTGGTCTGCCTCGTACACGATATCAGCGCCGAAGATAACGTCGAATGGCTCGGATAGAAGTTCGGGAGCCGAAGGCGTGGCAGACAGCTTCGACCAGTCTAGGAAGTGACTCGTGATGGTTACAGCACCATCACTGGGGTCGCCGGGGAAGTTTTTGTCGATGTTAGCCCTGAGATTGTCCAAGACTGATGGGTAAAAATCTGTTGCTACGACGGTTGCCCTGCAATCCTTCTTGGCAGAGAACGCAATAAGTACTTTCGCAGCAGTCAACCCAACCAACCCCGTGCCAGCGCCCAGCTCGAGTACGCGGAGGGGGCGTTCGCTGCACGTATCATTTTCTCCGGTGAGGAAGCCGAGACCGAATTGTTCGGGGTGCTGGACGATCATCTCCGCCAACACACACGCTCCACCCCATGTCTGAGCTCCAACACTCCTATAATCCTGGTTCTCCATCGGAATGTCCGTCACACGTACGTCTATTTTCCCAATCTCCCCAGAACCGAACGAAAAGATGCGTTCTACCGTCCCCGCGGCAGAAGCACCAGAGCATATAGCCAGTAGGGAGGCAGCTTGCTGCATTAAGATTTCAGGATGTACAGGTCCATGAAATGTCGACGCCGACTCTATTTGGGTATTACCGATCGACTCCAGTAAATCCTCCATTCGAGCTACTAATGCGATAAGCCATCGTATCGTATATGAGCGCTCGAAAGTATCTGATCGGATAAGTTGGGTATCACTGTCTTCATCGTCGCAACGCCACTTGACATCGATAGGAGATGATCCCCGATTACGCGCGGCGTTGGAACGTATCCTGTGAGAACCGCGAACTTCGGGATTGTATAGTAGTTTAAGGTACGTCAAGGCATCGAGTAGCTGCGTTGAAGTATAAGATGCAATCTTTGCAATCGGCGGGAGGTATGAGGTGGGCGGTTGGGGTATGGCCATGCGACGCATTCTCTGTCGGATGAAGCTGTTAGCAAACAGTCATTACTGTAATGCGATGAGAGGAAAATGGCTTCGTCGTTGAGAGTAACAGTAGATAACGGACAAACACTCACAAATAGTCGACCCCTTGTTACCAGCTTACCATCTGTCTTATCGAACGGAGTCAAGTCTTTCACTCACCAAAGATGAACTTCAGCCAGCAATCCTATGCGCCGTCCAGCTCACAGACATCCATGGGGCTGGCATACTCCGTGTCCACGCTACCGTCCAACTACTCTCTCGTCCCCTTCTTATCCCAGGAATCTTCAACCAGCATCACGGACCAAAACTCACCGGAGGTTTTCAAGCAGAATATTCAGATAGCCCTCGACCAGGTGGCCAGAATACATGAACTCGCTCGCAGTGGATTGAACGGAATGTAAGTTTGCGCCGCTAGTGGATGTACTGAAGCAACTCCCTGCCTTCTGATCACTCGAGATCAGGCAGAACGCATACCAGGCTGGGAACAGCCCGGCTCAGACGGAAGGTACGGTACGGGTACCGTATCGTTATAGGAGCACTGAAGAATGACGGTGCTACTACTACCAACAGCGGACTTGATCGCTCTCGACCAAGCTCTGCATACGCTCATGGACTTTTTGAAGGCCACGGGCGTCGGAGCATTTCCACTCCAGCCCTCCGGTGCACAGGGCGTGGCATCCGGTCATCTAACGGAGCAACACCTCATGGCAGAGATGAACCGGGAAGTCCAGTTTCTCTATGAGAAGCTCAAGCGTATACAGGAGAGTAGTGGTGTCGTCGCACAGCACATTTCTACGCTAGACACGACGAGACCGAAACCCTAATCGTATCTTATCGAGCAACTTAAAGGTGTTTTTGTGTTCGTTTTCGTTTCGTTTCGTTCCTACTTTCCACGCTCAGGGGTGCTCCCTGCCAATTCCAAAAGATTTATCGACGCAGTTCGTTCAGGGATGATCGAAGGTACGTGCGGAGTGGCTTTTTTTCTCGTTGATATCTGTACATCTAGATTATTCCTTTATTGGGAAAACAACCGCTGTCATCGCAGCCTTAAGGGGGGCAGGAAATTTATATTATTCCTTTACAGGGAAAACCACTCTTTCAAGGCTTGATTATACCTTCCGCACTGAAGTATTGACTCTGAAAAGGTAAATATTCCCCTCTGATGAGCTGCAACGCGAAGCCAGTGATGAGTAGAAACTCGGATCACGATTGGTACAGCACGAGTCACAGACGTGCCTGGAGTATATATCACCCATGTGGACGGGAGAACCTTAAAGCTCTGAACGATCTCTCTCCCGAGTCCTCACCGTCACCTCTTCAAATTCTCAAGTAAAGGAGTATCTACACGCGACATAGACAGGCGGTGACAACGACGTAGGACGACAGGCGACAGCAGTGTGAGGAACGGACAACAATGTAAGAGGCAAAACAAACAGCGAAGTGCATGACAGAATCACTGATGAGCATGGATAAAGATACTCCCGTGCGAACAGGAGCCTACTGCCAAGATCGAACAAACCCATGAAAAAAAAATGCGAGAACAGCAGATCTCTCGTTAGCCAGCGCCTGCAGGAAGCCCGTACACTAGTTCCCATTCTCCGAGCGTGCATAGCACAAGTGCACCTCTTTCACGTGCCTCATAAAGTTTTTGCGTGTGATCACCCTTTGCAGCTCTGAAGGACACCAGTAGCAGATCACTTTGACAGTGCATGCTATATTCGTGATGCCATGGGCAGAGGCAAAATGGTCCGTGCAATTGCCATAACTAATAGGCTTACAGCATTCTTTGCCTCCGTCATCCCGCCATCCACAAGGTATGGACCCATTATGACAACGAGCCGAGCGTGCCTTCGGCAGTCTCGTAGGTCGTGACCGGGCGCTGGCGGGGCGACTTGTATGATAGAATGGCCTTGAAAGGGTTTTCCTTTTAACGCGGGACGCGCGGTCGTGCGAAAGACTCCTGCGGGGTGAAGGCGGGAGCCGGTTTGGAGGCAGCGGTAACCGTGGACTTAGGCCCGCAACCCGCTCCGAGTTGAATTCACTTTCATCAAAATTTCTGTAGTCGTCTACCCCACCGCCTGTAGTATGATCATCGGGCATGTATGTTGCGTGACTGCGAAGGAGGCGTGTCTCGTGGTCAGAGAGAGTATGTGATGGGTGATCGCCGAAGATTTGTGCTGCATGATGGTCGAGAGTGCCTGGCACGTGCAGTTCAATCTTGCTTCCGGTATCGATCCCATGAAATCCTGGCAGGTATACGGGTCTCACGTCGTGAGGGTGAACGGGTAAGGGGTATCCGAAATGCTCTTGTGGGAACCAAGAGGATGCGTTCTGGGACGAGATGTATCTGTCAGAGGTGGAGTAAGATGTCGAGTTGGACTGAAATGGGATCGGATTTGCGTAAGGGAATGGTGCCCAGGGGTGTATTCTAGGGTATGGAGTGGATTAGTTGGGCAAGACGTATTGGAAAAGGACCCACTGCTCTGTTGGTTGCATTGTAATTCGGGTCTGCTCTGGTGGTAGTGGAATGTTGCCATAGGTGAAGTTATCCAACGGATGCGGCTCCTGAAGGAGGGGAAGGAGGGGATCTGCAATCCATGGCCATGGTGCATCCAAGCCGATCACTTGTCCTGAGGTGCGATCGCAAAGGGAAGGTATGGACCCCGGGCCCATCGTAGGTCCAGCGAAATTACTGTCTAGATACCCAAACGTTGAGATGTCCTCGCTCTCCCGCAGATGCCCTGACGACTGTTCTATAGCATAAGACGGTAGAAGACTTGTGTACGATGGGAAAAGAGTGGTGTCATGGTTCGTGATGTAGTCAGAAGTGTGACCCTACGAGACTCGGCAGGCACAGTATGGTCGACCGAGGGAGAATCATTGATCTGAATGAGGACATGGAGGGTACGTGTTGCATGTGGGACTTACGATAGACTTTTCGCTGGCAACATAATAGCCCAATGACAGTGGGACCTGTGCAGTCTAAATGTGTGGTGAGAGGATGGCAAGACCGATAGGAAGCGACTCACATCTGGTTCTCCACATATACAGCCAGCTGGACTTGAATTAAATGTTGGAAGGGGGGCTGGTATAATCGGACAACTTGGCAACTGCAGCGCCTGCGGGTAACGCGTTAGGACAGACGCACTGACAGCAGAAACAGCTTACAGACCCTTGGAACAGAGACAGAATAACCATCACTAGACCAAACCGTGAGTCTGCAAATATTGGTAGAGGAATGACAGTCACCCTGTCGATGATTCGAGACATTGTGGTTCCCGTCCATCGACGGTGGCAAACTCATATCGGGGCACTGTAGTATGATGCTTGTGCTCGAGATGACAATCTCCTCGGCAAGCCGAGCCCCAGGAGTGTTGTACGGTTGACCTGATCGGGGGTGCACGACCCAGGAATGGCGGAGTGGTCATTTTTCGGTGCATAGGAGTCTGCACCCACTAATATGACGAGGGAAGATTGGACAGGACAAATGGAAGGATGAGTCCATATTTATGGAAGGACATGGTCGAAACTGAGGGTATGCCTTTCGGCCAATGATGAAGATGCCGCGGCAACGGTGACACATTTGAGCATGCGGAGGAGCTCGGTTATTGCTGGCTGGGTTTGGAAACAAGCGAGAAAAGGGATCGGCTCCAACAACCAACCGCCGAAGAAAATGAACCTGTCAGGCATGTGGGCGCTCCGATCTCGTGAACTCAACGGGGAAAGATGGCCCTGGTACAACGGCAATATGCCAGACTAAAACCTACCTATCCTATCCTTTATGGCGTTAAATCTGCACATTTATTCCGCTGCGTTTTTTTACACCTACCGCGTTTTTTTGTACCTGCCACGTTTTGAAAAAAAAATACGAGAGGAAGTGCAAAAACATTTTTTTTTTTTTTGGTTTGGAGCCCACCACTGGTGTAGAATGAACGTCAAAATATAAGTGATGTAGCTACTAACTACTGGCGGCGTCACACAAAATAAGGATTATCTTGTGAACAGCGGGGCGTGCCAAGATGATTCTGGTGTCATTTTGAAGCTATGGCCAAGTAGTATGACCTGTAAAATAGCAAGATGGACGGTTGAGAAACGGTGGAGAGTAATACAACATACCTGATGCTGGACACAGCTTCGAACGAAATATGGAATATCTCGTGAATGGTGAGGTGTGTGGTGATGATATTAGTATCAACTGAAAGCTGTGAACGAGTAGTATAATCCTGTAAAATAGCGAGACATGTGGTTGAAAGAAGGTAGAGATACAACATACCTGATGCCGGACATGGCTCCGAACAAAATGTGGAATATCTCATGAATGGAGAGGTGTGGTGTGATGATATTAGTATCATTTGAAAGCTACGAGTGAGTGCTATGACCTTGTAAAATAGAAAGATGGGAAGTTGAAAAGCGGTGGAGATACGACATACCTGATGCTGGACATAACTTCACACAAAATATGGAATATCTTCTGAACGGTGAGACGTGTGGTGATGGTTTTGGTATCACTTGGGGGCTATGACAGAGTAGTAACATCCTTTAAAATTGCAAGATGCACAGTGGAGCAGCGCGGTGGTCTTTTGGTCGTATGATGATGTGCCAGCACACGCACCTCTGTCCGTGTTTCTTCCGTGCTGACTAAGCTCTACGCGACGTCCTCGTCCTTGTCCTGACTACGCATGCCTCCTCAAAACCGGGTTGCAGACCCAGATAACTACCTGCGCTTTCACCCAACTCCTGTCCTTCATTTAGCACACCCCCAAAAGATTTCCATCTTCGTTTAGTGCAGTAGTGTACTAATTGTTCCTTACTAAGCCTATACTTGAATGCACTTTCATTTTAGTCATGAGTTTTGGTACCAAAAAACAGGAAGTATAGACAATGCAACTACTGAAAGTGCCCAAAATAATGCAGCCCTTTGTGTTTTTGCACTTCTTCCTGTATTCTTTAAAAAACGCGGCGGGGGTACAAAAAATGCGGCGGGGATACAAAAAACGCGGCAGGGGTACAAAAACGCGGTAGGTGCAAAAAACGCGGCGGAATAAATGTGCAGATTTAACGCCATAGGGTACTGTGTAGCCTCTCCATATCTGCGGTGTGGAAGTGCCGCCCCCAACAACTGTATTATATAAGCGGAGCGCCCAATCATGGCATAGTGCCAGTTCTTCGGTATTCCACCCATGCCTGACAGGATCGTCCCTTGCCAGCCAGTCTATCGATATCGGGTCCGAAGTGGCCGCCGGTCGCATCGACCACAGGAGATCGCCGTTTCTAACCGCTGCACCCATTTTCCGTCCCTTCTACGAGGTGTCAGTTGTCTGAGCCGATCCCGATCTCATACTATGTATGCAGCCCTGCATCTCTCTTGCGCTCTCATGGTTTCGAACTTCGGGATTGTAGAATAGTTTGAGGTACGTCGAGGCATCGAGTAACGCGGCTTCCTTCTCGACGTAACAAGTAGATATCGGACAAACACCCACAAACAGTTGACCGCCGCTCACCGGCACCGTCTGTCTTATCGAATGCAGACGAGTCATTAACTCACCGAAGATGAACTTTAGCTAGCAATCCTATGCGTCATCCAGCTCGCAGACATCCATGGGTCTGGCGTACTCCATATCCACCCTACCATCCAACTACGCCCTCGCTCCCTTCTTATCCCAGGAATCTTCAACCAGCATCACGGACCAAAATTCACCTGAGGTTTTCAAGCAGAACGTTCAGATAGCTCTCGACCAGGTGGCCAGAATACATGAACTTGCACGAAGTGGATTGAGTGGGTTGTAAGCCTGCGCTGCTAGTGGACGTACTGAAGCAGCTCCCTACTTTCTGACCACTCGAGATCAGGCAGAACGCATACCAGGCTGGGAACAGCCCAGCTCAGACGGAAGGTACGGTACTGGTATCGTATCGTTACACGCGCACTGAGGAATGATAATGTTACTATTGTCAACAGCGGACTTGATCGCTCTCGACCAAGTCCTGCATACGTTCGCTGACTTTTTGAAGACCACGGGCGTCGGGGCATATCCACTCCTACCCTCCGATGCACAAGGCGCGGCATCCGATCCTCTAACCGAGCAACACCTCATCGCACAGATGAATTATGAAGTCCAGTTTCTCTACGAGAAACTGAAACGTATACAGGAGAGTAGTGGCGTCGTCGCACAGCACCTTTCTATGTTAGATACGACAAGACCGAAACCTTAGTCGTATCTTACTAAGCAACTCGAGGTGTTCTCGTGTTCGTTCCTACTTCCACGCTCAGGGGCGCTCCCTGCAAATCCCAATAGATTCATCGACGCAGTTCCGTTCAGGGATGACCGAAGGTGAGTGTGGAGTGGCTTTTTTTATCGTAGATGTCGATGCATTTAGATCATTCTTTTACAAAGGAAAACCACTCTTTCAAGGTTTGATTATACCTTCCGCACTGAGGTATTGACCCTAAAGAGGTAATTCCGATGAGCTGCAGCACAAAGCCGGTGATAGGATCGGTACAGCACGAGTCACAGACGTGCCTGGAGTATGTATCACTCGTGTGAACAGGAGAACCTTGAAGATCTGAGCGATTTCTCTCCAGAGTCCTAACCGTCACCTCTCAAAAATCTCGAGCAAAGGAGTATGCACGCAAGTAAAATATGAAAAAGAGAGGGTATTCTGTACAGATTACATGCCCGTGCCCAAGCGCTAGGACACGCATACAAGCATATGGCCAGAATCTTAAACCACAACATCACTAGGGGTGTTAGGGAACCATCCTTGAAAGCTTGATATGTCATATCACAACTCGCACAGCATACCACATCCCTACGAGATACGCTACCGCGTGATGCCCATCTTCAGGAATGCACCGACGACATCGACTTCGTCGTATCGTCCCGGATTCTCGGACGTCTTCTTGGCATGTATGTAGGATAGCGTGTTGTGGAAATGCCGCGTTATCATTTCCGGCGAAGCAACGCCTTCGATTCTCTGCGAAGGGTGCAAATAAGAAGTCGAGAACGCGGGCGAGGAGATCGCGTCGATCGATGACGCAATGAGTTCGACGAGTGATACGATGTATTTGGGAGCGATCTGCATGAAAAGAAAAAAGAAGTTGGTTATTTAAAACGCGTGCTATAAGAAGACATTCCGAATGTGACGTACCGCGGGTGCACCGTGATCAAAATAGTACAGGTACTGGTCTAGCGTCTCGCAGTACAACTGTACCGTCACGATCTCCTCCGTTGCAGAGTTGGCGATACGCAGTGCTTTCTGCAGACACTCGAGTACTCGCTTACTGTCTTGGTGAGGGAACTAAAACACAAATGATCAGGTTGATAATTCAAGGTCACAATAAGAACGGAAGATCTAACCGCGCCGGCTTCCCTGTCCTTAGGACTCTCGCTCTTTTCATCGTCTGTCCGCGTGCCATCGCCGTCGCCATCACCATCACCCTCTGCAGGCGGCTCTTGCCACCACAGATGACTAGCCGCATGTACTGCGATAGCCTGATGCGGCTTCTTCAACAACTTCGCACCGTGCAAGGCAGCTTTCGTGATCAACGTATCATACGCGTCCACCTCGAACGCCCGAGATGTCTGCAAGGTGCCGATGATAAGCGTAATCGCTGCGAGCTGCGCACGCGATTCCGAAATCGAGTCCTCGTACACCGAGAAGGCTTGCACGTAGAAATCGTACGCGAGATCGGCGAATTCGGATCCACACTCAGACGCAATTTGAGCAGCAAGCAGGAAGAGTCGTAGGGCCAGCGCTGGGGCATCGACTTGGGTAGCGAGGATAGAAGTACACTGTCGCACGAACTTGAGGATCGTCGTTACTTTGGATTGCCAGTCCTCCTCCTGTAGACTCAGGCGTCAGTGAGAGAATTCTTATAACCAGAACTAGACATTCACCAGATGCTCCCGGTTCTTATATCGGCGACAAAGTTTGATACTCGACGTGATGAGAGCAGGGAAGGTATAGCGCATGCGCTCCCCACCCGCTTCGAAGTGCTTTCGCGCCGTCTGCAACAACTGCACGAGTAAAGTCAACCACTGCCCACCAGCCACACCAGATTCACCCACCTCAAATTGCGTATCCAGCGATTCCGCTCTGAACAAGTGCACCATACGTGCGACCCAACCTTGCTCCTCAGCGAGATCCCCTCTCTCTGTAAACTGTGGTCCCTGACGTCGCGTCTCTTTAACGACGCCGGTGCCCGGTGTAGGCATTGCGTCATTCTGGTCCTTGATCAATACGTGACACAAGTCCAGTACACCATCCACGTCACGCGGAGTCTCGATGAATGTCTCGTTCTTGAGCACGCTGGAAACAACAGAGTGCGCGATAGAACGGCGAGTAGAGAACAGCTGTTGAGTAAGGAGGGGAACGTAACGTGGGATAGCTAGGAGGGTGAGAACGGATTGGTAGGAGTTGATGGGAGCAACAAGGAGGGCGGCCAGATTTGCAGCTGTTTGAGGGGCGTGGAGATCAGGGCTAGGAAAAGCCTATGAGTTAATCTTGTTCTGGGTTTCGGCTGAAACCATACCTTTTTGAGAACTCCTTGATCTTCTCGTGGGTATAGCCAAGAATCTGGTCCACATATTCCAGCCTATCGGGATAGCAACTTAGCGACAAGTTCGTTAACGATACGAATAACGCCGTGATATCCTGTATGGAAAGGTCTGGTCTTGCCTAACGGGAAGAGGTCAATTCAAACTCCCATCCACCACAAAAATGCGTACCTTGATAAGCTCGACGACTTGTTTCCAGAATACCTCGAACAATTGCACATTTTCTGGTATACCCCGGAACTTGTGCATTGGTGCACCCTCCTTTTCCTTGCCCTTCTCTTCCTTACTCTCTTCAGGCACGCCATTCACCTTCTCGCTCATCACACTGTTCACCCCATCTTCTGTTGCAGCGTGAGCGGCATGGTCTCCCCAGGTATCTGCACCGTCCTGCTGCACTCGTTCCACCCGAGGTTCACTCGCCCGCTCGCGCGCTAGTCTGACCTTTTCCGCAAGTCGTCGTGCGGCTGCCTCTTCCTGCCTCTTAGTTTCCTCGGGATCCTCACTCTCAGCTTCACGTGCAGCATAGGCAGCAAGACGATCGATGAGAGCAATCACTATCAACTTGATGTTCACCTTTGGATGAAGCTGAGCGGTTGCTGATAGGAAAGGGCCGAGTGTATGCAAATGGAACTCGTCCGTGAAGACCTATCAAACAACAGCCGTAACGGTTTCGCATAGCATGCGGGTAGTCCAGTGAGCCAATATCTCAGGGTCAAATTATGGTTGCTATGTCGCACCTGTATGACGACCTCCATCAAATACTCCTGGGCGATGACGTCCTTGCAGTTGACCACTTGTTCCAAGACAGCAGGAAGGATGGTTCTTTGGTACATGTCAAGGTCTACGCCATCAAGCTGGGACAGGCGGACGAGGTTCGTTCCGACGAGTATTCGTAGATCGCGCCGTTCCATTTCGCGCTTTTCGCGATCTCGCGAATGACCCTGATGTTGAAGGCGGACCCACAGTTTGTTCATTTCGATGAAATTCGTGAGCACGAAGGATATGGAATCTTGCAAGTTTCCACCGGGTCTGGTGCGGGACACGCACTGTCAGCAGGTCTGACTAAAGCAATACACATTTAGTGAAGATGAACACATACCCCGGGTCGTCCCCCACTGGAAGGTAACCCCTCGTCTGGCCACTGAGATAGTGCCTGAGAAAGAGCCCTCTGACCGGATTCAATACGCCTCTGCACATTTCTATCATGTCCTTCATGATCTCCTTGACAGGAGCTTCGGGGATAGACATGTAAACGGAGCCGACGGTGATCATGAGATAGAGTCGAGGTACTATGTTGCCAGCGTATTGGACCAACTCGTACAAGTCAGCGAGATGATGTCGGCCTTGGGTGTGCGCATCGTATAAATAGTTTGAGAGATGACGAAGCGAGTCAAAGACGGCCATATCTGCGTTGCAAGGGGGTCAGGTCGACAAGACATGGTATGCACAACACATACAGAGTTCATAGTATTGCTTTGGAGATAGGGACGACGTTCGCAGCTCCGCGAGCATTAAGCTGGCACTCTTCAATGCATCCATGATGTCGTCATTGTCCTGTAGACCAGAGTTAAGTCATATGTGCAGTAGCAAGACAATGAATGCTGGGAGAGAGGAGTAACCGAGGTGACTGCGCGTGCGTACCAGATGTCTCCTCATCTGAGCCGCCTGTATTTTGACGGTAGCGAGACTTTCGCTCAGCAGTTTTCCCTCTTCGGGGACTTGCGTCGTCGGCGTGGTCGCCATTTTGAGTCGCGACGAACGGTGAGCAGGTCTCTGCACAGCGCCGCGAGCGGTTCGTCACTTCACTCGCTTGTCGGCAGCACCCTGCAGCAATTTGACAATTATGTAATGCTGTGCAGTAGAGGGCAGTACAAAGTTTCCCATGCAACCACAGGAAATATTTTTTATTACTTGTCGGTTAAGAAAATACTTATGTAGAGTTTGGTGCAGAGAATACCTCTCCAATCGTGCGCACTAGTGCCCCAAACCGATCCGCAGGAACCAGCATAACTCGTCCACCAACATCAAGACCAATACTCTCCGCATCGCGTGGCGGCGCTTTAGTATACGAGTATGTCAACACGTGCGTGGCAACCTGTATAATTCACATGAAATCGATGTGAAGTGTCGTATGAACGAATGATCACGAACCTTCATTACTTCCTCATCCTCTGGATGGAATCCGTATACACCATCTCCGCCCCTTCCTAATCCTGAAGTTCCTCCTGATTTGTACCGTTTCGAGTTGCGCTGCGCAGCGACCATAGCCTCCTCCTCCTCGGCCGTCAGGCGATACACACGGGATATAAACAAGTAATGGGTAAAGTTATAAGGATCACCCTGCACAGCATTGGAGATTAACTCAACCGATCAAACGAAGATGTGAAAAAAGCATACGTCCGCAACCGCATCTTTTATTTCCTCAACGAGCATGCGATACATAGGTGGAACGGTCTGCACAGGCATGTTGATCAAGCGTTCGCACAAGACGAGTCCTACATGCGTTTGCGCCTGATTTTGAACCTGTGTTTTGGGCGCGAGGAGGGAAGACAGCGTGCTGTGGAAGACAGGATCCTTTGATGTCTTTGACAGCATGTACTCAAGGAGTGCCCTGATGGCCGGATTATCCTGTGGAATTGCTCCGTTCATCAGGTGAGAGACCGGAAACAGCAAGTAGTCGTACACGGTGTGCATCGCAGCTCAGAACAGTAAGAAAAGCGCATGGATCGCTGTCCTCGCCATCTGTCTTGATGGTGCTCCCAACACCCGAATCGGCCGTCGACAAGACCAGATCAGCCAAGCTTCCTGTTTGCAGGCCCTCGGCGTCCGCGCCAAACAGCTGAATCAGCAACCGATTGATAGCATGGTAATCGACCTCAGCGTTCAAGTTGTAAAAATCGAAGTCGACGTCGACGGAGGTCGGAGCCTACTGAAGTGGTGGTATCAGCGAGGATGGTCGCTATTGCAGACGCATAAAAACATACTTCTTCATCAGAACTATCGTAATCCATGTCTTCATCGGAACCTTGTTTGCGCTTTGACATGACAGCGAGGAACGACCACGGCAGTACGTTTGCTGTTGACACAGGACCACAGGCTGCTTTCCAGTGGAATCAGTGAAATCCTGGCGCATCAATTGGCCAACCTGACATTCTCTCACGTGACACGCACTAACACGGGAAGCACTGGCATGAAACTTACAAGATGGCCTCATACCGACAGACAGGTCTTGATCTTTACATCACCTCTCATGATGCCAGCGAGACGCCGCTGTATAAGTACGTTGTATTACAGCCACGTCAAGTGAAGCTAACATTCAACCCCTTGTCAGATGCTGCATCCTGTATGTTGTTCCACGGTTCATCGATCACCGCGGGATCCATTCTGGCTAACTCGGGTTTTCGTATCAGAAAAAAAGTAACCTTCAGGTTAGTCTTTGGTACGATGCTGCACGGCTCTCACTGAACTGTGAAGCAGTGTCCCTTCCTTGTTGCTGTTACTGGCGCCGCGCACCGTACAAAGTCCTCAGGGTGCGCTACTCGCTTCCCTTGGCCGGTCTTAGTCGATTAGACGCTGTGTCTGGCATATGTATATCTGGTGAATCGGAGTTGATAAAACAGCCCACGTTCCCATGCCAAAAACCCTCCCTCCTTCTCCCCCTCCACACGCATCTGCGCGGGTGATGTCCGGCACCTGGTACCAGGTGTTATCCCTTGGATCGTTATCTATTGGTGGCAAGCTTGGAGGTCTGTAAGAGCCGTGTGAACACGTAAGTGCAATCCCCGGCGGCGGTTCCTCGCTCTGATTGATCTATGGCGACGAAAAGCGGATTGAAAAGGAAGGGGGTCCCCAAAGTTCTGATCGAATTGCTCCGTCGAACGTTCCCCGTGTTCGTCTACAGCACAGGCTATCGACGACAGATGCAGTGTTGGAGGGCTCATACTGAGAATGGGTGCTCGCTGTGTGTTCTCGTTGGACTTTCCTTTCGATACTTCTGATGACGGTCATCACCGACGCGGTCAATCAACTGGACATCAGTGCCCCTTCCAGCTGACCGAATCACCCGCCAAAGGTCCCAGCAAGTTCCTGTACTTTGCTGTATGCATTATCCTGAATTTAGGTAATTGTCGCTGCGGACAACCCCTTCTGGACTGCGGGGCGTCCCAATAGTTAGACGGGAATGCGGTCAAAATAGTGGCCTGGATTCCGAGTCGGAGGAGGTTCCACGAACGCGAGAAATTCCGCCCTTGATACCGGGGCTTGTCGGTGGTGCGCCACCAGATCTTGAAAGTAAGTTTAGGTCGGTGGAAGTTCATAAAACTTTCGGTTAACCTTTCTTGTAGTTTTTCCTTCTGGCTTTTGATTCGCATACCTTTCCGGCTAGTCTGTGTCATTGGCGGGCCTCCATTCAATTGAGGGCATAGCCGTCACGTCGCCGCCGCAGATACTTGGGCTATCGGGCTGGCCTCCATACCCTCCATGGCCTCCACATGTATGGCAGCCCTCCCAACAATCCCATCTGTTCTAGTCTGTATTCCCGCCAGACCTCCAAACCAATGGCAGACGACTCATCCATGTTGCCAGTTCAGATACTTGGCGGGCTTTCCGTGCCCACGCTCTAAGGAGTCCATAACCTCCATATAAATCGTATCCCTCCCGACAGCCTCCTTTCCACGAACTCGTCTTCAGCCCCCCATCGTCTTCAAAACTATGTCTTCTCAGAATCACTTTTCGTCTTCGGACTCCACCCCGGTGGAATCAGCCGCGCCTGGTTTTTATCTTCACGACCGTCCCGCGTCAAGCCATTGTTTGCCGCCGTATGAACACTTTCCGGAACAAGAAGCGTTTTTACTACCAGAGTAGGTCTTTGCGTCGACTGCGATGTGCCGGTCTCTAACGTTACCTTCCCTAACAGTGGCAGCGTCTGTTATGTTTTTCCTCCTGAGGTGAAGAGACTATCTACGTCTGTCTTCCATGCAGCCAGCTCAACGTTTGTTACTATATCCCAGCAACCGCGCATGTTGGATATGCCAACTATGCCTGAACCCTCGAAGTTCTATGTAAATTACTCGAACTCCGCTGCCGCTTTTGGCTTTGAGGACGGTATGCGAAGCACGGAAAACTACTACGACATGCCATTGGAACACTCCTGCCTTGCAGATGTTGGATATGTCTTCGTAAGTTTGACTCTGATGCGCACAAAGACCATGCCTCATTGATAAAATTCAACTTCCCTGTAGCCCGCACAACCGATTCCCGCTATGACCTCTGTTCAGGCTACTGGAGTCAATATCCCTGTCGAATATCCCTCTATTGCCCAAGATTACCTAGGACATTTCGACAACGATACCACCGCTGTCCCCACCTCTGGAACTTCGATGGATACCCTCAGCTCAGCCAACTTGACAAGCTCCCCGTCGGAAGTTTCTCAAGCCCAGTCCTTCCCAGCTCAGCTCGCAGGCTCCTCGTCCTCGGTGCCACGACAAATGACGTCGCAGTCTTCTGGCGATTTGAGGCAATGCGAGTGGATTGTCGACCACGGGCGTATATGTGGCGAATTCCTGGGTTGGGAATGCCAGGATCATCTAGCCTCCGCACACGGAATTCGCAATATATCAGCTCACAAGATCATCGTATGCGGTGCTTGTGGCAAGAAGGAGAAGCGCAAGTTCTTTGTGAGGCACTTCAGGGAAGTGCATCTTCATTTTCGTCGCCGAAGGCAAAATGCCGCCTAAAATCCAAGGATTGTCGTCCTCTGGTAAGGCTATGGACACTTATCGTGTGCTCGCCAAGTTTAACAGATTTTTTTTTAAATCCCTACACAGGTTTCAGGTATACTACGAGAAGGGGTCCCATTATTTGGGCTGTCATTTACTTCCTCGTGATCGTTGCTCATCGCTGTTATATGATCCGCTTCAATCTCGTTCAATAAATGTGGTTATGAACGACACTGGTCTGCCCGTACTGGTCATCGCGTTCTCACAAATAGGTAGCTCTCGCGATCTCATCGGTTTCGAATAAAATCTCGGCTTCGTCACACCTCAATTTGTACAATGCTGTCGGCTTCTGGTTCTCATTCTGGTAGACGGATCCACAGAACTGGTTAGTATAAGTCATGTCGCTTGGCTTTGGCTCGCTCCCAGTATCGTCTTAAAATGTTCTTTCAGAAGGTTCTCAGAACCAGGAGGTGCTTACACTAACGACTCCATGATCTGGGTCCCAGATGAGATTTTGATGGATTACCAGAAAGAAAAGTTACCGTATCACTGGTTCCCGCGATGCAGACAGAGGCAGTTCTACTGCTCACAGGATATTCCAGAAGAGAAACACAGGTACCGGCTTGTTACTGTCAAACCGAAACGGCTGGGCAGCAGCAGCCGTGCTCGATGCATTGGGATAATTCACCAATGAAAAACTAATGTCTGCACGGCATGACACCTTCCCAAATCTCAAGAGGGATCTGTGGCAGATCGATTATGTCGAGGAGATTTCCGCACACATTCCCTTTCGCGGATAGCTTTACATTCGCGGATAAGGTTGTACTGACGGGTTACCCGTCGATCTGGCCTTGTGGCCCGAAGATTCAACTTGAAGGAACTGCCTCCGGCTCAGTTCCTGCTGTTAGGTTTGGGGGGCAGCACGCCAATGTTTCCACGCTCAGATGGTATAAAGCTCTGAGCGTCTCGTATTCCTTGTGCGGGTGAGGTCCTCACCCACTATCTTGCTCTCCTTTTACCCGCCGGTTCCTGCCCGCCTCCATCACTCGGGATCCACTTTGGCAGCAATGGAACGCGATCTGTCCTATCCCACACAGTCTCGTAGCGTTCCCGCCGTGTCGGACCATTCGTCGCCCTCATTTTCTTGGGATGTGGCCCGCTCGCAGCTGCAGCAGCCATGGGATCCTAGCCAGATGCTGTATGGTGCAGACCAGTACTCTGATAGCGAAGACGTATGGCCTGAAGACCGGACCATCCCACCGTCGACGCGGGCCTCTGACGTTGGGCACCAATACCTGACATACCCTGCAGTCGGATACGGTCATCCCACGAACTTACCCGAGGTTTGCTGTCCCACCGTTTCCTCGTTGTTGAAGGGAACTCAAAGATACTACTAGGATGACCGGTATCAACCGAGCCATCTGACACGGATTTCCGATCTGTCCTATCCCGCACAATCTCGTAGCGTTCCCGCCGTGTTGGACCATCCACCGCCCACATTTTCTTGCGATGTGGCTCCCTCGCAGCTGCAGCAGCCGTGGGATCGTAGTCAGATGCTGTATGCTGCAGACCAGTACTCTAATGGCGAAGACGTATCGCCTCAAGACCGGACCATCCCACCGTTGACGCAGGCCTCTGACATTGGACACCAATTCCTGACATACCCTGTAGTCGGATACGATCATCCCACGAACTCGTCCGAGGTTTGCTGTCCCACCGTCTCCTCCTTGTTGAAGGGAACTCAACGATATTACCAGGATGACCAGTATCAACCGAGCCGTTTGACTCGGATTTCGGCCCTCGCGCCCCCTTCAGAAACATATGGAACCCAAGATGTATGTAGCTATTCCGCTGAGCTCTCAGTCGTAATGCTTATCGCAGCCTTAGTATGCTCCACACGCACCGCCTGTCACTAGCGAGGCTGATAGTCTTGTGGCGTTCATGGTGGGTTTAACCTCGGCCATTAGTACCCGATATTAACGCAGGGTTACCTCCGTACACCACAGCCGCCGAATGGGCGTCCCCTCCCTCCCACCCAGTCCCACACCCTCAACCAGATATATCCGGCTCAGAATTCTCAATATCCAAGCGTTGACAATGCCGATGCTTCGTACTCGCCCCATCCCGTTGAAAACAATGGGGGGTCCTCGATGGTAGGCCTGACTCAGTAAGGCACGGCAGTGGGTTACTAATCAGATTGAGTTTCAGTATCTACCTTTCAAGCCGCCGCCACATGACACCGGTCCCCTTGGTATCGACGACACCATCCAGATCGATGGTCCCAAGTGGACCCGGACAACGGAATATGGCTACGCGAACTCGATGAATCTAGGAGGTGTTGGGGGACGTGGTCTTTTCGGAACTCCACGAACCTTCTGTGGTTTCCACGAATCGCAAACTTCACTTCCATACTACACGGTTCCGCCATCTGAACAAGTGCTCGTTGCATGTGATCCAACAGCGGCATATCCTCCGATTGTACCAAACACCGCTGATCAAGCTACGATGAACGTAGGGACGCAACCCCTCCCACTCGATTATACTGCTCCCCAAGCCGGGGGAGGAGATGATCGTGGACGGATGGGCGGCAATCATCATGTCTCTGGCCCTGCAGCACAGCCGAACGAGCTTTCGCAGCAGCAGCCGTATTCTTCTCACTGCCTCCGCTCCGATAACATTGGGGGTCCTTCGGTGCACGGGGGGTCACCGGGGGCAAACCATTCCGGCACTGGGCCCCCGGGGGATGCGCCTGCAGCATGCGTAGTTTGCAATCCCAAAGCGCCCAAACACTGTGGTTGGCAGTATATCGGCGGCGGAATATGTGACAGCCCTGTTACGTGCAGCGATCTGCCACACCATCTCGCCACCTTCCACGGCATCAAGGACATACCATCCCGTGACAACGTCGAGTGTCGCCGGTGTTCACCACCACAGATACTCAAGCGGAAGGGTATGTTGAGACACTATAAAGAGGTGCACCTGAACCATCAACGCCGAAGGGCTGCGTAGCCCTCGCCTCAGTTTCCTCCGAAAGCTTAACCACATAGAACTTTGAATCCGTCCACCCCGGTGGAATCCTGAACATTCGCTTGATCCTCTGTTCCCCATGCTCTCTCCCATACCCACGCTTTTTCCCCGCGTTCCCGTGACATTCCAACTTCTGCCCATCCGATATCATTGTGAGGACAGATCGAGTAAGGCTGGATCCTACACCATGTTGCCGTCCTCATCGGGGGCGCCGATCTATGCCAGTAGTATTGTAACTCAATAAGCTGCACTATCTGTTAAATATTGTATATTATATCTAAGGTATCCTGACCCTCCCCAACCGAACGTGTAGGACATGTAATTTTGTACAAGGCAGGCCTATGCCTTTTGCTCCCGCGGTCGTTATTTGTATGTATGTACATGACTGGGTCCATCGACCTCGCTCAAATCTGGTACGAAGGTATAGACTTACTCACCACCTGAAAGGGCATGGGAATGCAGAGGCGTCACACAGGTGACAGGTGCGGGTGACCTTTGCCTGATGGGTTGATGGTAACGATCATAATGGAAGTATTGTCGCGAAGTCTCCTGGCGGCACGACGCCACCGACCAGTTTCTTTGGAGCACTGGCATGGGCGGCCCCTGTCGGAAGAGGCAAGGTGTGGAAAGCGGAGTGCCACGAAAGCCTGTCACGCGGGCGTCGACCCTGCAAGCAAAGATCAAGCCAAGGCACGGACCGTATTACCTGCGAGGCACCCAGTACTCGGAACAACGTCATTTCATCAGCAAAGCCGCCATATCTGTTCACCGATATCGGAAGAAAGCAGTCCACGCTCTGGATGAAGCCGAGCGTGCTTTCCCGATATCAGGAACTAGATAAGATTCCGCGATCCAAACCGCTACCTGGTCGTCCCACGCACCCCGCCAAAAGGAGAACGTATTGGCTGGGGCGAATGAGATGCGGGCACCCCTTCAATACTGCCTCACGGGAATTGTTGCGGGGAGATACATGCTAGTATATCTTTGCTGGAGGCAGGCCTGGGGTGTCACATACGTGTGTATCATGGACCTGGATTTAAACCCATTGCCAATTGATACCGTGTAGATAGTTGCAAATGCATATGTACGTTGATTCAGTCCCCGGATCTATGTACAGAAGAGAGGCGGCTCACAAACTCTATTCTTCGCTTCTTTGTGTGCACAGAAATCCATATACCTGGCTTCCGATGTCTTTCCCCATCAAAGGCGAGCCATTCCGTGGTGGCAGCTTGCCCAAATTGGATGATAAGAAAAAAAAAAATGAAATTAGGTTTCTGACAGCCTCCCGTCTGCACGTGCATCGGAAGCGGACGGAAATGATAAGGAATTTGCACGCTCGTAGGAAATGACGAGGCCAAATGAATAGTTTACAGTGATTAAGTAGTTCACTTTACCCTATGGTACCTGCAAGGTGAGTGGCATCCATTCGCCCGCGCACTCTAACGGCAATATGATCTTTAAAGTCACGCACCACCATCAGTGCCGTGAATAACTCTTTTCCATCGTGCCTTCGTCGAGGGGCTGTGAAGCCTCTTCGAGACGTCTCCGTACGACCGCAGGTCGTTATTATCATTGCCGGTAAATGTTGTCGCCATATTCCATTGCCGCAACTCGGTTTCCGCATTTGAACTGACGCATACCATTAATGTTTTCGTACCGCAAAATGCCAAATGAAGAATAAAGCGTGCCGCACTGTCTCCCCTGTCAAGAGAAGGAACCTAAATGGACAACGGGCGTCAGGTATAAACCAATGCATCCTCGTAGAAGATGAGGGTCAGTTGGCCAAGTCCGGTCCATTGACTTGGTGAGCTGCTTCTCACGACGAAGCAGGGAACAAGTCAGAACATGACTACGCTGCTCATATGTCGAACGTTTGGATATGACACCGGTTGGGATCGGGTCCACCACGTACAACGGTACAAGTTGCTTTCACGTTGATTCTTCACCTAACAAGGTTATAGAACAGAAACTTTAGTCGAAAGTATTAGCGCCGCAATAATCTTCAAGGATTTGCACAACACGTATACCAGGATCGAGGCCAATACCCTCCATATCACCTAGCGATGCATGAGTAGGCGAGTACTCTGAAACGTTCGCACAAAACCACGGTTTTTTCTTCATGTACATGAGATTAGCGAGGGTGTCGAAGCGGGTGAGACCCTAACTGAAATTTCGACTCCTTTGCCGTCCTCAGAACGGAACACGACACTTTCCCGTGCAGTGGTTCTGGTATGAGGTGCTACGCTGTTGATATGAACACGTAGTGGGTGGAACCGTAAGGGCCGCCTGGTACGGCAGATTATTGCGATTGGTAAGAAGTAGTGGTGACCTATCGTATATTGCATCTTCAAGTACGCAATAGGTAGGTTGAAGGACCGGCACTGGTATGCTGATGAAGTGTGCGTGCAAGACAAGTGATTTGGCATAAGCCGGTGCTGTTGACGGCAAGATCCATCGAAGAGTTTTGGCAACATGTACTTACGCCTTGCAGCCAAGTTAGCCTGTGTATCTTATCTGTCCATCAACAAGGAAAGAGAAGCAGGAAAGGAAATATCGCACCCTGGGTCAGTGCGTTCGGGATGCTCCGCACCGTTGACGAAGGGTCATATCTGCCAACTTCCCTGCAAGTGCTCCAGCGTCGAATTGGCCGCGGACTAGCCGCGTCTATGGTGAACGATTTCGGGGGGAGATCAAAAGTCAGCGCTATTGATACCGCAGTGGAATTGTGTGCTCTGCAATTTCAGCCGATAGTCTGAGTTGATCGATTGATCGATGATCGAGATCTCACGTGGGGCATTACAATTCACTCCTCTTCTCTACAGGTACGCTGGGTTTCGGCCACTGTGAGCGAGATCCAGCCTCCTCACTTCAGCGTCCGGGCGTGGCCTCTGATGTGATAATCCACAGTTGAACGGCGACCGCTGACGCAGTTCGTCATCGATCCAACTGGAGAGGTGGATAATATGGCCTTAGGGTACATCGGGCTAACGAAGCGACCGCCAAACCAGTGGCAGTCTGATGGAAAACCAAGGAATAGCGAGCTACATACCGTGATGTGGCCGTTCTGTTGTTCTCGGACCTCCCGCTTGCGCCGAACACGGACCACCCTGACGCGGGCCCCTTCACAGGTTACAATAGTGATGTTAGTTCTTCGTCGTGTGTTTGGCACCTTGGCGTCGTATGTATGTGCCACCGAAGAGTGGTGACCGCTTCCTGAACACTCATTAGCAATAAGACGAAGTTCACAAGCGATTTGGTTCCAGTGTAAAAGAGTCGTGTGTGAAGAGCTGCAATTCACATGAGATCGGCGTAACGTGTCGAATGAACGAACGGGGCTGTCATGCGAATCTGGATATACATCGTCTCCGCTTCCTAATGCTGAAGTTCCTGCCAGCTTGTAGCGTTTCGAGTTGCACTGCGCAGCGACCATAGCCTCCTCCTCGTGCGTCAGGCGATGTACGCGGGATATAAACAAGTAATGAATAAAATTATAAGAATCACCCTGCACAGCAATGGAAATCAATCACCGATCAAATGAAGATGTGGAAAAAGCATACGTCCGCAACCGCATCTCGTATTTCGTCGACGAGCATACGATACATAAATGGAACGGTCTGCACAGGTATGTTGATCAAAAGCGTTCGCACACGACGAGTCCTACGTGCGTTTGCGGCTGATTTTGAACCTGTGTTTTGGGCGCAGGAAGGATGACAGTGTGCTGTGGAAGGAAAGATCCGCTGATGTCTTTGACAGCATGTACTCTAGCAGTGCCGGATTATCCTGTGTATTCGCTCCTCCCATTAGCGAGAGCTGAGAAACCGGGAACAGAAAGTAGTCGTACGTGATGTGCATCGCATCGCAAGACAGTAAGAACGGCGCATGGATCGCTCTCCTCGCCATCTGTCTTGATGGTGCTCCCAACGCCCGAGTCAGCCGCCGACAAGACCAAATGAGCCAAAACTTCCTGTTTCTAGGCCATCGGCGTCCGCGCCAAACAGTTGATTGTCGAACAACCGGTTAATAGCAAGGTAGTCAACCTCCGCGTTTAAGCTCAATGTCGACGTCGACGGGAGTAGGTGCCTACTGACGTGGTTGTATCAGCGAGGATCCTGGACAGTATTGCAGACGAATAAAACATACCTCCTCGTCAGACCCATCGTAATCCATGCCTGCATCGGAACTTTATTTGCAGGTTTGACACCCCGAGTTTGGTACTTATTGACACAGGACCGGCTGTTTGAACCTTCGGCGCATCAACTGGCCAGTCTCACGTGATACACACATCACTTCGCAAGGCAGCCAACGCTGTGTAAGTACAGTGTATTATAACCAGTCAGGTGAGATTCGTGTTCCCCTCGTCAGACTTACGTTGAGGTTCCATTCTCTATGTTATTTCACGTCGCCAGACTCATTCTGATCAACTCGGGTTTCGTACCAGGAAAGGGCAACTTTCAGGTTGGTTTTTGATATGATGGTGCTCAGTTCCCACTAAATCCAGAAGCAGTGTTCTTCCTTGTCGCCGTTGCTTGTACGGCCGGCATAGAACACAATACGGAGTCGAGGTACGACTACTCGCTTCCCACACGCGTCTGTTGGCGGACCTTTAGTCGACTAGACGCTGTCTTCCACATATATCTAGTTGAACGTTCATAAACAGCCCACTTTCCCATGTCAGCAACCCTCCCTCCTCCTTACCCTCCACACTCACCCCCGCTGGGCTGGGCAGTTGATGACCAAAGCTTCTTAAGTTGGAGGTCTGTAAGTGCCATATGAACATGTAAGTACGATCCCCAGCTGTGGATTCCTCCCCGATTAATCTATCGTGACGAAGGGGGGATCAAAAAGGAAGGGAGCGCCCAGAGTTATGATTGGCTTGCGCTGTCGAACATTGCTGGGCCCAGTAACAGCACAGGCTTCAGACTGCCGACACATTGTTGGAGGGCCAATACCGAAAACGGGTGTTCCTTGCGATTTTTCTTGTGCTTTATTTCATATTTATTCCCGGCGACGAGCATCGCCGATGTTCTCCCCTCCCCGACCGGTTGAATTACTACTCACTGGAGGTCTCCTCAGCAAGTTCCTGTGCGTTTGCTATACGCATAATTTGGAATTATAGTCGTTATCACCCAAAGCAGTCCCTCTGCGAATACTCGGCTTCCCAATAGTTGGACGAGGGGGTTTCGCGAGTAGGAGAAGCTCAGCCCCCACCCCCACGCCATATTGGGGGGTAGGTGCGCGGGCTGCGAGATCTGGAGGTAAGTTAATGACGTTGGAGATCCATGGAATTTTCTGTTAACCTTTCCCTGCAGTTTTTTTTGTAACCTGAAACCTTGGGCCAGCGTACTTTCCTAGCCAGATTGCGTTCCGGGCCGCCTCTTTTCATTTGAAGGCGACGCCATGACATGCCGCTCAAGGTGTTTGGACTGGCCTCCACGGTCGATGTTCCGAGGGATCCATGACCTCCATATGTATGGCAGCCCTCCCAACAATCTCCCCTTCCTGGCCTGTCTGCATCCTCGCCTGCCCTCCAAGCCAGGAATGTTCGACTGCGAACGACGCCATCGCTTTACCGCTTTAGATACTTGGACCACTTTCCACGGCTCATTTTCTAAAGAATCCGTGGCCCCCACCTATAAATTGGCCCTCCCAACCCTCCTTTCCACAAGTTCGTTGTCTTCTGTTCACCACCACCTTCAGAAGCATGCTCCCTCAGTATTCGTCCTCATTCCACGCCCCGGTGGAATCAGATGCGCCTGCTTATCATTTTGACGAAAGTGCAGCATCCGAATACTGTTTCCCGCCCTCTGAACATCTTTTGGAACCGCAAGCGCCTTTTTCGTCACTAGAGTAAGCCTTGCGTCGACTGTCCGTAACGTACTGTCCCTCACCGTCCTCTTCTGCAATAGTGATAGCACTTATTATGATCCCTCATTCAAGGTAACGAGACTATCCCCATTTGTCTTCTATGCAGCCATCTTGACACTTGTCTCCGTATTCCAGCAACAGTACTCGTCGGATATGCCCACTGCGTCTGGCCCATCGGAATTTTATGTAAATCATCCGACAACCAGTAACGTCTTTGTCCACGGGAGTGGGGTACAAAGTACTGCAAATCCCTACGACGTGCCCTTGGAACCTTCCTATCTAGATGCGGGATTTATCGCTGTAAGCTTGACTGCGATGCGTATAATGACAGCGTCATTGACGATTTTCAACTTCCCTGACAGCCTGCACAACCGATTCCTTTTATGAACTTGGTTCAGGCCACTGGATCCAATACTTCCGCCGGACATCCCGCTCTCGGCGAAGGATACATGGGACAGTACAATAATGGTGTCAGCGCCGCTGGCGCTTCGGTGTCCGCTCCCAGCTCAGCCAACTTTGCAGTCTCCCCTTCGGAAGTTTCCCAAGCCCACACCTTCCCGGCTCAGGTCGCAAACTCCGCAGCCTCCGTGACTCCACAGGAAACATCACAGTCCTCCGGTGATCTAAGGCCCTGCCAGTGGAGAAACAACCAAGGGCGTATATGCGGTCAACGCTTGGGTTGGCATTGCGAGTCTCATCTGGCTTCTGAACACGGAATTCGCAAATTACCAGCTGACAAGGTCATCGTATGCGGTGCTTGCGGCGAGGAGAAGAAGCGCAAGTTCTTTGTGAGGCACTTCAGGGAAGTGCATCTTGGATTTCATCGCGGAAGGCGAAATGCTACCTAAAATCCAAGGATTGTCGTCCTCTGGTAAGGTTATGGACACTTCTGCGTGTTGGCTGAATTTAACGGACGTTTTTTATATATATCCGCACACAGATCTTACGTACACTAGGAGAAAGGGGCCTGTCATCTGTGCCGTTTCAACTACTCCCTCGTCCTCGTTGCTCATCTCTCTTATATGACCCGCTTCAATACGATTCTATGAATGTGTACATGAACGACCTGATTCGCCCATGCTGGTCATCATACACCCACAAATAAATAGTAGTCAAACATTTCTGCTTCGGATGAAAAATGGCTGACAATCAGATACACTTCAACTCGTACACTGCATTGGGGATTCTCGTTCTCGTTCCGCAGCTCTTAGTCTTCTCTCATCCACTCCGGTGGATAGGGATTTGCATAAAATGGTTAGTGATAATTATGTCATATCGTTTTGGCTCCTGTTTCTTGGGGTGTCTTAATCGAACGTTTGCAGAGCCGCGAGGTGTTCACCACACTTCTAATGACCCCGGCCCCGGCTGTTCCTGTGACGCGGATACTAGGGACAATACCTCTCGCTTCGGTGGGTTTCAGGGATCCCAAAAACATACCTATCATCCCGTTACTTCGGGATTATCCTGCCGGTTTTGTGGTGGCTGGTCTTGTCGGCGGTCGCCAGAACCCACCCATGAGGCCGGTGCCAACTCAGGATTCGCGTTACCTGCCGACATGGCAGGGGGGACTTATCGAGGCGTAGGCATTTGTTCTCCTCGCGTGATTCGAGAAAACGTTTACGTCCGCCGATGTCGTTTTGATCCCACCATGCGACTATACAGCCACACAGATAGAAGGTGTCCTTGGGATTCGATCTGTCCAATTCCGGAAGAGCAGTCACTTTGGGACTTTTTCTAAAACACGTTTCTTACGATCGCGGTCGGCGTACTTCGTTGGCAGCTCGCCAGCATTGCCACACTCGACACATACTTAAACACGTACGGGGTACGTCCTAGTGGTTTTCCTTTTCCCATTCCTTTTGAACCTCTCCTTTTCCCCAACTCTCTCCGTACCTTCGTTATCCGTTCTGCAAATATGCAAAGTTATCCATCGTACTCGACACAGTCGCCAAGCATGCATGTCGCTTTCGACCATTCGTTGCCATCGCCCTGCCGGGACGCGACTTACTCACAGCAGGAACAGGTATACTATCCCAGCCACACGCTGTATGTCGCACCATCCGGATATAGCCCTGATGGCAGAGATGTACTGCGCCAGAGCCAGACCACCCCACCGTTAACGTGTGTGACATTTCACATTGGCCTGCAATCCTTGACGTATCCCGTATTCAGATATTGTCATCCTGCGATCTTATCCAAGGTTCGCCGTCCTATCCTCTCTGCTCCAAGGGGAACTCTAAGACGTTGCTAGTACAATTTACATCTTCTGAGCCGTTCGACACGGCCTTCAACTCTTATTTGCCCCCAGGAAACCTTCGAGGCTCTAGATGTAAGTAACCCCTCCGCTGAGCGCTTGGCCATGATACTTATCGCGATCCCAGTCTACACCGCGTGCTGGATATGTCGTTGGTGATGCTGAAAACCCTGAGGCGTTCATGGTGCGTTCAACTTTGGCCAATGGCATACTAAGGGTTCCAACACAGGATTCCTACCCGTATAACAGCCACCCGATGCGCGTTACCGCCCTGACCCTCTCGTCCAAACACATTCGGGTTGGAACGCTCAAGGCGTAGGAGTTGCCGGTTCCTTTACCGCACACCCACCTCATCTTGTCGAAGGAGATGGCAGGCCTCCGACTGTAAGTTTGGCTTTGGAAAGTACCGCGTTGGGTTCCTAACGCAATCAAATATCAAGGTTCCCTTCTGTAAACCGCCACCACCCGACGCCCATTCCTTTCCTATCAATGATGCCGTCCAAATTGCACCTACGTTGACCGCGGAATATGGCCCTAGTACTCTCGAAGGAAGTCGTGGCTACAGAGAGCAACAGACCTTTTATGACCCGAACGACTTCCGATTCTCGCCTTCTGGACACCCGCTCACCGGGCGCCTTTCAGCGCCCGCGTGTCCCCAAAGTTTGGTAGACGTCGCTGACAGGACCGCGACGAACGTGGGGACGGGACCTCCCTCAATGTATTATACTGCGCCTCAGGCTGGACATGGGGGAAATTATGAATGGGTGGGGGGGAACGAGTACGGCCACGGCAATGTGGCACCGTCATTCCCATACTCCAACGAGCCTCGGCATCAGCAGCCACAATCATTCCACCCCGTCCACCGTGACATCGGGAATAATCTTTCGATGCACGGGGCATCACCGGAGGCAGACGACTCTCACATTGAACCCTCGAAGGATGCGCCTGCAGCAGGCATAGCATGCGGTCACTGTGGCTGGCGGGATAATGACGACAAGGAATGTGGCGAGCTGCTTACATACCCGGGCAATCTGGCGTCCCATTTTGCCGAATACCATGGCATCAAAAACATGGCATCTGATGTCCCAATCATGTGTCGTTGGTGTTCTCCCGGGGAGATAGTCAAGAGAGAGAGCCTACTGAGGCACCTCCGGGAGTATCATCTGGGGTATCGCCGTCGCAAGAAAGGGGTTGCTCAACCTTCCCTCCAGTTTCCTTCGGTGACTCGGGTGACTCGTTCGACCAGAACCTCAAATGCGAGCACGCCCGTGGAATCACCAACATTCATTTTTCACTACCCTCCCCATGGTCCCTCTCCTACTCACACTCGTCCCCCGTGTTCCCGTGACTTTCCGACTACTAGCTTTCCAGTGGACATCTCACCCGGTTAGACACCCTCGTGGAATCAGAACGGATAGTAGATCCTACACCAAGCCGCAGTCCTCAAAGGAGAGACGCTGATATGCGCTAGCTTGCAGAACATCAGTAGATTAGTGTCCAGTATCGTAACCCTCCCAAATCGCGCGTTGGAACATGTACAACAAATTATATGATCCGTAGCTCACATGTTGTCTGCAGCCCAATCAGAAGTCAGGTCACGCTTCATGTGAGAGACATTCTGCGATTACTCTTACGACTCGACCTGTAGCTTCTGAGTATTGTTTCTTACCGTCACATGGGTCACCTTCTGATGGACTAATCACAACAGATCCTGATGGAAACATTCCTTCGAAGTTTCCTGGGGATTCACAGCTCAACGCCACAGAAACCTTCCACGGGGCGTTGAGCGGATTGACACCGGCGAGCAGAGCTCGAGTTGAATGGCGTGCACCTTATTATGGATTTAGGGTATGTACAAAGCTTTCAGTACCCGGAACAATATAAGTGGTCAGCAAATATGCCGCACCTGTTCGAGGAAGTCAGGTTTTCAGTAGCAGTCGGTGCTTGCCCCTGAGCCTGCTAGCCGAGTAAGAGTGAGACTATGACGAATCAGTGTCCGCAGTTTATTCGCCCCACTCTCTGCACAAGCCAATCCGTTCTTGACTAAATAACTCCTGGTTCGATGACACCCAACTGTGAGTAACAGAAGTAGTCATGTACTTACTGTAGCTTTTTTACAGGGCCGCCGAAGCGAATATGCATGCCTTGCTGGCACCAGTCCCCCAGACACCCTTCTCTCCCTGCCCCCCACCGACATGCCCCCTGCGACAACGAGCTTGACAACTGAGCGTATCCCATTCCCGCCTTCCGGGGGGGATGTGATTATGTCGCTCTCAAGGTTCTGTTGACGGTATGTAAGAACTTCAACCTGGTGCTACTTATTCAGTTACTAATTTTTGCAGATAAGCCTCGCAAGTCCCCTACATATTGTACTGGGTCGTAGACCTAGGTACTGGGCTCGTTTAGCGGGGCTTGGGCTAACCTTCTCAGGAGCCTTCATTGAATTCCTGCACGACCGAATCCGTCTCCTGCCAAATGATACCAGCTATATCGATTCCGTCGCCGAACCTATAAAGAAGTCAGCCCCGTATCGTTCATAACTAATCCTTCGCCCCTTCGAAATCTACCTGATTCTCAGATTAACGTACGACTCTAATAGACTTCTGATGTCTTCCTCTATCAAGGAGTCACTCCGCACGGTTTCAGTTTGCCTATTCGAATGGATCTAGATTTCCAAGAGATGACATCCCCGCCGACCGCACGTGCTTCAAAGGCGCAAGAAGTTGAGAAGCAAGCGTGCATGAGGCATATGGATGGTATACGGTGACCAAAGATAAGCGCGTCAGTTATATCCATATTGCTTTATCCCCGAGAAGCTCCCTGCAAAATCCGCGGCATCCATGCATTCCGCGCACTTCATTCTCCAGCCTTTCGGCAGTACGATCTTCAAAACATCGACGCTTTGGATAGTTTCCTCCGCCTTGCGTTTGTAACTGGCTGTGAAGCCTCTTGGCAAGCCTGCGTACGACTCCAGATCACTGCAATTAATGTTGCCACTGCCTCCCGTTGCCACACCGTGCTCTCCTCAGCTTCTGCACTGTGCTTCAAGTTAATCCAATGCTTGTACAGCAAACAACGACTGGGGAAAAACTGTGCTGCACTCTCTCCTGCTAAGGAATTCAAACTCGGCGACGATAGAATATGGCGTCTGGGTTATGGCTCATCACGTTCGCATTGTAGGATCCTCAGTGAAGCGTACTAGCATTGCGATGATCTACAAGGACTCGCATAACTCGTCTGCCAGCCCCGAGACCGATACTATACGTATCGCTGTAGCGGCGTATTAGGAGGCGAGTATTTTGACAAGATTTCGGTCAACCGTAGTTCCTTACATTTGCATGAGATCGGTAAGGGTGTCGAAACGGGTGGAAACGTTATCAAAACTTCGACTCCGTTGTCGCCTCCCCC
The DNA here is from genome assembly GCA_024613185.1 of Pisolithus microcarpus. NCBI lineage: Eukaryota > Fungi > Basidiomycota > Agaricomycetes > Boletales > Pisolithaceae > Pisolithus > Pisolithus microcarpus. Next base: position 327,231 of record JANFAI010000010.1, on the reverse strand, counting down.
TTGAAATACCACATTCTCTCCCCCCTGCCAATGCGGGACTTCCGACCAAATCTCATCGTCTCGAATTTCACTCTGCGGTGGCCGTCATTTCCTCCCCATGGCGTGCACAGGAAATTAGTGCGATTGGTCCAGTGAAAGGATGAAGAAGTGGTGACCGTATCATATCTATCGTATCCAAGGGTGCAATAGGCGAGTCTTGCGCCGGTATGTTGGTCAAAGCTCGCGAAAGACAAGGGTTCTGGCACAATCAGCGAAGGCAAGGCGCTGCGGGGGCGGTGTTTTTGACAACAAGTGGTCATTCTACGCTTTGCGCCAGATCACGCTGTGTTTTCTCGTTTGTTCATCGATGAGAGCAGAGAAGCCAGAAAAGTGAATATCGCACCAAGTGCATACAGATCTCTCTCCACCGATCACTTTCCCTCTCCGCGGCTGTACTTGCCGAGTCGCACACAAGTGATCGATCTAAGTGTTCAAATTAGGGCAATCAAAGTCAGCGCCGTTGACCTAGTGACGTCAGCGACGATGATCGGTGGTTAGTTGCTAGTAATGCAGCGTAAATAAAATATACCTCTTCCTTGGGCTTGCTGTATGAATCTACATTTTCCACTAGGTCCTGCTTGCACTTTGACAAGAAAATACAGCCTTGCCAATCTCTCACGTGATCATCGGGCTCATACGGAGTTACCTTATTTGGGTAAGTCAACTCTGGTTTCAGTCTGGACTCTTGAGTCTGGACACTTGCAATATCATATCAAGTGCCGCTCCACGAGTGCGCTGTGTTTCAGCCACGGTGAGCAAGATACAAACTCTTCACTACAGCTTGCAGGCATGACCTCCTGTGTGGTATCCCACAGTTGAACGGTGGCCGTTGACTCAGTTCATCATCGATCCGGCGGCACAGGTGGACGATATGGCCTTACGGTCCATCGGGCTAATAAGGGGACTACCAAACCAATGGCAGTCCTGTGGAAACCAAGCTACAGCGTTGGTCTCTGCTACGGTGACTCGGTTTTTTTTTTTACGAGCTACAGCAAAGATATTAGGTTCTTTGTCGCGGTGCTTCGCATCTCAGCGTATGAATGTGTCATTAAAGAGTGGCCCACCGCTTCCGAAAACATTTGTCGGAAATAAGACGGTGAGTCGAAGTTCATAATAAGCGATTCGGTTCCTGTGTATAAAGCTCCTTGTCCACAAATCAGCGCGTTTTACTGCGTAACTCACCTATCTGCGTGACGCCATTCGTAATGTCTGGTGTACGACGTTACCCGGTGAACGACTCCCCGTGGGTTTCAAGCTGCAAAATCAGGTCGATTACGGCGGCGGTAGGTTCGCATGAGTGTTGGTGTTCATTTGTGTATCCTCTTCTCTGAGTGACAAGTCAGGGCATGAGACAAGCTGTAGAGATCGGGGAATGCCGAGTGACGGGATCCCTGCCTGCCGGACAGGAGTTCTTGGGCGCTCCAACACAGGACGCCAGCTTGCAGCGCAACGATGGAGGCCACTCCTCGAACAAACGCCCTAGAGATAGTTCCACTGGAACTTCTATTCACTTCTGCGACTTTCCCAACCAACGAGTAGGTGCTCACTGGTAGCAGGGCCTAACTTAGAGGTGTGTAAGTTTTTGTTCTAAGCTAGGAGTGCCTGGTTGTCCTTAGGTGTTCCCCTGTATTTGGTGAATGCTGATTCGGTTGTCTCCGCCTCGCACTTACTCCCTGCCGGTCGGACCTCCCTGTGGAAACTCGGTCTTCGAAATGCAGTAGAATGCTGTGCTCTGCGTGAGTCGAGGTTTCAGTTGAGATGTACCCGTTACTTGCTCATGAAGCCAAATTCAGCACTGGAGCGATATTCATACTCTATAAGTAGTCCAAGGCTGTGCGTATATGGATTCTTCCATGGCAGTAAGTCAATGTTCCTGACAATTTGTATGGCTTGTTGCTCATCCCCTTTCTTGGATCGACGTGCTCGATTAGGAACAATGATATACAGTTTTATTTAAGGCTTCGGAATACCACTTTTTTCATCGCCGTAAAAAACCTGTTTCCCCTCACGGATTCCCTGCTTCCATCGACTGGCCATCAACATGTCCACTCGGTTCCAATACCCAACGCCGATCTCTACCGACGCTGCGGCATCTACTGATCAACCCTGCCAAATCCGTTACGGCGTGCAAGCTAATGGCTTTCTCCTCCCAAGTGAACGTAGCGTGGTCGTGAAACAGAGAGAATTGTCGTCAGAGTAGGCTATACATCGTCCCTTCAGTGCTGACGACCCACTGTCCCCTTCCGTTTCAGCGATGAACCTCAGAGTGGTTTTCTTCTTGAGGTCTGCAAACCCCCTAGACTTTCCGTCAGCACCGAGAATTCTAACACTTACCACTAGGGACCATGGTTTCTAGGATATCGTGCGCAGATTGCGGATAACAGTTTTAATGGATCTATTGTGCCGCAAGGCAGCATGCCTCTTCCAATTGCGAGGCCAGTCGACGTAAGTTCTACTTTCTAGCGTACAAGGGCGGGATGGTTTTCTGACAATCTATGGCAAGCAATTCTCGGCTCAGGGCGCTGGGGGCGACGTTCTAGTTGCGACTCCTGGCGTTAGCGCCTTTGTCAACCCTATGAACTTAGCGGGCCCCACTTCCACCTCGGACTCGCAGCAGCCACCACCCGGCTTCTTCGAAGCCGCTCCCCAGAATCCAACCCCTTCACAAGAATCCGCTGATGATCGACAGCCATGCGGCTGGAGAGGCAAACATGGGGACATATGCAACGTTCTCATAGGCTACCATTGCAAAGCCCACCTGGCTTCCGCTCATGGCATTGTTGATATGTCGCGAACTCAAATCGTCAAATGCGGTCGTTGTGGGAAGCGCATGGGACGCAGATCTATCTTGCGGCACTATCGGGAAAAACATCTCGGGTTCCATCGTTGACGAAAAGACATTTCATGGAACCCTCCATTCCACCAAGGATCGGTGTCCTGGTGAGATTAGTTATCTACTGCCAACTGAATGATTCACATTTTGGATTTTCTTGTGCCCCGGGGATGGGGGAGGGCGCGGAGCTGTGCAAACCTCATTCCTGTGCGACGTTCCGGCACTTTCCCTCAAGGACGACCCATAAAATGAGATCTATGATAGGGATGTTCCTCTACATAATGTTGTGGGCGGACTTGCTTGCACCGCTGATGTTGGGGAGGAATGACTTCAACGGAGTCGTTCCGGAGTGGCTGCCCGCCCACTCCAGCACCGCCGCGCTGCCAACTGTAATATGTACAAAAGCGCGATGCAAAACATCGCAACTTTGATCTTTTCATTCCGCTCCATCCTGCCCAACCATCATATTCTGTCTCTCTTTCGATCCACTCAGGAGGTATGCAACCTAACTTAGCTCTGCTGCCAAACGCCTCTACAGAGGTGCACCCATCATTCTATTGGGGTGTGCTCCACCCACAGCAGCAGTGCCATCTCAGCCGCGCCCTGGGGCACATCTCCACAGATGGCAAGGGTTTCCCAGAACAGGAACACGGAACTTCTACTTTGGGGTAGGCGTTGTTCAATCGTGAATGGTCGATGTGGTTCATTGTATCCTTGTGTAGACCACACTTTGCTGGTGGTGTTGGACTAGATGGAAGGTCTTCCCAGGTAAGCGTGACTTTGCACCGTTCAAGCAGAGTATTAAACGGGTCAAGGTTCCCACGGTACCGCTGTCATCGTGTGCGGTTCAAGCCCCAATCACTGGAACTTACGGAACGGCGCGTTTGCCTCTGTGGAATAAAGCAAACCTTGGAATGAGCTTTTCTGACCACCAGAGCGCATCGGGTTCTTCCTTTTACCCAAGCTCACCACCGTCTTCACTTTCAAACGCCCCGCTTCCACCTTCTCAGGACTTGTATGCATGCATGAGCAACGGAGACGCTTCAAATGCGCACCCTTCAAGCATTAGTCTCGCCGCCGGCACCATGCCAGGATCGTCCCTCCTAGACCGCACTGCCTCTGAGGTTGACTGTATGCACAATCATGAAAAGCTGCGCAGCAACGATAGCGCATCCGGTTTGAACTCTGGCTTGGCGGCACCGTTGTCACCGTCTTACAATCTGGCGAAATATCCCCAAGAGCCGTATCTGTTGCCCTCCGACCTCTGCTACAGTTTCGAGGATCTTCAAATACCCGTTGGGTCACCCATGACTGACCATTCCCTTGTTGTCACCCAGAAGAGCTTGCCCATGGCGTACCAGTCTCGTGGATCCACTGTACCCTGTGGCTGGAAGGACAATGATGGAATAGTGTGTGGTGGTCCCGTGACGTCCGACAATTTGGCAAACCATTTCGCTGCTCTCCATGGCATCAAAAACATGGCATCGAGTGTTAAAATTGACTGCCGTTGGTGTCCTTCAGGTTTGCGAAAACAAGTGAAGCGAGAAAGCATGCTTAGGCACCTCAGGGAGGTGCATCTAAGGTGCCCACGCCCAAAGAAAGAGGCCGCGCGGTCTTTCTCGTACTTTCCTTCAGTTGAATTCTGTTCAAATAACACCTTGGGTGTCCATGTGGCGGTGAGATTCTAAGCTTGTCTTTCATAATCTCAACGAGCTGCGCTTACAAATCGCGAATGTCAGGGGGGAATGCGATCCGAGCGATGCGACATGCTATCAGAAAATCCTTGGTGCCTGGATGCACACATGCACTCACTCGATGTTCTTGGCTAACTGTTGTTCACTCGGAATCCTTGGCAATCCTCTTCAAGATGTGAAACAGGCTTCCTTTATACATAACTTGAACCCAACTTGCGCTTCCTGGAAGCAAGTTGATGATTCTGATCATATCAAACTGTAAACACAGAATTATCTTAAGGAAGATCCATATACACGACATATGGTGGACTCTGGTGCTTGTTAATTGTAGTTCCAGATACTTATTATTATGAATCGGTCAATCCCTGCTTTGCTATTGCTGAAAGCCTTGGACCACCCGACAGGCGGTGTAAGTTTCGGTAGGTCTCCTTTGTCACTTTGGCAGCTTCATGTCACGTGTTCTGCCTTTTGCTTCATTGAATTCGAATCCATGCGTATCGCACTCTCTGTGCTTAAGGTTGTTTGGAGCGTGTTAGTTTCGTGAGTATGACAGAAAGATGAATTTACAAGGATGGATGTTGTGGTTTAAGCTAATGACGAGAGGGAGGATTGGGTGAAAACCCAGAGGGTTTCCTGGCCCAGAGGAGGCACTGTACCTAGGGCAAAGAGTGAGCTGTGTGGGCAGGCACATAGTTCCGTCAACCATAGTCCTGAAACTGGGACACCCGACATGTACATTTTGGCCTAAATGTGGGACTAGCCAATGTTGGCCGACCTTCCTTGAGGGTAGGTAGGCCAAAGTGTGGGAGGGGGGTCGGCCAACCTTGCTGGGTGGGGTAGCCATGTCCTGAGAGTGGGTTTGGCCAACCCTACTGGGGGGGGTAGCCACATCCTGAGAGTGGGTTCGGCCGACCTCACTGGGGGGGGTAGCCATGTCCTGAGAGTGGGGTCGGCCGACCCCCCTGGGGGAGGTAGCCATGTCCTGAGAGTGGGGTAGCCACGTCCTGAGAGTGGGTTCGGCCGACCCTACTGGGTGGGGTAGCCACATCCTGAGAGTGGGTTTGGCCGACCCTACTGGCCCTGGGGGAGGTAGCCACGTCCTGAGAGTGGGTTCGGCTGACCCTACTGGGGGGGGTAGCCACGTCCTGAGAGTGGGTTCGGCCGACCCTACTGGGGGGTGTAGCCATGTCCTGAGAGTGGGTTCGGCCAACTTCACTGGGGGGGGGGGGGTAGCCATGCCCTGAGAGTGGGGTCAGCCGACCTCACTGGGTGGGGTAGCCACATCCTGAGAGTGGGGTCGGCCGACCCTACTGGGGGGGGGGGGTAGCCATGTCCTGAGAGTGGGGTCAGCCGACCCTACTGGGGAGATAGCCACCTCCTGAGAGTGGGTTTGGCCGACCTCACTGGGTGGGGTAGCCACGTCCTGAGAGTGGGTTTGGCTGACCTCACTGGGTGGGGTAGCCACCTCCTGAGAGTGGGTTTGGCCCATCTCACTGGGTGGGGTAGTCACATCCTGAGAGTGGGGTCAGCCAACTTCACTGGGGGGATGACCCATGTCCTCAGAGTGGGGTTGGCCAACCTGACATACCAACTTTATTGTTGCAAAGATGGATACATAGAAGATAATTTCTGGTTTAAAATCATCAAGGATTTCTGGAGCTGGTCAACATAATTCTTTGGTATTTATAAGAAGACAGGTAAATTATTAAAGGGTAACTTGTAACCAAGAAGATGTTCCTTTTTTACCCTGTGTTAATGAAGTGGCATGAGGAGGAATGGAGTAAACAAATTTCTTTGGTGGGAGGGATGTTTTGTTAGTCCCTTTTTCAAACCCACATTGAAGATATCTGCACTCATAAGTAATGGTTTTACCTGCAGAACCACACTCCCACTTCTGCATGGTTCCACATTGAGGGCACTGGACTGGCAAATGCTCTCCCCAAGGTCTGATAAACTTGTCAGTCCAAATCAATTTCTCCACCACTACCTTTTCCACCTTCTCCACTCCTTGCCCCTCAGACCCCCACATGAAGATGAAGATGTTGGAATGTCTTCCAAGCAGTGCACAATCATTGAGGGCAAACTTGGCTGCTTGGGAAACATCAAACCCTTGAACAATGATACTGTCTAGTAGACTCAGCAGGTAAGGGGTGGTGCTGGCTAGCTGCAGGTGTTGAGCATCAAACAAGATCATAGATCTTGGCATGAATCTGGACAAGGTTGGAGATAAAAATCTAAAAAATACTGGAAATACTCACTTATGGGCAACCTCTTTCAAATCATTGAAGCTCTCCTGGACGGTTACCACAGAGCCACAGACATTGAAAATTATATCTGCACCCCTGACAATTCTGGTAAGGGGGTTGAACAAGAGTTGGAGGCACTGGACGTAGTCGGTAGATAGATAAAAAGAGGAGTTGGCTACTTACTTCGGAGACCTTGGATGCTACTGGTTTACCATCAATCTGACCAGCAAAAAGATCCCCTCTTTCCTCATCACTATGGGTAGTGAGGAACAGGACTACCCTTGAAAATGATGAGAGGAAATGGGTCAGGTCCATGGCCTCCTTCTCATAAGCCCTCAGGGACTCCTCAGTGGTCAAGTTGAAGGCCAGGTGAGAGAAGTGGTAGCTGCCTTTAGGGAAGTATGGCTGGAAATAGGAGTCCATCATGTTCACCTGGGCATGACCAACCTGTAGTCCATCCAAGTGGAGGTGGACAAGGGCAGTTGGGAGGGAGGCTACTTGGGAAGAGGTGGCATGTTGGAAGGTACCCTGGACAAGGGGAGGGTGGGCAAGGACAGGTAGTCCTTGAGAGTAGAATCCCTTCATGCTATGTTGTGAATATAAGTGGAAGTGGGGGGATGCAGGACTCACAAAGTAAGGCTGAGGGTTAGCTTGGTTTTGCTTCCAGTGGCAAGTTACACATTTGAACATAATATTATCTGCTTCTAGTTTGTCCTTTTCTGCATCAGGAACTACTAGGCACTGATTACAGACCACCCTTCTGCAATACTTTTCATCACAGATCCACAACAAGGCTCCCCCATCTCTGCACATAACACAGAACTGTAGACAGTATAAACAGGAGTATGACATATGATGAGTAGCTTACAGAGTTGATGTTGGGCTTCTGCTTGGGGGTTGGCCTCTTGGAAGCAGCAGATACCTTATCCTTTTTCTTGTGGAAGGCCTGCAAGCTGACTCTGGGGGCCTTGCCTCCAGTTGTCTTCTTGGCTGTCTGTTTTGTTCTTGCCATAGTGCTGTGGTGGTGCAGCAAAACACAGAGGGATATAATGTGACAAGGACATTAATATTAGACAAGACTCAGGGCAGGACTGGCTTACCTCAAAGTAGAGTGTAATACAACACAGGCAAGGGGCACGTAGTAACGTGGACATGTCAAACTTGGAAGGGGCTCTTAATATTAAAAAAGAGTTAGGGCAGGGCCAGCTTACCTCAAAGTAGCATGTAAGGTGACACCAGTAAGGCCCACGTAGTCAGAGGAAGGGGCTCGACAGTGGTGGACACGTTGAACTTGGAAGGGGTTCTTAATTTAAACAAGCAATCCTTTCCCTACAAACACAAAGAACAACAAACAAATTCAGGTGACACAGATAATACAATGGAGTGATTGAAACTAAGAAAGATCGAGTGACAAAGCATGTAGGCAATGATAGATGCTACAGGACAGAAAAAGCAGCACAGCACCAACAGTGCGCCACTGTCAAGCACTGGCCACACAAACTCAAGGTTGCAGTCATGGCACAGCCAGGATTGTGCAAGCCTATCAAAGGCTGTGAAGGTCACATGGGTGGATGCAGTGGCAAGGGACTGGTGCTTATAATATCTGAAAAAAAAAGAATTTGGGCTGGGCAGGCTTACCTCGAAGTAGCGTGTAATGTGACACAGGCACAGCCCACGTAGTCAGAGGAAGGGGCTTGATAGGCGTGGACACGTCAAACTTGGAAGGGGCTCTTAATATTAAAAAAGAATTAGGGTGGGGCTGGCTTACCTCGAAGTAGCGTGTAATGTGACACAGGCAAGGCCCACGTAGTCAGAGGAAGGGGCTTGACAGGTGTGGACACGTTGAACTTGGAAGGGGCTCTTAATATTAAAAAAGGATTAGGGCAGGGCTGGCTTACCTTGAAGTAGTTCATGGACACATTGAACTCAGAAGGGATGTTGCAGAGAGACACAACTTTGAGGAAGGATGTTAGTACGTACCAAGAAACGGTCAGGAGGGGAACGGCTTACCTTGGAAGCTGGTGCAGTCAGTGACATGACAATTTCGTGTCTTTTTTTGGGGGGGGGGACAACCAGTGTTGGCAGTGGCTCACCTCAAAAACTGATGGTGTTAATTTGCTGAATATCCTTTGGTGGGTATGGCTTACCTTGAGGTTAACAATGATGTGTGTGACTGAGACGTGTGTTAGTCTTGAACACACCTGGGTGTGGTATGACTTACCTTTGAAGTTTTTTTTTTGGAGGCAGTGGGAGGGAAGAAACAGAGTGGTCGGATGCAAGGCTCAACAGGCACCTGACTATGGAGCATGAGCTGATTTTTTTTGCCGAGCCATTAGTCATACTTAGGTTGAATGCAAACATCCAGAACTTCAACAAGCATGTGACTATGGAACATGGGCCGATTTTTTTTTGCTGAGCCATACCTTTTTTTTTCATGTCACCTGTCATATGTAGATCCAAACACAACCAAATACATCACGTGGTCTCACAGACTTGAGCTGATTTTTTTGAGCAGTCATGTGAGGGTCAAACAAAACCAAATACAATTTGTATATCAGCGGCAGGATTTCCCACACCTTCCCTTTCTCACTTTCCTTCCACTCTCACCCATCCTCATGGGTGTCATTGCTCGTGCAGTGATGCCCAATATCATGGTATGTCTTTTTCTTTTCTTTTTTGGTTATGCTACATATTAACTGCTCCACAGTCAGTGTCGTAGCAGTTTCGTGGCCGTCGACTGTGTCGACTGCCATTGAAAATGTTATGGTATTTTTTTTTTTTTGGTTATCTTTTATTTGAACTGTCTCCGCAGTCACATTGCTGCAAGTTTCGTGGCTGTCGACCATGTCGACTACCACTGAAACATATTTATGGTATGTTTCCTTTTTTTGGTTATGATTTGTTTTAACCTACTCCGCAGTCACCACTGCAGCAAGTTTTGTCGCCGCCATCGACTGTGTCGACTGCACAATCTCAGAAAATGAGCTCGAGGTAAGCCATTCCTCTCCTAATATATGTTGGATACTAATGCTACTCTGCATGTCAGCCATGGCTATGAACCCCTTCATGTACCTTGTCCCTTCATGTATCTACGTACGTCTGTTGTGACTTGCTTGTGAGCCACTTCTGAGCATGTCCACATTGTCAAGCCCCTTCCTTTGACTACATGTCCCTTGCTGGTGTCACATTACACGCTCTGCAACATCCCTTCTGAGTTTGACGTGTCCACGAACTACTTCGAGGCAAGCCAGCCCTGCCCTAATCTTTTTTTAATATTAAGAGCCCCTTCCAAGTTCGATGTGTCCACGCCTGTCGAGCCCCTTCCTCTGACTACATGGGCCTTGCCCATGTCACATTACACGCTACTTCGAGGTAAGCCTGCCCACTCCTAATTCTTTTTTATATAATTAAGAGTCCCTTCCAAGTTCAATGTGTCCACCACTGTCAAGCCCCTTCCTCTGACTATGTGTCCCTTGCCAGTGTCACGTTACACGCTCCACAACATCCCTTCCGAGTTTGACGTGTCCACGAACTACTTCGAGGTAAGCCAGCCCTGCCCTAACTCTTCTTTAATATTAAGAGCCCCTTCCAAGTTCGATGTGTCCACATTACTACGTGCCCCTTCCTTTGACTACGTGTCCCTTGCCCATGTCACATGGTACCTTGCCAGTGGAGGTAAGCTATGTTTGCTGATGGTGCTCAATACATACTAACATTCTTCTGGATGTTGCATCATTGAGTTGTAGTGTACCCTCAACTAACCATTGATCTTTAGACGCCATCTGGACATTGTGCAGGCTGCAGCTGCATGTTGTTAGATGGTGACCCTTCATTCACATTGTACCTGGCCAGTACATTGTTGGTATGGGGGGTAGGTAGTTACATTCTAGTGTAGGCTAGTATTAGTCCATGCTTGCTAGTGCTGGCTGGCTTAATATCTTCGGTATCTTTGTCTGTGCTGATGTGTGTTGGCCTGCAGTGTTGGTCTGGGGGAACATGGTCCATGCCTGCTGTGTAGGCTGGCCTAATAAATATTTCTTACTGTGTTTCTGTGACTTTAGTCTGTGCTGACTAGTGTTGGCTTGCAGTGTTGGTCTGGGGAAGCATGGTCCATGCCTGCTGTGTAGGCTGGCCTAATAAATCATGTCATTTGATTTTGACTTGAAGTTATTTTTTCCTTGATGACTTGCTTCTGCTCTAGGGGAAGGGCCCCTCCTGGACAGTTGTCAGGGAGTCAGTTCCACTTGGAACTTTGATTTTTATTCTGTTCTGTGTTTGATGTTCCTAACTCATCACCCCATTTCATCTTGAAATGGCTCTTTACTTGACCTGTTTTTGCCTTCTTTTTTGTGATTTATGGGACCTAACCCTAACCCTAAGTATTGCATCCCATATGGAATAAGTAGGCACCAGGCACAATTAGTGTTTCTGAATTTCACGGTTTAAAATTTTATGCCTCTGCTGCATCCCACCACATCATCATCCCTGAGGCCACAAGTGTGCAATGAATCCTTCCCCAACCTCTTCCAATGGCCTGCCTACCTTAGTGGATGGGATCCTGACATCTGCACTTGAGGGATGCAGACTCTCTGCATCTGTGATACTAGATAAATCTGACCTTAGGAAGCCAAGGTAATGGGAACTACTTTCTCCTTGGTATTGGCTACACCATGCTTGACAATAATGTGGATAGACTCAGAGTCACATCCCAATTGACAAACCTCCAAAGGTTTATGACTGAGGAAGACCTTCCTTCTACATCTATTTCCTTGACTGAAACCAAGCTGTCTGCCCTTGTCATTGCACATGCAATCCTGAACCCCTGTGAGTGTGTCTCTAGACAGTTGAAGTGCAAAATCTGAGTTAGGGGAAGATGTAACCCAATGGGACATTGATAGGTTTGCTGAACCCATGCCACATGCTGCTGACAAGACCAAGTATTTTCAATATCCCCAATGGGGGCACATCTCTGACCCTGCCACTGTTTTGGATGTCCATGGTAGAGTGATAGTTTGGTATCTCCCAGGCATTATTCCTCCTCAAAGAGTGGTGAAGCAGTCTCTTCCCCCATGTATATCTTATATTATATTGATTCACTGGTAGGAACATCTCAATAGGACTCACCTCCCATTGAAAGGGAGCCTTGTGAAGCACTCAAAGAGGAAGAATGACTCCAGCAAGAGGTTTGGTCATGGGCATCTGCCAGAGCTTGATGGCAGTGAGCTGGACCCATTGGCTCATGCCATGTTTGGTCATGGCAGGCTTATGACCTCTCCTGCAACTTTCCAGCAGGGTCATGTGGTAATGTTTCTCATGGTCTGCTGTGGATTAGAAGGCTAATTCTCTCAAAGAGGTTGCAGGACAATGTTTATGAAAGTTCCAATCTCAAAATCCCTGCTGTAAAAGAATGGCTTCAGGACATTTCTTATGCAGAGGAGTTCTGGAACTCCATTTCAGGACTTGTACTGCCTGACCTGGCTAGGGTTGGCAAGGATGCCATTGCAGCCAAGGAAAACTGGGTGGTCACCCAACCCCTGTCTGGGACACAGTGGCCTTCCATCTATGTTGGCATAGATGTCATAGTCAACCAGGAGACTCCTCCCCACCAAGACAAAGTTTCTGCACCCTCTCTGCTTGACTTGCTAGTGAGCCTGGGAACTCATGATGCCCAATTTCATATTTCTGATCTCGGCTCCATTTTTGGTTATCAACCAGGCACAATGATTTACCTTGCTGGTAAACTTCTTTGCCACTCTGTCCCCAAATGGGAAAATGGTGAAAGGATAACACTTGCTCACTACATGAAAGATGCTGTCCACAACAAATTTGGAGTGGCCAGGCCAGCTTTCACCCAACAGAAGGATCTCCTAGGTAGATTTTTACCATCTTAGTGTAGGTACCTAGCCGAGCCCTTAGCCGGTGTCAGTCGGAGTTTCCAAGTAAAAATTATGCATCTTCAGCACTGATTCCCCATGTTTCAAATCACTCCCTTTGAGCATGCAATGCAGAAAGTCCAAAGTCCTGGGCAAAAGCTCTGGTAGAGGTTCTTTATATACTTTCCAGCCCACCAAGACCAGGAGAGGAAAGCTCACATACAAGGAAGTTGATGCTAGGCACCTGTACCAACCATCTGGGAGCCAGCCTTCCACTCCAAGAACCCCAAGGACTATGGCATCATCCCAGAATCTCAACTTCTCTGACTTCCCTAACTCAGACTGGAATGATGTAGAAGATGTCCCTCCAACTAGAAGGTTCACAAAGGTAGGTATCCTGAACTGAGAAGGGAAATCATTCAAACTTGTTTTCAGAGTCAGAATGACTTTATCAGAGAGTGGTTGCCTTGGAGAACAGAGTACCTCAATGTTATTCTGGAAGGGGAGCAACTGGCTAAGGGGGGAATTTGTGAGCAATGCTGTCAAGCAGAAGGGAGTATCCAGTGCATGTCCTGCACTGGTGTGCATGCCTGGTGTGGTCCCTGTGCTGTCAAAGCTCACAGAAACCTGCCCTTTCACAAGGTCCAAAGGTGGAATGGTACCCACTACCAGGCTACCTCCTTGATGGAACTTGGCTTCTTGTGGCATGTGGGCCATGGGGGGGTCCCATGTCCCCGAGCCCAGGAGAATCCCAATCCAGAGGAGTCTGACTATGTATCTGGGGAAGGACCTCCAAATTACAGGTCAGTAGCCTGTACTTCCTGAGCCCTTGTGGTAATCTTTCTTCCAGGAGGTCTTCCCAATCCCAAATGACCATAGTGCACACTGAGGGTATTTTTACTCATGAGATCTCTTGGTGCAGCTGCCCTGGATCAGATCCCATTGACTCACACCTTTCTTTACTCAGAGAAAGACTTTTTCCAGCCAGCATATCTAAGCCTAAGACTGCCTTCACCTTTGATGTGCTCAATCACTTTCTTATTGATGCTTTGGAGTGCAAGACTTCAGCTATGAGCTTCTATCAGAAGCTGAAGAGGTTCACCAATAATGCATTTCCTGACAGGGTACCAGTTGAGTCCCATTTTCCATCCATATGTTATTAGGTGACTTGGGTTAATACTTTTTTCTTGGCTTGTTAGGATAGGTACAGGGAGCTGATGAGGGTTTCTCGGCTGTGGAGGGATCTGAAACATAGGAAATGGTTTGGGTTTGGTCATGATACAGAACTGGATCCAGGAGAGGGGGGACTTGCCCTCTTCTGTCCTGCCTGCCCCCAACCAGGAATTAATTTACCTCCTGATTGGAAAGCTCTGTATGACAGGTAGGAGGCTGTAATTGATTTAATTTCCATTTCTAACCTCATTCAGCAATTCTGTGACAAGGCAATATGTCATTGATGGCAACTTCACTGCACAACATATGAAAATGAACAAACCTGAGATGGATGTATCTTTGTCAGATGGAAAAGGCTACATGGTTTCAGAGATTCCCTATCAGAGTCATCTTCAACAGTCTGTGGATAACAAGGAGGTGGGGGGGGGGACTAAGGTCTTGACATCTCCAGTGCTGACCATACCAATAGAGGTCCACTTGCAGCAATCACAGGGCAATCAATGCTGCCAATATCAACAAGTCCAACCTTCAATCCACTGGAATTGGTGCCACAGCATGTGCTCAGCATGGTTGCTTTGTTCCACATTCAGTGGTGGACTTTCAAAAAGGGGAAAGGTGAGCAAACATGTTGTGTGAAGATGATGCCTTTGGCACTCATGTTTGGCCAGGTATATGAACACAGACTACTCCATTTGCAATGCCCTTAGTTATCATTCCAAAGACATCACAACAGCCCTTGTCATTTATGATGTAGGGTGCCAGTGGAGTGTTAACTTTGGGAGTCGGGTAAAATCTAGTTCTTCTCTATTTCTTCCCTCAGGACTGGAGATAATTCCTGCTGTGGGGAAGTTCCATTTGGCTGCACACAAGCTCTCCTGCTTTCCAAGGTACAGCCTCAACTTTGTCAAGGGTGCAGGCCACTTGGATGGAGAAATTTTGGAGACATTGTGGGCTCCATTCAATAAGATCTCCCCCACTGCCAGGTCTATGACTCAGGCACACAGGCAAGAGGTGTATGATGATCATATGAGAGATTCTAACTGGAAGAAACTTGTGGGAATAGGTGAGTTTTTTTTTTTTCTTGGAGGTTGGTGAATTTACACCCCAAATCACAGTCCCCTCCTTGTTGAAAAAATACAAGACTTCCAACAAACATCTGGAGGACATGAATCAGGCCTATGAGCAGTTGAATGCTGTTCTAGATCCTAACAAAGTAGCTCAGTGGGAGTTGGATGCTCTTAAGGCAGAGGCAGACCGTGGTGAAGCCCTGAACATTTATTTGTTGAGAGGGGACAAAGGTCAGTCTTATTTAGATGGGACGATGGATCTGTCTGATTGTTTGTAGCCCCCACCTTTCATGAAGCACAGTTAAAACTTGGAAAAAATCCAGTGTCCTCCTCAGCAAACCTTGGTTCTGTGGCTTGGCTGGCAGAAGGAATTAGCATTGAGGACTCAGTGAGGCCATCATTGACCTGAAAGTGATTTGCCTGCTGACCCAACCTGCAGGGACCAGCTAAGATATGAGCTTCATCAGCTTCCCAGTCTCATGTCTGCTAGGCAGGAAGTCAAAACCTCTGAGAAGAGGCAGAGACTTTCTTCCAGGATTGAAAAGTTCCACAGCACTGGTCAAGCATTCTGTGTGCAAGAAGACCAGGAGAAGGAGGATGGCGAGTTCTGGGAAGATGATGATACAGTCTTGGAGGCTCCAGATGAGGAAGTCCAGGAGCTGGCCTCTGAGCTGATGAGTATATGGATGCCCTCATCCATTGGAGCAGCCAAGCTTATGGAGCTTGGCCTTCATGATCTTCTGAAAGAGGAGATGGAACTCAGGATTGGTCAAGCTAATGATTGTCTTGACCGACTGTGGACTGACCTTGGCAGCAAGGCCATGTTGTACAGGCAGAATTTCAGGACTGCAAATTCCACTAGGGAGGGTACAAGAACCAAGAAGGAAATCCAGAAAGTGGTGGTCAGGATAAACAAGCATGTCAGAAGTTATCAGAGGGCCAGGAAAGCCATTCTCAGATTGGACCTCAATGATAACATAGGAGAAAAGTACAAGGAAATCCAACCAGAGGATCTTGCTGTTAGTAAGGAGGTGACAGAGGAAAACAGGTTTGGCCAGGGGGTTAGTAAAATGGCTTGGTTTTGGATGGTGGATGGGGAACAGAATCTGCTGAATGGGGACAGTGGGGGGTTGATGGAAGAATGTGAGTGAATACTAATTATTTTCTCCATATATCTTGCCAATAAGATGTTGCCAGTTTATCGTATCAACTGGCTCAAAGCAAGGGCAAGAAGGGACAGATGGAGAGAAGAAGTGTCATTGGTGAGGCATGAAATGCTCTGGACAACCTTGTGGTTCCAGTATCAAAAGGAGATATGGGAGACTCGGGCTCTGCAATCCACAGAGCCAGGGAAAGAAGCTTATGCTTCAAAGCAGGTAGAGCTGTGGAGTGACTTCGCCAAAAAGGCAGGGTTGATGTTCCAAGGTAAACAAATGGAATGTATTTAGAACACAGCTGTATTCATTTGGTGGGGAACTGCTCACAGTACTTAGTATCCAAATGGAACCAAAAGCCAAATATGTCAAAACAATAATACCAAAATAGTAGTCTTCCTAAAGGAGGTTAGCTGCATTTTTTCAACATCCTTCCTAAACTGGGAATGGCCGAAATTTTTCAGCTTGCCACTGAACTCCAACAAAAGTCTACTGCAATTTCCCTCCTACTCATCCAATTCTCCAATGGCTAACTGGTCTGAAGCTTACTCTGATCTCCTGGCCTCCTATGTAGGACAGTACAAAGATGCTAGGGGGAACTCTGGCCTGAGGTCAGAGATCTTGGCTGAAGTGAAGTCAAAGATTCTCCAGCATCTGCCTTCTTCATCTGTGGTATTGCCCAAGAATTTGAGAGTGGTATGACATTTTTTTTTTGCATAAGTTCAACATATCTTAAGTCTCTCTAGGCCATCAGAAGGGAATTTTTGCCAGAATTGGACCCTGAAGACCAAGATGATGAGGAGAACATCATCAAGTACATCTTGGAGGTCACAGAAAAGAGGAAGGAAGATAGTGATGAGGGTGAGGATGCCAGGGAAGAGAAGGCAAGGCCTACCAAGGCTGGGGAATACAAGAAACCCTTTACAGCCTTTACTTTGGGGCAGAGGCTCTTCAAGGATGAGATGGATACTTATGATAGGGAGAGGAGGGACACCAAGGACCCCAAGACTATAGGCCAGAGGAACAAAATTATCCAACAGTGGTGGGAGTCTCTCTCTGATTCCAAAAAAGCTGAGGCTGGGAGGGCTGCTGAAAAATGGAATAAGTTGGGTGCACCTAAGGAGACTCATCATTCATAGGTATTCCTTGTGTTTCAAGGCCTTTACTGACTTGGAGTAACACAGTTACCGGAGAAAAAACTTCCCTGGTATGGCTAGGGAGTTCATTGACATGGTGCATAGAACCATGGGCTCCCACATAGTGATGTTTGCAGCTCATGAAGCACAAGATAGTCAGATCAAGATGGCAGTGTAAGTTCCACCAAACCTATCAGTGCCCATGCTAATAAAGACACCTAGTTTTGAGACTCAACCTCAAGATGGGAAGAAGGCTTTCTCAGAGTTGTCTGAGCCCAGCAAGGATTGGGTGCTGAAGGGAGAACTGATTTTAACTGATTATCTTTTGACTGACCCAGGTGAGTTTATAATGTCTCTTTCAAACCTGTAGCCAAATGAATTATTTTCCAGTGGAAGAAGACTTGAATGAGGAGAAGAAGGATACAGAGATAACCCTGGATGATGATGGGAATCCAGAAGTACCACCTTGGACTGGGCAGAAGCTGAAGGTCCAGCAAAATTTGGCTAGAGCAGTCTTCCAGGCAGCCTATGGTGGGTTCTTCACTGACATGTTGGTGTCCAGCAGTTGACTGGAGGTGAAAACATAGCAAAATTCACACAGAAGCCTAAGGCCAAGGTTCCATGGGGCTTGCTTATCAAGTCTCCTTTGGAGTATCTTGATTCTGAGTCCATTCCTGATGGATTTGTGATGAAGGATCCTTCAAAGTGGACCAAGGCTGATATGAGGTTGCTCTGGAATCATTGGCATTCCCTGGAGGGTGAGGATAAGGTGATTGTCACCTTTATCAAATGCAAAAAGGAGGATTTGCCTCTGGGAAGGTTCTTTGATGGGAAAGCCAGATCCAAAAAAAGAGTCTGGGTAAACATTGATGATGACAGTGAAGCTGAGGCAGGGGTTGAAGACTCTGAGGCAGAAACCAGTGGGAGGCATAAGACCCTGAAAGTAACTCCTGTCAGGGTCCAGGATAACCATGTCTCGGTGGCTTCCTCCTCCTGAATTACCCCTCATGAGTCAAGTCCTGCCTGGCATGCCAGCAGGGACAGGGTGGAATTTTTAAAGTCACTCTCAATCATGCCCAGATACCAGAAGCTTGTTGAGCTGGTGGTTGCCCTACCAGAAACAGTGAGTGACCAACTTTCTATGATAGCTTGACTAATAAATATATTGTCAGGAAACCCACGTCAACACTGAACCAGCCTTGCCTGAATGGGCATTATGGACTTGGGGTGCTAAGTATCTACCCAAACATATTCACCTGGATGGGGATTCCTTCTTGAAAGCACTGGCTCAACTGGAAGGGGAAAAGTTTGGTTCCTTTAATCAGGGAGGCCCAATTGTACTTGGATTGGGTCTCTTGTTGAGGGAGTGCAACTGAGCCCAGGAGGTGGAAGAGGATGATCCAGAGGTTTCCCATCTGGACTTTCTACTGAACTCTAAGCTTGGCATCCAGAGGGGGGAGGATGTTTTGTGTGCAGTGGGGTCAGTAATTGCAAGATTGGAGCAAGGTTCAGTTGGCATGAACCCAGAGGAGGTGGATAATCACAAGGACAAGGAGGATGCTGAAAAAAAGGCTGGTGGGCATGCAGAGGAGAGGACAGCTAGTGAGGGCAGGGGTGAGGAGGAAGAAGCACCAATCCAGGCACCTCCAAAGAAAAGGAAAAGGCAAGGAAGTAAGAATGCACAGGAGAAGGCAGAAACAATAGAGGATGGGGAGCAAAAGGTAAAGAGGGATCGGAAAAAGAGCAAGAGAGCTCTTGGAATGGGTTTGTAAATATGACATCATTTTAATAGTCTGTAATTAGATATTCCAACAAGGGAGTGCATTTGGATGGCTGATACAGTCAGGAAATCATCCACACTGAAAGAGTCACTTTTCAGGATTATTCATGTCACCCGACCCCACTTCCAGGATCATGAGGCATCCCCCAGTCACATCAGCCGACCCCACTTCCAGGACAATGGGGCATCCCACAGTCATGTCGGCCAACCCCACCTCCAGGGGGGTAGGGCACCCCCCAGCCACATCAGCTGACCCCATTTCCAGGACCATGAGGCATCCCCCAGTCATGTCGGCCGATCCCACTTCCAGGACCATGGGGCATCCCACAGTCACGTCGGCTGACCCCACCTCCAGGGGGGTAGGGCACCCCCCAGCCACATCGGCCGACCCCACTTCCAGGGTCATCAGGCATCCCCCAGCCATGTCAGCCGACCCCACCTCCAGGACCATGAGGCATCCCCCAGTCATGTTGGCCAACCCCACTTCCAGGACCATGGGGCATCCCACAGTCACATCGGCCGACCCCAAGTCATGGTGGTTCGGCCGACATCAGCTAGTCCCATGTTTAGGCCATAATGTACATGTTGGGTGTCCCAGTTTCAGGACCACAGGTGACTGAAGGGTCTGGGGCAGGATGGGTGCCGAACAGGTCTACTCTGTAAAGATTGTGGTATTTGCCTTATTTCACACCCATGAACTGTACTGTATGGTATTTGCAGTGTGATAGTTAAAGACAATGATCTCCTTAAAAAACTACTATGAAGTATATATACTAGGCATGCAGGCATGTGATACCAGGGTATCACATGCCTGTGAGTGATTACAAACTACCTTTTAGGGCATGGCCCCTAACACCCTCCCCCTTGTTGAGAGGAAGCTGTAGGCAGCCTCAGTAGTGACACAACTACTAATGATATTAGTATACCTGTAGGCAGCTACAGGACTTCAGTAAGTAAGTACTGGAAAGGAATATATGGACTTACCCTCAGTAGTGACACAACTACTGAGGGAACAGTGTAGACTGCAACAGAGAGAATACTCAGCCATATGATAACGCGCTACTGTACACATGGCATCCGAACCTGCAACAGAGAGAATACTACTGCGAACTGTCAGTCCTGTCTATCATACGACATGCAGTAAACATACCTCAGCCATATGATAATGTGCTGTAAACTCAGATAAATGAGAGTGAGGGGAGAAGCTAGGGAGTCTCCCTTTGGAATGGTGGGGTCAGTTCAACCCAAGGGGACTGGAGTTGCCTGGTAGAGGTCAAAGAGAAGTGAAAAGACTAGAAAACATGCCCAAAAGGATCCAAAGAACGTCGAGATATCGTCTAACGAATGTCTGATAATGGAGAAGTGATACTCCGAAGCCTACGGCCTTCGAATCCCATCTGAATCTGTCTCCTAGTAAGGTGGTTGTTATTATTTTCTAAGTACAGTGTATCCTAAGTGCGAAGGTTGGCTTACATAAGCCAAAATGCGACCAAATACTAAGTAAAAGTATAGGGTAAGGTATAGACATAAAACTGTAAGGTAAAAACAAAGAAATAAAAGAAAATACCTGGTAGGGAGGATTCCCTCCCTACAGCACTGAGGAGAAAGGGGAAAGAAATGAAACGAGTATCTATGCGTCTGTACATCATGTGATGGTGATGAGTGTCGAAGCTGTAAAGTGTAAAGTCTACCATACAAAGTCGTACCAAACATATCCCAACACACCCCCTCAGTGAGACACCATAGACAGACCCGTTTGGTGACCTTGGAACGAGGCACATGCGAGAGGTTTGGTAAGAATATCCATGACGTTCTGGTGTGTCGGAATCCATCGAAGAGCGAACACCCCCTTGCTGACATGTTCCCGAAGAAAGTGATAATGAACGTCAATGTGTTTAGTACAAGGGTGGTTGACCGGACTGGAAGAGAGTGAAACTGTGCTGGTGTTGTCGGCATGAATAACAAAAGGAAGAATGGACGTCTGATGAAAGGAGCATATTGCCAAATGTAGCCAGAGGCCCTCTTGTGCGCATGCAGCGAGTGCCATGTACTCGGCTTCTGTGGACGACAGAGCGAGAGTGTGCTGTTTCTTTGACGCATGAGCTACTGGACTGCCATAGAAAAACCAAACATAGCCCATTACTGAGACGTGATCTGCTGGACACATTGCCCAGTCCGAATCGCTGAAAGCATAAGGAAGGTGGTTGACATTCGGATTTCCATAGTGGATGCAGAGAGACTTCGTCCCCTTCAAGTAATGAAGCAGATGTTTTGCTGCAGCGAAATGGCATGGTTTTGCGTGAGTGCATTGTTGAGCTAAACACTGGACTGCCTGAGTGATGTCCGGACGGCTGCATGTGGCGAGGTAAGTTAACTCTCCAACGATCTTCCTATAAGCATGCGCCAGATCCAGGATGTCGGGGAAAATGTCCATCTCCTGTCCGAATGGGTGACTCGGATCCATTGGAAGCGACACCAAGTTTGCCTCTTCCAGTCCGTACTCTTCACATAGATGGTCAATGTATGATTCCTGATGGATCCACACCTCGCAAGTTTCCCATCTTCTCTCGATTTTGATTCCAAGATACAGTGAAACAGGTCCTAGGTCACTGATGCCAAAACGCTCACCAATCTTTCCCTTCACCCAATTAAGAAAATATCTGCTATTACATCCGCCTAACCCGTCGTCGACGTGCCAGACGATGATGCATATGACCCTCCGTCCATCCTCTCCTGCCCTGTCGAAGATAAAGACCGCAAGATTGATGTCTGACCTGGAGAAACCAAGTTCTTCAAGAAGTTTCGAGAGTGTGACATACCAGTCGAAGGCAGCTTGTTTTAACCCGTAGAGAGAACATAAGAGTCGACAGACGAGGAGTATCCCAAGATTGTTATGCTGTTCGAATCCTCGTGGCTGTTTCATGTATATTCCCTCCGTGAGTTTACCATGGAGAAATGCACGCTTCGCGTTGAAACAGTCCAGTTCCCAGTTGTTACGCGACACCATTGCAATTAACAGCTTTACTGAGGCCTGCCTGGCAACCGGTGCGTAGGTTTGGTGAAAATCTACGCCTGGCACTTGGGAGAAACCTTGCACCACAAGACATGCCTTAAACTTAGAGCCTCCTTTTAGGTCAACTGGTTTGAACTCGAAGACCCATCGATTTCCCACGAGTTTGCGGCCAGGTGGCAGCTCTACCAGTGTCCACACTCCCATATCTTTCATTGTCCCAAGCTCCTTCTTCATTGCCTCCATCCACCCCGCATGGTCTGAACGTTTCATCGCCTCCTCGTACGTTGCTGGAGGAATGGACATATCGTATCCAGGCTGACTAGGATCCTGTCATCTATCACTTCTGATGGAGAGGTGCGACTGTTCAGTGATGATCAGGTTAACCTGATGTTCCAGAAAGGCTTTGTTCTCGCTCTCTGCATCCTCTTCTCTCGTACTGATCACCCCCTCGCCAGAGTCACTATCCACCCCCTCACTCATTCCCTGAGCCACAAGACGTGCCCTGTCCCTTAACCTCTGAAGATCATCAGCTAACGCCTTCCCTTTTTCAGTCAACACTCTCGTGCAAGTCAACCGACATGGTTCGTTCAACACCTCTTGCGATGTGGTGGGGGGAACGAGTGTAGTAGGCATTGGTGAGGAAGGAGCGGTCGTTGTAACCTGCGGTGAGTGACAATCTGTAGAGAGATCTCTGGAATGCATAACTGACTCCTCATCAAAAATGATGTCCCTGCTATTAAAGAAAGCTCCAGTGGCGCAGTCTCGCAGTCGCCAGCCCTTTATTCCATCTGGATATCCCATGAAGAGCGCTTCGGAGGAATGTGGTCCATTCTTCGTACAACGTTCAGGCAGAATATGGGAAAAGCTTTGTGAACTGAACACTTGAAGATGAGAGACGTCTGGTTTGTAGCCGTAGAGCATCTCGAAGGGGGTTTTGTTCTCAGGTAACACTCGCATGGTGGTTAGATTCCAGAGATAGCCTATCGTGAGGACGGCTTCCCTGAAGTAAGCCGCTGAGAGGCTGGCCTGATTTAGTGCCGCTAGAGCCTGTCCCTCAACGGTGCATATCCCTCGTTCCGCTTTGCCATTTTGTTGATGTGCATAAGCTACTGACCTGCGGTGTTCAATGCCAGCCTTCATCAGACTACCTGTGAAGACATTCCCCATGTATTCCCCACCATTGTTGGTTTGTATTGCTTTGACCCTAGTGCTGAACTTGTTTTCCCAGCACGCTGTGAGTCGACGTGTGGATCAATGGCAAAAACACCAAAAAAAACCCAA
Organism: Pisolithus microcarpus; assembly: GCA_024613185.1. Taxonomy (NCBI): domain Eukaryota; kingdom Fungi; phylum Basidiomycota; class Agaricomycetes; order Boletales; family Pisolithaceae; genus Pisolithus; species Pisolithus microcarpus. Next base: position 303,942 of record JANFAI010000010.1, on the reverse strand, counting down.
CACAAAGACAATTGCCGAGTTGGTGGTTTTCCTACACGGGCTTTGGCTCGAGGGATCTGTTAAAACAAAATGGGGGAGGGGTTCCGTGCACCTAGAGGGGCTAGGGCAGAGGGTATGGGTGCTCCTGACAAAGGGGGAGCAGGGGAAGACTGAAAATGCGAAGAGAATAGGCTGCTCTGAGCCTAGAAGTGACGTAAGATGATGAAGATAACAGTAAGTAGACCCTTAATGGAGCCTCAAATACTGCAGGAATAGAGATAACGATGAGGGGCTTAAAAGCGACAATGAATGAGCCTAATGATGAGGATGATGAGTGAGCAAGTAGCTTGGCTAGTAGCTTTGCTAGTAGCTTCTTTTTGCTAGTAGCTTCCTTTTGCTAGTAGCTTCCTTTTGCTAGTAGCTGCTTTTTTGCTGTCGACGTATTGGTACTTTATATACAAAAGGTAGCGTAGCCTGCAGTAAACATGGAGCAACACTTTGTAAGTGATCTGTAAGTGATTGGTAAGGGGATTGGTAAAGGATTGGTAAGGCTTTGTAAGGATGAGTAAGGACAGTAAGCAATTGGTAAGTAAAACCAGTAAGCATGACGAAGATTATCACTAATCAATTTGAAAACAGAATGAGTCATCAAGGAACGGATGAATAATGCGAAAAGGGGAATGAGTAAGCGCACTGGTCACTGCTGATTAAGGGATATGACTGCAAATGAGTCATAGTGACTCCTAGATCTGAGATCTAGATGCATTATGGTAACTTGCTGCGCGTCCAAACGAAGAATGGTGGGGGTTTCTGCCAGGGGCCAATTTTGGGGGCCTCCAGGGTAGTCAGGGCATAGGATTTCGCAACTTTCCCCCTTTCCTCCTCTCTGTAAAGTGACCTGCATTAGCTGCAGCTAGTGTTCTGGAGGGTTTGAGGAGGAGGAAGGGCCATCTTCTCCCATAAGAGCAGGGAGAAGTGTCTCAAATTCATCATGAATGCGATCAGATAGACTGGATGACAGTAATTGGTATTGAACCTGTCGCAATTTTGGAAGAATGAAGGATGAGATTGAGAGGTAGACGTTGCAGGGCACAGGGATGAAGGATCCATATGCTTCTTCAACTGGAGAAACTGAAACAACCACATATGATTTTTTGAGCCTGATAACAGACCTGAGACGACCAAAGAAAGTCCTCCTCGATGTCAGACTGACAAGGAGAACTCGCTGTCCCACAGCGATAGGATGGGAGGTCATGGACGAGGGAGGGATGAACCAGGAGGCTTCAGGGCGAATGCTAGTGGGGATTCCTGGCAAGTACTCATAGTTATTCTCCCTGGCAAAGGGGATGAGTGAAGAGATCGTCGAAGAGGTGGCCATTACAATAAAAAGTGGCGAAATGGGCGTTTGTTGGCAGAAATGATGCAGAAAATCGTGGAGGGCGAGGATCGTCACCAAATTTGGTAGGCAGGATGGCGTGGTCGAGAGCTTTCTGTGAGCGTGGGAATGATGTCGATATCTTTAGAAATGGCTGAGATATTCGAAAAATCGGAATGCCGTAAACTGGCGCTCGAAAACTTTTATTCGGCGCTTGAGCAGTTTCTTCCCTAACGTTAAGGGTGGTTCTTGTGCGACGGATGACTGCTAGACACTCCAGTCATTCTGCGCATTAGGGCTAGGCTTCTCCATTCTTCATCATTCAGCTTTTGGGTCCATGCTCACGTCGCCAAACACCTTTGGTGTGTGACAACGCCTTGACCATTAACCATGCTTCATAGGCCTGGTCCTTAGTCGCTAGCAAGTGCACACTGATGATGTTTGTGTAATCGTCGATGAACACGATGAAGTACCGTTTGCCGTGCAACGTTGAAGTGGGGAAAGGTCCGCAAAGGTCGGTGTGGATCAGCTCGAGAAACATTCGCATGGGTGCTGAGTTGGAGGACGGATAAGGCTGACGTGGATGTTTAGCCATAATGCAGGACTCGCAATGCGTTTGGGCTGTAGCTGAAGTAACCTGAACCCCTTTTGCCACCACCGGAAGGAATCTGGCAATGTCTCCCCTGACGTGTCCCAATCGTGCATGCCAGAGGTCCCATGTGAGTGTGCTTGGTGTGAAAGCAGTGAAACCAGGCATTTCAACTGGGCTGTTGGCAGGTGGACGAACAAACTCAACGTCCAAGAAGCACAGCTGCCCCCGCATATCGACACTTCCAAGGAGTTCGTTGCTATGAATCAGCTCACAACGATTTGGCCCCCCCTTGAAACGCACTTCCCATCCACGTTCTGTCATTCGGCTGACCAACAAAAGATTCACCACGGTGTTGGGTGCATACAGGCAACGCTCCAGTTGTAGGCGAACGCGTCTATCGCCTAGCTTCAACACCGTGACACATTCTCCATATCCCTCCATGCTCAAGCTGCCTTGATTGGCCGTTCGCATTGACACCATGGAGTCTCAAGTAAATGTCCAGAAAAGAGATGGATCTTTGATAAGGTGCATTGTTGTGCCCGAGTCCAGAATGGTGGAGAATACTGTCTCTGCTAAAGATGTGACGTTTTCAGCTGTTGATTCTCCCTCCACCAACTCTTCCACAATCGTGCAGGACAAGTCTTGGAAATAACTATTGGCTGGTGGACACCGTATCACCACTGCTGCCAGTGGGGAATTCACCTGCGATCCTCCAGACTGTGGTGTTGTGACTGCTGGGGCTGAAGCCACTGCCGCTGAAGAATTCAATAGAAATGAGCTAGGGGGGATCTAATAGGCTAGCTTGTAGTCCTGGGGACTCTGTCTAGGGAAGAGAACTAGTAGAGAAAAAGAAATGAACAGAAACTGGGAACACTTAGCTAAAACCTGACTGAACTCCTCAATCACACCACCCCAGGACTCCCCTAGGGATGCCCTGGCCTCACTCTCAAGGACAGAAGCAACAAGAAGCTGCCACAGGCTGGTCTCACCAGCCTGTGCTCTCCAGCCTCTATGGTAGTGATTGGTCTGTAACTAATACAAACTTGAGTCGAAGTCCCAACTTTGCTTACTAAGCAGCCACTTGCCTCGCACCTAAGTCCCAATCCCAACTACAAAACGGGGATCTAGCCCCTTAGAAAAACAAAACAAGCCTCAACCACTCCATACCTAGTCCATACCCTGGTAGGGAGCTTGCCTTCCCTATACTGCTGCCACCTGAGACGTAGGGTTTGCTGACTTCACCTTCTGCCACGGAGCTTGTCCCGCTTTCCCACCTCTGGACTGAAAACAGTTGTTCCAGTCATGATCTATTCATTTATGGCCTATGCAGATGGGTGTAGAACAGGGTGTTCCACTTGGATTATTTCTAGTCTTCCACAGACCGGTGACTGGGTTGAGCTCCCCACGCCCTCCTGAGACTGCTGCATTTGTGTACTCTGAACCTGGACCGGGATTAGGGCTTTCGTTCGTGATCTGCATGGCCTCTTTAATGATAGTCTGAGCAGCATGTTTGAAGGTGTAAGTTCTGGCACCCAATGATCCCATGTGCTGACTGTAATGTGCAGTAGGGTGCGGCAGTGGAGTGAGGAACAGATTCGTGAACTGTTGTGCTGGAGCAAATGGATTTTGTGGTGTAACGGGAGTGTTGGCTGGGGGAGGCCATGCCGACTGAGATACTGGCACTGCCATGAATGGACCAGGTATGATCATTCGCACGAGCTGTTCACTGCGCTCTAGCTCTGTTTCTATGTTCTTCCGGACTACCGGCCAGATTCCAGTCTTTGGCAAGCCTCGCAAAAGTGCATATATTGTGTCTGCCTCCGAAGGTCATGTGCCCATCCGAGCCAGCCTGTCATTGGCATGCACGTGCAAAGCCACATACTTTTCCGCGTTGCTAGCCCCCTTCATCTGAAACGTGGAAATCTGAGTGTGTAGTGAGAACTGCAAAGAGACATCGGATCGGTCGTAGAGCTTGGCCAAGGTGTTCCACACTTCTCGAGCGGTGATACTGACGTCGTCGGGGGTCAGCGTTAGGACGGATGAGTTTATCTTTCTCAGGACGATTGACTTTGCAAGGCCATCGTTTTTGAACCAGACTTTGATCGCCTCTTGTTCCATAGAAGTTGGCACAGCTGGAATGAGTGGGCACGGACAGGTCGACGCATACTTCACATAATCGAATGGGTTCGTCCCACTGCTGACGTGATTGTATACTCCCTGCCCGAGGAGAAGCTGTTCAGTCTGTTGGCGCCATTTGTAATAGTTCTCAGTCCCTCGTAATTCTGGGATATTCTCGAATTTCCCCATGATGCAGGTTGCAAGTACACGTATATGCGCCCTAATTCTCGTGTGTGAGGTTCTGCGATTTCAATCTTGTCTGTTCCAGTTGTCTACGAGTCGAGCTTGCCCTTTTATGTGGCGAGCTCAGGGCTCATAACCTGTAGACTGCAACAGAGAGAATACTCAGCCATATGATAACACACTACTGTACACATGGCATCCAAACCTGCAACAGAGAGAATACTACTGTGAACTGTCAGTCCTGTCTATCGTATGACGTGCAGTAAACATACCTCAGCCGTATGATAACGCGCTGAGGAGAAAGGGGAAAGAAATGAAACCAGTATCTATGTGTCTGTACGTCACGTGATGGTGATGAGTGTCAAAGCTGTAAAGTGTAAGTCTACCATATGAAGTCGTACCAAACATATCCCAACAAACAGCACAAGAAACAGTGCTACTAAGTGCGCTCTAAGTGCTTATGTAAGCAGGTAAAACTCGCACACAAAGTCTAGTGTACCACTGTGGTGGTTTATGCCACAACACCCCTGTAGAGCTGACTCAGGCTCGGAACAGTCTAAGTAAAAGAGAAGAAAGAAAAGAAAAGAAACAATAGGAAAAAATCCTATATACATTCATGCAAGATGTTGAACCTCACGACACTACCAAGCTGAGGGTTATACCTCATTTCAGTAATGTAAGCTGAAGCATGAAGGGTGTTGAACCCTTCATGCTATGGCTCAATTTGAGGGGTTATGCCCTTGAGAGAACAGCCCAACATCTGATGTAGTGTCCCTTCTACATTGGTGCTGGCTCATCTCTCATTTTGCCCTCCTCAGGCCCATCATCTTGGACTGGGGGCTTCCCCCCTGAACTTTGACCTTCCACCCCCATATCATGGGGTAGGTCATATACATCAGCAAACCAGACGTTTCCCCCCCAGCTTTCCAGTGCTCCCAGGACTTTTGAAAAATGATTCCAGACCTCCCAGACCCTCCCAGACCTGCCCAGACCCTCCAACCCTCCAGGTGCACAGCCACAGTGAGAACAAAAGTTGTAGCCCATGATCACAGGACCATGGGAATATGATTACCTCAGCAATATCTCCTTTTTGGGGTGAGATATTTGCAAAGTTCAGTTGGAGTCACAGTTTGTCAAAAACAAAAAGTGGCTGTACAGTGATGATGTCATAACAAAAGTTGTAGGGCTGGATCACAGGATCATGGGAATATGCTTATCTCATTGATATGCCCAAAAATGGGTGAGAAAAATGCAAAATACTGAAAAAATTGGACATCTCAAAAATTAAATTTCAAAGATGTCATAATAAAAGTTGTAGTGCCTGACTAGAGGACCCCAGAGGTATGCCTATCCCATCCATACCTGCAAAAATGGTTGAGATACAGGCAAAATACAATTAATGTAGTGTAGTGTACATTTTATTACCAAAAGTGTAGTGTTGTGGCGCATTTTTGATTACCTAATGAGTGTAGTAAACTCTGCTTCTTTGACTACCAAATAAGTGTAGTGTTGATTAGTAATTGACTAGCAAAGTGTAGTGTAGACTATTGATTAGCAAAAGTGTAGTAAAGTCCGCTTTTTTGACTACCAAATAAGTGTAGTGTTTTGTAGTGTTTGATTAGCAAAGTGTTGTGTAGACTATTGATCAGCAAATGTGTAGTAAAGTCCGCTTTTTTGACTACCAAGTAAGTGTAGTGTTTTGTAGTGTTTGATTAGGAAAGTGTTGTGTAGACTTTTGATTAGCAAAGTGTAGTGTACATTTGTATTACCAAAAGTGTAGTGTTGTGTAGTTTTTGATTAGCAAAGTGTTGTGTAGATGTGTATTACCAAAAGTGTAGTAAACTCCGCATTTTTGACTACCAAATAAGTGTAGTGTTTTGTAGTGTTTGATTAGCAAAGTGTAGGGTAGATGTGTATTACCAAAAGTGTAGTAAAAGTTCGCTTTTTTGACTACCAAATAAGTGTAGTGTTTTGTAGTGTTTTGATTAGCAAAGTGTAGTGTAGATGTGTATTATCAAAAGTGTAGTGAAGTCCGCTTTTTTGACTACCAAATAAGTGTAGTGTTGATTAGTGTTTGAGTAGTTAAATGTTGTGTACACTTTTGATTACCAAAAGCATAGTAAAAGTTCGCTTTTTTGACTACCAAAAAAAGCGTAGTGTTGATTAGTGTTTGAGTAGTTAAATGTTGTGTACACTTTTGATTACCAAAAGTGTAGTAGAGTCCGCTTTTTTGACTACCAAATATTTGTAGTATGACTAGGAAATGTACAGTAGTATTGATTAGCAAAAAAGCGTAGTCATCATTAGGATTGTTGTGTAGTGGGCACAGCCACTAATGCCTCGAAATTTTGCAGTCACAAAAATACCCCAAAACACAATATAGTGGACACTAAAACTCACGCCTTTCGCGCAAGTGGCCAAAGCCGACCAAACAAAGGCCAATTCCTACTATGGGGTAGTGTATGCCATTAGCCCACTACTACCACGCATTTGATTACCAAAAAGTGTAGTGGTATTAGAAAAAAGTGTAGTAGTAGTACCAAAAAGCGTAGTAGTATTAGCAAACGGGGTAGTAGTATTAGCAAAAAGCATAGTACTATTAGTAAAAAGTGTAGTAGGTAGTGTTAATAGCAAAAAAGCGTAGTTGTATTAGGCTATTATGTGGTAGTACTTGAATTTGAATATATTACTACTTTTGATTTGATTTCTGTGTGACTGAGTTCCTATTAGCTTGAAAGTGTAGTGGGATTAGGAAAAAAGCATAGTAGTGTTATTAGCAAAAAATGGTAGTGGGATTAGGAAAAAAGCGTAGTAGTGGTATTAGGAAAAAACAGTAGTGGAATTAGGAAAAAATGGTAGTAGTGGTATTAGGAACAAATGGTAGTGGGATTAGCAAAAAAGCGTAGTAGTTGTATTAGCAAAAAATGGTAGTGGGATTAGCAAAAAAGCGTAGTAGTTGTATTAGCAAAAAATGGTAGTGGGATTAGCAAAAAAGCGTAGTAGTTGTATTAGCAAAAAATGGTAGTGGGATTAGCACAAAAGCGTAGTAGTGGTATTAGCAAAAAATGGTAGTGGGACTAGCAAAAAAGCATAGTAGTGGTATTAGCAAAAAATGGTAGTGGCATTAGCAAAAAAGCATAGTAAAAGTATGGACAGAGGTGATGGGCTGGGATTCCGGGAACTCTGGAACCCTGTCTGGCCAGTCCTGGCCAGAGGGGGACCTTTCTGGGTGAGCTGGGAGTCTGGCCAGCTCTGGCCAGTTCTGGCCAGGTGATGTCTAGTTTGCTGATGACTAGGAGTGCTGCAGTGGCAAACTCCTGGAGGATGTGGAGCTCCTCCATGGTGAATGCATGGGCCTCATAGGCCACAATATGTTCTGTGGAGATCCTGAGGGCCCCAGCCTGGGCCTTGACCCACTCCTTTGAATGGTTTTCCCCCAAAGGCTGAGGGTTGTTGACTGCTGCTCTCAGGAGATTGAGTGTGGCTCAAACATTGGGGTCTCAGTCCCCTCCATTATTTACAGTGTGGGTAATATACTCATTACCCACTCTTCGAGCCCAGATCAGGGTGTCATCAGCATCATGTGGGGTGATGCTGTTGGCTGCAAGGTAGGCAGCAGTATCAGCCATACTGGCTGTTTGAGTGAACTCCCCTTCCCAGGGGACACAGGGACCAACATGAGGGGACACCTCTGCCCAGTCTAGAAGGGCCCTGAAGCAACCCTTCACTGTGAGGAGATGGACTAGCTCCTGGAACCAGACCATTCAGTCATAGCTCCCTCTAGGGACTGGAGCCAGTTGCTCATAGAGGAAGAATCCTCGTACTTGTTGGGCAGTGGGAGGACTGATATCCCACTCGTCATCGGTGGGGTGCTCGCTGACACCTAGTGCCCCAGGGAACATTCTTGAGAGCTCAGAGCTCCCATTGGAACCATTGTACCTGTTCTGGTACATATTGATAAAGCTGACCCAGTCAGTGACTGGGGCATTGAGGCTAGGGGCCTCTTGTGGTAGATCAAGGACTCCCCCTTTTGTCTTTCTTCCTGAGGGGTGACCTCCTCCTCTGGGTTGAAATGGTTGACCCCTGGCAGGGGGTCTCTGATGAGTGATGGGGGCTTGTGGAGCCCCAGGATTTTTTACTGTTAAATGGTCACGAAGGGGAATGATGGGCCTTTGTCCCATCCCTGGCAAGGGAGCAGCAGGGTGACCCTCTAGCTGCAGTTGTAAGGCTGGTTGTCCACCAGTGGGCTGTTGTGCGAGGGCTTCTTCCTCCCTCCATGCTCTGTCTTTTTCTCTTAGCACCTCTCTCTTCTGGCATGCTTTTTGGGAGGCCCAAGCTGGGGGCCTCCATTCCTTCAATGCAAGCTCCATGACTCTGTTTGTGTCTAACCTGCACTTCTTCCACAGGTTAATATAAGTAACCAACTCTTGCGCCCTACAGACACAAGGAGCCTTTTCCTCAGGCTCTTTGTATGCCTGTGCATACAGTTTGTGGATATCCTCTGCAGTGTTAATGAGTCTGATGGGACCCATGATCCCTCTGTCCCATCTACATACACAAGGTCCCCCTCTTGAAGGTTGAACCCTTCTTTTCATTTCTTATTTGTGTGGTATGTCTGTATCACTCTGCTCTCAATGATGGCATCATGAGCCATCTCTAGATTTTTTAGTGCTTGCCTAATGAAGGTCTTCACTCCTGGTGCCATCGAGGGTGTTCCCCCTCTGATGCATTGCAACATCTCAGGCATATACCCATAATTTAGCTTGAAGGGTGTGAACCCTGTCGAGCTACTTATGCTCAAGTTGATTGCAAACTCAACCATTGGCATCTTCAGTGTCCAATCTGTTTGGTCTGGTCGGACCATTGCTTGTAGCATTTGCGCTACATTCCTTATTGCTTGTTCAGATGCTCCATCCATCTGTGGATGGAAAGCTGTCAACATCAGGAGCTTTGCTCCTAACATTCTGTGCATTTCACACCAGAAGGCAGGCTCCTACATGCTGTCTACTGTTTGTGTGAGGGCTAATTCCGAGTATTGGGGTATTCCGAGGGCAAAATCTGAAATTCAAACCCAGCACAACTTTATTTCCCTCACACTCACAGAGATGGCTGCAAGAAAACATTTGTAAACAACCTCAGCCACAGTGGCACACGACTCGGACTCTCAAAAGATATACTGGAAACTGAATTTAGGGTTACATTATTGTAGGCTAGGAGTACAGAATATACTTGGGTTTACACATCATGTCTCACCGGTCTCTATCTATACATGGCAAAGGTGCCAGCTCCTAATCAGACTATGCCACACTACAACATACTTGGTTAAATCTGTAATAGTAGCTAGCAGAATGAGGGGGCACGTGTCAAACGACTGGTACAGCATGCCTCCTCTTGATGTAGTATTCGAAGCACTGGATCAATGTCAGATCAGTGTAGCTGGCTTTATCACGATACTACTTGCTCGTCAAGAATACAACAACCATTGCTTTGTTGTCAATCTTCTCAAGCGCTCGAATGAAGTCATCGATGCAATCTTGTGGCACCTGGGAAATCATAGTCAATTTTCACAACAGTCCTTTGATGTGGTGGAAAATACGTACCTACAAGAACTTCACTGCCCTGCATCAGAAGGTAGCAGGTGGCACTTCAGGGCATCTAGTATGTCTACAAAACAATTGGAAAGTTTCAGCCTCTCGGAAATGGCGCATGAAATGGAGGCAGGCACCCCAAAGTGGTGGAGACTGCTCAGAACTTTGCTCAGTGATAAGGGAATGACAGATATGGCTAGAACAACCATTGATGACACACCGGAAGTAGAAGGGGATGTTGATGACTACTGGGATGAAGTGGATGAGATCGATCTTGAGGGGATGATCAATGGACTCACCAGGGAGTGGGATTCGCACTCGGTAAGGAAGGACAGAAGAGCAGAGTGCCACTCTGCGATAAAGATGATGGTGCATGTCTCGTATGCTTGCAAAACAATGTATGAACGAATTAAAATCAGAAAAAAACAATAATTACCAGTATCCTCATGCACGGCTGGAACCAAAAGTCCAATGCACTACAAAGTCTGCTGGGCCTGTTTCTACAGTCAGCTCACATGCCATACAAAGTTATCGATACCCTTGCTCACCTTGGAATCTCAGTCTCTGCTGATACAATAAACCTGGCAGTCCAATCTCTGTCAAAGGAATCACATACCTCATTGCAACATCTTGGGCGATCCCTCCTCGCATCATATGCATATGATAACTTCGATGTTGATCTGAAATCCCATGTTCTGACTGTAGAGCAGTCAAATGAATCACTTAAACACCTTACCTCAGGCTTGATGTTTCTGCTCATCCACAGAGTTTCATTGGATGACTTGAAATGCACAGAAGAACTGTGGAGGAAGTCAGCATTGAATATGGAAGCAGACAAACCATACTCACCCCTGAGGCTTGCATGGTGGGACTTGTTGAAGCTCCATCCCAAACAGGTGGATCCAAACATGACACTGTCATGCCATGATCAGTTCAATTATTGGGTCTTCCTGGTTGACCTCTGTACCTATGGGCCAGAGTACTTTCATCAGTTCAAATCGATGATACAGGAGCCACAGCCAATAGAAAAAATACCCGTTGTAAAGACACCAATCTATGTGGCCCACACTATGGATATCAATAATTCCACTGTCAGCGGGAACATATGAGCGATAATGGAGTTACTCTCACAAGGCGGGATAGCTGATCCTAGCGCAATGTCAGAGGAGGGTTTTGACTTGGACTCACCCAACATATCGGGGCATGTCGTGCTCATGCATGGCGACCTTGGGACTGGAGAACGGATCCAAGCCACTCAACTATGCCGTTCCATCGAATATACATCCTGGAATCATCTTCAGCACATCATTTTCATACCTGGTCTTTTCCACCTGAAGATGGCATGTGCAGATGCATTATGGTGATGCTTTATCAGCCTGACAGCAGCCTGTGAGGATGAGACAAGTCTGATACACGATATTGCTCAACTATGCCCAAGGGAGACAGGAATATATACGACCAAGCCAGGCTTTCGTCGGATGCATGAACTTGTGGGTCATGCCAGGATATGTCGATGTCTGGACTGCTGGAGAGTCCATGCTGCGAAGAAAGGTGGATTTGCTAGTCTTGAAGACTTCGCTTCGTCAAAACCAATGCTGGATGACCTGCAAAAAATGGCCAAAGATATCTGTCACACATATGTTGCTAACCATCAATTAGATTGCATGCATAGAAAAAACGAGAGGGAACGAGACTTACAATTTGAAAATGTGCTCCTCTTGAACAAGTATTTTCTGCTGTATGAGGAACTGTCATATGGAATGAACAGTGGAGACATTGGCCATGTGGAGACCTGCATCATAAGCTGGATTCCAGTCCTCAAGGGAATCGGAAAGCATAAGTATGCCTCACATATGATGAATTTTTTGTTCAACATGCACCATGTCTATCTGCTGGGCTTAAGGTTAGCAGTCCGGCTCTTTGACAGGACACAAACATACTCACTGTACCTGCCAACAGGCATGCAGTCTGCTACCATATTCTTGTAAACCCCACAGGTCAACCAATGAAGTGGTGAGCCGTCGATTGGTGCATCGAACTGAACAACCTATTCACGAAGGTAATGCATTCATGTATTGTAGAATACAACTTACTAGGCATTATACAGGTGAAGAATGGGGGAAAGGGTTCAAACCATTCCGTCGAATGGATAATTCTTGAGTCACCATTCGTCCAAATCTACCAGAACCTCCAGGGATTAGTACAACAGAGCTTTGGCCACACGCACCTAATGACCAATCATGTGGCACCAGATATGAGAAAAATGTTTGCAAAACTCCAAGAATGACTAGTATTAAATTCTCCACATACAGTATCCGTGGGGAGGAAGAGCCAGTATAAAATTGATGACCTAAGTGAAAGGGGGCAAACTATGATGGAGAAAGCAGGCGACCATGAGGATGTATCAGTGGAAAATGAAGCAGATCTTCTGGAAGAAGAAAACGGATTGGATGATATTGTTGGAGAACTACTGTAGGTGACTACGTAAATTGGACTTGCAACGATGTCTAATCACACAAAGAAACTCAGTATGGTGTATGCAAATGGGTCTGTTGACTTATGTTCTCTTTATTCTCAGCAGAGGCATGAGATGGATGCCTAGAGCAAGAGCAGTTACGAGCTGGAAAAATGAGTAACATAACATGCGATACAATGTACCGTACTCACTGTTGTGACCCTCTTGTCTGCAAGCACTGCATCAACTGTGGTGCTTAGTGGATGTGTTTGAGCTATCAGCTGCTGTGGGATCACCACTGAGTGTGGTGCCTCTGTGTCCGAGTCTGAGTGGTGTAGAAATTAGTGGTGGAGTGGTGGGTGTGGCGTGCTGTTGAATAAGATTGATGATCTCCTCCCCAAATCAGTCGCTGTTCATCCACCCAGTTTCCCGTCTGAGGTCTTGACAGGTTTGGATTTTGTGGTGGTGCGCGCTGTCGACAATGCGGTCAAGCATGGTGCCAGTCATGACGATGGTGCCATGGTCGTTGAGACAAGCCCACCCATAAATGGCGACTGTCTTTTCCTCATGCCAGTCCAGAAGAGCTTCTTCCAGTTTACAGTCGTACTTGTCCTTCGTATACTTCAGGAGGTGAGAACGTTGGGGTGCATGGGTTGGCTTTGGGAGAAGTGAATCAAATGAGGAGAAAGCAGAGGGGTCATGAATGTCACAGCAAACGGTTGGTGCCATGATGTTGCAGTGGGGACAGCCTGACATGTTACTTGTGTTGCACTCGTGATGGTCGGATTCTAGTGGGATGTGAATTAGTATGCACATTCGTAAGTAACTCAGGAATTTCATACCAGCAGCAGCATTGTCAAAACAAATATCAAACACCTTCCTGTGACACTCCACACCAGAACGTTCTGAAGCATTAATCAAGTAATCAACACCCGCATCTAAGTCCCTCTTCTGCCACTTTCCAATGTGAGCTGTAAGCGGCTCAACCCCTCTTGCTAATGCTTCCAGCAGTGCCCCATCACCACCACTTTGACTTGAGCCCAATGTGTCAGCCAGTTCAGGTAAACAATCTTCATTCCCTGAATCTTCATCCAACAAGCTGTCATCAATCATTACAGACACTCCATATTGGGTTTCTGAGTGACCAGGTCCATTGCATGTAGTCAATACAGCACGTTTTGAGGGTCGTGACATTCCACTGGAAGGTAAGTCAGCTTCTTTGGCTGTCTGTTTATGTCTAACCATTCATCTTGCTTTCCTAGCGGCCTTCGCAGCCTGCTCATCATCAAAATACTCCTTTTCCACAAACAGGAGTGCTGTACCAGCAAGACACTTGTCACGAACAGTGTGGCTGAAGTGCTGCCAGAGAGCGGCCAACTTGCAAGTCACTTGCCATTGAATTATCAAGGAGATGTCTGGAATGTCCATACCCTGTGAAGGTCTCAAACTGGCCACCAAGGTAATGTCTAGCTGCACTAACCATTCCAAATGACATCGTTGTATGGAGCCCCCATGTCTCACTGCTGGTGAGTTTCTCCAGCTCAGCCTCTTTGAATGAGGCAGACATGTCCGCATTAAACCACTTAATTTTCTCTCTTAGCTCGTGAGGTAGTCAATGGCATAATGTGCATGCTGCGTTGATGGAATCTGGTATGTTGTCAAAGAAAATCAGGAATTTTGGAAGGGGTGGATCGTCGGCTCTGAACCCTGCAGGGATTAGAAATGCTAGGTCAGCATAACTATTCAGAGTGTATTTGATTTTTTTAACCGCAATCTTGATGTTAGGACGATCGCTTGACCGACAAACAACAAGTGTCCTGCTGGGAGACATATGGAGAAGGTGGGTAAGATCCTGAAGGGTCCTTTTCATGATTGTTGCAGATGTGATGAGCAACAGTATACTATGTGGAAGCACATAGCAGAGGTGGCCAAGTTCTCTGTACTCCGGGTGAAATTCTCCCCAGTCCATAAGACAATGAGCTTCATCAATGACTATGCTGATTATCCACGTTACGAACAGGGGATTCTTCAACAAAGTCTCGAAACCACCATCTGGTTTCATGAGTTGCTCGGGGCTGATGATAATAACCCTATATTGAAAAGTGCTGATAGCCTAGTTGCGGTTTGGTAAGAACCACTTCTGCCGTATGTATGTACAAATGCCTTACATGAAAATTTGCAGGATTTGCTGTTTCTCCGCTGATCAAAATGGCCTGTATACTGGCCTTCATTAGGTATGCCACGTTTTGTTTACCCAGCAGATTCAATGGGGTAATGACGATCTGTATGCCGTCGGGTCGAAAGAGAAGGGGCATCCAAAAGGTTAGTGTCTTTCCCATACCAGTGCCCACAATACATATGACATCTTTTTCTCCTTTCAGGATCACCTCGGCCACCTGGAGTTGCCAAAGACATGGCCGTACATGGAAGAATTGCTGTGTCTGCACCCGGATATTAGATAATGTTGGGAGGGCATGAGGTGTCTGATTAGGAGCTGGCACCTGTGCCATGTATAGATAGAGACCGGTGAGACATGACATGTAAACCCAAGTATATTCTGTACTCCTAGCCTACAATAATGTAACCCTAAATTCAGTTTCCAGTATATCTTTTGAGAGTCCGAGTCGTGCGCCACTGTGGCTGAGGTTGTTTACAAATGTTTTCTTGCAGCCGTCTCTGTGAGTGTGAGGGAAATAAAGTTGTGCTGGGTTTGAATTTCGGATTTTGCCCTCAGAATACCCCAATACTCGGAATTAGCCCTCACATGAACAGTAGATGGCATGTAGGAGCCTGACCAGAAGGCTGACATGAATTTTACATCTCAATCTGAGACTATTGTCTCTGGTAGTCTGTGCAGTCAGATGACTTCTCTTAAGAATATTCCTGCAAGCTCTGACACTTGTATCATTGTGGTCACCAGTACTAGGTGTACCATCAATGTTAGACAGCACAAAACCACCCACAGGTAGTCATGCCCATTGCTTGGTGGGAAAGGTCCCACAAAATTCATCACTATTGATCCCCAGGGTCTTCATGGCACAGGTAAACTGTGCAGTAGACCCTTCAGTTGTTGATTATCATTTTTTGTTGTCTGACATATTGGACATGTTTGACAGAACTTGTCCACTTCCTGGCCGAGTTTTGGCCACCAATACCATCTGCAGATATAATCTGCTGTTCTCTGGGGCCTGAAGTGCCCCAGTGTCCTATGTGCCTGATCAATTACCTTGGCGGTAGTGTCATCACCTTCATACTTTGCATGCAGAAGGCACAACACCTTCTCTCCTCCACGATTTTTTGTGTAGAAGAGACCACCTTCCTCTTTGAATTGGGGATAATGCAACAGCTGCACCATCACTTTTGCAAGTACAGAATTGCTTTTATATCCTTTATGGACAGCACTTAAGAAGCCTGGTGCTTCACTGAGCATTATGGTAGAGGCTCTATTGGCCTTGGCAGACTCGAGTATCATAGGGTCTTCCTGCACACTTGTGCTAGGGGATTCCTTGTTACTCTGCTCTGTGGCTGAGGCCATCTCTCTAGCCTCTTTGTATCTCTTTTCAACCTTTTCTTTTAAACAGTTACTCTATCAAGGGATACTTCCCTCTCTCATTGCTGATAACTTCAGTTCTCACCACCTGTCTTGAGGGAGATCATCTCCCTCTGGGTCCAGACATATATCTGTGTCTGCCCATTCAACTTCATCATTGGAGGCTACATCTCCTCCTTCTTGTTCATACTAATGAGAGAGGCAATCTGCTATGTGGTTCTCAGTGCCTTTTGCATAGATGATGTTTGCATTGAATTGTGACATATAGTCCAACCAGCAGACTTGTTGACTCAACAACTTTCATTGAGTTTTGAGGTACCCCAATGCCTCATGATTGGTAATGATCATAAACTTGAAACCAAGGAGTTTATCCTCCCATTTCAGAAGTGCTTCAATTATTGCAAGAGTTTCTTGCTTGAACATTCAATAATTTTGTTGAGCATCACTCAACTTTTTTGACATAAACCCAGCTGGCCAACAAGTCTTCCAATCAGGCCCCTGCCCATACAGCGCACCTACTCCATAGAGTGATGTGTCGCACACGAGCCATATTGGCTCTTCCTTTTGTGGGTCAATAGGCCACAAGATCAGATATTTGCATGCAAGATCCTTGATCATTTGGAAGCATCTATTGTGGATTTCTCTCCACTGAAACAGATGTTCATTCCATTGAATACCAGTCAGGGGTGTAGTATATGCCAATATTTCTGGCATGAACTGTGCCAGATATTCTACTAGTCCAACAAACTGTTGGACCTCATTAAGGTTCTTAGGAGTCCTCCAGCTCCTAATTCAAGACATCTTGTCTCTATCTGCATGTATGCCCTTGGCATCTATGATGTGCCCTAGGCAATCAAGCTTTTCTGCATAGAGGTTGCACTTCTCCTTCTCAAGGTAGAAGTTGGCCTTTTCTAGTGCTGCAAACACTATTTTGAGGTGTCATTCATGATCCTCAATCATATCACTGTAGATGAATATATCATCGAGATAGATGTATACGAAATGTCCTATGTGATCTCTAAAGATCACTGTCATTAGACATTGAAATGTCACAGGGGTGTTACAATCTCCCTGCTGCGTAACTTGACTTAAGAAAGTCCCATATATTGTCAAGAAGGCCATCTTCCAGACATCTTCAGGTTCTATACAAACTTGTTCATATGCATTTGACAAGTCAATCTTAGAGTGATACTTCACTTGAGCTACATCCATTTGTATTTGATCTTGATCTGGGAAGGGGGTGACATCCTTCACCATATCTTCATTTCTTTTGCAGCAGTCAATGACTGTCTGCAGTTTTCCATTTTTCTTGGGGATGCATAGCATTGGGGCAGCTTGTGGGATGCTTTTCAGCACCCACCATTCTGCATCAGTATATAGTCAGATTTTGTCTGACAACTGTTGTTTTAGCACATCAGCACATTGTGGCAGATGATACACATACTGCTTCTTCTCATCAACCAGGGGATTCCTGTGATTTACCTCCTGTAGTGGGGGTAATTTCAGGATTACCCTGCTAAGTCTGTGCTTATGCTGATCAAACCATCAGTTTCATAGCTGAGGTATATCCTCATTTTTGAACAGTGTCTTATTAGGTTTTATTATTGTGAGGTGCTCCTTGCTTTGTGAGCCACCTGGCTCTTTTAATCCATCAGATCCCCCCCCCCTTTAGAGCCCTTGCAAGGCTGAGACCTTGCAGGGTGTGATAGTCAATTATTATGATGGGATTTACCCATCATTAGAGCCTCAGGCTTTGTGAGAAGAGGCATGCACTTGCCTGCTATCTCTATTGTTTTCCTTGCAAAATTCAAAATCACTTTAGTTTGCCTTAGGAAGGGGATTCCTATTATACAATCGTAGCAATCAATATTTGCTACATCAAAGTATACTTCCACTTCATAGTTTCCAATCCATATTGTGGATGTTCCACCATGAGTGATTTTCGACTGGCTGCCTATGCAGCCTAATTGCAGTGTTAGCTGCTGTTTGAGGGGAAATACCCTCATCTTTGTGACCTTGGTGAATGCTGGGCTCATGAAGTTTCCTGTGCTTCTGGTGTCTATCATCATATACACTGTGCACCCATTGATGATACCCTGTAACATTGTGCATGTTTGCAATTCTGGATTTATTTTGGGATGAGATCCCACTATGTTATTCATATGCATAGCATACCGAAACAATTGAGTTAATGACTTCATCATTGGTTTGATCTTTGCAGTGAGATTCATTGCTGCCAGTTGTAGGTTATGACAATGTTGTTCTTCATTGTTGCTGATAATCACATCCCCATGGGGCGTTGCTACTATTGTATCATTGGGGTATATCCTGACATGATTGTTGCTTTCAATTGCTTGTTGGAGGCGAGCCTCCATTATTCCAAGCACTCTTTGCATTTCTGGAGTTACACCACTGTGTTCCCCCAGCATTTCTCAGATATCTGCAATTACCTGAAGCCTATTGGCTTCCATGGACTGTATTCGGTCTGCCATGGTTTGCATTGCACAACATGTATGGTCTAAACTCATACCATGCCCTTCCATTTGCACTTGGTTGCAATCATCCCAGCTGCAGTCATATTCACTGCAAGCTAGTTGCTCTGGATAATGTAATGCTATGTTCAACATAGTATTTCCATTGATTGCCAACTCAGAAACATGCTCTATCCTCTGAGCACATTCTCAGCATGAGACTTCCTCATGAATAGCACCATAGATGGAAGACAAAGTCCATTGGCCTGTTGTAGATGAACTATCTACTGCACTTTCACTCTCTATGGAATCTTCCATTCAGAAGTCCATATCTTCATCCTCTATCCTTAGAGATGCACTCCACAGGGGTCCTCCTGTACCTTCCATGATGTCTGGTCAGTACTCCACCATTGCAGGGAGGGAAGCCTCCCTACTAGGTGAATTCCTTTATTTCATTGTTTTTACTTACTGTTTGGTTTTTTATATTTTTATTCTACTTTTTGACTTAGTATTTGGACGAGTTTAGCTTATGTAAGCCAGACTTATACTTAGGACATACTGTACATACTTAGAAAAACAATAGCCACTTCACCAGAGACAGAGTAAGATGGAAATCTGAGCCCAAGGGCCTTGGAATATTGTTGCTCCACTATCAGACCTTCATTAGATGCTATCTCAGTCATTCTTGGGACTATTAGGGCACATTTTCACTCTTTCTCCCCTCTCTGACTCTGTACCAGGCAACTCCAAGCCCCCTTGGGTCAAACTGACCCCACCATTCTAAAGGGAGACCTCTAGGATTCTCCCCCCACCTTCCTTTATCTGACTTTACACTGTATTATCTTGGTTGACCCAGACTTTACCCCGCGGGGTACTTACTACTACCATGTTGGGGTAAACTCTGACATTACTTCCTGACATGCCTTGATGGTGTATGTCAAATATAGCACTGTCTAGGCATTCATGCAAGACTTGATTGTGTCCTGGCAGTTGTTGCACATTTTCTCGTGCCAATATCATTTGTCTAAGGGCATTCATACAATACCCTTCATGCATTCTGAGATGGAAAGCCATCGCCTGTATGGCAGTCTGTACGTGTGTTGTACCACCACCCATATCCAACAGTCATATATGGTTTCCATCATCCATACCTCTGTGGTATTTGTGCCTAGCATGATTTTCTGATATTTCGAGTGCCCGCATCAGGAATTTGTCTCTACTAAGTAGCCCCTCAGCTACATGGTCAACTCTATGTTGACATTCATTGCATGTTCCTTTGTGCACAGCACCATATATCCCAGACCATTCCCATCTTTCTTCTTGAGGTTCATCCTCATATGAATTTTCTTCATCCACTTCCAGGGTGTCACTCCCTGATTCGGAGCAGTGCTCTTCTTCTGATGAACCTTTGTCCTCATATATAATGCACATCATAGCACAGGACACTACTTCTTCAGAAGTAGTGGATTCGTCTTCTTTGCACATAGCCCCAAAATATGTGACAGGTTCATCATCATCATCAACTTCCAAGTACACCTCATACTAGTCAATGAGACTCCCTTTGTCATATTGCAATCCTTCTTCATGATTGCCAGTTTCTTTGTGCTCATGATTGCCATTCATGATCTTTTCTTCGTTGGGTTCCTCTGACTGTTCTTTCATGAGGGTATCTTGTCCCTCTTCTTCTTGGACTTCTACTGTGTATAACTGCTGTAGGCACAGCAAAGCCCTGACTATGAGAAATGAGGTAGTTCGAGGGTTTGAAGAGGTAGCGAGAGGTTTTGAGGGTGGTTTGAGGGGTGGTAGGAGGGTGTTCGAAAGCAGAACTAGGTGGTTTGAGAGGTGCAAGGAGGGCTTCGAAGGTGCGAGGGGGTCTATGGGGACTTAGGAGCGAGAGGTGAAATGGTGGGTGTTGCCAGGCACTGACTAAGCCCATGCAGAGAGTTGGACACATGTGTAACATGCAAAAACAATTCAATCCACCATCATCAAACTCTACAGTAGTACTCAGATGAAGTCTGTCAAGTCTCATTCAGCTCTGTTTTCAGTCTCGAAGGGTACTGTCTAGGTAATTGTGCTAGGGTCCAGAAGCCCCTTTAAGGACAAAGTCCATTCTTGCACTATCTTTGCTCACAAGCCCTTGTTTGGGGCTACAGTTTAACTTCTCTCTTCACTGTGGCTTTACTGCTGCTTTGTTCTTGTCCCTTCGAGGGTGAGGCAATCAGGGGCCATGTGGCCCACCTCTGAGCAGTTGAAGCACATTAAGCCTGGCATAAATTTGTGGGGTTGCCTCCCCTTCTGCTGTGAGTCATCTTGCTCTTTGTGATGGAACCTATGGTCACCATCCTTATGGTGGAACTATCCACCTTTCTTTCCAACCTCAGTGCCCTTTGACAAGAAATTCATCTTACATCAATATAGTGTATTTCCTTTCTGGAAATACTTAAAGTTATCTTTATTCATGGAGCTTCCTGCACTCCTATTTCCATGTGGGTGTGAGCCACTTTGTCCCTGGGAGGTCTTCCCTCCAGAGCTGGCATGGCTCGTTCTCATATGCATGTTCACCACTTTCTGTGCAGTCTCCATGCATCTCACTTCTTTGAGGATTTCCTTGATTGTTGAATGTTCTGCAGAGATACCGCAAGCTTCAAATATAGATTTGATTATAGAGGGCAGTAATCCCTGCAAGAACTTCCTCCTGAACAAGTAATTGTCAGGAGGTTGCACCATTCAGTGCACATGACATTTTACAGCTGTTTTCAAAAGTATGTGGAAAGTCCATTTTCAGTTGTCAGCTGTCAAGAACAGCCATATGAGGACCCCAGAAGCACCTAAGGCTGTAGTGACACATAACAAATAATGACTGCACACAGAAAAGGGGATATCATCTGAATGGCTTGGAGTATTGGGATGTGGATACTATCATCAGAGAGCTATCGCTTGGTAGTATATACATGCAGAAAAGCAAATTGTATAGTGCAGAAATGAATGAGATACAGGGTACACAACCATTCACCTCCAGTTGGCATGAAAAATACAATAACTCAGGAATGGAAAACATGTGCATGCTGTATTTGGTGTTTTCTAGTAGGTAGAAACAAGTACACCAAGGTCTGAAAAATGCAAAAGGTTTGGTGGGGAAATGGGGGAGATACAGGCCAAATATGAAAGGGGGGAGGGGGACAATGGTGTGTCAATGAACAACCACTGGTGAAACACTGTAAAAAATGAGATCATATGGTGGAATCTTTGTACTACCTGCTGAGGGCTTTCAAATGGTGCATGTCACATTGCTACCACCTCAGCCATTCTGGAGATATAGCCTGTTTTTGTGACAGAGGCACTACCAGATGGTTTTGCAAATATCTTGGGACTGGATGTGTGTATTCCCTCCATTCTTTGTTATTCATGTTCTACACACATCTATCCACTGTCTCCTCCCATTTTTTACAGTGTTTCACCAGTGGTTGTTCATTGACACACCATTGTCCCCCTCCCCCCTTTCATATTTGGCCTGTATCTCCCCCATTTCCCCACCAAACCTTTTGCATTTTTCAGACCTTGGTGTACTTGTTTCTACCTACTAGAAAACACCAAATACAGCATGCACATGTTTTCCATTCCTGAGTTATTGTATTTTTCATGCCAACTGGAGGTGAATAGTTGTGTACCCTGTATCTCATTCATTTCTGCACTATACAATTTGCTTTTCTGCATGTATATACTACCAAGCGATAGCTCTCTGATGATAGTATCCACATCCCAATACTCCAAGCCATTCAGATGATATCCCCTTTTCTGTGTGCAGTCATTATTTGTTATGTGTCACTACAGCCTTAGGTGCTTCTGGGGTCCTCATATGGCTGTTCTTGACAGCTGACAACTGAAAATGGACTTTCTGCATACTTTTGAAAACAGCTGTAAATTGTTATAATATGCAAGGGCTCCCTTATCATATTTGAACCTGGTTTGATTGTAAGGTTGTGGTATTGCCTTAGTTCACACCCATGAACTGTACCATATGGTATTCGCAGTGTGATAGTTAAAGACAATATGTCCTTAAAAAACTACTATGAAGTATATATACTAGGCATGCAGGCATGTGATACCAGGGTATCACATGCCTGCAAGTAATTATGAACTACCTTTTAGGGCATGGCCCCTAACACCCTCCCCCCGTAGAGCCAACTCAGGCTCAGAACAGTCTAAGTAAATGAAAAGAAAAGGAATGATAGGAAAAAATCCTATATACATTCATGTGAGATGTTGAACCTCATGACACTACCGAGCCGAGGGTTACACCTCATTTGAGTAATGTAAGCTGAAGCACGAAGGGTGTTGAACCCTTCATGCTACAACTCGATTTGAGGGGTTATGCCCTCGAGAGAACAACCTGACATCCAATGTAGTGTCCCTTCTACATCAGTGCTGGTTTGTCTCTCATTTCGCCCTCCTCAGGCCCATCATCTTGGACTGGGGGCTTTCCCCCTGAACTTTGACCTTCCACCCCTGTATTGTGGGGTAGGTCATATAAGAGTGCCATGGTGGCAAACTCCTGGAGGATATGGAGCTCCTCTGTGGCAAATGGGCAGGCCTCATAGGCTGCAATACATTCTGTGGAGATCCCAAGGGCCCCAGCCTGGACCTCGACCCACTCCTTTGAATGGTTTTCCCCCAAAGGCTGAGGGTCATTGACCACCATTCTCAGGAGGTCGAGCATGGCTCAAACATTGGGGTCTCGGTCCCCTCCATTATTTACAGTGTGGGTAATATATTCATTACCCACTCTTTGAGCCCAGATCAGGATGTCATCAGCATCATGTGGGGTGATGCCATTGGCCATGAGGTAGGTGGCAATATCAGCCATACTGGCTGTTCGAGTGAACTCCCCTTCCCAGGGGACATGGGGACCAACATGAGGGGAAACCTCTGCCCAATCCAGAAGGGCTCTGTATTGACCCTTCACTGCAAGGAGATGGACTAGCTCCTGGAACCAGACCATCCGGTCATAGCTCCCTCTAGGGACTGCAGCCAGTCACTCATAGAGGAGGAATCCTCGTACTTGTTGGGCAGTGGGAGGACTGATATCCCACTCGTCATTGTCAGGGAACTCGCTGATGCCTAGCGCCCCAGGGAACATTCTTGAGAGCTCAGAGCTCTCGTCAGAACCATTGTACCTATTCTGGTACATATTGATAAAACTGACCCAGTCAGTGACTGGGGCATTGAGGCCAGGGGCTTCTCATGGTAGATTGGGGACTCCCCCTCTCGTCTTTCTTCCAGAGGGGTGACCTCCTCCTCTGGGTTGAAACAGTTGACCCCTGGCGGTGGGTCTCTGATGAGTGACAAGGGCTTGGGGAGCCCCAGGACTTTCGACCATTAAACAGTCATGAAGGGGAATGATGGGCCTTTGTCCCATCTCTGGCAAGGGAGCAGCAGGGTGGCCCTCTAGCTGCAGTTGTAAGGCCGGTTGTCCACTGGCAGGCTGTTGTGTGAGGGCTTCTTCTGTTGGAACATGTAGTTGTGTACTTGTTCTGATGTTGTGAACCAGTGACCTTGTAGCTCAGTGGTAGAGCTCCTGGTGCAGTTCTGGGTGGTCCTGGGTTCAATTCCCTGTGAGGTCACTATTTACTTGGGTGTTTACATGTGTTGATGTGTTTCAACATCTTCCTCCCTCTGTGCTGTCTTTTTCTCTTAGTGCCTCTCTCTTCTGGCACACTTTTTGGGAGGCCCAAGCTGGGAGCCTCCATTCCTTCAACATGAGCTCCATGACTCCATTCATGTCTAACCTGTACTTCTTCCACAGGTTAATATAAGTAACCAATTCTTGTGCCCTATAGATGCAAGGAGCCTTTTCCTCAGGCTCTTCATACACCTGTGCATACAATTTGTGGATATCCTCTGCAGTGTTGATGAGTCCAATGGGACCCATGATCCCTCTGTCCCATTTAGTGACAGGGACAGGGAACTGTCCTCATTTGATTGGAAGAGGAGGGGGGGTCCCCTGCTGAATGTTGGCGAGGGCAGCACCAAACCTCTCATTGCTGTAGGTGTAAAGGTTGTTGTTGACCCTCACAAAGAGGATCTTCCTCATGCCATCCTTGCCTTGCCTGAATGCCCCCCCCCTAGGGAGGCAATACGAGTGTGTTCCAAGTTGGGTGCAGCTTGCTCAACCATAGTGGGAGCGGGGATGGTGGGGGCAGGGGTGTGTGGTGCATGTCGAAGGTCATCGACCTTGTGAAGGGCACAATGAAGGTCATGCGACATATCTTCGAGCTCTTGCTCGAGATGACTAATCTGACAATGTAACTCATCATAGGGAGTACATCTGATGAGATGTGCAGTCTCATCAGCGAGGTTGACAATAGCAGGCATGATGCCTGCATCGGACAAGGCCATGCCTTGTGAGAGATGAAGCATGTATGACATGCAGGTTTCACAAGCACCATGATGGTGCAAGAAAGGGAACTGGGGATGACATTCCCAGTATGGGCAGTGACGTTTGTCCCTGCAGCATTCACGCTTGAGGGATGGCGAGCTTGAAGTGAAAGGGGATTGTGGCCATTTCTGGCCACTACTGACTGTATGCAAACTGTGTCAGTCAACAGGGGATGGGGAGTAGGGACATGAATACAATGGCGAACCATCAGAGTATGCATCTGAACATGCAGGAGATCTGCCTCATTGAGATGATGCAGACCTTGAGGGGTTGGGACTTATAGAGCCTTCTGGGCTTGGGGATACTTTGTGACAGTGATCACGATGGGACATTGTAGACTATGAGAATGTTGTGAGTGTTAAAGAAAAGAAAAGGACAGAGTAATAAAAGAAAACACGTGACCAGTAAAGTCAGTGCACATGAAATAGTGAAAAAGTGATCAGAAGAAAGTATATACTCTAATTAAATTTGGTAACTATGCTGTGCTCGAGGCTGATGGTATTATTTCTATTTTTGTTTTATTTTATATTTTTATCTTTGTTTGTTTTTATTTCTGTTCTTTCTGACTTATCCATTTGCTTCTGATAGTAGTCTTCATACTACATTTAACCACTTAGTGGTTACCATATGCTTATGCATACTTTTTTGCCCTTCGGGGCAATTGGCATATATCTTGTATGCCCTAGAGCTCGAGGTACCTGTCAAGGGCCTCAAGCTCCTTACAGTTAGACACTGGCTCCCATGTCGTGTCTCCAAGATTCCATTTTACAAGGAATTCTACCTTGTTATTCATCCATCGGTGAGCTGTTATCTCATCTACTAACCATTCCTATTTGTCAGTCATACTGACATCGTAGAATGCATGCTTGTCATGCCTTGGGAACAGAGCATCATCATTCTGTTTGTACTTGTGCAATAACCCGACATGGAATGTTGGGTGTATGTGCCATTGTCACAACTGTTCTGGTAGTTTCAGAGTGTACATATCATTTGCACTATCACAGCACAATACCTTCATCGGGCCAATGAATTTTGGCATGAGCTTTCATGCACATTCCTTTGGAACGTTCAAGTTCTGCATGGAGAGATACATGAGGTCCCCCTCTCAAAGGCTGAACCCTTCTTTTCATTTCTTATTTGCATGGTACGTCTGTATCACTCTGCTCTCAATGATGGTGTCATGAGCCATCTCTAGATTTTCTAGCACTTGCCTAACGAAGGTCTTCACTCCTGGTGCCGTCAAGGGCATTCCCCCTCTGATGTGTTGCATCATCTTGGGCATATACCTGTAATTTAGCTCGAAGGGTGCAAACCCTGTCGAGCTACTCATGCTCGAGTTGATCGCAAACTCAACCATTGGCATCTTTGATGTCCAATCTGTTTGGTCTGGTCAGACCATCACTCATAGCATTTGTACTACAATCCTTATCACTCATTCAGATGCTCCATCTGTCTGTGGATGGAAAGCTGTCAACATCAGGAGCTTTGCTCCTAACATTCTGTGCATTTCATGCCAGAAGGCTGATGTGAACTTTGCATCTTGATCTGAGACTATTGTGTCTGGCAGTCTGTGCAGTTGGGTGACTTCTCTTATGAATATTCCTGTGAGCTCTGACACTTGTATCGTTGTAGTCACCAGTACTAGGTGTACCATTGACATTAGACAGCACAAAACTACCCACAGGTAGTCGTGCCTGTCACTTGGTGGGAAAGGTCCCACAAAGTCCATCACTATTGACCCCCAGGGTCTTTGTGGCACAGGTAAACTGTGCAGTAGACCCTTTGGTTGTTGATTATCATTTTTTGTTGTCTGACATATTGGACATGTTTGACAGAACTTGTCCACTTCCTGGCCGAGTTTTGGCCACCAATACCATCTGCAGATATAATCTGCTGTTCTCTGGGGCCTGAAGTGCCCCAGTGTCCTATGTGCCTGATCAATTACCTTGGCGATAGTGTCGTCACCTTCATACTTTGCATGCGGAAGGCACAACACCTTCTCTCCTCCATGATTTTTCATGTAGAGGAGACCACCTTCCTCTTTGAATTGGGGATAATGCGACGGCTGTGCCATCACTTTTGCAAGTACAGAATTGCTTTTATACCCTTTACAGACAGCACTTAAGAAGCCTGGTGCTTCACTGAGCATTACGGTAGAGGCTCTATTGGCCTTGGCAGACTCGAGTATCATAGGGTCTTCCTGTGCACTTGTGCTAGGGGATTCCTTGTTACTCTGCTCTGCAGCTGAGGCCATCTCTCTAGCCTCTTCATATCTCTTTTTGACCTTTTCTTTTAAATGGTTACTCTTTTGAGGGACACTTCCCTCTCTCATCACTGATAACTTCAGTTCTCACCACCTGTCTTGAGGGAGATCATCTCCCTCTGGGTCCAGATGTATATCTGTGTCTGCCCATTTGACTTCATCATTGGAGGCTATGTCTCCTCCTTCTTGTTCATAGTAACGAGAGAGGCAATCTGCTATGTGGTTCTCAGTGCCTTTTGCATAGATGATGTTTGCATTGAATCATGACATATAGTCCAACCAGTGGACTTGTCAACTCGACAATTTTCATTGAGTTTTGAGGTACCCCAATGCCTCATGATCGGTAACAATCGTAAATTTGAAACCAAGGAGTTTATCCTCCCATTTCAGAAGTGCTTTGATTATTGCAAGAGTTTCTTGCTTGAATGTTTGATAATTTTATTGAGTGTCACTCAACTTTTTTGACATAAACCCAGCTGGCTGACAGGTCTTCCAATTGGGCCCCTGCCCATACAGCATGCCTACTCCATAGAGTGATGCATCACACACAAGCCAGATTGGCTCTTCCTTTCATGGGTCGATAGGCTGCAAGATCCTTGATCATTTGGAAACACCTATCATGGATTTTGAAACAGATGTTCATTCCACTGAATACCAGTCAGGGGTGTAGTATATGCTGATATTTCTGGCATGAATTGTGCCAGGTATTCTACTAGTCCAACAAATTGTTGGACCTTGTTAAGGTTCTTAGGAGTCCTCCAGCTCCTAATTCAAGACATCTTGTCTCTATCTGCATGTATGCCCCTGGCATCTATGATATGCCCTAGGCAATCGAGCTTTTTTGTGTGGAGGTTGCACTTCTCCTTCTCAAGGTAGAAGTTGGCCTTTTCTAGTGCTGCAAACACTATTCTGAGGTGTCGTTCATGGTCCTCTATTGTATCACTGTAGATGAATATGTCATCAAGATAGACATATACAAAGCATCCTATGTGATCTCTAAAGATCACTGTCATTAGATGTTGAAATGTCACAGGGGTGTTACAATCTCCCTGCTGCATAACTTGACTTAAGAAAGTCCCATATATTGTTGAGAAGGCGGTCTTCCAGACGTCTTCAGGTTCTATACAAACTTGTTCATATGCATTTGACAAGTCAATCTTAGAGTGATACTTTGCTCGAGCTACATCCATTCATATTTGATCTTGATCTGGGAAGGGGGTGACATCCTTCACTGTATTTTCATTTCTTTTGCAGCAGTCAATGACTGTCTGCAGTTTTCCATTTTTCTTGGGGATGCATAGCATTGGGGCAGCTTGTGGGATGCTTTTCAGCACCCACCATTCTGCATCAGTATATAGTCAGATTTTGTCTGACAACTGTTGTTTTAGTGCATCAGCACATTGTGGCAGATGATACACATACTGCTTCTTCTCATCAACCAGGGGATTCCTGTGATTTACCTCCTGTAGTGGGGGTAATTTCAGGATTACCCCACTAAGTCTGTGCTTATACCGATCAAACCATTGGTTTTGTAGCTGAGGTATATCCTCATTTTTTAACAGTGTCTTATTAGGTTTTATTAAAGTGAGGTGCTCCTCACTTTGTGAGCCACCTGGCTTTTTTAATCCATCGGGTCCCCTCCCCCCTTTAGAGCCCTCACAAGGCTGAGACCTCGCAGGGCATGATAGTCAATTATTATGATGGGATGTACCCATCATTAGAGCCTCAGGCTCTGTGAGAAGAGGCATGCACTCACCTGCTATCTCTATTGTTTTCCTTGCAAAATTCAAAATCACTTTAGTTTGCCTTAGGAAGGGGATTCCTATTATACAATTGTAGCAATCAATATTTGCTACATCAAAGTATATGTCTACTTCATAGTTTCCAATCCATATTGTGGATGTTCCACCATGAGTGATTTTTGACCAGCTGCCTATGCAGCCTAATTGCAGCATTAGCTGCTGTTTGAGGGGAAATACCCTCATCTTTGTGACCTTGGTGAATGCTGGGCTCACAAAGTTTCCCGTGCTTCCAGTGTCTATCATTGTATATGCCGTGCACCCATTGATGATACTTTGTAACATTGCGCATGTTCGCAATTCTGGATTTATTTTGGGATGAGATCCCACTACATTATTTGTATGCATAGCATACCAAAATGATCGAGTTAATGACTTTGTCATCGGTTTGATCTTTGCAGTGAGATTCATTGCTGCCAGCTGTAGGTTATAATGATGTCATTCTTCATCATTGCTGATAATCATGTCCCTGTGGGGTGTTGCTACTATCTTATCATCAGGGTATATCCTGACATGATTGTTGCCTTCAAACACTTGTTGGAGGTGAGCCTCCATTATTCCAAGTGCTCTTCACATTTCTGGAGTTATGCCACTGTGTTCCCCCAGCATTCCTTGGATATCTGCAATCACCTGAAGCCTATCAGCTGTTGAAACATTAGACAGCTATACAGCTAGATGTTACCCAGTCACATGATGCTATAGTTCTATACCATTCTATGGTGTTCTCTTGTACTGGATTACCAGTCTTTATTGTTCTAGCAGAACAACAGAGGTAACCTATAAAGGAAGGTCCTCTTACTTACAAATATAGTAGTAGTTTACATGGTGACAGACACACCCGGTCTGTGCACACCTACAGTGTATATAAGGGCAATGTCTTAGCCCAGAGTAGAGTAGGCATCCTCATAGAGCTCACAATCTCTAACTCGTTAACACAACTACTCATTCTATCCTACCCAAGACCAAAGCTTAACTGATTAGCAAAGGCAAGTGTTCACCTTGCTCTTGCACCCATAAACCCTCTGCACAATATCGGCTTCCATGGACTGTATTCATTCTGCCATGGTTCACATTGCACAATGTGTATGGTCTAAACTCATACCGTGCTCTTCCATTTGCACTCAGTTGCAATCATCCCAGCCATGGTCATATTCCCTGTGAGCTAGTTGCTCTGGATAATGTAATGCTACGTTCAACGTAGTATTTCCGTCGATTGCTGACTCAGAAACATGCTCTATCCTCGGAGCACATTCTCAGCATGAGACCTCCTCATGAATAGCACCATAGATGGAAGACCAAGTCCATCGGCCTGTTGTAGATGAACCATCTACTGCACTTTCGCTCTCTATGGAATCTTCCATTTGGAAGTCCATATCTTTGTCCTCTATTCATAGAGATGCACTCCACAGGGGATCTCCTGTACTTTCCATGATGTTTGGTCAGTATTCCACTGTATTATCTCGGTTGACCCAGACTTTACCCCACAGGGTACTTACTACTACCATGTCGGGGTAAATTCTGACATTACTTCCTGACATGCCTTGATGGCATATGTCAAATATAGCACTGTCTAGATATTCATGCAAGACCTGATTGTGTCCTGGCAGTCGTTGCACATTTTCTCATGCCAATATCATTTGCCTAAGGGCATTCATATGATACCCTTCACACATCCTGAGATGGGAAGCCATCGCCTGTAAGGCAGCCTGTCATACCTGTGCCTCGTTCTGGCCCTCCTCTGTTCCCCCAGGCCACCCCAATGACCCTAGACCCACTTCCTGGTACACCCGACCAGTTACCACCCCTACCCAACAACGGCCGCCATGCATATTGCATGGCCAATGCATCCGCCTGCCTCCCTGTGGTCGGCATCGGTCAGCACTCCTTGGCATCAGTCGGCACTCCTTGGCATTGGTCGGCATTGGTCGGTCTTATCATGTGACCACCACCAACGTTACTTGGCATCACACCTTGGTCAGGTGACCTCCCTATAGGGGTTGATTCTCCTGTTGGATGTCACAGCCTGGCCTAAGCGCAGCGCAGCAACCGTACCGCAGGGTCATTGCCTCTTTAGGCTTTTGGCCCACTCTCTGATTGGCTATTGGTTGAGCGCCCCGAAGCCATACCGCCCATACCTTTCCTGTTATACTCAGTCCCTTTATCCTGACCCTCACCTCCACTGTCTAGTCTGCATTCTGTGAAGTTTTCTGACATCTGTCCCCCTTGAAAACTTATAGTGTTCATTATGTCAGCTCTGCCGTTCCGTTACTGTACCGCCTTGATGGCGCATGTACCGTATATAAACCTGCCGCACTCGGTGGCAATTCTTCAGTACGAATATCACCATAGTTTACCCCTCCGCAGTCTACGACTGGCCTCCCCTAAGTTCGTCAGCTTCGTACTGACTCTCCTATATCTCCGAAATCCGAGGGCTGGGCTCGTACAAGGGGGCAGCGCATGAGCTGAACCCGACGCCCTCTCCCATACCTCCATCGCGACTGTTGGCCAGCCTTCGGCCACTGTCGCCTTCTGTCAGCCTGTGTCGGCCAACCCTTGGCCACCATCGGCCTATCTTCACCTGCATCCCCCCAGCCTCTGTGAGTGTCGGAGATCGTCAGAGGAGGACCAAACTTAACAGTATATTCGTACTCCCACTTGTACAAGTCCACTTCCATCCCCACCACTAAACATACACTATGCAGACTTGGGCATGCACCTGTCAGAGGGAAACTGACAAAAGGCTTGCCACCGCACTCGGCAATCCCCGACACCTGCCCTCTGTCATCAAACAATTCCAATCGTTCTCTGCCCGACATCGACAGCAACACGATAGCACTTCCCAAGCTGGGCCCTCTGATGCCCAGCGATCCGACTTCCACATGCCACCTCTCCACAGTGGCGACCCATCCGATCACGAAGAACCTGACCTCCCTGATGGCGGACCTGACGGCAGGGGCAGCGGTGACGGGGGTATCCCCAAAGACCCGGCTGAGCTGCCAGAAGATCCTGTCCTTGCCCTCACGAGGGCCATCCATGCACTCGCCTGCTCAAGTCAGCGTTCCGGAGACTCTGCTCCGAAAACTAAGGTCCATGAGCCGGACACCTTCAATGGCTCTGACCCAAACAAGCTCCGTGAGTTCCTTGTACAGTGCGAGCTCAACTTCCAAGACCATCCGAAGGCCTTCCGAACCAGCCACGCCAAGGTCACCTTCGCCCAATCTTACCTCAAAGGTATGGTGCTGGCCTGGTTCGAGCTGGACCTGCTCAACCCCAACAACTACTTCAACCGTCCACTATGGATGGATGACTACCAAGAATTCCTCCACGAGCTGACAACTAATTTCAGCCCACATGATGCGGTCGCCGATGCTGTCCAAAACCTCGAAAATCTATCAATGAAGGATTCCTCCCGCATTCCAAAGTATGTCATCAAGTTTAACCGGTGGGCCTCTCAGGTCAAGGACTACGGTGAGGGTGCTCTCCGACACCGCTTCTATACCAGCCTCCCCAACCACATCAAAGACGAAATCTCTCATGTCGGCAAGCCTGCCACCCTCGTCGGATTGCGCGAGCTAGCCCAAACCATTGATGCACGGTATTGGGAATGCAAGGCCGAAATCTCCTGCACCACCAAACCCTCTGCCAACAAGTCATCGTCCGCTAAATCTTCCGACGATAAAAAATCTTCATCAATTTCCCCATCTGCTCCCCGCTCTGACGCCAAGGGCAAGTCCAAGTCGAAGGACAACCAAAAGCCCAATGCAGTAAAATCTGACATCGTGCACCTTCTCGGCAAGGACGGCAAACTCAATGCCGCCAAATGCCAACGCCACCTCACAAACAACCTTTGTCTCTTCTGCGGCAAGGGCAGCCACTCCGTGAAGGACTGCCTGAAGTCAACCTCCCACACCGCCAAGGCCTGCACTGCTGCAGCTGAAGCCCCGCCTGCTCCACCTGCGGAGAAGGCAGAGGCAAAAAATTAGTCCACTCCTCCAGGGAGCCTGCACGGCCTGGAGGAAGCATTGACCCCATCCGTGCATCCACTGACGTCCAACTCAACGCATCTGCTCTTTCCAACCCTAATTTGCTTATGCCCTCAGTCTCCCTTCCCGACCTCTCTGTAGACAATGTCTCCGTGTTAGTCGACTCAGGCTCTTCCCATTGTTTCATAGACCCATCTGTAGTCAGTAAATACTCTGTCCCAACAAAGTCTGTTTCTCTGCCCATTCCCCTTCACCTGTTTGATGGTAGTACAAATGCTGTAATCACTCAGGAAGTAGATCTATCCATCCATTTCTCTTCTGGCGATGTCACCTCCGTCTCCTTTTATGTTACTCCATTGGATTCCTCATGCTCGTTGGTACTGGGACACAACTGGCTCACCCACTTCAATCCGTTGATTGACTGGGTACTGGGCAGTATATTGTTCCAACCCCCACCGCAGAGAATGCCGATGCCCCTGGCGCCTCTGTCACCACCAACTGCTCTTCCAGCTTTGGTACCAACACCCTCTGCTCTGTCACCCGACCTTCCGCTGCCTTTCTCAAAGGCTTACAACTCGCTGCCACCTCCACACATCTCTCTCATTGGGGCCACTGCCTATGCTCGTGCCTGTGCCCTACCAGGCTCGGTACAATTCAGCTCGCACTTGCACCCTGACAATGTTAAACTATGTGCGTCCTCTGTCCCACCATCTCCTCTTGATGTCTCTTCGGTCCCCCCTGATTATCATGAGTTCGTCGATGTCTTTAGCAAGGCTAAGGCAACCGAGCTACCACCACACTGTGGTTTCGACCTGAAGATCGATATCGAGGAGGGCGCTTCCCCACCCATCGGCATGATCTACTCCCTCTCACCACCAGAGCTCGAAGCTCTCTGCACCTTCATTGACAAGCACCTCAGCTATGGCTTCATCAAGCAGTCCACTTCTGCTCACGGTGTGCCTGTCCTCTTCGTCAAGAAGAAGGACGGCTCCCTACACCTTTGTGTTGATTACTGAGGTCTCAACAAGATCACGAAAAAGGACCGCTACCCCCTACCGCTCATCTCCGACCTTCTCGACTCCCCAAGCTGCACGAAAGTTTATACCAAGATCGACCTCTGCCAAGCCTACCACCTCGTCTGAATCGCCGATGGTGATGAATGGAAGACTGCCTTCCACACCCGCTACGGTTCCTATGAGTGGCGAGTAATGCCTTTTGGCCTCACTAACGCGCTGGCCACCTGCCAGCAGTTTGTAAATAGCATCTTCGCCAACATGCTAGATGTCTGTGTTGTGGTCTACCTCGACGACATCCTTATCTATTCCCACAACCTGGAGTCACACCGAAAACATGTAAAAGAGGTACTTCGCTGCCTGTGCTGCCACGGCTTGTATGCCAAACCCAAAAAGTGCGAGTTCCATCGGGACTCGGTCGAGTACCTCGGCTACATCCTCTCTCCCTCTGGTCTGACTATGTCAGCCAACAAGGTTCAGTCCATCCATGATTGGCCTGAACCACGAAAAGTCAGGGACATCCAATCCTTCCTTGGGTTTGCGAACTTCTATCGAAGATTCATCCATAACTACTCTGAGATAGTTGTGCCGCTGACCCACCTCACCCGAAAAAATATGCCTTGGAACTTTTCTGAGGAATGCCACTCCGCCTTCATCTGCCTCAAAGACACCTTCACCTCTGCCCCCATACTTACCCATTGGGTTCCCGATGCACCAATCACCGTCAAAACCGACACCTCCGACTATGCCATTGGCGGCACTACCTTGAGGGCTCTGCCACCCCCATCGACATGGTCACTGACCATAAAAATCTTGAGTATTTCGCTACTGCTAAGGTTTTGACCCATCGACAGGCCTGCTGGTCAGAGTACCTCTCCCAATTCAACCTGGCAATCCACTTCTGACCAGGCCGCTTAGGTGCCAAACCCGACACACTCACCCGCCGGTGGGACATCTACCCAAAAGGGGGGGATAGGGACTATGCCGAAGTCAACCTGCACAACCTACACCCGAGTTTACAAGCCAAAAAAAAAAAACAAGAACAAAAACAAAAAAAAAACAAAAAAAGAGAAAAGAGAAAAGAGAAAGTCTATTCATCATCCATTTCATCACCCCGCTCGTCTCCCGAATCTCCCCATTCCAACCCCCCACTCTTTGTATCCTCCCTCGTACCCGAGCCTCCCCGCTCATCGACTGCCCCAGTGGCCAATGCAGCCCCACCTTGGGGTACCCCCACCCATGGCGTCATTGTCGGTGGGAATGGAGGCCACATCTGACCTTGCATCACCTGCACGTACACTTGTACGGCGACTGCTTGGGCCTCTTGAGCCATGGCCATTCACTCCATCGCCATCACCTGTTGTTCTTGGGCAATGAGGAGCTGCCCCTGGTACTCGTCGTCAGGGGGCAGCCTTCACCTCAGCTCCCTTTCTCCAATGAGGCGCGAGCCTGCCACTTCGAAACGAGGTGCCAACATCTCGGAACCCTCGTCAACCCCCACCTCTTCATCAACCTCTTCATCTTCGGCCCCACTCTGACCCCTCTTCTTCTTCTCGCCCTGTGAGCCTCCCATCCCAGCCTGCTTCCTTGTGCCACTCATTGACACCTCTCGATCCTCAGCTGCCCAACTGCACTTCTTTTTTCGTTTCCTACATGGCCTGCAGGATCGACCACCTGCCACCACCCGACACTCTTGGGCCTCCCCTCGCTGCTGGCACTCGTTGCAGGCCGCCTGATAGATCGGGACCACCATCTCGCTGAGCTTGGCCCCAGTTGTGGGGGAGTAGATGGGCATGCTGCCCATCCTAGATGAAAACATCAGTAGAAGCTTGCCATCCAGGGGCAGGCCACGCACCTTGCCGTCTGCACGAACTGCCCCTCTCTCTGCAGCTCTTCCACGCACCCCTTGCCCTTGCTACTGGCAGCCTGCTTGGCTGCCTCCTCGGCCCTCTGCCTCTCGTGCTCTTCCTGCACCCGCCACTCTTGCTTGGCCCTCTCCTGCACCAGGCACTCTTCTTCCGACCTTTGGTGCTCCTCTTCTTCACGCCGCCAGGCCTCTTCCACCCTCTGTTGATGCACCTCGGCCCTTCTCTGCTTCTTCACCATCTCCTGCTGGTCCTTCTCGACCTCCTTGGCCTGCTCGGTCCCTTCGGAGTTGTCTGTCAGGACCTCTAGTTCCTCATCGGGGACCTGGGTCCAGTCCCGAGAGGGGGTGGCGGTGGTTTGGTGGCTCGTACCTTGTGGTTGCTGGGACATGGTGAAAGTTGGAAGACAAGTAGGCATGCGTGTGGGCACATGCCTTATATGTGACCTTTCGTGCTCTGACTCAACCCTGCTGTGGCAATCACCGCTCGCCTCATGTTGCTTATCAATTGCAAAATCAAAACTCGTGTTGGTCTGGCCACACAGCCCAAGGCCTTCAAGGGTTCAGGCCTAAGGGGGGGATACTGTCATACCCATGCCTCGTTCTGGCCCTCCTCTGTTCCCCCAGGCCACCCCAACGACCCTAGACCCACTTCCTGGTACACCTGACCAGTTACCACCCCTACCCAACAACGGCCACCATGCATATCGCGCAGCTGATGCATCCACCTGCCTCCCTGCGGTCAGCATCAGTCGGCACTCCTCGGCATCAGTCAGCATCGGTCAGTCTTATCACATGACCACCACCAATGTTACTCGGCATCACACCTTGGTCAGGTGACCTCCCTATAGGGGTTGATTCTCCTGTTGGATGTCACGGCCCGGCCTAAGCATGGCGCAGCAACCATACCACATGGCATACCGCAGGGTCATTGCCTCTTTAGGCTTTCGGCCCACTCTCTGATTGGCTATCGGTTGAGTGCCCCAAAGCCATACCACCCATACCTTTCCTGTTATACTCAGTCCCTTTATCCCGACCCTCACCTCTGCTGTCTAGTCTGCATTCTGTGAAGTTTTCTGACATCTGTCCCCCTTGAAAACTTATAGTGTTCATTATGTCAGCTCTGCCATTCCGTTACTGTACTGCCTTGATGGCGCATGTACCGTATATAAACCTGCCGCACTCGGTGGCGATTTTTCAGTATGAATATCACCATAGTTTACCCCTCCGCGGTCTATGACCAGCCTCCCCTAAGTTCATTGGCTTTGTACCAACTCTCCTATATCTCCGAAATCTGAGGGCTGGGCTCGTACAAGGGGGCAGCGCACGAGCTGAACCCGACGCCCTCTCCTGTACCTCCGTCATGACTGTCGGCCAGCCTTCGGCCACCATTGCCTTCTGTCGGCCCGTGTTGGCCAACCCTCGGCCACTGTCGGCCTATCTTTGCCTGCGTCCCCCCAGCCTCTGTGAGCATCAGAGATCATCGGAGGAGGACTGAACTTAACACAGCCCATAAATGTGTCATACCACCACCTGTGTCCAACAGTTGTATTCAGTTTCCATCATCCATACCTCTATGGTATTCACACCTAGTGTGATCTTCTGGTATTTTGAGTGCCTGCATCAGGGATTTGTCTCCACTAAGTAGCCCCTTGGCTACATGGTCGACTCTATGTCGACATTCATTGCACATTCCTTCATGCACTGCACTGTATATCCCAGACCATTCCCATTTTTCTTCTTGAGGTTCATCCTCATATGAACTGTCTTCATTCAGTTCTAGGGTGTCACTCCCTGATTCAGAGCAGTGCTCTTCTTCTGATGAACCTTCATCCTCATATAAAATGTGCATCATAGCACAGGACACTACTTCTTTGGAAGTAGTGGATTCATCTTCTTCATGCATAGCCCCAAAATATGCAATGGGTTTGTTGTCATCATCAACTTCTGAGTACACCTCATACTGCTCGATGAGACTCCCTTTGTCATATTGCAATCCTTCTTTGTGATCATTAGTTTCATTGTGCTCATGATTGCCACTCATGATCTTTTCTTTGTCGGGTTCCTCCGACTGTTCTTTCACGAGGGTATCTTGTCCCTCTTCTTCTTGGACTTCTACTGCATATAACCATGGCTTTACTGCCACTCTGTTCTTGTCCCTTTGAGGGTGAGGACAATCAGGGGCCATGTGGCCCACCTCTCACTGCAAGCATTTCACTGTTTTTCTTCAGAAAACATGCTGAAAAAAGGGAAGGAAGAGATACTCTTTTATTTTTGATGTTTAGACAGAAAAAATGTAAAAATAATGTTTGATACTCTTCCAGAGAACATGAAATTGATGCTAATGCCAATTAGAGTAGAAGCTAATGGACACTACCATCAATCCATGTTTTTTGGACAAACAAAAAATATTATTTTTGCATTTTGCCCCTTCAAACATCAAAAATAAAAGAGTATCTCTTTCCTCCCTTTTTTCAGCATGTTTTCTGAAGAAACATTGTGAAATGCTTGCAGTGTCTGAGCAATTGAAGCAAGTTATGCCTGGCATAAATTTGCAGGGTTGCTTCCCCTTCTGCTGCAAGTCATCTCGCTCTTTGTGATGGAACCTATGGTCACCATCCTTATGGTGGAACTGTCCACCTTTCTTTCCAACCTCAGTGCCCTTTGACAAAAAATTCATCTTATGTCGATATAGTGTATTTCCTTTCTGGAAATACTTAAAGTTATCTTTATTCATGGAGCTTCCTGCACTCCTATTTCCATGTGGGTGTGAGCCACTTCATCCCTGGGAGGTCTTTCCTCCAGAGCCAGTGTGGCTTGTTCTCATATGCATGTTCACCACTTTCTGTGCAGTCTCCATGCATCTCACTTCTTCAAGGATTTCCTCAATTGTTGAATGTCCTGCAGAGATACTGCAAGCTTCAAATATAGATTTGATTATAGAGTGCAGTAATCCCCACAAGAACTTCCTCCTGAACGAGTAATCATCGGGAGGTTGCACCATGTGGTGCACATGATGCTTTAAATCATTATAATATGCAAGGGCTCCCTTGTCATATTCAAACCTAGTTCAATCATACTTGTCAGCTGCACTCTGCGCTGACGCTTCATGGACAAATCGCTTGAATAGTCCACAGATTAATTCTTCAAAAGTCCAATGCTGTACCTGTTGATTTGGAGAATCAACTTCTTGATCATACCATTGGGAGGCTAGACCCTCCAAGTACAATCCAGTGTACAAAATGTGATCTTCATCACAATCAGGGCCAGTGACCTTAAATGTATGGAAGTACTTCAATATCTGGCCCAGCCAGTCATCAAATTTATCCAGGTCATCCTGGCCTCCATATTTTCCAGGCTTTGGCAGGTGCATTGCCTTCACCTCAGGTCCAACCTGTCCTGTCAGTAGACCGACCTGTTCCCAGATATGCTGAGCATATCTGTTCTGCATAAAGTCCATATACCTCGTGTTACCTGGGGTAAATCCCCTTAGATAGTTCGGTCGGTTTCCCTGGATGAAACATCATCCCCCGACTATGGGAGTTCTCCCATATCCTCGAGGACCATCTTCATCCTCCTCTTCAGGATCTTCACCACCTGGTGGTCCTCCTCCTGGAGGGCCACTGTCAGGGGGACCACCCCCTGGGAAACCTTGACCATGGAAGTTTCTTCCATAATTGTTTCACTTGGGACTCCGGGAGGACTGCCTCCATCTTCACCTCTCCCAGGAGGCCTACCTCTGTATTCACTTTGGCCGTATTGATCATTGACTGTTCTGATTCTATTATTTTCTCCAGGGGTATTATCCCTGTTTCCTGCAGCAGCATTTCTAGCTGCAATGGTATGGTCTCATGCCATCTGGTGGAGTACTGCAGCCCCCCACTCATTCCCAAACATCTGTCAGATTATATCTGAGTCCTGTCTCAAGAAGTATGCAGGGCGATCCAGCATATTAGGGGCAAATCCACCCCTTCAACCAAGTGCATCAGTTCTTTCAACTGGAGGGTTTTCCCTCCTCACTGGCATTCCCAGCCAGAACTGAGGGATTGTATCCTCCCTCTTGAACATAGGTTCAACGTCCAGGGTAGTTGTCCTACTTGCACTTTTGGCAGCAAGAGCCTGTCTGTACCTTTCTAGCTCTTCTGCATGATGCACACTGGGGTTCACCCTGTGATTATCAAAACCTTTGGGGCCATACCTGTATTCCAGCCATTGTTGCTGCAGACTTTCAAGAAAGTCATTCATGGCTTCAAAGGCCATGTGAGGGTCTATCAGGGCATCCCTCTCATTGGTCTCCCTTCTTGAAGGTGTTTTGCCTTCCTCATATATTTCAATTGGAGGACTCTGAGTCCTCTGTACTAAGACAGGATCAGAAGACATCCATGAGTTATCTAACTCAGTATGCTGAGGAGTAAGGGGACTCATCAAGTCTCTGGAAACCTCTCTTCCCTCTCTTGCAGCTTGTTCAGTGCTGCTTCCCAACATCATTGATGTTACGCCACTCCCAGCTAACCATGTGGCCCATCTGGTTCTCACCGTTCGTCGGTGACTCGGGCTACACCATCTTCTTGTTTTACCTCACTGCAGCATGTTTCCTTTCTTTGCTCCTGCTCTTACCATTGTACCTGTATCATAGTACGTGTGCAGGCAGTGCCCCTAGTCACCTGTGAGACATGACGTGTTCATCATGTGACTGACGCATCTGCCCTTCCCCTGTCCATGTCCCAGGTACATGGCTACTGTACTATGTATTGAGTCAGGCCTCCTTCTACTTCTGCCTGCCTTGTGTTTCTGTTGCTCGGGACATCACTTTCCACAGCCTCTCAGCTCAGGTCATGTTCCTGAGTTCCATTCTTTCTATCTATTCCCCTTCACTACGTGACACTATATTTACAGCGATGACTCCTGTTGAGTCCTCCCGCCTTGGCATTGTGGCCAGCGGGTTTATGCAACAGGTCAGTCTTGTTGCTATGGTACTGGTACTTACTGTGCATGTGGCGCCCTGTGGTGGATGGTGACTTGCCATGTTGGCTTGTAGTCGGTTTTCCATAGTAAGTAGGACTCTCTCGAGTCTCCCCTAGAGTATCCATAGGAGTTATATAGTGAGCTGGGATCGTTTGTGATCCTCAGCTTTTAGCTACCTTGCAACAAGCCTCCTTTATCCTTCACTCTTGTGATTGCTACTTTGGTTGACAGACTTGAGTAAGGGTTTGCCAAGTCTAGCTCAAAGTACCATTGCTAGCCAGGTCTCCTAACTCTCGTCTGGAGGGTTTTCCTATAGGCCTTCGACTCTAGTCTTGCTGTCTCTGCATGGACTTCTGTCTCAGCCTAACAAAAGCTAAAAGCTCATCTACCCTGTTCCTGCCTAGCCTTCGCCCACATTGTTGTCTCTGCATGTGTAGCGAAAGCACAGGCACCCCACCAACTCTACCCTATGTGATCATTGTCTTTGCATGTCACTAGGACAAGTCACCAGACACCCTACTTGGATTCAACTAGGCAGCCCAGTGGTACCTAGTCCAAGTATTGTCCTCACCACTACGTCTCGATCTTACCTCGCTATACTCTGTCTTTGCAAGCCTCTAGCCAGGCCCGAGGTCTAGGCGTCCCCTTCTAGAAAGACAAAACATCGTCCCTGTGCAGAACACCCCCGGTCCTGCCTCGAGCAGGAAAGGAACGAGCAGCGCCACTGCCGCCACCAGTACCCTTCTCTGCTACCCATAAATGATGTTATGCTTTGGAACAAAGGACCGGATTAGGATCCGCATTACCCCCTTATTACGTTCCGACCCCTCTATCCAACCCCACTTTTCTGCAAACTAGGAACCCCTGTGAGGGAGACGTTTCAGATACCGATCAGGAACCAGATCTGCCTTCAGAATTAGGATCAGCCTTGGGCGATCAAGACGTTGATATCCCTGTAACCCCACACGAAGATGAAGTCGAACGCTTCGCTTCAGGCTTCGCTGCTATGACATCAATTCAGGCAGAACAAGGCAGCATGGTCCCTGATACTGAACTTAACCCCAATCCTGGGCAGTCCGAGCAGCCGAGCGCTCCTGCCTCTCACCCTACCGTCGGACTCCAGCAGCGGCTCACCTGCAAGCAGGCTGACTATTGGCACCGTTTCTATCACCCCGAGTTAGATCAGTCTCGATCAAACTCTGGAAGTATTAACGGAGGCCGGGAGTTCAATGTAAACAAACCATCCACGTTCTCTGGCAAGTATGGAGAACTCCATCCTTGGCTCAACCAAGTTGCCACCTATCTTGCACTAAATGCACACGTCTACACTAGCAACCATGTCAAGATCGGCTTGGCACGGTCATATATGACCACCGGAGTAGCCGGAGCCTTTGCCTCCAACTATATCACCAAGTATGTTGACGGATGGGAAGATACTTATCCCGACACGTGGGCCAGCTTCAAGGAAACCCTTTACACAACATTCAAAGCCAGTGATCAAAAAGCCCAAGTGGTCATCAAACTCAAATCCCTTATGCAGGGAGACCGCCCCCTCGAGAACTACACTGCCGAGTTCCTGGGTCTTTTCAATCAAGCTGGACTTCTCCCATCTTCAGTTGAAGGAGGAGTTTTATTCGCTCAAGGGTTATCCCACAGTCTCCGAGATCACATTCTGGATTGCCAACACCCACTCGAAAATGTTGACCAATGGGTGAAGGCCACCGGAGAGGTTTACACTTCACAGATCTCAAAGGACATCTATAATAAAGGTCCAGGAGCTCCCCACCGTCCCAACCCTTTCACTTTTCCTAGAGCAACCACTTGCGACCCTAGTGCAATGGACGTAGACCAGGCACAATGCACTCTGCATCGTCACCAGTCCATCCAAGCCGTTACTTGCTACAACTGTGGCAAGGAGGGACACGTGAGGAAGGAATGCAGGGAGAAGTGCACTCCCAAGATTAGTATCAAACGTACCGAACAGGGTACTTACAAAATCGACCCCAAGGTAGCCGAAGAAATCCTCCACAAGCAGGCCGCTGAGAAGTCTGAAAAGGTGTTTGAGGTTTTGGAGAAAACTTTGAAGGATTTTTAATCAGGCAAACCACCACCACTGTGGTACACCCTCATGCACAAATTCTGTCACTAAGATCTACCTGTAATAGTATTGCAAATGAAGATGATATGTGTGCTGACTCCCCAACCGGCTCTCTTTATTTGATTGACAGAGGAAATGTGGCCGTTACAACCATCATCGATTCCGGTGCGGAAATCAATTCCATCGACCCCCACATGGTCAAAAGGTACAAGCTTAAAACCTACCCAATCGAGTACCCTCTTGGGGTCACTGCTTATAATGGTGGAGAAGGTTTTCAAATTAAACACAAAGTCACGCTTCATGCCAAGATCCATGATCAAATGATGCACATCAAGGCTTACATTCTGCCTCTAAGGCATGAATCGATCCTACTCGGTATGCTGTGGCTTAGGAAGTTCCAACCCAACATCAACTGGAAGACCCGTGGCATTCGAGGATGGAAAGACGTGGAACCTATCCCCAGAGCACCCAGTAAGGAGGGTGCAGTAAGGAAGACCACTATTTCCACTGAACTCGAAGTCAAGGCTTCTGCCAGAAAAGAGGAGGTCAAACTCCCCGAAATGTATTGGGAGTTCGAGGAGGTTTTCTCCAAGAAGGATATCCCATTACCACCGCATAGACCAGGCCTAGATCACGAGATCAGGACCAGGCCAGACTTTCCCTGACAGAAGGGACACATTTATCCAATGTCCCAGGATGAGATGAAGGCACTCTGTGACTTTGTTGATGAGAACCTTAAGTGTGGAAAGATCCATGAGTCCAAATCCGATCAGGCGGCCCCGGTCTTCTTCGTCAGAAAGAAGGATGGAAAATGCCAATTGATCCAAGACTACCATCATCTAAATGAGCACATGATCGACGATTCCTATCCTTTCCCCAACGTCCAACAGCTCATCGATGAACTATGCAAGTCTTGTTTCTATGCGAAATTCGATATCCAATGGGGTTTCACCAATATCCGCGTCAAGGACTCCAATATCTGGAAGGGAGCCTTCGTTACACCCCTCAGACTGTTCGAACCCCTCGTAATGTTCTTCGGACAGAAGAATTCCCTGCCTATGTTCCAGCGGTATATGGATGTAACCTTCCATGAGCAGCTCATGAGGCAACAGCAGGTCAGATATATGGACGACATTGTAGTTCACGCAAAGACCCACGAAGAACTCCATTGCTGGGTCTGCAAGTTCCTTAATGTCTGTCAACAGGAACAGCTCCGACTTAAGATCTCCAAGTGCATCTTTGAGGCCGAGGAAGTGGAGTTTCTCGGATATGTTATAGGTGAGGGATGGATCAAGACTCATGCTGTGAAGATGGATGCCATCCAGGAATGGAAGGAACCTGAAAATCTGATGCAACTCCGATTGTTTTTAGGCTTCACCAACTTCTACCGAAGGTTCATTGCTGGTTATTCCACTATATCCGCCCCCCTTCATCACCTCTCGAAGAAGGATGTACCATGGAAATGGGAACGAGAACAGCAACAGGCCTTCGATAGGCTGAAGTCTGCGCTAGGCTCCTCTCCCATCCTGAACATCCCTGATCCTACCAAGCCTTTCGCACTGTTTACTGATGCTTCATAGTCAGCAACTGGTGCAGTCCTTGCACAAAAAGGAGAGGACGACGAGTGGCATCTGT
Source organism: Pisolithus microcarpus (assembly GCA_024613185.1). Classification (NCBI taxonomy): domain Eukaryota; kingdom Fungi; phylum Basidiomycota; class Agaricomycetes; order Boletales; family Pisolithaceae; genus Pisolithus; species Pisolithus microcarpus. Next base: position 259,572 of record JANFAI010000010.1, on the reverse strand, counting down.
GCTCCTATCTCTCGGAAAGCCTGAAGGGTGCTGAGAAGAACTACCCAGTCTACGACCTCGAGTTCTTGGCCGTCATACACGCAATCAAAGCTTTCTGTCACTATCTTATATCCCCGGTTGCACCCACAATCGTCTTCACCGATCACAAGAACCTCGAGTACTACAAGGAACCACAGAAGTTCTCCCAGCAGCAAACCTGTTGGTTTTTGTATGTACAGGGGTTCCCCCTCAAGTTCTCTTATATGCCAGGTCATCTCATGATGGCCCCTGATGCCCTATCTCGATGTAGTGATCACTCTCCCCCTGAACCCGTAGTCACCACTTTGCTCCCTCCAAGCGTGTGGCTTGAGGGGGGGGTGAAACCCACCATTCTGACTGTTTCCCTCCCGAAAATGGCCCCAATCCCAGCAAAACCCGCTTTGCCGCCCACTGAGGAACCTGTCAAAGAGCAAAAGTGCAGTATCTATGCCTTATCCGCAGAAGTGTATGAGCGCGCCAAGAGCGAAATGCCAAAGGACTCTACACTCTCCACAGAAAACCCCGAGATCGTTAACCATCCCGACGGAACCAAGCGTCGCAGGAACCACATGGTGCATCTACATCCCTCCAGGTGCCCGCAAGGAGTGCCTCTTGTCCTATCATGATCACCCGTCTGCCAGTCACCCTGGAATCAAGGCTATGTCTAGGAAGATGGTGAAAGACATGTGGTGGCCTGGTATGTGGAAGTACATCTGAGACTATGTCAAAGGATGTGCTGTCTGCCAGTCCACCAAGGTCATCATGCACCCCATCACACTGCCCGTCGTCCCTAACGACATCCCGAAGAATCCCTTCCCCTTCCAGCAGATCTCTATGGACCTGATCACCGATCTCCCCATCTCCAACACCTTCAATACCATCCTCATGATAGTCAACCAAGGTCTCACCAAGGCCGCAATGTTCATCCCTTGTCGGAAGGACATCGACTCCCTTGGGATTGCCCAACTTTTCCACAAGCACATATATGCCCACTTCGGTCTCCCTGAGGCTGTTATCTCTGACCGAGGGCCTCAGTTCGCCTCCACCATTACCCGCAAATTGTACAAATCCCTCAGAGTTCAGTCCAAACTTTCCACCGCCAATCACCCACAGACCAATGGCAAGAGCGAATGTGTCAATCAGGAGCTAGAAACTTACCTCTGATGTTACTGCACTGAACATCCCAACAGCTGGTCATCCAAGCTACTGGATGCCGAGTTTGCGCATAACTCCCAGATCCACTCCGTCCATCAACAAACCCCGTATAGCCTCCTCTATGGCTACAACCCATCCCCTTACCCCGAGGTTCAGCTCACATCAGTGCCCAGCGTCGATGAATGCCTGGAACGACTTGCCAGTTGCCGTGACAATGCTATACTGGCCCACAAGGCTGTGCAGGAAGTTATGAAATGCCGATCAAGGGGAAGCTATGTCCCCTTCAAGGAAGGAGATCAAGTTTGGCTCGATTCGGGTAACCTCTGTGTTCAAGGCCAGTCCCCTAAGGTTATGCCCAGACGTTTTGGACCGTTTGAAATAGAACGAGTCATCTCTCCTGTGGCAGTTCGACTGCACCTCCCTGATATGTGGTGTGTGCACCCAGTGTTCCACACTGGTCGGTTGCTCCCCTATCACAAGACTCCCGAATATGGAATCCCCGACCCTCTGCCGCCTCCCGAGGTAGTGGATGACAAGGTGGAGTGGGAGGTTGAGTCAATACTGAATCACAAAAACACTGGTCGCAGTCATCAGGTGCATCGCACATATCTCATAAAATGGAAAGGTTTTACGCACGCGGATAATTCTTGGGAACCCGAGAGTTCATTAAAAGATCATGCCACCGAACTCCTCGAGCAGTACAAACTTTCCCACCGCTTACCACTCACCTAGACCCGCGAAAAGCCTACCATGTGTGACAATGTACCCGACTTCGAGCAATGTGATGGTTACAATGCCCCGCTTAACACACACCCCTATGCCTTATTCGACTCATCATCCGACAACCCTGCCCCATCACCTCAACTCTCCAGTCTATCATCCCAGATCAACATATCCTCCTTCGACTCCCTTGACGAAATCCCCCCACCCTGGTCCTTCCCTGGCCAGTCATTCTCTGTCTGCCACGTCCTGGTCACCTGCGGACGACTTGGCAAGGGAAAAGCAACCGAGTGAGGTCCCCCTCTTTACCAATCCATTCTCTTTGCCGATGGTTCCTGCCCAGGTGGTGTGTCAGCAGCCTCAGCATGTTCCACCCATGGACGTGAACTGGGCCGCCCACCCTCCAGTTCTACACTCGAGGTCCCCCAGGTCCGCATCACTTCCCCCTGCCAACCAGACCACTCCTTCCCTTCTGGCCGTGGGGACTTGGTACCTGTGTCGCCAGACTACCTCAACTACGTTTGGACACTTGTCATCTTCGACAGAGGGAACTCATTCGACGGGAAAACAGAAGAACAGAACGATCGCATTCGGGTGCTGTCTGAGATTTACCGAGGAACAGATGTAACTCTCAACTGAGTTCCAGAGATCCTCAACAAGTCCCACTCCCTCACACCTGAGGTCATAGCCAAGTCCATCGATCGACTCCTCGCTGATCTGACTATCAACATCTCCACCCTTCAGTACAAAGTAGTCCTCGAACTCGCCGCCATTGTATCTGCTGACAAGTGCCAGTCCTTTCATAACCATGAGGTTGACTGCTACTCCAGGGCCAAAGTTTGAGATGATATTAGTGAAGATACTGCAGCAACAGCAGGATCGTCAGTGGCTGAGAAGTGTTCTGACATAACTATCAAAGTCGAAGAAGCAATGCCGGACCCTTGGTCCCAGGAACCGTTGGAGTTCATGGCAGATGACAGACATCAGGGAACCTTTGAAGTGCTGGTATTCCCAGTTAATTATGGTAAGTAGTTATCCATCTGATATGAATTGGATAATGGTGTGTAAGGCATGATCATCCACAAATCATAATGATGATAGTCAGATAATGCATTAGATAACCTGGCAGACATTTTACTATCTGGTCAACTGCATATAGGCCTGATATAAGAATTACAATACATTTATCATCATGATATAATGATGACAAGAGCTGATATGCCATATATAATAATGCTATGTGGTTGACAGTACATTATAATTGCTCATCAGATAATATCATCATGATATGAATGACAATATTCTTTTCAGTGTGATTTCACTCTGATCATCAATATCTAGTCTTGTCATCTATATCATTTTATGATCATTTGAACAACTCTTCACCAGCCACAAGTGTGGGAATGTTTTTGTAATGACTGTATAGTACATGTTATATAAACTCATCCTCTCTCCCCTTCTCTTTCTTCTTCACTCTTGTCTCTGAGTTCTACCTCAGGGCAAGAGTCACTCTAAGACTCTAAGTCTTAGGGTTCATATCCCATGTAAGTGTAGCCTTGTGTGAAGTCATCTGTGAGTGTCTTTCTCTGCTTTATTTTCGCTTTTTTGGAAGTTTAAGTAGTTCATCATACTTAGTAGTGTACTCAGTAGGTACTCACTATGTAAATGATATTGAATGAAATTTCTTACTTGTAATATCATGATTGATAAGTTCAATTGAAGGTTGCTGTAGCAATTTTTTATTTTTAAGCTGTTGATGGTGTCAATGACAATTGTTGGTAATGTCTGATAATGAAAGACATATATGATCTACTGTTCACATTCTGATACATATGATCTACTCTACCTACATGATAACTTTTGACCTATGCTGCCAAGGCTCCCAGTGAATATATAGCATTACCAATGTGTATGTCATTATGATATACCTTATAGGGCTTTACAGGGTAGATAAAGTCTTATATAACATAATCATTTCATTAAAATTTCCCTGATGGATATAGCAAGAAGCAAGATGCCTGTTTTAGCGAGGCCACTAAGTTTCTCTCCGAAACAACTTCGTTTGCTGCCTCTGCTTTCACTTGGAGGTCTTTCTTAGATGCTGCAGCTTGGAATAAGGCCGACCACTCGCTTCATAATGCAGTCAACTCTACCACACCCCTTCCGCCTGCTACCTTCCATCCCGTCATTGTCGATGGGATGCTCCAACTCTATCTTGCCGGCCATGCCCCGGTTCCCCTCGCCCATCCCCTCTACCAGTACACCTGCTATGACTGCCACTACTTCAGACACTGGTCCTGTCATAACGGCCATGGCTCCAGGTGGACACCCACCACCAACATACCTGCTGAGGGCGAGAACTCAGGATCGCGCCATTCAATGACCCATTTGCTTTGCTCAACCCACTGCCACTCCCCGACTCCTGGGCCATCTGTCGACCCTGGTCGATCAGGTGTTCGACGAGCCTGAGGGGGGGGTGATGTTATGCCGCTCCTGGCTAACTGTGTGGCCTGTCTGGTTCTCACCATTCATTGGTGACTCAGGCTACACCATCTTCTTGTTTTACCTCACTGCAGCATGTTTCCTTTCTTTGCTCCTGCTCTTACCATTGTACCTGTATCATAGTATGCATGCAGGCAGTGCCCCTAGTCACATGTGAGATGCGACGCATTCATCACGTGACTGATGCATCTGCCCTTCCCCTGTCCATGTCCCAGGTACGTGGCTACTGTACTATGTATTGAGTCAGGCCTCCTTCTACTTCTGCCTGCCTTGTGTTTCTGTTGCTCGGGACATCACTTTCCACAGCCTCTCAGCTCGGGTCATGTTCCTGAGTTCCATTCTTTCTATCTATTCCCCTTTACTATGTGACACTATATTTACAGCGATGACTCCTGTTGAGTCCTCCCACCTTGGTGTTGTGGCCAGCGGGTTTATGCAACAGGTCAGTCTTGTTGCTATGGTACTGGTACTTACTGTGCATGTGGTGCCCTGTGGTGGATGGTGACTTGCCATGTCGGCTTGTAGTCGGTTTTCCATAGTAAGTAGGACTCTCTCGAGTCTCCCCTAGAGTATCCATAGGAGTTATATAGTGAGCTGGGATCATTTGTGATCCTCAGCTTTTAGCTACCTTGCAACAAGCCTCCTTTATCCTTCACTCTTGTGATTGCTACTTTGGTTGACAGACTTGAGTAAGGGTTTGCCAAGTCTAGCTCAAAGTACCATTGCTAGCCAGGTCTCCTAACTCTCGTCTAGAGGGTTTTCCTATAGGCCTTCGACTCTAGTCTCGCTGTCTCTGCACGGACTTCCATCTTGGCCTAACAATTGAGGTATTTAATCCTCCAGGCATATGCACATCCAGCACTCCAGGTCCAAGCTGCCTAGTGCCCATTCTTTGGTCAGCGCTTCCAGCTGGCAGCTGAGTTTCCTCCAAGCTTCTATTATCCTTTTGGACCTCAGAAGGTCCTTTCTGTTTTTGACAACTATTATTGTCTGGAGGGGGATCCCCTCCATTGGGTGGCTTGCTCTGACCTGACTTTACTGTGCAAGCATACATGCGAGTAGCTGTGTGGCTCATTGTGAATACTTTGACAAGAGTTCAAAAAATTGTAAGGTTGTGGTATTGCCTTAGTTCACACCCACAAACTGTACCATATGGTATTCACAGTGTGATAGTTAAAGAAAATATGTCCCTAAAAAACTACTATGAAGTATATATACTAGGCATGCAGGCATGTGATACCAGGGTATCACATGCCTGCAAGTAATTACAAACTACCTTTTAGGGCATGGCCCCTAACATTGATCATACTTGTCAGCTGCACTCTGTGCTGATGCTTCATGGATGAATCGCTTGAATAGTCCACAGATTAATTCTTCAAAAGTCCAATGCTGTATCTGTTGATTTGGAGAATCAACTTCTTGATCATACCATTGGGAGGCTAGACCCTCCAAGTACAACCCAGTGTACAAAATGTGATCTTCATCATGATCAGGACCAGTGACCTTGAATGTTCAGAAGTACTTCAATATCTGGCCCAGCCAGTCATCAAATTTATCCAGGTCATCCTGGCCTCTGTATTTTCCAGGCTTTGGCAGGTTCATTGCCTTCACCTCAGGTCCAACCTGTCCTGTTGGTAGACTGACTTGTTCCCAGATACACTGAGCATATCTGTTCTGCATAAAGTCCATGTACCTTGTATTACCTGGGGTAAATCCCCTTAGATAATTCAGTCGATTTCCCTGGACGATATGTTGTCCCCTGACTATGGGAGTTCTCCCATATCCTCGAGGACCATCTTCATCCTCCTCTTCAGGATCTTCACTGCCTGGTGGTCCTCCTCCTGGAGGGCCACCATCAGGGGGACCACCCCCTGGGAAACCTTGACCATGGAAGTTTCTTCCATAATTGTTTCACTTGAAGGACTGCCTCCATCTTCAGGTCTCCAAAGAGGCCTACCTCCATATTCACTTCAGCCATATAGATCATCAACTGTTCTGATTCTATTATTTTCTCCAGGGGTATTATCCCTGTTTCCTGCAGCAGCATTTCTGGCTGTGATGGTATGGTCTTGTGCCATCTGGTGGAGTACTGTGGTCCCCCACTGTAGGGAGTTCATACTCCCTAGGGCTGAATAATACAATGTTCTACCAACATCCTTGCTGCCCTAGCCAGTTCCTGCAGGTCTACTGTCCCTCAGGAAACTTTGCTGCTGCTCCACTCTCGGCTAACTTGGCTAATTGAGCACTTCTTTCAGCTAGAATTGCTGCCACATCCCAATTAGGTCATATGCCCCTATCACTGCTACCAACATCACCGCTGACCCCTATCCACTGTTCCCTTCAAGCTCTAGCCCCTATCTGCCCCATACTATGTCAGCTTTCAGTCTCCAGACAAGTATCACATGTCTACTGATCATTGGCAGCCTCCACTGAAGGCTGTGACATTGGTAACTTGGCCTCTATAAGCTCCACTCGAGTCACCAATGCCTGCCACCACCAGTATTCCCCCTCCTGCACTTCAGACCACCTTGAAGAAATCCTGCAGCACCAGGTAGTGCATCATAGCATCTTGGGCATGTCATTTATTGCTGCTTTTTCTTGTGTACAGTTTTCTGTGGACTGCCCTTTCCTTCATATGACCTATGGTACCTTACATCAGTGTTTTTCTTTCAAATTTTCTTGACATTTGATAGTTCTGAATTTTGCTGAATTTTACCTTAGTGACAGCTGCCTGTACACTACAAAACACTGCTGTACTTAGGAAAAAGGGACCCACTTTTCTGGCATCATAATCTGTGTGTCTGAGAGTCATCCCAAGTCCCCAGAGTCATTTTCAGAGGTTTCTTCAAGTCTTCTGAGCCCACTTTGAGTCCCCAGAGTTACCCATTGAGTTCTACTGACAATTTTGAGCCTCCCTGTGTCTTAAAAACTCTGCCAGCCTTCTGAGTCACCCCCTTTGCATCTACCAATTTTACTACAGTCTACAAGAGTCTACTATCACTGCTGACCAAGTTCCTAGCTTCCCAACACTGCCTTATTGACTAGAAAAATTCCTCTTTGCCCATTTTGTGGCAGAATTTCGAGCTCTTTGCTGCCTACACTTCCCAGACTGTAGGGAAAATTTCCCTGACCCACCAGTTGCCTCTCCCCAGTCTCCTTCCGACTCGTGACCCCTTGGGACAAGCCTAGGTCTACCCTACAGCTTCCCCCCCTTTTTCCCCCTTTGCACTCTTGCAAGAAGAGTTGCCCACACCACTCATTCCCAAACATCTGTTGGATTATATCCAAATCTCATCTTGAGAAATATGCAGGGCAATCCAGCATATTAGGGGCAAATCCACCCCTTCAACCAAGTGCATCAGTTCTTTCAACTGGAGGGTTTTCCCTCCTCACTGGCATTCCCAGCCAGAACTGAGGGATTGTATCCTCCCTCTTGAACATAGGTTCAATGTCCAGGGTAGTTGTCCTACTTGCACTTTTGGCAGCAAGAGCCTGTCTGTACCTTTCTAGCTCTTCTGCATGATGCACACTGGGGTTCACCCCATGATTATCAAAACCTTTGGGGCCATACCCATATTCCAGCCATTGTTGCTGCAGACTTTCAAGAAAGTCATTCATGGCTTCAAAGGCCATGTGAGGGTCTATCAGGGCATCCCTCTCATTGGTCTCCCTTCTTGAAGGTGCTTTGCCTTCCTCATATATTTCAATTGGAGGACTCTGAGTCCTCCATACTAAGATGGGGTCAGAAGACATCCATGAGTTATCTAACTCAGTACACTGAGGAGTAAGGGGACTCATTGAGTCCCTGGAAACCTCTCTTTGGCTCTCTTGCAGCTTGTTCGGTGCTGCTTCCCAATGTCATTGAGGTATTTAATCCTCCAGGCATATGTGCATCCAGCACTCCAGGTCCGAGCTGCCTAGTGCTCATTCCTTGGTCAGCACTTCCAGCTGGCAGCTGAGTTTCCTCCAAGTTTCTATTATTCTTCTGGACCTCAGAAGGTCCTTTCTGTTTTCAATGACTATTATCATCTGGAGGGGGATCCCCTCCATTGGGTGGCTTGCTCTGACCCAACTTTACTGCATGAGCATACATGCAAGTAGCCATGCAGCTCATTGCAAATACTTTGACAAGAGTTCAAAAAATTGTAAAGATTGTGGTATTTGCCTTATTTCACACCCACAAACTGTACCATATGGTATTTGCAGTGTGATAGTTAAAGACAATGATCTCCTTAAAAAACTACTATGAAGTATATATACTAGACATGCAGGCATGTGATACCAGGGTATCACATGCCTGCAAGTGATTATGAGCTACCTTTTAGGGCACAGCCCCTAACATACTCTTTGAATAGTACTGCATGACAGTGGCCTGCCTGCAGGCAATTTGACCTGAGAGAGGGAGTGGATGGAGGGTGCAAAAAGGAGAACAGAAACGATGTTCAAGGTCTGGGGGGCACAGACTTGAATGGTAGCAGAGGAGTGGAAGCAAGAGACATGCCACTCTCTGCTTACTCACACATGGACTAAATTCTATGCAACACCTCATGACTCAGCTTACATAGAAAACTATCCATGCATATCACACTCTCTGGGCTTAAGGTTGTTTGGAGCATGTTAGTTTTGTGAGTACAACAGAAAGATGAATTTACAAAGATGGATGCTGTGGTTTAAGCTAATGATGAGAGGGAGGATTGGGTGAAAACCTGGAGGGTTTCCTGGCCTGGAGGAGGCACTGTACCTAGGGCAAAGAGTGAGCTGTGTCCTGAATGTAAGGAAGCTCCAGCAGCACAAGTGGTGAAGCTCATAGCCCTTTGGAAAGGAGGTGGTGGCTTATTGATGGGATACTCATTGTATCAGTGGCATAGTGTATCTCATGAAATGTTCTAAGAGCACTGGTGTGTTGTTGAGATATGGGGCTAGTATCATTGCATGGTGTTGTAGATATGGTGAAGGAGCCCCCCACCCATCTTCCTATTGTTTTGACCACATCAAAGGGGGTAGCTGCAATTGATGCAGGTTGCTTTACAGAGAGGAGAAGAGGGGGAATGTTGCGAAATCCTATGCCCTGACTACCCTGGAGACCCCAAAAATTGGCCCCTGGCAGAAATCCCCACCATTCTTCATTTGGACACACAGCAAATCACCCTAATCCATCTAGATCTCAGATCTAGGAGTCACTATGACTCATTTGCAGTCATATCCCTTAATTAGCAGTGACCAGTGCACTTACTCATTCCCCTTTTTGCATTTTTCATCCATTCCTTGATGACTCATTCCATTTTCAAATTGATTAGTGATAATATTCGTCATGCTTACTGGTTTTACTTACCAATCACTTACTGTCCTTACTCATCCTTACAAAGCCTTACCAATCCTTTACCAATCCCCTTACCAATCACTTACAGATCACTTACAAAGTGTTGCTCCATGTTTACTGCAGGCTATGCTACCTTTTGTATAAAAGTACCAATACATCAACAGCAATCAAGCAGCTACTTGCCCACTTAATTGCCTACTCAACAGTCCACTCAATTGCCTACCTATTAGGCCCAATCATCATCACTTCTAAGCTCATCATCATCATCTCTATTCCTGCAGTATCTGAGGCTCCATTAAGGGTCTGTTTACTGTCCTCTTCATCATTCTATGTCACTTCTAGGCTCAGAGCAGCCTCTTCTCTTTGCTTTTTTTCCATCTTCCGTTGCTCCCCCTTCATCAGGAGCACCCATACCCTCTGCCCTAGCCCCCTCTAGGTGCACAGAACCCCTCCCCCATTTATTTTAAACAGATCCCTCGAGCCAGAGCCTGTGTAGGAAAACCACCAACTCAGCAATTGTCTTTGTGTTGTTTTTTTGGTGTTTTTGCCATTGATCCACACATCAACTCACACTGTGGCCTTTGAGATTGGGGAGGTTGTGCATTGCCATTGGCAAAGTGATGCATTTGATTACTTCTGACCTTGATAATGGCCTGAGTCCTGATGTGGGATGTTTCCAAGTGAATAGGTGTGTGTCAGGGCTGGCTGGGTTCATATGGAAAAGTCACTCGAGAGCTCCAATGGGATTTGTGACACCTTCTAGTGGTGCACATTGTGTATCCTCCCCCATTGGGGACGTTTTTGTCCATGGTATGTGGAACTTGGTTATGGGTAGTCCATTGAGGTTGTGGTGGTGTGATATGTGAGTGCAAGTAATGTGCTTTATTGGGTCAAAATGTTTGATTGATTGGACCATGAACTTGCCTAGACATCCAATGCAGTAGAAAACCATGGTGAGGCAAGCAAAAATAGCTGCATCTCTTGGGCTTTCTGGGTCTAAAAGGGAGTGCATGAGCTTGAGCATGTCCATGCAGAATGGTTCATGGAGGGGTCTCTTGGATGAAGCAGGGGCTAGGTGTGATGCTCCTTCTAGAATTGCTCTTAGTTCTTCTGAGTTGATTTGCCAAGGCAGTCCATGCAGGAGGTGCCAGGCTCGCAGTCCAGCAGTGAAATTTGCTAGGGCTGAACCTGAGTAGGAGCCTGCACAGCTAGATAGGAAGGCAAGGAGGGTGTTAGCCCTGATGGGGGCTCACTGGTGTTCTAAAATGTTGTGCATATCACAGAAGATGTGGTAAGCAAGGAGACCTGTGCCATATGCTTCTTTAGTTTTCTCTGCCCAGGATGCACCCATGACTTCTAGTATGCAGTTGAGTTGTTCGTCCATGATTGCATGCAACTCCATGTCTCCGGCGCCGTGAGCAATTCAGGAATGGTTGTGAGATGGGGTCCATAGCCTGAGTTGCTCTCTGGCTAGGCAATGGGGTCATAAGGATGATGGGGAAGGTGTCAGCCCCAGACAGTATGGCCAGGGGGGGCAGATGAAACTTGGGAGCAGTAGGAAAGTAGGGGAGCATCGAAGTGGCAGTGCAGTTCAGAACTGGTGTCCATACAGGGCTTGGTGTACGAATTCATCCTTGCATGTGGCTTCCCCTCTCTTGCTCTCTGGGGGAGTGAGAGGGATGCTATAGTTGTCAATGACCTTGGCAGCTGCTCTGGGATATGTTCCTTCTCTCCTGAGCTGTCACTTGGTGGGAGTGGGGGGGTCTGAAGCATCAACAATGAATTGTTGAATTTGGTTAGGGATAGTGACTTGGGGGAGTAGGAGGCCAGGTGTTAGGGGCCATGCCCTAAATGGTAGCTCATAATCACTCACAGGCATGTGATACCCTGGTATCACATGCCTGCATGCCTAGTATATATACTTCATAGTAGTTTTTTAAGGACATGAATTGTCTTTAACTATCACACTGCAAATACCATATGGTACAGTTTGTGGGTGTGAATTAAGGCAATACCACAATCTTTACAATTTTTTGAACTCTCATCAAAGTATTTGCAATGAGCTGCATGGCTACTCACATGTATGCTCATGCAGTAAAGTCAGGTCAGAGCAAGCCACCTGATGGAGGGGATCCCCCTCCAGACAATAATAGTTGTTGAAAACAGAAAGGACATTCCAAGGTCCAACAGGATAATAGAAGCTTGGAGGAAACTCAGCCACCAGCTGGAAGCGCCAACCAAGGAATGAGCACTAGGCAGCTCAAACCTGGAGCACTGGATGCACATATGCCTGGAGGATTAAATACCTCAACAACATTGGGAAGCAGCACCAAACGAGCTGCAAGAGAGGGAAGAGAGGTTTCCAGAGACTCAATGAGTCCCCTTACTCCTCAGCATACTGAGTTAAATAACTCACAGATGTCTTCTGACCCCATCTTAGTATGGAGGACTCAGAGTCCTCCAATTGAAATATATGAGGAAGGTGAAGCACCTTCAAGAAGGGAGACTGACGAGAGGGATGCCCTGATAGACCCTTGCATGGCCTTTGAAGCCATGAATGACTTTCTCAAAAGTCTGCAGCAACAATGGCTGGAATACAGGTATGGCCCCAAAGGTTTTGATAATCACAGGGTGAACCCCAGTGTGCATCATGCAGAAGAGCTAGAAAGGTACAGACAGGCTCTCACTGCCAAAAGTGCAAGTAGGATGACTACCCCAGACGTTGAACCTATGTTCAAGAGGGAGGATACAATCCCTCAGTTCTGGCTGGGAATGCCAGTGAGGAGGGAAAACCCTCCAGTTGAAAGAACTGATGCACTTGGTTGAAGGGGTGGATTTGCCCCTAATATGCTGGATTGCCCTGCATATTTCTCGAGACAAGACTTGGATAAAATCTGACAGATGTTTGGGAATGAGCAGGGGGCTGCAGTACTCCACCAGATGGCACAAGACCATACCATCACAGCCAGAAATGCTGCTGCAGGAAACAGGGATAATACCCCTGGAGAAAATAATAGAATTGGAACGGTCAATGATCTATATGGCCGAAGTGAATATGGAGGTAGGCCTCCTGGGAGACCTGAAGATGGAGGCAGTCCTCCCAAGTGAAACAATTATGGAAGAAACTTCCATGGTCAAGGTTTCCCAGGGGGTGGTCCCCCTGATGGTGGCCCTCCAGGAGGAGGACCACCAGGCAGTGAAGATCCTGAAGAGGAGGATGAAGATGGTCCTTGAGGATATGGGAGAACTCCCATAGTCAGGGGACAATGTATTGTCCAGGGAAATTGACCAAATTATCTAAGGGGATTTACCCCAGGTAATACAAGGTACATGGAGTTCATGCAGAACAGATATGCTCAGTGTATCTGGGAACAAGTTGGTCTACTGACAGGACAGGTTGGACCTGAGGTGAAGGCAATGAACCCACTGTAAACTTAGTTAAAAGAGAGTGGGGGGAGATGCCTGTGGGTCTCCCTTTGGAATGAGTGGGTTGATTTGACCCAAGGGGGCTAGAGATGCTTGGAAGAGAGTGAGAGTGTGGTGAAAGTCTAGAAAAACATGCCCAAAAGTCCAAGGGAAGTCAAGATAATTGTCTAACAAGCATCTAGTGAAAGGGAAATAAATAATCCAAGCCCTCAGTCTCAGAATTCTGTCTGTCTTCATCTCTATTAACAGTGGTTGTTATTAGTCCAAGTATGTACAGCACATCCTAAGTACGAGTCTGGCTTACATAAGCCAAACTCGTCCAAATACTAAGTCAAAAAGTAGAATAAAAATGTAAAAACAAAACAGTAAGTAAAAACAATGAAATAAAGGAATCCACCTAGTAGGGAGGCTTCCCTCCCTACACCGCCAAAGCCCGGAAAATACAGAGGCCAGGATGACCTGGATAAATTTGATGACTGGCTGGGCTAGATATTGAAGTACTTCCACACATTCAAGGTCACTGGTCCTGATTGTGATGAAGATCGCATTTTGTACACTGGATTGTACTTGGAGGGTCTAGCCTCCCAATGGTATGATCAAGAAGTTGATTCTCCAAATCAACAGATACAGCATTGGACTTTTGAAGAATTAATCTGTGGACTATTCAAGTGATTTGTCCATGAAGCATTGGTGCAGAGTGCAGCTGACAAGTATGATCAAACCAGGTTTGAATATGATAAGGGAGCCCTTGCATATTATAACAATTTAAAGTGTTGTGTGCACTGAATGGTGCAACCTCCCAATGATTACTCGTTCAGGAGGAAGTTCTTGTGGGGATTACCACACTCTATAATCAAATCTATATTTGAAGCTTGCGGTATCTCTGCAGAACATTCAACAATTGAGGAAATCCTTGAAGAAGTGAGGTGCATGGAGACTGTGCAGAAAGCAGTGAACATGCATATGAGAACGAGCCATGCCAGCTCTGGAGGAAAGACCTCCCAGGGACAAAGTGGCTCACACCCACATGGAAATAGGAGTGCAGGAAGCTCCATGAATAAAGATAACTTTAAGTATTTCCGGAAAGGAAATACATTATATTGATGTAAGATGAATTTCTCATCAAAGGGCACTGAGGTTGGAAAGAAAGGTGGACAGTTCCACCATAAGGATGGTGACCATAGGTTCCATCACAAAGAGCAAGATGACTCACAACAGAAGGGGAAGCAACCCCACAAATTTATGCCAGGCATAACATGCTTCAACTGCTCAGAGGTGGGCCACATGGCCCCTGATTGCCCTCACCCTCAAAGAGACAAGAACAAAGCAGCAGTAAAGCCACAGTTATACACAGTAGAAGTCCAAGAAGAAGAGGGACAAGATACCCTTGCAAAAGAACAGTCAGAGGAACCCAACGAAGAAAAGATCATGAATGGCAATCATGAGCACAAAGAAACTAGCAATCACAAAGAAGGATTGCAATACGATGAAGGGAGTCTCGTTGAGGAGTATGAGGTGTACTCAGAAGTTGATGATGACAACAAACCCATTGCATATTTTGGGGCTATGCATGAAGAAGACAAATCCACTACTTCCAAAGAAGTAGTGTCCTGCACTATGATGTGCATTATATATGAGGATGAAGGTTCATCAGAAGAAGAGCACTGCTCCAAATCAGGGAGTGATACCCTGGAAGTGAATGAAGAAAGTTCATATGAGGATGAACCTCAAGAAGAAAAATGGGAATGGTCTGGGATATATGGTGCAGTGCACAAAGGAATGTGCAATGAATGTCGACATAGAGTCAACCATGTAGCCGAGGGGCTACTTAGTGGAGACAAATCCCTGATGTGGGCACTCAAAATACCAGAAGATCACGCTAGGCATGAATACCACAGAGGTATGGATGATGGAAACTGAATATGACTGTTGGATATGGGTGGTGGTATGATGCATGTACAAGCCACCTTACAGGTGATGGCTTTCCATCTCAGAGTTCATGAAGGGTATTGTATGAATGCCCTTCGTCAAATGATGTTAGCACAAGAAAACATGTGATGACTGCCAGGGCACAGCTGGGATTTACACGAATGCCTAAATAATGCCATATTCAACATACACCATCAAGGCATGTCAGAAAGTAACGTTGGAATCTACCCTGACATGGTGGTAGTAAATACCCTGTGGGGTAAGGTGTGGATCAACCAAGATAATACAGTGGAATACTGACCAAACATCATGGAAGGTACAGGAGATCCCCTGTGGAGTGCATCTCTAAGGGTAGAGGATGAAGATATGGACTTCCGAATGGAAGATTCCATAGAGAGTGAAAGTGCAGTAGATAGTTCATCTACAACAGGCCAATGGACTTGGTCTTCCATCTATGGTGCTATTCATGAGGAAGTCTCATGCTGAGAATGTGCTCAGAGGATAGAGCATGCTTCTGAGTTGGCAATCAATGGAAATACTACATTGAACATAGCATTACATTATCCAGAGCAACTAGCTCACAGGGAATATGACCATGGCTGGGATGATTGCGACTGAGCACAAATGGAAGGGCACAGTATGAATTTAGACTGTACATGTTGTGCAATGTGAACCATGGCAGACCAAATACAGTCCATGGAAGCCAATAGGCTTCAGGTGATTGCAGATATCTGAGGAATGCTGGGGGAACACAGTGGCATAACTCCAGAAATGCAAAGAGCGCTTGGAATAATGGAGGCTCACCTCCAACAAGCATTTGAAGGCAACAGTCATGTCGGGATATACCCTGACGATACAATAGTAGCAATGCCCCATGGGGACATGATTATCAGCAATGATGAAGAACAACATTGTCATAACCTACAGCTGGCAGCAATGAATCTCACTGCAAAGATTGAACCAATGACAAAGTCATTAACTCAATTGTTTCAGTATGCTACACATATGAATAATGTAGTGGGATCTCGTCCCAAAATAAATCCAGAATTGCAAACATGCACAACATTACAGAGTATCATCAATGGGTGCATGGCATATACAATGATAGACACCAGAAGCACGGGAAACTTCATGAGCCCAGCATTTGCCAAGGTCATGAAGATGAGGGTATTTCCCCTCAAACAGCAGCTAACACTGCAATTAGGCTGCATAGGCAGCCAGTCGAAAATCACTCATGGTGGAACATCCACAATACAGATTGGAAACTATGAAGTGGAAGTATACTTTGATGTAGCAAATATTGATTGCTACAATTGTATAATAGGAATCCCCTTCCTAAGGCAAACTAGAGCGATTTTGAATTTCACGGGGAAAACAATAGAGATAGCAGGTGAGTGCATGCCTCTTCTCACAGAGCCTGAGGCTCTAACGATGGGTAAATCCCATCATAATAAATGACTATTGTGCCCTGTGAGGTCTCGGCCCTGTGAGGGCTCTAAAGGGGGGAGAGGATCCGATGGATTAAAAGAGCCAGGTGGCTCACAGAGCGAGGAGGACCTCACTTTAATAAAACCTAATAAGACACTGTTAAAAAATGAGGATATACCTCAGCTATGAAACTGATGGTTTGATTGGTATAAGCACAGACTTAGCAGGGTAATCGCAAAATTACCCCCACTATGGGAGGTAAATCACAGGAATCCCCTGGTTGATGAGAAGAAGCAGTATGCATATCATCTGCCACAATGTGCTGATGTGCTAAAACAACAGTTGTCAGACAAAATCCGACTATATACCAATGCAGAATGGTGGGTGCTGAAAAGCATCCCACAAGCTGCCCCAATGCTATGCATCCCCAAGAAAAATGGAAAACTGCAGACAGTCATTGACTGCTGCAAAAGAAATGAAAATATGGTGAAGGATGTCACCCCCTTCCCAGATCAAGATCAAATATGAATGGACATAGCTCGAGCAAAGTATCGCCCTAAGAT
This sequence comes from Pisolithus microcarpus, assembly GCA_024613185.1. NCBI lineage: Eukaryota > Fungi > Basidiomycota > Agaricomycetes > Boletales > Pisolithaceae > Pisolithus > Pisolithus microcarpus. The sequence continues at coordinate 242,511 of JANFAI010000010.1, read as the reverse complement.
TGACTTGTCAAATGCATATGAACAAGTTTGTATAGAACCTGAAGACATCTGGAAGATGGCCTTCTCAACAATATATGGGACTTTCTTAAGTCAAGTTATGCAGCAGGGAGATTGTAACACCCCTGCAACATTTCAATGTCTAATGACAGTGATCTTTAGAGATCACATAGGACACTTTGTATACGTCTATCTTGATGATATATTCATCTACAGTGATACAATTGAGGATCACAAATGACACCTCAGAATAGTGTTTGAAGCACTAGAAAAGGCTGACTTCTACCTTGAGAAGGAGAAGTCTGACCTCTATGCAGAAAAGCTTGATTGCCTAGGGCATATCATAGACACAAAGGGTGTACATGCAGATAGAGACAAGATGTCTCAAATTAGGAACTGGAGGACTCCTAAGAACCTCAATGAGGTCCAACAGTTCATTGGACTAGTAGAATATCTGGCACAGTTCATGCCAGAAATATTGGCATATACTACACCCCTGACTGGTATTCAATGGAATGAACATCCGTTTCAGTGGAGAGATATCCATGATAGATGCTTCCAAATGATCAAGGATCTTGCATGCAAATATCCGATCTTGTGGCCTGTCGACCTGTGAAAGGAAGAGCCAATCTGGCTCGTGTGCAATGTGTCACTCTATGGAGTAGGCACGCTGTACGGGCAGGGGCCCAATTGGAAGACCTGTCAGCCAGCTGGGTTTATGTCAAAAAAGTTGAGTGATGCTCAACAAAATTATTGAACATTCAAGCAAGAAACTCTTGCAATAATCAAAGTGCTTCTGAAATGGGAGGATAAACTCCTCGGTTTCAAATTTGCAATCATTACCAATCATGAGGTGTTGGGGTACCTCAAAACTCAATGAAAATTGTCAAGTCGACAAGCCCACTGGTTGGACTATATGTCATGATTTGACACAAACATCATCTATGCAAAAGGCACTGAGAACCATGTAGTGGATTGCCTCTCTCGTTACTATGAACAAGAAGGAGGAGATGTAGCCTCCAATGATGAAGTTGAATGGGCAGACACAGATATACATCTGGACCTGGAGGGAGATGATCTCCCTCAAGACAGGTGGTGAGAACTGAAGTTATCAGCAATGAGAGAGGGAAGTATCCCTTGATAGAGTAACTGTTTAAAAGAAAAGGTTGAAATGAGATACAAAGAGGCTAGAGAGATGGCCTCAGCCACAGAGCAGAGTAACAAGGAATCCCCTAGCACAAGTGTGCAGGAAGACCCTATGATACTCGAGTCTGCCAAGGCCAATAGAGCCTCTACCATAATGCTCAGTGAAGCACCAGGCTTCTTAAGTGCTGTCCATAAAGGATATAAAAGCAATTCTATACTCGCAAAAGTGATGGTGCAGCTGTTGCATTATCCCCAATTTGAAGAGGAAGGTGGTCTCCTCTACACAAAAAATCATGGAGGAGAGAAGGTGTTGTGCCTTCTGCATGCAAAGTATGAAGGTGTCAACACTATTGCCAAGGTAATTGATCAGGCACATAGGATGCTGGGGCACTTCAGGCCCCAGAGAACAGCAGATTATATCTGCAGATGGCATTGGTGGCCGAAACTCAGCCAGGAAGTGGACAAGTTCTGTCAAACATGTCCAATATGTCAGATGATGAAAAATGATAATCAATGACCAAAGGGTCTACTGCACAGTTTACCTGTGCCACAAAGACCCTGGAGGTCAATAGCAATGGACTTTGTGGGACCTTTCCCACCAAGCAACAGGCACAACTACCTGTGGGTAGTTTTGTGCTGTCTAATGTTGATGGTACACCTAGTACCAGTGACTACAACAATACAAGCATCAGAGCTCACAGGAATATTCATAGGAGAAGTCACCTGACTGCACAGACTGCCAGAGACAATAGTCTCAGATTGAGACACAAAGTTCACATTGGCCTTCTGGTGTGAAATGCACAGAATGTTAGGAGCAAAGCTCCTGATGTTGACAGCTTTCCATCCACAGATGGATGGAGCATCTGAATGAGCAATAAGGAATGTAGCGCAAATGCTACAAGTGATGGTCCAACCAGACCAAACAGATTGGACATTGAAGATGCCAATGGTTGAGTTTGCAATCAACTCAAGCATAAGTAGCTTGACAGGGTTCACACCCTTCGAGCTAAATTATGGGTATATGCCCAAGATGATGCAATGCATCAGAGGGGGAACACCCTCAATGGCACCAGGACTGAAGACCTTCATTAGGCAAGCACTAGAAAATCTAGAGATGGCTCATGATGCCATCATTGGGAGTGGAGTGATACAGATGTACCATGCAAATAAGAAACAAAAAGATGGGTTCAACCTTTGAGAGGGGGACCTCATGTATCTCTCCATGCAGAACTTGAATGTTCCAAAGGGACATGCATGAAAGCTCATGCCAAAATTCATTGGCCCAATGAAGGTATTGTGCTGTGATGGCACAAACAATACATACACTCTGGAACTACCAGAACAGTTGTGACAATGGTGCATACACCCAATGTTCCACATTGGGTTATTGCACAAGTACAAACAGAATGATGATGCTCTGTTCCCAAGGCATGATGTGCATGCATTCTATGATGTCAGTATGACCAATGAAGAGGAATGGTTAGTAGATGAGATAACGGCTCACTGATGGATGAATAACAAGGTAGAATTCCTTGTAAAATGGAATCTTGGAGACACGACATGGGAGCCAGTGTCTAACTGTAAGGAGCTTGAGGCCCTTGACAGGTACCTCAAGCTCCAGGGCATACAAGATATACACCAATTGCCCTGAAGGGCAAAAAAGTATGCATAAGTGTATGGTAACCACTAAGTGGTTAAACATAGTATGAAGACTACTATTGGAAGCAAATGGACAAGTCAGAAAGAACAGAAATAAAAACAAACAAAGATAAAAATAAAAATAAAACAAAAATAGAAATAATACCATCAGCCTCAAGCACAGCATAGTTACCAAATTTAAGTAGAGTATATACTTTCTTCCGATCACTTTTTCACTATTTCACATGCACTGATTTTACTAGTCATGTGTTTCTTTTTATTACTCCATCTCTTTCTTTTTCTTTTCTTTAACACTCACAATGTTCTCATAGTCTACAATGTCCCATCATGATCACCATCACAAAGTATCCCCAAGCCCAGAAGGCTCCATAAGTGCTGACCTCTCGAGGTCTGCATTGTCTCAATGAGGCAGATCTCCTGTGCATTCAGACATGTACTCTGATGGTTTGCCATTGTATTCACATCCCTACTCCCCATCCCCCATCAACCGACACAGTTTGTATATGGTCAGTAGTGGCCAGAAACAGCCACAATCCCCTTCCACTTCACACTCACCATCCCTCAAGCATGAATGCCACAGGGACAAACATTGCTGCCCATACTGGGAGTGCCATCCCCAGTTCCCTTTCTTGTGCCATCATGGCACTTGTGAAACCTGTGTGTCATATGCGCTTCATCTCTCACAAGGCATGGCCTTGTCTGATGCAGGCATCATGCCTGCTATTGTCAACCTTGCTGACGAGACTGCACATCTCATCAAATGTACTCCCTATGACAAGTTACATCGTCATATCAGTCATCTTGAGCAAGAGCTCAAAGAAACATTGCATGACCTTCATCGTGCCCTTCACAAGGTCAATGACCTTCAACATGCCCCTGCCCCCACCATCCCCACTCCCATGACAGTTGAGCAAGCTGTGTGTGACCTGGAATGCACTCATATTGCCTCCCTGGGAGGAGGCATTTATGATTACAATCAGGAGGCTGGTTCCTCCAGGGTGGCTCCCCCACTGGCTGCACCACCCTCCTCTTCTTTGCAGGGGAGGGCACAGGCTAAACCTGCATCACAGGTTGAACCTGTAGTGTCAAGAAAGGGGAAAGAAAGAGCACCCTGAGAAGTTGACCAGGTAGCACCTGGATATGATTTTGCAGTCATGGAGGATGAGATCACCTCCGCTCAAATATATGATGACATTCCTATGGTCATCAAAACCACTGCCCAGGGAACACTCTTCCCTGAATTTATGGGATATGAAAACCCATTCAGAATACTCTGCCTTGGGCAAGGCAAGGACAGTGTGAGGAAGATCCTCTTTGTGAGGGTCAACGACAACCTCTATGCCTACAGCGATGAGAGGTTTGGTGCTGCCCTCACCAACATTCAGCAGGGGACCCCCCCTCCTCTTCCAATCAAATGGGGACAGTTCACTGTTCCCATCACTAGATGGGACAGATGGATTATGGGTCCCATTGGACTCATTAACACCATGGAGGATATCTGCAAACTGTATGCACAGGCATATGAAGAGCTTGAGGAAAAGGCTCCTTGCATCCATAGGGCACAAGAATTGATTACATATATTAACCTGTGGAAAAAATGCAGGTTAGAAATGAATGAGGTTGTGAACCTTGCACTTAAAGAATGGAGGCCGCCAGCGTGGGCCTCCCAAAAGGCATGCCAGAAAAGAGAGGCACTAAGAGAAAAAGAAAAGGCACAGAGGGAGGGGGAAGAAGCCCTTGCATCACAGCCCACTGGTGAACAACCAGCTTTACAACAGCAGCTAGAGGGTCACCCTGCCACTCCCTTGCCAGAGATGGGACAGAGGCCCATCATTCCCCTTCATGACCATTTAACGGTCAAAAATCCTGGGGCTCCACAAGCCCCCATTGCTCATCAGAGACCCCCCACCAGGGGTCAACCATTTCAACCCAGAGGAGGAGGTCACCCCTCAGGAAGAAAGATGAAAGGGGGAGTCCTCGATCTACCATGAGAGGCCCCTAGCCTCGATGCCCCAGTCACTGACTGGGTCAGCTTTATCAATATGTACCAGAATAGGTACAGTGGTTCCAACAAGAGCTCTGAGCTCTCAAGAATGTTCCCTGGGGCACTAGGCATCAGCAAGCACCCTGATGATGACGAGTGGGATATCAGTCCTCCCACTGCCCAACAAGTACAAGGATTCCTCCTCCATGAGTGACTGGCTCCAGTCCCTAGAGGGAGCTATGACCAGATGGTCTGGTTCTGGGAGGTAGTCCATCTTCTTGCAGTGAAGGGTCACTTCAGGGCCCTTCTAGACTGGGCAGAGGTGTCCCCTTGTGTTGGTCCCCATGTCCCCTGGGAAGGGGAGTTCACTCAAACAGCCAGCATGGCCAATATCGCTGCCTACCTCATGGCCAATGGCATCACCCCACATGATGCTGATGATGCCCTCATCTGGGCTCAAAGAGTGGGTAATGAATATATTACCCACACTGTAAATAATGGAGGGGACCAAGACCCCAATGTTCAAGCCATGCTCGACCTCCTGAGAATGGTGGTCAATGACCCTCAGCCTTTTGGGGAAAACTGTTCAAAGGAGTGGGTTGAGGTCCAGGCTGGGGCCCTTGGGATCTCCACAGAATGTATTGTGGCCTACAAGGCCTGCCCATTCGCCACAGAGGAGCTCCATATCCTCCAGGAGTTTGCCACCATGGCACTCCTATATGACCTACCCCACGATATGGGGGTAGAAGGTCATTCAGGGGGAAAGCCCCCAGTCCAAGATGATGGGTGAAATGAGAGATGAGCCAGCACCAATGTAGAAGGGACACTACATCAGATGTCAGGCTGTTCTCTCAAGGGCATAACCCCTCAAATTGAGTCGTAGCATGAAGGGTTCAACACCCTTCATGCTTCAGCTTACATTACTGAAATGAGGCATAACCCTCAGCTTGCACAAGGGATTTTTGGAGATTTAGGACAGCTTTTAATGACAAACAATATGTCAATCCCGTACTTCAAATATACCTTGTCATTCAGGAGGTGACAATATTTTAAGTCTAAGCATATGTCAGAATTCCAGTGCAAACTTGAAGTATGGGCGTGTATACTGCCTTGGTCAATATTCTGGGATATACTTAATGTATTGTAGCTGCCTTAATGCAGGCATAAATTTCAAACTTCAGCTTCACATATAAATGCCAGTGATATTTTAAGTTTTGTTGCAGCCAGTACGATGGGAGAAATATTAAGTACTGACAAACAATAAACTCCCCTCCTAAATTTGAAGTTTTGACGAAGTACTAAATGTAAATCAATACTCAATATACTTCTCGAATTTATATCCTGCATGCTATGATAGTGCGACGATTCCCTACTGATCGCCCAAGTCTGACGCACTCATGATCGGGAAGACAGTGAGACATTAATGGAGACACTTGCATGTGACATGAAATCCACATGGGGAAAGTAAAAAAAAGTACTCATAGATACCTAGAGTCTCTGTCCATTGACTAGTGTAATGCTGTACAGCTGGGGGTGTTGGTATATGACAACAATGTGCCCGTCATCGAGACAGGCAAAAATGGCTACAATTGACGGAACAAGTGGTTGCTGTACACGAGGGGAGATGGATAGGATATGCCCAATCATGGCATTTATCCGAGTACATGCCTCTACTCATCAATCTGAATTTAGTCCTGGGAGGGAATATTAGCAGGTCTTGCTGCAGGATTAAGCCATAGAACTTATGTGACACAGAGAAAGGACAACTGCACGATCATCTGCAACTGTCAGACGTGCAAAATGACTCATGACCCATGATAACTGGACAATTTCCAAGTCATCTGAGATAGCCGATGAGTATAATTTTGCTGGAAAGTGCAGGTATGATGCGAATGGGTCATTGCACATTCCAGATGGCAATGGCAACTGCTGCTGCACAGCGAAAGTCAGAAAACCGCTGCTTCCAAACACATATTTGATGCTCCCAGGAATGGACGACACCGAAAGGCAACCTTGTGGGTAGAACATGATCAGTGAATTGCCAACATGAGTTGAAGACCTGCTATAAACAACTCCTTCATGCTTCACATGTGTGCGTAGGACTGCAGTGCATTGGTGAATGAGCTGGAACAGATCCTGTGGAACTGCCACAGGCACTGCGGTGGGTGGTACCACAATACTGTCACCGTCAGGGTCATTGCCAAGATCCTGACTTGCCTCTGTGACTCCATATGCCCGATCAAGGAGAATTTTACATTCTTGGATAGCCGGAGGGCACTGGGCCTGAGAAAGCCATCCCTGAAGTTTTGCTGCTTTGAGGTACGATTGCATCATAGTTGCCTCTAGCTCTCCTATCAACTCTGTTAGAGAAAGGTCACAGATGTCACGAAAAAATTATGGCAGACCAGATTTATGATTTTTCGGAAGGCGCTGTAACATTCCAATCAAGCGTTCAAAGGGAAATGACCACCAGGAATGGACGGGACCAAACAACATGAGATAGTCATAGATGTGAAAGGATGCATGGTGATTGGGTCGCACACTGAAAGTAGGATAGATCGTCTTGAGCTTTCCAACGTAGCTACTGATGTAGGCCTGATAAGTAGCGGCACAGTCATCACTTGTTGTGCGTGCACAGGCCAGGTAGACAGCAGAAACAAGATCCATCGTGTGGTCAAGGACCACTCTGAGATCTGGTCCATCGTTGTTTCGTGGGTTAGCCTGAGTTGTCCCCCAGAGGCTAATCAATGCGAGAGGGAGATGAACCGTTACAAGAGTGCACCACTCATCTGCTTTTATTGTTCTGGCAGCCGAGTCACCAAAATTGATAGGTACTGAACCAAGCCAAGAAGGACATCAGCAAACTAGACATCACCTGGCCAGAACTGGCCAGAGCTGGCCAGACTCCCAGCTCACCCAGAAAGGTCCCCCTCTGGCCAGGACTGGCCAGACAGGGTTCCAGAGTTCCCAGAATCCCAGCCCATCACCTCTGTCCATACTTTTACTATGCTTTTTTGCTAATGCCACTACCATTTTTTGCTAATACCACTACTACGCTTTTGTGCTAATCCCACTACCATTTTTTGCTAATACAACTACTACGCTTTTTTGCTAATCCAACTACCATTTTTTGCTAATACAACTACTACGCTTTTTTGCTAATCCCACTACCATTTTTTCCTAATACCACTACTATGCTTTTTTCCTAATCCCACTACCATTTTTTGCTAATAACACTACTATGCTTTTTTCCTAATCCCACTACACTTTCAAGCTAATAGGAACTCAGTCACACAGAAATCAAATCAAAAGTAGTAATATATTCAAATTCAAGTACTACCACATAATAGCCTAATACAACTACGCTTTTTTGCTATTAACACTACCTACTACACTTTTTACTAATAGTACTACGCTTTTTGCTAATAGTACTACGCTTTTTGCTAATACTACTACCCCATTTGCTAATACTACTACGCTTTTTGGTACTACTACTACACTTTTTTCTAATACCACTACACTTTTTGGTAATCAAATGCGTGGTAGTAGTGGGCTAATGGCATACACTACCCCATAGTAGGAATTGGCCTTTGTTTGGTTGGCTTTGGCCGCTTGCGCGAAAGGCGTGAGTTTTAGTGTCCACTATATCGCGTTTTGGGGTATTTTTGTGACTTTGCAAAATTTCGAGGTATTAGTGGCTGTGCCCACTACACAACAATCCTAATGATGACTACGCTTTTTTGCTAATCAATACTACTGTACATTTCCTAGTCACACTACAAATATTTGGTAGTCAAAAAAGCGGACTCTACTACACTTTTGGTAATCAAAAGTGTACACAACGTTTAACTACTCAAACACTAATCAACACTATGCTTTTTTTGGTAGTCAAAAAAGGGAACTTTTACTACACTTTTGGTAATCAAAAGTGTAAACAACATTTAACTACTCAAACACTAATCAACACTACGCTTTTTTGGTAGTCAAAAAAGCGAACTTTTACTATGCTTTTGGTAATCAAAAGTGTACACAACATTTAACTACTCAAACACTAATCAACACTACACTTATTTGGTAGTCAAAAAAGCGGACTTCACTACACTTTTGATAATACACATCTACACTACACTTTGCTAATCAAAACACTACAAAACACTACACTTATTTGGTAGTCAAAAAAGCGAACTTTTACTACACTTTTGGTAATACACATCTACACTACACTTTGCTAATCAAACACTACAAAACACTACACTTATTTGGTAGTCAAAAATGCGGAGTTTACCACACTTTTGGTAATACACATCTACACAACACTTTGCTAATCAAAAACTACACAACACTACACTTTTGGTAATACAAATGTACACTACACTTTGCTAATCAAAAGTCTACACAACACTTTCCTAATCAAACACTACAAAACACTACACTTACTTGGTAGTCAAAAAAGCGGACTTTACTACACATTTGCTGATCAATAGTCTACACAACACTTTGCTAATCAAACACTACAAAACACTACACTTATTTGGTAGTCAAAAATGCGCCACAACACTACACTTTTGGTAATACAAATATCTACACTACACTTTGCTAATCAAACACTACAAAACACTACACTTATTTGGTAGTCAAAAATGCGCCACAACACTACACTTTTGGTAATCCAAATGTACACTACACTTTGCTAATCAAACACTACAAGACACTACACTTATTTGGTAGTCAAAAAAGCGGAGTTTACTACACTTTGCTAGTCAATTACTAATCAACCACTACACTTATTTGGTAGTCAAAAATGCGGACTTTACTACATTTTTGGTAATACAAATCTACACTACACTTTACTAATCAAACACAACACTTACTTGGTAGTCAAAAAAGTGGACTTTACTACACTTGTGCTAATCAATAGTCTACACTACACTTTGCTAATCAATTACTAATCAACACTACACTTATTTGGTAGTCAAAAAAGCGGACTTTACTACACTTTTGCTGATCAATAGTCTACACTACACTTTGCTAGTCAATTACTAATCAACACTACACTTATTTGGTAGTCAAAGAAGCAGAGTTTACTACACTCATTAGGTAATCAAAAATGCGCCACAACACTACACTTTTGGTAATGAAGTGTACACTACACTACACTAATTGTATTTTGCCTGTATCTCAACCATTTTTGCAGGTATGGATGGGATAGGCATACCTCTGGGGTCCTCTAGTCAGGCACTACAACTTTTATTATGACATCTTTGAAATTTAATTTTTGAGATGTCCAATTTTTTCAGTATTTTGCATTTTTCTCACCCATTTTTGGGCATATCAATGAGATAAGCATATTCCCATGATCCTGTGATCCAGCCCTACAACTTTTGTTATGACATCATCACTGTACAGCCACTTTTTGTTTTTGACAAACTGTGACTCCAACTGAACTTTGCAAATATCTCACCCCAAAAAGGAGATATTGCTGAGGTAATCATATTCCCATGGTCCTGTGATCATGGGCTACAACTTTTGTTCTCACTGTGGCTGTGCACCTGGAGGGTTGGAGGGTCTGGGCAGGTCTGGGAGGGTCTGGGAGGTCTGGAATCATTTTTCAAAAGTCCTGGGAGCACTGGAAAGCTGGGGGGGAAACATCTGGTTTGCTGATGGAGTGACTGTATTGTGAATGATGCTGCGAACATGATACAAAACTTCTCGTGTATCATACTGGATATGTTTGACATGGGTAGCCGACAAAGGCATTGCAGCACACTGATACATTTACCCTTAGTAATGTACTAATGATAGAGTCAGAACAGCAAACTTACCCACTCGATGAGCACCTTTGCATAATCGGCTTTGAAGGTTTTTCCCTTCTTCTTCGAAGGAGTACAGCCTAAGCTCTGACAAACAAACTTGAGGGTGTGTGTGTTTTGTGAAGTAAGGTTTCTCGAAGCTGGTCCAGGTACACCTTGACTGCAATGTCATCTTTGTGGTGTGGTACTTGTGTGCTAAGAAGCCCGTGAAGAGTGAAGACTTGTGAAATCTCTTTCTGGCTCATTGAGAGTTCTTCGGCAACTTTTGGGCACCTGATACTCCCACTTAACTACTCTAATTAGACAGTATGTTACTGTTGTGATGTTTGTCTAAGGCAACATGTTTGAGGGTTTTCCCCCTCAATGAATAATTAATCAATATTGCTGGGCACTTAGACGCATTTAGTGTGACCGGCTTGTACTACATGGGCGGGGATTTGTCATCATTGTCTCCCAACACTTCCCATGCCTGTGTCACATCGTTCTCAGCACCCCTCGTTGTCATCAATGACAGCAAGCTCACACATCTCGACAACTACACAACACACAGCCACCAGACTTTCACCACCGTGCAGTACATGAACCTTAATGAATATTTAATTATTATTGTGGAGTACTTAAATACATTTAGAGTGAACAACCTGTACTGCATGGATGGAGATTTGTCATCATTGTCTTCCGACGTTTCCCACGCCTGTGACGCATCATCCCTGGCACCTCCCATTGTCGTCGACGACAGCGAGCTCACATATCTCAGCACCTACACAATGTACAGCCACCGGACTTTCATGTCCATGTTTCTTGTTGGTATTCCGTAGTATAAACAACATCCCAATCATTTAAAAATTGGATGTAGGTGGCAGTTTAGCAATATATCTACACATCCATAGTAATGGTAAGAATGTGCTGTAAAGCCTCTCCTTGCTCCTCCAAGGTAACCCCAAGATCTTCTTCGGTGTCTTCATCAATATCCTCTTCATTGTCGATACATGCTAGTGGGGAAGACAGCAGGGACTTGATAAGCACCTGATTGGGAGCACTTGCGCTATCCCCCCGGCCACGTGACAAGCTAACACCTGGGGTAAGCGTACCACTGAACCCAGGGAGACGAGATATTTTTTCAAGCGAGTGGAAGTGTGATGGGGTGAAGTGGGAGCGGATACCATGGTAAATAGAAATTTGATGTGCGAGCGTGGGGTGAGTATCCCGGTAGAGAGCTTCACAAGCTCGCAGGTAGCGATCTTCATCGATAAGATATGTCACAATGCGATGGATCTCCACATTCAAGCGAGTGACTTCTTCCTCAGCCCGACACAACTTAAAAAATGTGTTGATAGCGAGGCGGGCAGTGGGTGATGCCCATGGACAAGTCAAGACGTCCTGCCATGTGTCCCTGAGAAGGTCAAAGTCAGCTAGAAATGCGTACTCAACTACCTCATCGAACTCCAGTGTTCGACGACCCAGAGGTTTGGCTGCAGCGTTGTATTGTGATAGGGCAGCCCGGATGGCTGCAGAGTGTGTTTGCAGGGCCTTCCCAATGTGCTTGCAAAGTTTATAGCCTGCAACCATCAATGCAAGGCAACTTCGAGTAGAGTGAACTTACCGGTGCCAGACTGGTTCATCTTTGAAAGCTCAAAGATCCGCGACACGACCAGACGTTCAACATTATCCAATGCATGCTGATACTTGCGATTGGCAATGAGGCGGGCAGCCGCCTGCCACTCCCCATCCTCCAGCACCTAGCGACATGTTATTCCGAGGTGTCCTTCGAGTTCCTGCACAACCTTCAAGTCCTTCTTGTAGTTCTCCTGGGCATGACGACGGATGGTCTCCACTTTCCTGCTTGCACGCCCATCACTCTGAATAGACGCTACATTGTTGGCAGTAACAACAGTCCACGTAGATAGAATCGTCTCGAGATTCTTCCTAGATTTACTGGCAGTTAGGATAATATCTTCTCAATGTAGTGATACATACCTGCTCCCTGCCAGATTGACCAGTCATTGCCAATACTCCATCTGCAGAGTTTCTTCTGCAGGCTCCCACAGGAGAGATTTGAGATATGCACGCTCCTCATCCAACCACTGTCTGAAGATTGTGGGGTCACTTACTCCGAGCTCACATATCAGTTGCTCAAGAGTCACATGACCGTTGGAGAGAAGATCGAGAGCTTGCTTGTAGTTATTCAGTAAAAATTTCGCTGCTCGAGATTAGATATGTTGAAACAGGCAGTCAACTACTTACTGAGGTTTGCATATACTTCCATTTCATCATTGTGTTCAAAGTAACACACGATGGCTTGCCTTCGGTGAAAAGTTGACACATAGTGGGTAGACGGTGCAAGGGCATTACTCTTCGAAAAAGCATGTTCACAACCTTCGAGATCTTTGAGTCCGAGACCCTCAACATAAGTCGTCAGGTTGTCTAGCTGGCACAGCCTGTTATGAGCGTGACCATGGAATGCGTTGATGAGGGAGGTATAGTTGAGGGATCGAGCACATTCGCCCAAAATGCTGGATGCCAGTGTGGTCTTGAATCAGCAGCCGATGTCGTATCCACTGCCAAGGTCTGAACCGAATGCATCCAGGAGTTTGGATGTCACTGCAAGCGCATATTTAGACCTGTGTATGAGCATATTAATTTGCAGGTATGGGTCTCTTTAGTAGTGTACTCACTGTTCGCCACTTTGTACCATGTCGGCGATGACCAGACAGAAGCTGTGCCGACAAACCGCTATGAAGGCACCAGTTTCATCGAATATGTTCCACATTTTTTGCGTAACACTGTCCTTCATGTTTTTCCAATGCTCCGTGCAGAGGTTCCCATCGCCGTGCTATCGAGTGGTAAGAAACCTTGAATACAAATGCAAATTCTCACCTTGTCAATGATGCTGTGTCCAGTCTGTCAATCAGATGCAAATTTCTCGACGAATTTGCGGGTCAGGTATTGTTCATGATGAAAGGCGTGCTCCAGTGTGGGAAGAGAAGTGGCGAGTTGGTTGGTATCATTGAGATTACCATCCAGCACCCTGGTCGCCACTCTCTTGAGGGAGTCGTTCCCATCCTGAGCAAACAGCATCTTGAATCGCATGGCTGGTTCATCCTGTATTTAGTAAGTGCAAGCAGGACAACAGTGCTTCAACCACCAGTCAGGCTGGTCGCGCTGCAGTGCTTGGTGCACAAGATTCGAGACGAGTGCTAATATTTGCAAGTAAACATCCAGCGCAATGGAAAATTGATGGGAGCGGTGATTGTAAAATGGAACCTGGTCATGGCGTGAGTAGGTATAATGAAGTACAAACCTTTGACGAACCCCGTGCATGTCGCAGAGCGACTTGACATATGCTTGTATCAAGAGATGGGGGCAACATTGACGAGCAGTGTGGTATAGGTTGAGAGCGCTCACTGTAATGGCGACCTTCGGGGTAATAGGAGAGCACGGGATCAAACTGTGGCAAACGAGAGCTGAACTTAGGTAACGATCAGTTGGCCCTACAGTAATGGAAGTCTTCTCAGCGCCTGCCGTGCCGTGAGTACTTGCACATGCAATTACGATGAGGGTCTACTTGCAGAAGACATCCAGCACCAATACACTCAGCAGTTTGATGTCCATGCCATCACACTTCCCCTGCTGTTCTTCCCGTGTACGTCGCTCATCTGAATCAAAAAACCCCTTTCCACCTGCACCTCCCTGATTCAAGGACCAGGCCATGTAAGCCTCCATCATGACATCCAATTGTACACTGAATGTGGCAGTCTGTTTAGCAGAACGATCTCGGAATGTACGATAATCTGGACACTTCACCCTGACCTCCTGAGAAGTGCTGGAAGGTAGTCAGCCATTATCAGTATGTTCCTCTGCTGACTCTGACCTTTTCCAGAATTCACCCAATAACTCGCTGGTGAGCTCTTGAAACTCACCACTGTAGGGAGTCCATACTCCCTAGGGCTGAATATATCAGTTATTAGCATTGTCATCACCACCCTACACCACTTCCCACAGCAGGCTGTCCCTCCGAAATCATTGCCACCGCTCCACTCTCAGCAAACTCGGCTAATTCGACAGCTTCCTTCGCTTACTAATGCCACCACCGCCTAATCAGGGAGTAGCCCCTATTACCGACACTTACCACCGCAACAAGTCGCTGCCTACCCCTATTCTTGACTCCACATGACGTCCAACCCCTGTCTTCGTCGGTCTTCAGCCCTATGTGACTATATTACAGTTCTACTGACCATTGGCAGTCCCCTCCGATGCTTGTGACATCGGCAACTCGGCCTCTATAAGCTCCACTCGAGTCTCCGACACCTGCCGCTGCCAGTAGCACTGCCACACTGCCCCAGACTGCTTCTCTTGCTCCTGCAGAGTTGGTCAGTGATCCATAGACCATAGGCATGCTCTTCTTCGCCGCTTCTCTTCCCTTTTGGCTTGTTTTTACCTCCTTTTCTCCCTTCCTTTTGTACCTACAATCTGTAGTGCCTTACTTCGGCACTTTTCTCTTGAATTTTTCTTGACATATGGCAGTTCCGAATTTCACCAATTAATACCTTAGTGACAGCTCCTCCTATGCTACAAAACACCACTGTACTTAGGAGGAATATACCCACTTTTTCTGGCGTCACAATCTGTGTGTCTAAGAGTCATCCTGAATCCCCAGAGTTGTTTTCAGAGTTTTCTTCGAGTCTTCTGAGCCCACTTTGAGTCCCCAGAGTTACCCATCGAGTTCTACCAACGATTTCGAGTCTCCTTGCGTCTTAAAAATTCCGCCAGCCCTCTGAGTCGTCCCCTTCGCATCTACCGATTTTTACTACAGTCTACAAGAGTCTACTTTCGCTGCCGACCAAGTTCCTAGCTTCCCAACACCGCCCTATCGACTAGAAAAATCCCTCTTCGTCCATTTTGGGGCAGAATTTCGAGTTCTTCGCTGCCTACACTTCCCAGACCTCAGGGAAAATTTCCCAGACCCACCAGTTACCTCCCCTCCATCTCCTTCCAACTCATGACCCCTTGGGATGAGCCTAGGTCTACCCTACAGCTTTCCCCCTTTTCCCCTTTGCACTCTTGCAAGAAGAGTTGCCCACACCGCCAGCATGACTGACATCAAGTTGCTCTGTTCCATCTAGGACCATTGCACCGTATCCATCAGTTTCGTGGTCGTCGTCTGTTGGCTCATTGACCGAGTCGTTCGACACTGGATCTCGCAGTGCCTCCAGTGCATGTCTCTCAGTGACAGTCATCTCTGTCCAAGGTGAGCATTTTTTTTGACCACAACAAAATCTTTCCTCTTAGCTGCTCTTTTTTTCGTTCCACTGCATGTGCAGACCACTCAGTGATTTTTTTCGGACCTGCCAATTCATGGAGAGCTCTCGTAACCCCCACAACATGGTGAACTTTGGTCTGGACATGGCATATTTGCGAGGACATCAAGCTTCTGCACTTATGCAAGTGACCGTGAACTGCTCCTCCCACCATGATTTGCTTCTGTGTATGATTTCTTTGACTGGAGCCTTTGATCCCATCCAAAACCATGTGACATTACCAGACTGTCAAGACTTATTGCGAGCTTATCTGCCATCGCCAGCACTCTCATCTTCAAGTATTGCACTTAGCACTGACCTGCAAGGTTTTCCGACTATGGTAGTATCAAGTGATGAAGGTAGGACGCGAGACTGGATTTTTGATGGGGGGTTTGACATCTAGTCAGATGATGGTAGTTGGCAGGTAACGAGCACTACAGAGGACAATACTGAGGAGACGGTCACGCACATCAAGATGATCAAGACTACTCGCAAGGGGACAACTGAAATGGTCAAAACCATGGTGAAACATCGCACCCATTCTACCAAGACCACGCTCAGGAGCCCTCAAAGATGCAGTCCGTCGGTGTCACAATCGCCAGTAGCTATTACCACATCCGCCTCTACTTTACCATCGTCCCCAGGCACTCCACGACCCACTCGCAAACCACAATCCGATTCCGGTCTCATTACCTCTCTCCCTTCGGTATGCCGCTCATCCACATCTCAAACTGCTGTCATTCCCCACCCTTCGGATGTCCCACACCCAACCTCCATGCCCGAGGGGTTCTACCTTATTATTGTTGGGCAAGAGGTCGGCATATTTTACACATGGTAATATTTTTGTTTGTCACATCCATCCTTCTTTCACACTGATTCCAAATACTTAGGAAAGATGCGGTGTTACGGGTTCTCGAAATCAGTGGTGCAGTATATTATAAGTGTAAGACCTTCCAGCAGGCACTCGCCGACTATACGGCCACCTACAATAAGGGTGAACTCTGCGCAATCCCTACTCCCGGTGGACCCTTTTGGCCCACAGCACCACGTACACCCTCACCTGTTCTTAGTGAAGGTGAACAGTCCTACTGGGCTGCAGTGGATGATTTGTCGGATGTGTTTAGCCAAGTCCAACTCAACCCTGCTGAAAACAGGTGGGTCTTTCATCCCTCCCTCACAGTTGTTTATTGATTGTAGCAGTGGCGCTACTTCATCTTTGTCTGGCAATTTGTGATTAGCTACTTGTAATTACTGCTGAAATTGTGTCCATCTTAACCATGATGAATGCGAGGCCGATATTCTTTCTCTTTTGAACCCGTGCACCTGTATGCTAAGAGGTTGGTTTGCATATGTGCATGCTGCTGCGTGCAACATATGAACGGGTGCAAAAGTATTAGCATCGTAATCAAATATTTGTGGCCATGCGACATTGTCAAGTTCGACAAACCAAACCGGTACAGTCTAATCACCACAGCATATAATGTAAGATCAAACATCGGACAATGACTACTAGGCAGTAGAGAAGCTAACAATGGCAGTCATGTCTCAAGCATACTTGCAGGGTTTGTCTCAAACGATGCCGGCAGTGTATAGTGACTGATAGCAAACTGATTCGCTATGGCATTTGCTATCGCCAAATCATACACTTGTAAATTCAGTAGTTAGCGGCAACACTAGCCTTGCATCACAATGTCAGATTTAAGTCCAGTGCACTAAGGCAGCAACGAGACAAGCCTCACAGAGTGTTGCACTTCAGATCTGACTTCGAGCTTGAAGTGCAGAATTTGTGTAGATGTTCATTAGATATATAGATTGTGCACAAAAAGAACTATGCCATGAAGTAGTAACAAGCTTCAGAAATTTGAGACAGGGGGGAAATGGGGGCATAGTCATCTAATTTGACTTCGAAAAAACAAAGTTCAGTTAACAAGGATGTGAGTAAGTCAAACACCTGTTCGTAAGAGTCCGTAACCTTGTAGCCCACACCCCTGAAGCCTTTGCGTGTAGTACTCCTCAAAAGCCAAATGAGCCATCTCCCTTCCTCAATGTGGACCTCGCATTGCAAAAAGAACGAGTCAGTCGCAAGCTGGCCCTCTCGCTGTGCACACTTAAGTTGCTTGTGGAACTTCTTTGGCCAGGTCAACTCCGCCCCCCATTCAGATTTCCAATCAGCGATGAGCTGCCTTACTTTTTTGAGTGAGGGAAGTTTGGAACACGCTAAAGGGTGTAAGTATGAGTCAGGGCCTGTGTCTGGGGACACTCCGAGTGCAGTCAATGTTGAATTGTGGGTGGTAGCCTCATCTTCCACAATGTGTTTCCTAATGACAGAATTAATCTACAGACATAGACAGGGGCAGATACTTACCTAGCCCTGTTCCTACAAGCATGGATGGATCACAGTAGACAGGATCGACCACTAGCCGACCTACCTGGCGGCACAAAGTCTTGCTTTTTCCCTTTGCTCTTCTCGCACTCTGAAAATGTGGGTCATACTCGGTATCAAAGGAGATAAAAAATATATGCAGTACCCCAGCTTTGATAGCCAGCGTTCAGTGGCTGCGCATTGCTTGTCTGGCTTCATTAGAGTACATGAAACTCTCATGTATGAGCATCAAAATTCTAGGTGCCACAGTTTGAGTTTACACTTGTTCCAAAAGATACTACAGGGATATACATCGAACTTACCTGGTGAGACTCGAGAAGAGGGCATTGTAAGGACACTGACTGCCAGAGATGCTTACTACCACTTGGCGTCTCGCTCGGGAATTTCTCCAGATCACATGACCACACCTCGTTGTAAAGAGGGGGAGTAGAGATGGTCTACATCCTGTGCATCCGTGTGTCCCTGTCTCTTCCATCTCTGTCGTCGGAACTTACGTTGTCAAAAGGATTCAGGTACTGGCTATTTTCCAATGAAGCTGGCTGGGTATTGACAGTCAGTATCTAGGAATCTATTGGATGGATTTACACGCAGTCCTCAATAAGGCTCCCCGTCTCTCCAATTCTCGCCCACTGTAATTATAAGGGTAGTATTGTGATAATGAAGGATCTAATTTTTCGGCCTCCAATTAATTTCCAGATACTGCGATATGAAGTCACGTACGCCAGTGCTTCGGTTGCACACCCAACGTTGGCATGTAGACAGCATGGTGTCCACTTCAACCATGGTAAGTGTAGTCGATGCCAATCCATAAGCTCTAATATCATATCATACGGTTCCCAAAGGTTTGTGTGCGGTTATATCAAGCTATTGTTATAGCACCCAGTCGTCCCAATGGCAGGACAGGCTGATGTCACTCACTCAATATTGCGCTGTCAAAATTTTCTCTTTTTTTCCAGGTTTTGGAGACATGGTGCGACACTGTAGACTTAGCACCTCAACCCTCTACCGATAGCATGGACCACTATGTTTTTACCTTCCCCCCCGCCACGTTTGACTCTGCAGATGATTCTACTTGTCCAATGTCCCCAGCACTCACTTCATATGACTACCGGAACCCGTCTCATGCATCTTTTCCTCCCGATGCTGTACAACCCACTCCCCAACTTTTGACATCCCCTGACCCATCCTATGGTTATCCTGCGTTGGACCCCACCCTTTTAGCCATTTCAATTCCTCAGTCCCAGTCTTCTCTGCCTTCAAAGCCTACCCTGCCTGTGCCTGCTGTCCAAGTAGCAGTACCTGTTGATGACCCTGCCCCCCGTGCCACAGTCAAGTGCCACCCCAATGCCGGCTTGTCGAATATACCCTCTACACCTGGCGAGTCCACTCCTTCCTCAAACATCACCACTGTACCCGGTGTGATTACGCCCAGTACCCTTCCTGACAATAGTATGCTGGGCAGTTTCGACGGTGGAGTCTCAATAGTTCTACCCATGGGTAACAAGTCCACCTGGGCTGCTCAGAACCCGGGATGGCCCGTTATGCAGTCTCGTCAGCCCCTCTCCGCTGTGGAGAAGGAGCATCTCAGGGCGCATGCAGCGTCGAGGCAAATATCTGCAGCACAATGAAAGGATCGTGACGCACTTCTGAGCGAAGCAATCCACTCACTAGCCAATGAATTGGAAGCAAAGGTACAGGTGATAGCTACTACACATAATGTTACACACGAGAAGGTCAAGAAGCTGCTAGGCGGTCACAAATATTATTGGAACCCACACAGTACTCAACTAGCAAATGCCATCATTCATGACAAGGCACATGAGGTTAATGAAGGTGATTTCGTGGTTTATTGTCTTTCAGTTCCAACTTACATATGTCAGGTCGCGCGCGTTGGGATAAGCTCTCTCTCCAACAGATTCAGGACCTAGCGAAGGTTGACCCTAAGTACCAGGAGATGACTCAAGATGAAAAGGACGAGCTACTGCATGCTCTCACTGAATATCAAGCTCTAAAGAATGCAAGTATTTGTGCTACAAACTCAGCAGCGGCACGCGATGTCCAGTCGATGTTGGAGCACGTTTCTAAAATAGTGAGTCGCATGTCTTATTCTAATGACGTTGGACTAACTCGTAATAGCTTGACGGACTCGCTCTCTGGACTGGACTATATGTGTGCCTCTTCGCTACTCGTGGACATGTCTATGATTCTTCTCAACCATTCTGGTATGGGACGGATAATGTGATGGACTTTTGGGAGGATGTGATGAATGTCAAGCCTGATGAACTTGTTCGTAAACTGGAGCAGTGGGCATGCGTGCAGGGGAAAAGTAAGTGTAGAGTATGGTGAAATGGCTGCTAACAATTGCATCACATCGCTCTTACAGACATCGAGGAGTGCAACTCAGTGGAGGGCATGCAGCGACTGTGTGCCTGCATTCTTAATTCTGGTCTTTGTGCATACTCTTCTATGCCGTTTAACAGACTATCTCACATGCACACAGGCGTCGTCGCCAAGAAAAAAATTTGAATCAACTTCATCAATTTTGAGGTGGCCATCAAGGAGAAATACGGTATCGATCTACGTGGCTGGCCGGAAGGTGTCCCTTTCCAGTCTCCCCATGCCATAACAAGTGCTGAGCACCTCCGGACTCTTCATGATGCTTTTTTGAAAGCAGGTACGTGTCATTGGGCATACATGTCTAGGCAGCAGTGCCTGGAATATCAAGATCGACTTAAGGAGCGGCGAAGTGCC
The DNA here is from genome assembly GCA_024613185.1 of Pisolithus microcarpus. Taxonomy (NCBI): domain Eukaryota; kingdom Fungi; phylum Basidiomycota; class Agaricomycetes; order Boletales; family Pisolithaceae; genus Pisolithus; species Pisolithus microcarpus. Next base: position 221,484 of record JANFAI010000010.1, on the reverse strand, counting down.
AGGGAGGTGGTTGGGAAACCTCGCAAGAAGCGTTCCGATATGGGCAGGAAACGATGCCATACAGGACGAGGGAAAGGTCCAAAAAGCACTGCAATTATCAATTCATCGTCAGAGGAAAGCAGCTCCACCTGCGAAGAAGATGACATGTGATGTCTTGTGAGTTCCATGAGTTCTTGTTTACCATACGTTGGTACTCAACCATACACCCTTACCACAGGATTTACTTGCTGTCAGCCCTTCGATATTACTTAGTGATGTGCCACATTTTGAATTAAAACATTCCATTCGCATTCGCTCTCCATTTTCTGTGTTACAGCATGATCCTAGTAGTACTCTCTGCGGGTACAAGCATCTTGTTTCTCTACAGTGTACAGTGGCCATGATATGGGCGTTGTGAACGTTGGAGGTGACACGAAGTCTGGTGGAGATTGCCAAACATGTGGGAATTGCGCAGTGCCACTTAGCACAGTGATAGGAATTAAAAACTTATTGCATTCGGTTATGTAGCAGACCTTGCCAAGAGACATTGGGTAAATGTAAGTACTGCACGACCGTGAAAGTCCGGTTGTCATACGTTGCGTAGTGGTCAAGATATGTGAGCTCGCTGTCATCGACAGCGACGGGAGGTGCCAGGGACGACGCATCACAGACAAATCTCCACCCACACACTGCGCATTGATCACTCTAAGTGTCTAAGTACCACACGGTATTAATTAATTATTCATTAAATACAAGTACTGCACAACGGGTACTACACAGCCATGAAGGTCCGGTGGCTGTACGTTGCGTAGGTGTTGAGATATGTGAGCTCGCTGTCGTTGATGGCAACGGGAGGTGCCGGGGACGACACGTTATGGGCATGGGAAATGTCAGAAGACAATGATGACAAATCTCCGTCCATGCAGTACAGGTTGTTCACTCTAAATGTATTTAAGTACTCCACAATAATAATTAAATATTCATTAAGGTTCATGTACTACACAGTGGTGAAAGTCCGGTGGCTGTGCATTGTGTAGTTGTCAAGATGTGTGAGCTCGCTGTCATTGATGACAACGAGGGGTGCCGAGAACGATGCGACACGAGCATGGGAAGCGTCGGGAGACAATGATGACAAATCCTTGCCCGTGTAGTACAAGCCAGTCACACTAAATGCATCCAAGTGCCCAGCAATATTGATTAATTATTCATTGAGGGGGAAAACCCTCAAACATGTTGCCTTAGACAAACATCACAACAGTAACATACTGTCTAATTAGAGTAGTTAAGTGGGAGTATCGGGTGCATCTTCGTCTGCCTGCAATCTGCATCACCGTAGGCTTATCTTTTCCATCTGACACACCACCAACTTACACCTCTGCAGTCAGCCCATCCACAACATGCTACAATCGGCCTACATGGGGGAGGGACGAGCAGTAAGTATTTTACGTGTACTGACTAGTGCACATCCGATGTGGCAATAATGATTACTAAAACCTTCCAGTATGTAACATATAGGATAACACAGAGTCATCGAGCATACCTCACTGTCTACCTCCTGCCAACTCTCAGCACCAGTACTACCATGGTTCACCAACATGCTGACCTCAAAAACAGTGGAAGCAGGATGGCTTTGCTCGAAGGACAGAACTTGTTCACAGTTCCAGCAATCACGTCTCTATATTCCTCACCTTTTGCCCTAGGGTTCAGCGTTAGCCAGCGCCAGGTGGCCATACGAGCTCTTCTTAGATTCAACGCACATGTCGATGGAATGCACTACCTCACGAAATCACCAGATGGTCTCCATCTGGCTTATGTGGCCTTCAATCCTGCCAACAAGCCTGAGAGTAAAGCAATTAGCTGGTCAGACCTGGTTGAAGCATCACTTGACGATGTTTTTGATGCAGTGAGTTTGATGTTCACCAACCCCTGTGTCCCTCATAATATCACTAGATTACCATGCAAGACTGTTTGGATGGCAGATTGTCTGTTCTTATTAGATGCCCAGGCACTGAAATCCCCTCCTCCATTGAACAGCTTACAGTCAATGTCTATATTACCCCTTGCGAGGTCGGTGGAAGTGAGTGAGTCTGTGGCGACACCGCTATGCTCATCCAGGCTTTCTGCCAGGAGTTTGCCATGCCTCACCTGCAGTGCTTTGTGGAACAGTGCGAAGTTGAGTCAGTAAGGGCTCCCAATGCACGCCGTAAGTCTGTACCCAAATATCACCTTAGCTAAGTCCACTAACTCCACCACAGCAGGTGCAAAATCCATTAGTCTCACCAGGCCACATCATCTTCCTGCCATCGTTTGCCAGCACTCCTCACAAATTCAATGCATGGTGCTCAGTACCAAAGTAAATCCTGATACGGGGGAGGATGACCGGCACCTATCACCTTCCGCTGCAATCTGTGAGTCTGTCAAACTTATTCCTGGCACAAGTAAGGCACAGACTCCTGGCACTTTGACTACTTCCCTTCACCAGCACTCCGCCCACCAATGTTGCCCTGTGGACACTTTTCTATATACAGCTAACACCAACCTTTCAGAGCCAATTCCACTTGTCATCTCTCCTGATCAGTCAGCCTTTGGATCGCTGTTGGTTAGTATTGGGCCGAGCACTGATGCTGTACTTGATCACTTTGGTCTTGAAGATGACTTACTTCCTCGCTTGCACATACTGGTTGGGACAGTACACAGCAGCTGCTGGGAGGCCATTCTGAGGGCCGTGCCATGGAACTTGACATATGAACAAGCCTCCAACTTATCCAGGGCGCTGTTAGCAGATATCAAAGGAACACCCGCATTTCATATTATCATGGTATTTCTCCTTTGTGAGTGCAGCTCTCCGCTTATGTCTAATCAACATTTCAGAAAACCAGGTTCCCATTCCTTAGCATTCTCCTCAGGATCCTTGCTGCCATGACCCTGTTGGTCATGCTTTATATTCTAGTCCTTATGGTATACTAGTAAATTTCTTCATTCCACAATTATGCAAATTGGCTGTTTCTAGATCCTGAATATATCACATCCCCCCCCCTGCTCTCAACATATAAATATTGCCAGGCCTTGAGGGATGGTTCGACTTCCCATTGCCTCCCCCCGTTAATGACTTCACAAGCTTTCTTTGTCTCCAAACCCAGTGCCCAACATATTCAGCCCAAATTACATCTGTGTATTAAGGTTGTCCTCAGTGCAAATGCACGTGTGGTGTTGAAACTAAATCAATGCGAGAAAGCGGAGCGGTTTAGAGAAGACTTAGATGATGCATGGCGGTCATTGGATAAGGTAACGAAGACACTTGCTTCCAAGCACCACAAGAGTATTCGTCGCATCCAGAATGACCTCTATCTAGGCCATGTGAAGTTCCGCTCCAGGCAAAGCAAGATCAATGCTTGGAATGCGTTCTGTTGGAAGAAACAGCATACAGTGAATGGGTCAAATGAAAATGGTATATATATATGTTAATCTAAAACGCTGGGCCATTCAATTAACTACATTACAGTGGCTGGTAGCATGAGAATGCTGCTTGACCTAGTCCAAAAGAATTGCATGGAATACCGCGAACTTTCCACAGAGGACAAGGATTGCCTTGTGGATGAATTTAGCCAGTTTAAAGAGTCGAAGGCCATCGGGATCCATACCATGACATAATCAAAAATAAATGATATCACCCATACCTTGAAGGCTATCGAAAATGAAGTATGCCTCTCCCTCTGCGCCCCCCCTTGCTGTTGCTGCTAATCTGTTTCCAGCTTAATAATCTCAGGTCGCACATGGGTGTTGAAACTGTGCTTTACTCGACATGTGGAACAACCAATCTTCCACTCCGAGGTATTGCCTTCACAACTGATGGTGTTGCAGACTTTATGGGCTCCGCTATGGGCATCGACACACAGGATCTTGTCAGTAAAATGGAGGGCTTTGCCATACAGGGAATCAAAGGTATTAACTATTTTTTACTAGGACCTGTGAAGCTAAATTGTATCTAGGAGTGGCCCAGAACCATCAGCAACGCATTTCAAACATCTGTGCAGCTCTTCATAATATCATAAACTGTCAACTCCGTGAGTTCTTCCAAAATTTCACCAGTAGGTAAAACAATAAATCATTCACACATAGGGGAGGTTACTGGAGATCCAAAGGCAAGGATGCAATGGGCACTATACTTCTGAAATGTTGTTGCTCACTACCATGTTGCCATTGAAGGGTGGCCAGACACTGTTGTGTTTGCAAACCTCAGTAGCGTCTCTAGCTCACTCTCACAGCTCGAGGTCTTGTTACGAAAATGGGAGATGGGATCAACACACTGGAAGAAACTGTCAGATGATGAGTTCAAGGAACTTCAACAAGAGAGGAACGAGCAATCAGAAAGCAGTGAAATTGAGGCGCATTCATGCCGTACCTGCTCGGATAAAGGCAAAAAGCATACTCCTTATTCCTTAGATGCTCCAAGTAACAAGAAGTACAAATCAGCTGCCATCATCAACGATGAAGATGAAGAGAATGCAGACCCAGGCAAGGATGCAGACCCAGGCAAGAATGTGGACCCAGGCAAGAATGTGGACCCAGGCGAGAATGCGGACCCAGGCGAGAATGCAGGATCTCCATCATCTCCGCAGTCTACCAACACCCATCCTATTGACAATCCTAATCCTATGGGATGGACCACAACCCAAGATGTTGTAGACCCCAGTCTCAACACTAACAACATGCTATCTTTGATGATGGAACAGCAGGAAGCCGAACGGCGGGAACTTCTCAACCAACTTGCTGAGGAAGTGCTAACCTTTGATGCTGCCATGGCAACCCTATACTAAATATGTCAAGTTATAACCTGTATCTCAATTGCATACTTTGGAAGAATGCATACCAAAGTCGAGCACCCTAGAGTAGGGGGAAACAAATGTAGACTGTCAGTACCATCTACCCGCCACCACAGATGGGACATGCACAAATGCACAATGGTCGCATGCCAGCCCACTGTGTATAGACTTGATTGATGTTTGCCATTCGTCTTGCCAGTGCGTCAGGAGTGATTTCATAACCATACTTGTACCGCCCATCGGAAGTTTGCTGTAGACCAAGGAATACCTGCTTGTTGGCACCAGCTGTGTATTGTCAGTCTAAAAAAGTACACAGCACCGATCCCACATGGCTCACCTGTCAGACCTTGCATTATACCCATGGCAGCATGCATGATGGGTGCGATGGTGAGTTGAACATCTGTATATGGGGCACTGGAGATGCTGGGAAGAGTATGGAAGTTCACCTGTGTCGTTTAAGGTGTGAGTTGGTAGACGGGGGGTGGCGAGAGTAATACGGCAGCAATGACGATGATAAGGGAACGATGTGAGGAAAAAGCTGGTGTTGAAACTCACCTGAGTCATGTGGGGCATGAGCCAGTAGGTGGGGGATGGTGGGAGCGATGCCACAGTCAATGCCACAGTGGCGACAGTGACAACAATGATAAGAGAGCCAGAGAATGGGTGTGAGGGGGGAGTCAACATTGGCGAGGGGGAGAGGCTTGCCTGTGTCATGTAGGGCACAAGTCGGTACGTGGCGAATAGCGATAGCGATGCCGTGGTACCCAGAGTGGCAGCGGCGACGACAACAAGGGAGTGGAGGAAGTGGTGTGAGAAGGAAGCAGCAAGGAACGGCAGCATAGTGGCCCATAGCCGAACAGTGCCTGCCAACTACTATACCTCGATACTCTAAGTTTACTAAGGTAGATGGTATTTGGGGTGGGAGCTAATGCCAGTGTTGGAAAAAGTGAGTTGGGAAGCCAAATTAGGCATGATGATGCCGTGTTGGAATGTGGCTAATAAGGCTTAATAATCGGGAGGTATAGGTCGGGGGGGATGTGATATATTCAGGATCTAGAAACAGCCAATTTGCATAATTGTGGAATGAAGAAATTTACTAGTATACCATAAGGACTAGAATATAAAGCATGACCAACAGGGTCATGGCAGCAAGGATCCTGAGGAGAATGCTAAGGAATGGGAACCTGGTTTTCTGAAATGTTGATTAGACATAAGCGGAGAGCTGCACTCACAAAGGAGAAATACCATGATAATATGAAATGCGGGTGTTCCTTTGATATCTGCTAACAGCGCCCTGGATAAGTTGGAGGCTTGTTCATATGTCAAGTTCCATGGCACGGCCCTCAGAATGGCCTCCCAGCAGCTGCTGTGTACTGTCCCAACCAGTATGTGCAAGCGAGGAAGTAAGTCATCTTCAAGACCAAAGTGATCAAGTACAGCATCAGTGCTCGGCCCAATACTAACCAACAGCGATCCAAAGGCTGACTGATCAGGAGAGATGACAAGTGGAATTGGCTCTGAAAGGTTGGTGTTAGCTGTATATAGAAAAGTGTCCACAGGGCAACATTGGTGGGCGGAGTGCTGGTGAAGGGAAGTAGTCAAAGTGCCAGGAGTCTGTGCCTTACTTGTGCCAGGAATAAGTTTGACAGACTCACAGATTGCAGCGGAAGGTGATAGGTGCCGGTCATCCTCCCCCGTATCAGGATTTACTTTGGTACTGAGCACCATGCATTGAATTTGTGAGGAGTGCTGGCAAACGATGGCAGGAAGATGATGTGGCCTGGTGAGACTAATGGATTTTGCACCTGCTGTGGTGGAGTTAGTGGACTTAGCTAAGGTGATATTTGGGTACAGACTTACGGCGTGCATTGGGAGCCCTTACTGACTCAACTTCGCACTGTTCCACAAAGCACTGCAGGTGAGGCATGGCAAACTCCTGGCAGAAAGCCTGGATGAGCATAGCGGTGTCGCCACAGACTCACTCACTTCCACCGACCTCGCAAGGGGTAATATAGACATTGACTGTAAGCTGTTCAATGGAGGAGGGGATTTCAGTGCCTGGGCATCTAATAAGAACAGACAATCTGCCATCCAAACAGTCTTGCATGGTAATCTAGTGATATTATGAGGGACACAGGGGTTGGTGAACATCAAACTCACTGCATCAAAAACATCGTCAAGTGATGCTTCAACCAGGTCTGACCAGCTAATTGCTTTACTCTCAGGCTTGTTGGCAGGATTGAAGGCCACATAAGCCAGATGGAGACCATCTGGTGATTTCGTGAGGTAGTGCATTCCATCGACATGTGCGTTGAATCTAAGAAGAGCTCGTATGGCCACCTGGCGCTGGCTAACGCTGAACCCTAGGGCAAAAGGTGAGGAATATAGAGACGTGATTGCTGGAACTGTGAACAAGTTCTGTCCTTCGAGCAAAGCCATCCTGCTTCCACTGTTTTTGAGGTCAGCATGTTGGTGAACCATGGTAGTACTGGTGCTGAGAGTTGGCAGGAGGTAGACAGTGAGGTATGCTCGATGACTCTGTGTTATCCTATATGTTACATACTGGAAGGTTTTAGTAATCATTATTGCCACATCGGATGTGCACTAGTCAGTACACGTAAAATACTTACTGCTCGTCCCTCCCCCATGTAGGCCGATTGTAGCATGTTGTGGATGGGCTGACTGCAGAGGTGTAAGTTGGTGGTGTGTCAGATGGAAAAGATAAGCCTACGGTGATGCAGATTGCAGGCAGACGAAGATGCTATCAAATTACTGAACTTGGATATATATGGGGTGTTCTGTCTATGCCGATATTCCATATTATTAGCTACTTCTCAGCGTTTTATCTACAGTACAGCATGATTAGAAACGGATTATATATGTTACTTTGTGGTTGATCATTCTCCTTGCCATACAACTGGCATCTATGAGTCGAAGATAACTCAGTCGAGAAGGGATGCACTACCTGTAGAAACTGCAATTTACAGTCCTAGTAATATACAATATCTGCGTGCTAGCCATACTACAAATTTGTGCCCAGTAAGAGTAAGTCTAAACATCCACTTGTATACGCTGTAGACAAGGATATGATCTGGTCCCACTCCTCCATGCCCTGCCAACATTATCTAGTTTTGCTGAGTCAAAGTCGCTGGTGACTTACTGATTGGTAGAGCTCAATCTCTCCCTCCGCAAGGTTACTGAGCCTTTCCTCGACTGAAACTTGAAGGTACAAGTTCAGCATATTAATTTGCATGTGAAGATTTTCATTTTCTGGTACATGGGCGATAATGCTATGCTACCACCTTATTATATTTACACTTGTCTCGGATCCATCACCAAATTCTTCCTGCAGCATAGTTGTTGGTTTCTTATATACAGTAGAACAAAGACCATTAAATACCATGCCCGTATGCATGGAGAGCATTTACTAAATGGGTGATAGGCCCTCGACATACGACCAGGGAATTTTTAGAGCAAAAGGGTTGGCGGATGGAGGAGTCAACTTACAAACAGCGTCGCACTCAGTAAAGCTTATTCTGGGGAACAGAAGTATGACGGCACTAGAAAAACCGTCCATTATCAATCTACGATGTCATGCAAAAAATCAGCCATGGAGTGAAGGCCTGCCGCATCATCTTCATCATCCATGAGGTCATGATCTCCCAGATCGTTGATGTAAAGTGTGAAGATCTCATCAAAAGTAGGGGATTTTTCTAATAAATGAATCGGACAGAGTAGTACACAAGGAGACATGAATTATTACCTGGCAGAGGTTCCTCATCTTGAAAATCAGCCGGTATATTTCTCGCATCTCCAGATGCCAAGACTCCCGAGTCATCCTGACTAGTAAGGTCTGGCACCTCCCCACCATTGTTATTAGAATCAAATACCTGTAGACAGGTACCAATGCCCCTTCGTACCAACCCATACTGTTTCTCGATGTGATCTAAGTGGTGTAGGTGAATTGTGTTCACTGCTGAACGTGGCTGGTGAAGACGCTCGAGTTCACGTCCAAGCAGCAGGTCAGAGTGGCGGAGGTTGGCGATGGTTTGTGATATGTCTGCCTCTTTGTCGTGTATAGCTGTCCGTAAATGCCAAATCTCGACATTTAGCCTAGTAATTTCTTCTTTTGCACGAGATAATTTGAAGAACTTAGCTGTGGCCTTGCGGACAGCTGGTTTAGCCCATACACATTCTCGAACATCATCTTGTGCATGCTGCAGTAGATCGAATTCACCCAAAAATGTGTATTGCACAATGTCCTTCCATGAGATGGGGGGCCAGGGAGGGACAAGTGCTTCTGCTTGAATGTTGTACCATGTAATGGCTTTCTGAATAGCCTCAGATCTTCGTTGAAGACCCTTACTGATCTGTTGACGGAGCTTATACCCTGTAATCCCGCATTAGTATGACTACTACAATGGGGGAAACAACTTACTGGTACCTGACATCCCGAGTTTGGAGAGCTCAAACAGCCGCATGACAACCAATTGTTCTAATTCACCCAATGCTTCATGGTACTTGCCAAGCATCACTTGTTCCTTATAGTGGTTATAATCCTCGCTGCCCACTTCCCAAGGCAACTCAAGGCTGAGCTGACCTTGGATATGTGCCGCTAATGCTTCCGTATTTTGTAATTTCACATAGGCAAGGTCAACCCGAATATGAGCCTGGTTGATGGCAGCTGCCATTGCACTGTAGTCACCTTCAATGACCCCACTCAGAGCAGTGTTGGCAGCTCCACGAGCAGTGTTCCATTCCACCCTGAACGAGTACAATGAAACTACTGATTTAGTTCTGCAGAATACCAAGTCACTGGAAGAATACATACCTTCTTTCATCAAGATCATCAAGGACTTGAACATAGCGAATTCTTTGTGCATCCTGAGGTGGCGGTTGCTTGAGGACATTGAGATATATGCACTCTTCGGCAAGAAACCGAGGGAAATCATCATCTGTGAGATTTAATGCGGTTTTGAGGACAGTTAGTTCCCTTTCAAGTTGATGGACAGAGTGGATTGCTTCTCGATAATGGTTCTGAATAAAATGTGCTAAGAAACATCAGGGATGTAGAAACATCGTGAGAACTATATGCACTCAGGGCCTCATATTTGTCTTGGTTCCAAAACATGAAATGTTCCTCTATTGTTTGATGCCGATGGAACCAAGTTGCATGTCGAGTACTTCAGGCCAGCTCATTGAATGCAGAAAACACGTGTTCGCAGCCTTCACCCTCCATATTTCCAGTGCCCTCGATGTACATTGGGTGCCAGTCCAGTTGGCAAAGGCAATTGTGTGTGTGTCCGTGAAAAGCACCTACCATGAAACGTAAACCGAGTGCTTGGACCCTTGGACCGATGCTACTGGAACTTGCAGTTTTCACGAAGGCACAGCCAATGTCATAGGCACAGCCACCATTTGGTCCATATGCCAAAAGCAAGCCGTTGATTATCGCTAGTGGATATTTTGCTCTAGTGAGCTGTCAGTGCTACCGAAGACCATGACATAGAGCAATACCTACAATTCACTGCTTTTTATCATATCACAAGCCAATAGCACAAAATGATGTCAACATGTTGCAATAAAAATTCCTGACTCCTCAAATACATCAAAGGTTTTCTTCCACCCATCAGGCCTGGCATTGCACCACCAGTCGACACAGTTGAACTCCTTGGTGACATCGGATGATTCTACACACCAATTGTCGTCATATATCTCGGAATCTAAGTCGGTATGTTGTCCCTGTGTCTTCACCACACTAATTAGTTGACAGGCACAACATATCATTTGTGATAGAAATACCTGTTTTGCTTTGACTTCGTACTTGAATACATCAACTTCCTTGTTACTTAACCAGTAAGTGGATCTTGCAGTGCGGTGATCTACCTGCGGAACTGTGCCATACACTGCCGGGTCCCATCACTTGAGGCTATTGTTCCCGTCAATGGAAACGAGCCAGTCAAACATAAGTTTTGGCTCATCTTTAATGTGATAGAAGCATGCCAGGCATTCATTTCGAAGCCTCCACTCTCGGGTATTGCAGTTGAGGACCACTTGGATTTTTTGATTGACACGATGAAGGATTTTGAGGTAAACATCAAAGGCATGTGTGAGCTGTTGGGATAGATACGGACGATATGGCACCTGTTTCAGAGTCAAGCAGAGCAAATGATGATTAAAAAAAGTTGACATTATGGAGATAACATAACATTTTGCATTGTGCTTGGATACTGAAACATGGACATGTGCAGCATGCCTGTCAAAAAATGGCAAGAGTGCAGAGAGAAAAGGCAATAGTGGGATACACCGGTGCACAGCCCAAGTATCCATGATAAATCAGGTTTTCATTAGGGAAGATATGATGTGGACGGGTGATCAGTATTGCCTTGCGCCTGGCTGGATGAAAGGTAATGAAAACCATTGCTACTTGAACATGACAGCCTTCATGACTCACTGAAGATATCAACAAGCTCAATTCCACTGACAGTGCCAGGAAGGCGAGCTGCAGGCACTAACACTTCAGCAAGTTCTTCTGTTAAGAAACTGTCGTCAGAACTGCATGAACAAAAGTCAAGATAAGCTTCAACAAGACGGGGTATCTGGGCATCCCAACAATCATTCTGGAGATCAATACGGTCTCCACAATCTCAGTTGTCTGTTTGACGCCTGGTACATGATCGTTAATGACATTAAAGTTGAACGAGAGACAGATGCAGACCATCCAGAGACATGTTTCGAAAGTCCTGAGAACTCATCATCTTGCTCACTATCGGTATCAGAGTCTGGGCCACTGAAGGGTACAGAATCATGGTATTGTATATCCATGCTTTGATCCTCCAACATTCGATCTACAGCATCTTGGTCCTCAACACTCATCACTAGAATAGTTATGTTATAAGATGGCTGGTGAGCAGAAGCAAGATGACGTACTTTGAAGGTCAGCAATATGCTGCTCATCAAGTTTGCGGAGGCGATCCACCTGCCTGCCTGCATGTAGTGTCCTTGCGCACTGAGTACATCCTCTGAACCCATGAAGAGAGACTGATTTTGAAAGGCCAGAGAATCTTGTTGACGTCCAATGGGACATGGAAGCCTAGATAAAGTGTTGTGGCAGAGAGTCCAGGAAACAGCAGCACGATGGGTGCGATGGTGAGTTGAACGTCCATATATGGGGCACTGGAGATGCCAGAAAGAGTATGGAAGTTCACCTGTGTCGTTTAAGGCGTGAGTTGGTAGACAGGGGGTGGCGAGAGTAATATGGCAGCAACGACGATGATAAGGGAACGATGTGAGGAAAAAGCCGGTGTTGAAACTCACCTGAGTCATGTGGGGCACAAGCCAGTAGGTGGGGGATGGTGGGAGCGATGCCACAGTCAATGCCACAGTGGTGACAGTGACAACAACGATAAGAGAGCCAGAGAATGGGTGTGAGGGGGGAGTCAACATTGGCGAGGGGGAGAGGCTTGCCTGTGTCATGTAGGGCACAAGTCGGTACGTGGCGAATAGCAATAGCGATGCTGTGGTACCCAGAGTGGCAGCGGCGACGACGACAAGGGAGTGGAGGAAGTGGTGTGAGAAGGAAGCAGCAAGGAACGGCAGCATAGCGGCCCATAGCCGAACAGTGCCTGCCAACTACTATACCTCGATACTCTAAGTTTACTAAGGTAGATGGTATTTGGGGTGGGAGCTAATGCCAGTGTTGGAAAAAGTGAGTTGGGAAGCCAAATTAGGCATGATGATGCCATGTTGGAACGTGGCTAATAAGGCTTAATAATTGGGAGGTATAGGTCAGCTGGAGCTCTTTCGTTTCAACTTTCACCTCACGAGGTTACTGTACTTGCTCTCTCGTCATGCAACTCGCAAGGTAAGTTGCATGTGGTATACTATGCTTCAGTTCAGTGGCTGCTAGCCTGGTAGAGTCTGATACTCTTGGCAGGTTCGAATGGCATGAGAACCTTGCTCTCTCTCTCATGGCAGCACTCCCCACTTCAGAACTGACTCCATGCTTAAGAGCTCAACCAGGTCCATTTATTTTTTGGTGTTTTAGTGTCTGTTGTTCTTGCTGAGTACCCAACATTTCTAGTTAGAGACAACCATTCGTGGATATGGACGCCCCTCCCACAGTTTCCATCCAAGATGTCTTCGGCGACTTGACATTTGGCATGTTTGCCCCACCACAAAAGGTATGTATGCCTCGCCTCCACTCCATGCTTCAGCCACTCACATTTCTCGTAGCACTTTTCTCTAGGTAATTCAACCTTCCCCTCTACCTTGCATATGCCCAGGTCCAAAACACACCCTCTTCGACACCAGTCTATGACATTGTCTTTGGATACCCTCCTGACAAGTAGTCTGTAACCGTCGAGTACTTCAAATCACTCAGAGCCACTGCAGATCCACGGCCGCATGACATCTATTACTCAAGCACAAACATACCTTTTTTTGCCATATCACTCGACTCGTTTCAAACTACACTTTCTGTGTTATTTTTTTGATATCCCGGAATATGCCTACTTACTGGCATAAATAAATGTCTTTTAGTACTTTCTCAAGTAAAATGAGTATGACGGAAAGTAAGAAAAGCATGGAAAGTAATACTTTTTCTGCTTTGTCAAGCAAGAGATCTACTATTTAAAGTGCTAACAATACTTTTAAAAGCAGCAGCTTTTTTTTACTTTTTTACTCAGAAAAGTTGCAAAAGCAAAAAAAAAGTAATGTGCAAATTTGCTGATGTAACAGTGCGGTGAGTAAAAGTTCACAGGCAAATCGATTCTTACCTGAAGAGTTTCTGGCCCAGTCGTACTATTTGGTAACCACCGCTACCTGTTGGACAATTCCCTGCAGGTTACAAACTGAAAAATCTACAGCGACAATACGATTGCATGAGACTAACATATCCTCTTCTCTGAATGACGGACCTAGACATCAGACAGAGTGGAAGGATCGGGGGCTGCCGAGTGGCAGGCTCCCTGCCACCGAACAGGAATTCTTGAGCTCTCTAACACAGCACGCCAGCCGGTGATGCAACGACGGAGTTCAGCCCTCGAACGAATGCACTCGTGACAGTTCTATCAAAAGTTTCTTTCACGCCCACGGGTTTCCTATCCAAAGGTAAGTCCCCACTCGCACTGATATGCAAAATCTGTGCGAAATTTCATTGCAAGACACGAGTGCCTAGTTGTCCGTAATGGGTCCCTTTGTACCTGGTGAATACGATTACTTTTGGCGCCGTACTCACTCCCTCCGTTGTGTTTCTTTCTTGCAACAGAATGCCATGCATTGCACAAGCCGAGGTTACAGTTAACGGGTACCCGTGTTGTTTGATCCTGAAGGTGAGTCTAGAAATGGCACGATACTTGTGCGCTTTAAAACTTGTCGATTTCCATACACAAGTATGTCGATGCCGCCGATAATCTGTATTACTTGATATTTAATTCTCTTTCTTAGATTGCTCAATTGGGAGCAGCTATACACGGTTCCATTCAAAGCATTAGTGGTATTCAAAGCTGACAGGTAGTTGCCAACTTCGACAGAATTTCCTGAGAATTCATGCGGAATCACTTGGCAGGATTCAAGCGGAGCTTGAAGACATGCCTCCTCTCAGACTAAGCATACAACGCTCTGCCCGCTGTCGAGCTCACTCCAAGATCCTCATGCCATCCGATGTCCCCCCCTCTACGGGGGATAATGGCGATCCAAGCTCTCCTTTCGCCTCTAGATCCCACAAGGCCATCGCACTGTCCAGGTCGAAGTCAAACCCTCCAGCAGCCCAGCCATTGCAGCCAGCTGGTCCCGCGCCCCAGGCGAAACGCGTGGGCAAACGTACTCAAGATCCCTCAGCTGGGAGCGAAGGCGTTCAGTGGGAGCAGCTACCTTATCTCACCGAGAAGCTCCTTTCGTGGCTTCTGGAGAACCCGGCCAATCGCGCAATTCTCTTCAATGAGAAGAAGGATCAAGCTGGTCAGGGGAATGCTGCCAAACCTCACGCACGGCGGAAGAAGGATATTCACACAGTTATCGCTAACTTTCTCTTCAGCAGTGATATGAAATATGGGGACAAGTACGCTGCAAATCCTGGGAAGTTCACCTCCGCTGTGAACGCCCGCCTTACTAGGTATGTCCCCCGCCGCTTTTTCCCCCCTCCGTCACAAGATTTACTTACATATATTCTACAGCCTGAAAGCCAAGTATCGACAACAAGCATCGAGATTCAAGTCCACTGGTGAGGGGATCAGCCCCTCCGATCCACATCATCAAAACCTCCGAGGTAGGTTTAACTTGCGGTACGTCCCCCATTCCGTACTTATCATATTTTAGAAAAAGTTATCGCAGAGTTCCCGTTCTGGGAACAATGCGATCTCATGTGGCACGGTAACCCTAGCTATGACGCCAAACTGTTCGATGCGGCCCCAGGTACTAACCGAACTGGCGACTTTCTTTCGATCGTCAAAAGCAGTGGACGCACGGGAAGTTCTGCTCACCAGCAAGACGAATTAGGTGAGCATCATGACGATATCCCAGCTCCTGAAGGAGACTCTGCGGTCAATCAGTTTGGAGGTACCTTCGAAGATCCCGATCCTCCCAGCGATGTTAGGATGGGCGAACTGGGACAAGAGGGGGTGGAAGAGGAAGAGGAAGAAGAGGAAGAAGAACTTGAGTTTGGTGGTGAGGATGATGCCATCATGTCGGGAGTGCCTGAGGACCACCTGGCATCTGGAGTGGGTAAAGAGGTCAACCGTGCACGTCAGGTGAGTCCAACTTGGAGTTATCTCGATGTACAACTCCACTGACACCATTCTACGTATCCACAAGCCCATCAGCTATATGAAGAATCGTGCTTCTTCCTTGGATGGCCATGGAGTGTTCCGGATGTCACCATATCCGAGGGGCCCTGCTTCGATGATATCCACGTCCAGCACCTCCTCCACTCCGACTACCAGTAGCTGTCGTTACGCTGCAGGCCAAGAGTCATCCCAGACCAGTGCCACGAAGGGCAAGAGCTCGGTAGCTCAAATGAAGGTTGACCTGGACAACCGCCTGGAGGGACTAGGAGATAATGCTTCGGAGCTTCGATACCAGCTTGCTGTCCTTAAGAATGAGCGGAAGTTGATCAAAACCCAGGCTCACATGCGCGAGAAGGAGATCACTTATCTGGAGAGAGAGAAAGAGAAGGAGCACATGGAAGCAGAGAAGATCCACCGTTGCCAGGTGGAGAGCAAGCAGCTGGACATCCAGGCGCTGCAGGAGGAGACCAGAGTTTTGGGGCTCAAGCTGGAGTTGGCGAAACTCCAGGCCAGCAACAACGCATCATCTTCCACCACTCCATCTTCCAATCATTCCGGTCCCTCCCCCTGACGAGTTTTTTTTGTTTTTGTTTTTTTTTTTTACTATTGCATGCTATATCCCCCCCACCCCCCCCCTCCAACGCTTTTTGTCTCCTTAGCAGAATTCCGTCGTGTAGTCAATCCTATCTGTTTAAATACAGATGTTTTAATAGACGTTCAATTGCTTCCAGATATCTAAGTTTGATCAAGAAATACGTGAAGTCGATACTTAGGTTTTTTTTTCAAACCCGAATCCCACGCTGTTCGAAGAGACGCTCCATCAGCAAGCCTCGGAACCTTTGGCCCTGCGTTCCTACCCTGTCCTCCCCAATCCCATTGTCTATACCTCGGTCCCACTCTTCGCCTTCTCTAATTGCCCAGTTTGTCAATCCCGCTAATTCGTCGCTCCGATCGGATTCAAAACGGATGATCATGTTGTGCAAAATCATGCAACACATGATCCAGTAAATTGCGACGTGTAAGTCTTCATCTCTTGTCACCTTAAGTCGAAGCTCACGAAGTGACTGAAATCGACCCTTTAGGGCAGCGAATGCGTGCTCAACTCTAACGCGGATCTTCGGAGTCACTCAGAAGACCAGGCGCTTGAAAACTTCTAAGGTGCGCACCTTAGAAACATAATGGTTGTACATATTCTGCCTGCGTGTTAGGCTTCCTCCACGTGGCCTTTTGAATGGCACAGCACACCACGTCTCACTCGGATATGCCGAATCAGCCCATATCCAGTGGTGAGGAGGGAGGGAATTGGCAGGATCCTGGAAGATTCGAGTTCCTCGGAAGGCATACGCATCGTGTACGCTACCGGGTTGGCCCAGGGCATAGTCGACGATCATAAGGTTATGGGGCATCACAACGGCCTTCAGTTTTACCGGTGAGTTTTGATGCATGGATACACCAAGTCATGCTGACCTGACAGTTTAACGAGAATCGAGCCTTTTAGTCGTAGAAGCTGTCTCCGAACATCCCCGGTTGTTCATTCAGGTTTACGGTTGATCCATCAGCAGCGAAGACTCCGTTGCGCCACGCACGACATGTCCGACTTTCTGTAAACGCTCAAGCCTGACGCATCTCCTCAGAGCGGACGTGTGGAATAAAGATAAATTCGTCGTGTTGATCGAGAAGTGCTGCCATGACACGGTGAGTACAGTTAACCACGGTTCCAACGCTAACCCCCGCCCACTGCACTACATCTTCAGGTGCACACGCGTTACCATAATGCCCAGCTCGGAAGAGAAAAACTGCGAGCTGGATGGCAACAGGTAATTGTTTATTATTTGACTGGTTCTGGAAAATGGGATGTCCGCTGATCTGGCCTAGAATGTCGTCGAATATCAATGGATCTACCCGCAGCCGTTTTCGAAACAAATTTGGGCGGAATTCTGCAAAATGATGGAGAAGGTGTAGTTGTGATGCCCTCAGCATCGGTTCTAGTGGGCGCTCAAGAATGCGCGCTGCCTCTACCTCGTCACGTAGTGCCCGGATCGCATCTAGGAACTTGGCATATGGAGCTGCGATCGCTTCCGTCATTGAGAAGGTGTCAATGCTACTGGCGGTTCCGGAATCAAGTGACATCGACCCGTCTGGCGAATAGATCGAGGATGCAGGGGATAGGGGGGAAAGCACCATCGGGCTCAGCGATAGCGAGGTGCTGGAAGAGATCGAGGATTCCGTATCGCTCCAATCGAAGTCGCTACTATCAAGGATATCCATAGTGGCTTCATTTCGCATCTGTGTGACAGCGATCGCCATATAGTCTAAAATACTAAGCATTTCTCTGCGGATAGATGCTTGGGGCATGTCGGGGTCCACTTGGTAGATATATTTGCATGCATTCTGATACTATCTAGGACATATGTGTGAAATTTGACTACCTCAGAAAGCTGTGAAGGTATCTTTCCAAATTTGGATATTCGACTGATGGTTTCGGAGATCGAAATCTGCGCCTCAAGATGCTAGGGTTATGTTAGGGTTTGGCACATAAAAGTTGCACTGTATTTAACTTTGAATACCACTATTGTTTCCAGCATTGTGAGGGACTTATCTTCCCACCACACAGATTCCCTACTGTCACTGACTTGTCACGAACATGTCCCCCCAGTTCCAATTTCCAACTTTCATTCCTACTCCATCAGCAACATCCGCTGTTCCAGTTTGCCAAATTCACCGTGACGTGCCAACCAACTACTGTCTACCTCCAGGTGAAGATACCGTGGAGTAGGGAGAAATATCGTCAGAGTAGGCCACACACCATCCCCCTGGTGCGGATGATTCATCGTTACCCTCGGTTGTAGTGACTGACAAACCATGCCTCTCATTCTCCTGTTAATCCCGGCTCAGGGCACCAAGGCAATTTCCACTTGCGTATCCTAATCTTTTTGGGGGATATCCGAAAGATTGGTACTCTGGTGATGGCGATATCTCCATTATCAATCCTGTTATCTTAGTGGGCCCTGCTCCGGCTTTGAACATGCTGCAGCCACCGCCCTGGTTTAACCCCTTCACAAGTACCCATTGATGACCAATGGCGCTGCGGCTGGAGTGGAACACATGGAGTCACATGTGACGTTCTCATAGGCTACAATTAGGAAGCTGACTTGGCTGCTGCCCATGGCATTGTTTGCATGCCACGGACCCGAACTGTCGAATGTGGTCGATGTTGGAAGTGGATGGGACACGGGTCTATCTTACGCACTATCGCGAGAAGCATCTGGGGTTCCATCGTCATTGGAAAGTGTCGTGTTCCACGATATGAGGCGATACTTCTTGCATCCAAGCTTCTCTCTCTCATTATGGTAAATGGAAGTTGCGTCGTAGAAGGGCATCGTGATCGATAACATCTATGGTCGATCTGTCATAATTAGCTTCCGCAGCCTTGGTTGGTAGTACTACTGACTCCCTGGCGTGCAATTCAATTTCGAAGTCAGCGATCCCGCTGGAAGCACAATGGAATGTAATGCATAGTTACATCCCCACCCGTAACTCTGGTAATCGCAATACAAATTATGACATCGACGGTACATTACATGGAAACCTGAACGAGTGTGACATGATAATGAGTGGCATCCTAGTAAGTAACCGTTGAAACGACGGAGCAGTGTTATCAACGTCTTCAGAACATTCATGCATCCTGTTTTTTGGAACGAACGCAGCGTAAATGCACCTCCCGCAGATGCCTGAGGAAGTTGTGTTGTATGACCTCCCTTTGGGCGCTTAAAGGACACCAACGGCAGAGCACTTCGACATCCGCTGCCATGTTCTTGATACCGTGTACTGTGGCAAAGTGCGTGGTACAATTACAGCGTGTAACCGACTCATTACATATACGACTGTCTTCGTGCAACCAGCCACAGGGCGTTTCTATGCTCTGATTGCGGGACAGGCCCACAGATGTCCGGGTCCGGGTGCATGATTGAGTTTCGGCATAATAACAACCTGCATTGCGGGCGGAGATCGGCTGACTAGCATGTGGGCTTCCCTCCATCATCTTCCGACAGTGAGCTTTCGCACAACCATGAACCCGGTTCGCTCCATACGGGTTAACCATGAAGTTGGTGTGAGAATGGTCCGCTGTTGGTGGCGTCACGAGTGTCGGAAAGTTGCCACTTCCGATGCCAGAGGGAGACTCATAGGTGTCAATCTCGCTCGGTGGGGGTGGAGGGAGGTTTGGGGGCTGTGGTGTCGAGGCTGATGCACATATGTTTACCGCCTGGGCATTCGGATTAGGTTGGAGAGGGGTTGGAAATGCGTAAGGCAGATTGTAAGGTTTGACGGGTGTAGACGCGACCTACAGTCACGGAGGTGAGTTGATTGGATGGCACATAATCAGAAATGACCCACTTCGGTTGATTTGCTTGGAGGAAGATAAGGTTGGCCTGTAAACCAATCTGAATTTGTTGCCCATCCCAAAGGCATTGGGAAGTTCTCATTGTCCAGATATCCGGAAGGATGTGGCCCTGGCACTGGGGGCATGATCGGGTTTGGACTTGCTGACAATGATGATACATCCCCATGATGGTCAGGCCATTCATGGAGGGCCAGGCCCATCGTAGATCCAGAGGCTACACAGTGTGCGAAGGGTGATTCATTGAACTGGGAAGTGCTCCCATCGTCCTGTGAGCACCTTGATGGGTATCCCGCTGCGAAGTTCAATGATAAAGGTTTTGAGGTGAGGATAACCGGATCTATGAGAGGGAGACTCAGACTCGAAAGAGACAGTCTGAGGTGTGACTCGGAAAAAAGAATCAACCTATGTACAAGTATGATTATGTAAGGCTGTGCACTGTCAACTCGAAGGTAAAACCACCAATCTCCAACACGCCCACTCAGTGTGACTAGCCTTAGAAAATAAGTCCCATACCAGTAGAAAACAAAAGGTGCTTCTTGCGTGAGAGGCCCTTGGTGAGAATGTCCACAACCTGTTCCATGGTAGGCACATACTCAACTGCGACTTCCCCTTCCTTGACTTTCTCGTGAATGAAATGATGATGAATAGCAATGTGTTTCGTACGATCATGAAACATGGCATTGCTTGTCAAAGCTATAGCAGATTGATTGTCGACACGTAGGGGAGTGGGAAGCGAGGTTTCGGTTGTGTCGAGCTCACAAAGTAACGTGCAGATCCAGATAACTTCTTTGGAGGCAGCTGAGACAGACATGTACTCGGCTTCAGTACTTGAAAGTGCTACGGACATCTGCTTCTTCGAAGACCAACAGACAGCCCCACCAGATAGTATGAACACATATCCAGTGACTGACCTTCAGTCATTTATGTCTGCAGCCCAATCAGCATCAGTGTATCCTTCGAGTGGGCCTTTGATGACCCCATGTAGTCACCATTAGTCACAACATATGAGTAGCCTGCATGCCAAACTGCCAACACATATGGAGAGCCCATGGCGGGCCCGTCGAATTAATTAATACATGACAAATAGGCAGGCCAGAGTGCCCTGAGTGACAATAACAAATGAGCAGGCCCATCATATGGATGAAAGAGGAATGCAACCACACATGAACAGGCCCGCGAAGGTTTGGATAATGCAACATATGGATGGGCCCGACAATAAGGGATAGAGTGATTATGTACAACATGTGGACTGGCCTGCCTGTGTGAAACAGCCAAGGCAATACCATCACAAATGTACGGGCCCATCCATGGTGTGAGGGGAATAGCATGCAATTTAAGGATGGGCCTGTCCAAGGCATCAGTGAGGAGTGCACAACCCATGTACGGGCCCATCCATGATGAGAGGGTAATACCATGCAATTTAAGGATGGGCCCGTCCAAGGCATCAGTGAGGAGTGCACAACCCATGGATGGGCCCATCCATGATAAGAGGGTAATACTGCGCAATTTAAGGACAGGCCCATCCAAGGCATCAGGTAGCAGTGCACAACCCATGGATGGGCCCATCCATGATAAGAGGGTAATACCACACAATTTAAGGACGGGCCCATCCAAGGCATCAGTGAGGAGTGCACAACCCATGGACGGGCCCGTCCATGATAAGAGGGTAATACTGCGCAACTCATGCACAGGCCCGTCCAAGATATCGGGTAGGAGTGCGCAACCCATGGACGGGCCCGTCCAAGGCATCGGGTAGGAGTGCATAACTAATTAACGGGCCTGGAAATGATAAGCAGGTAATACTGTGCAATTAAAGGATGGGCCCGTCCAAGGAACCAGGTAGCAGTGCACAGCCCATGAATGGGCCCGGCCACGATAAGAATGTAATACTGCACATGTTAATCCCCTGCAAGTCCCCATAATTTTGGTGCGGAACACCATCAGTCACTGGTAGGCCCATCCAATTAGCTTGGCCACGATATCAGGTCAGACGGCGTAACTCAAGTGCTCGGCGATGTGTGATATGAGGTTGGTCGGCAGCACTCATTTTGGAACCTAACCAACATATCACGTTGGATGGCATAACTTATGGGCTCGCCCTTCCGTGATTAGAAGTAGGGAGGAATAACACATAGGGGTCCTTTACAGGAGGCTAATATTTGGTGCCAATGATGGCAAGCAAATAGCTGACGACATTTCATGATGTAACATGACAGACAATCACGAAATTTTCCCTCACCATCCCATATCCCGCGATAGATTCACCAAGAGCAACAAATGTCTCAAGTACCCCATGGCTGGCGGATGCAGTTGACAGAAAAGTTGGCCAAATATATGCAAAGCCGATTTTGGGAGGAGGTGTTCACTGGACAGCGCACCATCCCTGATATATCAATTCCAGTGCCATTGGTATGTCATGTGGATCACATGATTCAAGTATTTGAACAAGCATATCAGCATCCACGTGAGTTCCAAGAATCCATGAAAAACAATCTGCTCATTATAGGGAAGTTACAGTCCAAGGAACTCAGCATGGAAAGACGCGCGATATCGCAGCATCACTGGAGTATGATGAAATCACGGATCCAACCGCGTTATTAGATGGAGATGGAAATATAAAGCTATGGTATCTTCCAGGAGCCATAGACCCCATGCATCAGGTGGTTAACTCTGCATAAGTCAACATTGCCGGATATTCAAATGCTTTGCAGAAAAATGTATGGGATTCACTTAATTTATTGAGAGCACCATTGGAGGAAAGCATCAAGAAATTGCGCAACCATGGCTGGAGAAATGATTGGCTACTATTCCACGAAACTACAGATCTTGTTGGAAGCATAGACCTCTCACCAGGATGGTATCAACAAGGTCATGGGGTAGGTTATCTTCCTCTCTGAGGTGATATATCACCGACGTTCATGCAGCCCCCTGACTTCCACCCCGAAGTGTCAAGACTATTAAAATCGGGTCGGGAATGCAATGGCGCACGGCAATGGGTGAATGAAATGTCAGAATTTCATGCACTCCTATCGGGAACGCTGGCCGTCATCCATCCACAGATGTATGCTGCAGGGCGGGAAGCTCTCATCCGACTCAACATGGAGGCGAAACGACAGGAAGACGTGGATATGTCTTCCATACTCCCCAGTTGGAATTCCATTTACAATAGCGTGTCTATTATGGTCAACCGTGCAACACCTTACCACATGGACGTAAACGGACGGGAGCCGTGGCTGGACATGCTAGTCACAGTGGGGGACTATCCCCCTCTCGACTTCGTCGTTCCAACGTTGAATCTACGGTTCCGCTATAATCCAGGCACCATCATCGCTATGTCAGGTTCTGCATTAGAACATGGGGTTGGACATACAAATGGTAATCGCGCATGCCTTGCATACTATATGCATCACAATGTGCATCAATTGGTTGGCGTTCAGTTATGCCCACTGCCCAATCTCACAGATCTAGAGCCACTCATCAATGTCAATTCCTAGATAATTAGCATAATATGTAGACATTGCAGCCGACCATACACCCACCTGACGCTTGTCCCTAAATCTCTTGCCTACCTTACCTGTGATACCCCTGAGAAATAAAGTGCGCTTCACTTCAGCTGTCCACTTAACGGCTGCACGATGGCAAAGTCGTGCTACCTAACACATCCCCCACAACAACCCCAATGAAATTATATTTGACATACCACAGACAGTGAAAATTATCCATTGGTATGATGTACAACCTGCCGCTATCATAAGTTAAAGGGAGAACGGTTTTTTCGCACATACCTACCCGGCGCTTAATTCACGTACTTCGGGTGTTTCGCATATTTCGGTAAGTCGAACAAAAGCACGTGGAGTTGAAACTCCGCTACGCTCCGTTCAGTATACGTTGCTGTGCGCGACCAACCATCCTTTCTTCCTTTCCCTCACTCTGTCCCTCCACCACACCACCCGGAAAGTAGTCGTAGATAGTTTCCATGTCGATAATACACCTTAGATAGGGCTATTAGCACTCTGTGAGGCTCAGTGACTCAGTAAAACCAAGGCAAAATTGCTTATCAGTACAGATCAGCCTGTGCTTGCCCAGTCTTTGCATTTTTAGGCCAAGTTTCTCTACTTCACTGGTGAGATATCTTCCATTTCATTTCTGCCAGGCCTGTTCTGATGAACAACTGGGTCTTTTGCACCACTCTAATTTCATCAGCCAGCTGTATTACCCCCATCTTTGGCTGTTTTCTTTGGATTTCTTTGGAAATCTGACTCAAAGTTGGTGAGAACTGCTCTCCTGCTGGAAGGGCATGATCAACTGATCACAGTTTTGTATCTTCTTCAGCCCTTCAAGGTGGTTTTATGTCTTTGCTGCAGCATTTATGTTTTAATATGGTCTTCAGACTTCCCTGGAACTTGCTCTTGAGCTGTCTCTTGCAAGTGGCTGCTTGCTGTACTGTAGGTGATTGAGCGAAAGCTGTAGACCAAAACGAGCGTCTCCTCAAGTCCCTACTACCTGGCTTCATAGATTCAACTCTGTGTGTCTGCCGGTTGTTGAGGCCTTTTTGAGGCTGGGACCGCTGAGGAGACTACAGAGTAGAGACGTGATTGGTGGGGCCTGTCAAGGCTAAGTGGGTTCAATCCCACTTACAGTTACCAATCATTTTTGTCTCGGGCACTTTGTGCTTTTGCCTCTGTCATACGTTGAGTTCCAGCAAAGTAGTGTCAGTCACAGATAGTAAAGCACTGTCCACTTTGCACCTTTCCCTTGGACTTGGATTGGATCTTTCCCCCCTGTGGCCCTTTCCCTTGGATTTCCCTTGGATTCCCCTATACCCTAGGACTTGGATTGGATCTTTCCCCTGGATTTCCCTGGATTCCCACCCTTGGCCTGCTGTACCCAGTCTCATACCCCCCATCCTTCATGTGAGTTGTGTTTCCTAGATTTCTGATCATTTCTAACCTCTTCATCACACTAGGGCTACCCCTCCCACATCCCCTCAGCGAGCACGTGATGCTGCTCGCCAATCTGAGCGTAACCAACGTGCTCTAGGCTCTCCTCCTCAACGCCGTTACCCACAAGCCCCAGTACCACCTCCACTGAATCTTCCTCATGGACTTTTGGTATGTATCCTGTGATCAGAGGTGTATGGCATAATTAAAGCTAATCAATGATGATATTCCAGATTCATCCACCTGTCCCCACTGCTCAATATCCTGGTCTGCCATGTCATTTGATCGCACACCATGAAGTTCAACGTCTCCATCACATGCACCTTATGCCTCCTCAACCTCCACCCTATCATCCCCCTCCACCCCCCATGGCACCTCATTTTATGCATCCTGCTACCACCCTTACCCATGCATTCCCTCCAGCTCAGAACCTTGCAGTCATGCAGCCAGGCATGGAGGAAATGCACAGGCAGTATTTTGGAAACCCCCCCCCAGCTCACTCCTACCAGCCTCCAGCTCCTGTTGCTCACCCACGAGTGGACTATGTGGCAGCCCTCCAACAAAACTTTGAGCAGGATCATGCACGACGTCGAGAGAGGCGAAGGAGACATCAGCAGAGAGGTACCCAGAACATCAGTCAGACACACCATCAGGCTCAGGAGCAGCAGCACCAAGAATCTTTGAGGCTTCAGCAGGAGGACAGGAGAAGACTCCATAACTTGCAGTTATTGGAGGCACAGCAGCAGGAAGAGGAAAGGAGGAGGCTTCATGACTTGCAGATATTGGAGGTGCAGCAGCAGCAGCTACAACAGCAGCATGAGCAGATGCAGAGGGAGCAGCAGTTGTATTTGCAGGAGATGGAGCATCAAGTGCAGCTTCAGAGGCAATTGGAGCAACAGCAGCACCTCTCCCAAGCACTGAATGAGTTTGGAAGACTTTCTGGAGAACATTATGCTGAGGATGAGGAAAGGCATCGTCAGAGAACAGCTGAACAGAATCCTGGTGCCAATGATGACCCTCCACCACCTCCCTCTGGACCCCCTGGACTCCCTGGACCCCCTGTACCTCCCCCTCCTCCTCCCCCTGGACCCCCTGGACCCCCTGGACTCCCTGGACCTCCCCCTCCTCCTCCCCCTGGACCCCCCCCTCCCCCTGGACCCCCTGGACCCCCTGGACCCCCCCCTCCCCCTGGACCCCCTGGACCCCCTGGACCCCCCCCTCCCCCTGGACCCCCCCCTCCCCCTCCCCCTGGACCCCCTGGACCTCCCCCCCCTCCTCCTGGACCTCCCAATCCACGTCACCTTCCACCTGGTGGCAGGCCATATGCTGAACCTGTCCAGCCCCACTATCTTGGACCCATGAGTATCCAGTGTCCAAACTGCCATGCTCTACATTTCATGGCTGAAAGGCTCAGCAATTCCAGCAATGCAAGGCCACACTTTGGCATGTGTTGCCTTCAGGGTCAGGTAAATCTCCCTCCCATAAGGAGATGGCCCCCAGGTCTGCAGGCACACTTTGAGGACCCAAGGTTCAGGGAGAAAATTCATCAATACAATGCTGCACTGGCATTTACTTCCTTGGGTGTCAATGCTGAACCTCAGGTTGTTCAAGGCTCTGGACCAATGTCTTTCTGTGTCCATGGTGCCCTTCACCACTTGATTGGGGCTCTTCTACCAGAGGCTGAGGGGGAGCCATCATATGCCCAGCTCTATATCTATGACCCTCAAGAGGCAACAGAGAGACGTACTCGCCGCAACCCACAGTTGGACCCTGCCATCATGCTAAGTCTGCACACCATCCTCATGGACAATCATCCCTATGCCCCATTGTACAAGCAGGCACATGACATCATGAGGGAAAAACCACCAGGGGAGCACACTGATATGAGGGTGTGTCTGACACTCCAGCAGGGCACTGATGGTCGAAGATACAACCTACCAACAGTAGAGGAGATTGCTGCTGTTGTGCCTGGGGATGGATCTGAGGAGGTTAGAGCTCAAAGGGACATTGTTCTTCGACTTCAAGGTGGAGGATTGCGTCGCATCAGCCAACTTCACCCTGCCTATCTCTGCCTGCACTATGTTCTTCTGTTTCCTCATGGGGAGGAGGGCTGGCATCTCAACATTCCTCTGCATAATCCTGGGGGTAGAAATTTGCATGCCAAGAAAGTGACTCAGCTTCTCTGGTATGCATATCGTCTTCATGTCCGCCCTCCTGGAGTAGAGCCAGCCAATCTCTTCCATGGTGCTAGATTGTTTCAGCAGCTGGTCTGTGATGCCTGGGCCTCTGTTGACCAGTCAAATCTCACTTGGGTGGCCAACAACCAGAAGAAACTCAGGGTTGAGCCGTATGGTGGGCTTCAGGACAGGATGGCAGATGATCACCCACCTGACATGGCAGATGTTGGTCGCATGGTCATCCTTCCCTCCTCTCATAAGGGAAGTGTACGTTACATGCAGCAACTCCTCCAGGATTCTCTTGCCATCTGCAGGGAGTACAGAAAGCCTGATCTCTTCCTGACCATGACTGCAAATGGGAGCTGGCCTGAGATTGTGGAGAACATGTTTCCAGGTATGTACATGACTTGCTTTGCATGCATCCCCTCATTCTGACATCATCCACTTCATTAGGGCAGAAGACTGTTGATCGACCTGATCTGGTGGCAAGGGTTTTCCATGCCAAGCAGCAGGCCCTGCTGAAGAAGATTCGTGATGGCTACTTTGGAGCTGTGGCAGGCTTTGTGTACACCATCGAGTATCAGAAGCATGGACTCCCCCACATGCACCTCCTCATCTTCCTTGAGGACCAGGACAAGATTCAGACTGTGGAACAGATTGATGCTATCATATCAGCTCAGATTCCAGACCCAGTCCTCCATCCCCAGCTCCATGAGGTTGTCTCCAAGTCCATGCTCCATGGCCCCTGCAGTCCACAAAGATGTCTGGAGAACAATGTCTGCAAAAAGCGCTTCCCAAAGTCATTCCGTGATGAGACCCTCATAAAGGAGGATGGCTATCCAGAATATGCTCGCCCCCAGAATGGCAGGACTGTAGAGAAGAATGGTGACACCTTTGACAACACTCATGTGGTCCCTCATCCTCGAGAATTGCTGGTGGAGTTTGACTGTCACATCAACCTGGAGGTCTGTGGATCCATAAAGGCTGTCAAGTACATCCACAAGTACATCTACAAGGGTCCAGATCATGCCACCTTGCAGACTCAGGGTCACAATGAGATTCGCTCCTACCTGGATGCCAGATATGTCTCTGCAAATGAAGCCTGCCACAATATCTTCGAGTTCCCCATGCATCAGGAATGGCCAGCTGTATACCGTCTGCCTGTCCATCTTCCAGACCATCAGGTTGTGGCATTCAATGCTGAAGACCAGCTTGCTGATGTCATTGAGAATGCAAGGGATTCACCTCTTCTTGGATGGTTCAAGGCCAATGCAGATCCAGTCCTCATTGCTGCTGGTGCAAGGGAGCATCTCTACCAGGATTTC
This sequence comes from Pisolithus microcarpus, assembly GCA_024613185.1. Lineage (NCBI taxonomy): Eukaryota > Fungi > Basidiomycota > Agaricomycetes > Boletales > Pisolithaceae > Pisolithus > Pisolithus microcarpus. Next base: position 193,054 of record JANFAI010000010.1, on the reverse strand, counting down.
CCAAAGGGCTTTGTGTGGATGAAGACTGAAAGGAAGTGGAAGGTCCGTCAGAGGTACAAGGTCATTGGAAGGATGTATTCCATTCCTCCCACTGCTGGTGAATGCTTCTACCTGTGTCTGCTGCTCACTGCTGTCAAAGGTGTGTTCTCATACATACCACTCTGCTATGATTTTTGCCTGACCACTTCATCTCTCAGGTGCCACCTCCTATGAAGATCTTCGTACTGTGAATGGTCACCTCCATGAAAACTTCAAGGAGGCTTGCCGTGCTCTGGGTCTGCTGCAGGATGACAGGGAGTGGTTGCTGTGCTTGCAGGAGGCTGCTCATTTTCGTACTGGTTTCCAACTGCGTCGTCTCTTTGTCACCATCCTGGTTCACTGTCATCCAGTGGATCCTCATGTACTGTGGGAGGAGTCCAGGGCCAACCTCTGTGATGATCTGCACCACCGCCTCATCCATCATCTCCACATTGAAAACCCCACTGAGGAGCAGATCTTTGACTATGGCCTTCATCTCATCACTGAGGATCTTAGGAGGAATGGGCGATCCATAGACAACTTCCCTACCATGCCCAGACCCCAGAGGCAATGGAATATCAATGAGGGGAACCAGTTAATTGCTGAGCAGAGAGCATATGACCAGGAGGAACTCCAACACTTTGTGCAAGCTGGCCTGCCCACCCTCAATCAAGAGCAGAGGGCACTCTATGATGCAGTCATGGCTTCAGTGCAGCAGCCAGTTGGGTCCTCATTCTTTGTGCACAGTGGAGGAGGGTGTGGGAAGACTTACCTTGCCAAACTCATTGCTGCTTCAGTTCGTGCCAGCAACAAGATTGTCCTCTGTGTTGCATCCACAGGCCTTGCCTCTCTCCTGCTCCCTGGTGGTCGGACTGCACACTCCCGCTTCAAAATCCCCATTCCCTGTCATGAGGGCAGCTCCTGTAACATCAAGAAGGATGACCTCAACCATCAGCTCCTTCAGCAAACTGCCCTGATCATTTGGGATGAAGTACCAACTCAGCATCGCCATGTAGTGGAGTGTGTGGATCGCACCCTTCGTGATCTCCTGCAGGAGGGCCATCCATTTGGAGGAATCACCACTCTCTTTGGGGGAGACTTTAGGCAAACCCTCCCTGTTGTTCCTCATGGATCCAGAGAGCAGATAGTGGGGGCAACTCTATGTCATTCCAACCTCTGGCCTGTACTTCAAGTCCATCACCTCCATCAGAACATGAGACTTGGAAGGGATCCTGAGTGTGACCAGTGGGCAGAGCAGCTGTTGCACATTGGTGTGACAGAAGGAGAGATAGAACTTCCACCCCACATGTCCTGTGGTGATGACTTGGACTCCCTCATCAGTGCCATGTATGCAGACCTGCTCCACCCTCCTCAGAACCACCCTCCACAGGACCAGTACTTCTTGGATCGCACCATTCTCTCTGCCAGGAATGCTGAAGTCCATGAAATCAACTCCACCATTCTGGGGAAAGTTGCTGGAGAGAAGGTTGTGTGCAGGAGTGCAGACTCTGTCACTGACAACCAGTATGATTACATTCCAAAGGAGGTGCTGAACACATTTGAACCATCAGGATTCCCTCTTCATGAACTGGAGTTGAAGCCTGGTGCTCCCCTCATGCTTCTTCGCAACCTGGACCCCATCCATGGCCTGTACAATGGTACTAGACTGGTCCTGGTTAGATCCACCTGTCGTATATTGGAGTGTCATGTGCTGCAGGGAAGGGATGGAGATGCTAACAATGATGTGGTGCTGATCCCTCGCATGGCTCTGGATGCCAATCCAGATGACTTCCCAGTTCCTCTGCGCCGTCTGCAATTTCCTGTTCGTCTGGCCTATGCAATGACCATCAACAAATCACAAGGCCAGACAGTCCAGCATGTGGGCCTTGACCTGAGGACCCCTGTCTTCTCTCATGGTCAATTATATGTGGCTCTCTCCAGATGTACTCATCCAAGGAACATCAAAGTACTGTATGGTGGCCAAGGGCAGCAAACAAACAAAGCCACAAATGTGGTTTTCAATGAAGTTTATAGAGGATTGAATGTATGAATGTACCATACCATAGATGTCACTTTCTGAAAACATATGTGTATATAAAATGTATCAACATCCAATTGAACTATTTACCAGCTGGCATTCAGTAAGATTTACCTCAAGACTAATATAACTCAATGGGTACATGGGAATAAGCACAGTAAGTAGCATGAAGGGGAGGGGGTCCAGCTGCGAAGCAGCTGGGGGGGGGGGGCAACCTTGCTGTGAAGCAGCCCCAGGGGGGGGAGACAACATTGCTGCGAAGCAGCCCCAGGGGGGGGAACAACATTGCTGCGAAGCAGCCCCAGGGGGGAGACAACATTGCTGCGAAGCAGCCCCAGGGGGGGGGACAACTTTGCTGCGAAGCAGCCCCAGGGGGGAGACAACTTTGCTGCGAAGCAGCCCCAGGGGGGAGACAACTTTGCTGCGAAGCAGCCCCAGGGGGGGGGGGGGGGGCCAGCTGCGAAGCAGCTGGGAGAGTGACTGGCTGCGAAGCAGCCATGTCACGGGGTGAGGCTAGTCTAAGTTATATCCTCCACACCAAGAAGTCCAGACAGCGTGGCCCACTGCGAGAACAGGTGATTCACATTCCTCCCATTAACCTCAATGTCCTCTTCAATTTCCCTCATGTATTTCATTTGGTTTTGGACCTGCCCAGCAATCCAGTTGTCGATCTGGTCCCCCATGGAAGGGTTTGCTGCCGGCCATTTGTACTGATGTCTGGTGAGCAAATATAACTTTGCATAAGACTGAAATTACCTGGAAGTACTCTGCCGCGATTGGGAAAATCCTGCCACCCCTCAATTGCTGGAAATCTGTTGGATAATGTGACGATCCATGGAGCCACCATGGGAAGACAAACCCAATATACTTATTGGGCGTTCTTGAAGTCCAGTCAGGGATATAATTCGCCAGAGAGTCAATCATATGAAAGGCGCCAGGTGGAATGTTTCAAATCTCCTCCAAAAATCTATCCTTGTCCTGTTGGCATCAGAGGTATGCATGAAAGCACGCTGGGAGCATGGGTGTGAAGCTATGCCGTGATACTGTCACTAGAATGAGATGGTCAAGTTCCTTCTGTAATGGTGTTCTTCAGTCCCAAATTCAGATAACATAAATGGGAACGAACCAAATCCAGGAGGAGGTTGTAGAACCAGTGCGTGGGCCAGTCAGATACTCGCGGCAAGCCCAACAGATGAACCACCACGCACTCAATCCGTAACCCCCAATATATAATTGCCATTTCAATTGCTGATTGTCAGGTTGGATAGGGTGGTCCTCCAGTATACAGCTGTATGTTGTGCGCTGTATGGGGGTACTGTGATAGCTCGAGCAGATCGATTGAGTCAATCATATAATGTCCCAGGTGCATGGTCTTCACCCGATTTTCAACGAGCTGTTGAATATCAGCCCCAATCCGCTTCATCACCCACACAATATACAAGTCCAGGGTCCTTTCATAAGGGTAATTTCCAGCTGACACAGGACCCACATGCCGCGATTTGAAGTCGTGAAGGACCCGCAACACTGACCGCCCATATTAGAAAGCGCAGGAATAAGTAGAAATGACCTACCATCCTCTGCCATATCTGCCTTAGCCAATCCAGCGTGCTCCAGAGCCCGACACTCATCAACCGAAAGTGGAGGGCCTATGTGATCGTCATTTTTTGTAGTTGCCAAATGGAATCTGCAATGGCACATACCTGTCAATCCAAGCGTGAACAATTCCCGCAACCGGGTCCGATCCGGATCGCCAAAGTCAATCCTGCAACTGCGGTTGGGGTCATCCCCTTGCTCTATTTGTAATCCTGGGAGATATGATATCGCACTTAGTATGAGCTTGCAGGTTCATGTAATGAATGCTAACCTTCAAACTGAGAGGGTGGCGGTGGAGCCTCTGCACTTTGCAATGTTTGCATTGCGTCCACCTCTGTGGCTTGCATTAGGAAGGAAGATTATTAGATTATTCCTACTTTTAAAAAGACAAAATGCTGACCTGCAGTGGGGGATGGCGGTGATGGAACTCGCGCATGTCGCATCCTGTTGAAGAGATCCACATCCGAGGCTACCGACCATGCAAAGTAAGGTGACCAGGTGATATGGAAAAATATATCAGTACGTACCTGGCACTGGAAATGGTGGCTTGGGGACTGGAGCGCGCTTCATTCTCTCGAAGAGAGAGAGGTTGAGTAATGCCGATGGAGATCGGGCAGTGGTATCCCCCAAACTCTCGGCCAACTCCATTTCTGCATCTTCTTGTGATGAGGGGACCCTTTCTTTGGTGAGGGACGGTGGCGAAGGAACTGGAGTGCGTTTCATTCTCTCGAAAAGAGACAGATTGGGGGTGGGGGATGGGGTTCGGACCGCGATATGCCCCAAGTCCTCAGCATCTGCCATTGCCAAATCTGCTTGGGGGGATGGGGCCCTTGTATATTCTGGAGTTGGTGGCTTGGGAACGTGGGCGCACTTCATTCTCTCAAAAAGAGAGAGATCGCAGGTTGGGGAAGGGGATCGGAGCGCGGTACTCATCTCAGTGGGTGGTGAGGGAGACTCCTCCCCATACAAATTCAACACCTCCATGCTTGGGCAATTTTTGGACATGGTCCGGCTTTGAGAACTGGAAGTATCTATTTCTTCGTCGTGAACCGAGGAAGTCCCCGGTTGTTGCCGAGGTGATATCGGCACAATGTCTACTGTGAATTTTTTGAGCAGATCGAAAGGGCACACATAGATGGATCTCACCTTGGCGACAGAATCTGACTTTGCACTGCTGTTGTTCTGACATGATTGATCACAATGAGAAAATTGGTTGATTACTATGAAACTCTGGACATGCACTTTGACAGTCCGACCGTGAGAACAAATGCAGCACAGCAATCGGTTCGCGTGCCTCCAGGCATGAGGAGCATCTCTTCAAGAATTTGATTTGTAATCGTGGCAGCTTTGTCCAAACATATTGCGGGCAACATAAAGTATGTACAATCGCAGCGGTAGGTATATTAGATGTAATTACAATGTTCATATCGTATATCAGATGTGTTTTTTACTAGTTTTCACTGCCTTCCACGATTTCTTGACTTTTGGGGAGGGCACATTGGCGTCTGCTGGTATAGGGGGGCGGCGGGCTCGGGGAGATTTCCACTGGGAACCTTAATTTTCAACCAATGAAAATGGTTAGTTTGCAGACCATGTATCTCAATCATAGTACCTTCTGCTGCAGGAAGACCAACGAGACCTTGGTCATTGCCTGCCCCTGAAATTGTTCCCTTCTTCTGGGCAGGTTTCCTTGGCCGAGGTTTTCTAGTCGATGAATTGCCAATGACCTTTTGGCTTTCAGGCTGCTGGTCCATGTTCTGCACTTCTGATCTTGGAATCTGTTTGAGCGCAGATTTCAACTTCCCATTTATTCGATGTTGACCCGACGGCCCAGGTTTGGCGGTACGGGCATCCGCGAAAGGAATACTTTCAAACCCATCACTATCTGGGTATTCAGTAGTATCTTCCAGAACTGAAGTGGCAGTCAATGCTGATCAAGCGCTGTAGGGAGGGAATCCTCCCTACCAGGTATTTTCTTTTATTTCTTTGTTTTTACCTTACAGTTTTATGTCTATACCTTACCCTATACTTTTACTTAGTATTTGGTCGCATTTTGGCTTATGTAAGCCAACCTTCGCACTTAGGATACACTGTACTTAGAAAATAATAACAACCACCTTATCCCGAGACGAAATAAGACGGAATTCGAAGGCCAGAGGCCTTGGATTATCATCTCTCCCTCTGTTAGACGCTAATTAGACGTTATCTCGACCTTCTTTTGGGTTTTAGGGCGCGTTTTCACTTGTTTTCACTGCTCCTTGACTCTCTGCCAGGCATCTCCAGCCTCCTGGGTCGAACTGACCCCCTCAGTCCAACGGGAGACCTCAAGGTATCTCCCCCCACACTCCTTTATCTGACTTTACAGCGCAAATTGTCAGTACTAGTAAGCTAATCACGGCGGCATATGACCTTTTTTTTGGACCGCAGATCGGTTTCGTTTTGATGGTTTTGCAAGTACTGGCAAATTTGCATTATCATTGCTACTTAAATCTTCCTTGTCCGTGGGGTTCTGGCCATCTTCATCTGTCGTGTGCCTGGATACCTTTCGTGGCATTGGAGTTTTCTTTTGCGGGTGGCTTGTAACCCTAGAGGTCACTGTAGACTCATTGGAAAGAGGGAGCCTGGAGGATGTACCCCCATACTCGTTGTCTGGATCCCTATCTTCATCTGATGTGCTTCCATCTGTTGAGGTTGAGGCTTCCCACGATTGGTGTTTCCTTTTCCTGGCAACCTCGAGGGGCTTAAAACTTCCATCAGATGGTTCCTGTAGATTTCCAGATTGATCCAGCCATTTTTGGAATGAAAAGACATCGCTGGGATTGGTTATCTGTCGCTCACGCCAGAAATTCAGCAACTCCCTGGCAGCTGAGAGGTGCATGTGGCTTGGGTTGACTGTAAAGCTGAAATTCTGGGGGAGATGGCAGGATGCAATCATCTCGGCCTGGTACCGTCCCAATTTTTTGAATGGTACAGTGGTGGAGCGTCTTCTACATGCCTGCCCTAATAAATCGTGGTAAGCCTGAGAAGCGCATAATGTTCACAAACTCACGGTAATGAGCGGTAAGATACCCATGAACCATTTGCAGAATGGTATTGCGGCTATGACCTATGAGGTCCCCAATCCAAATTTCTCCATCCTCGTTGGTGACCAGCTCTACAGGGGCACCTTTTTTGGCCCTTGGGCGGTGCACTGCCATATTGGGCACATCCTCTCCACTGGCAAAGTCAGGATTCTCGTAGGCAGTGCCCAGGTAGTCCCTCCAGGTGGCATCGAGGGTGTGTATGTCATTGAAGGCACTTCCACTTGCAATGTCACTGTTGAAGTCCATGCTTTGAACTCCTGAGATTGTTGAATCATTGAGAGAGCTTTCTGGGACATACCAGCATGCCTGTATGGCCCCATCCTCATCTTTCCAACCCATCAAAGACACCATTCTCATTCCGCAATATCTCCACATCTCCTCTGCAAAGTTCTTCATGAACTTAAGCACATACTTCTTCACATTTCTGTGGAAAAAATTAGTCAAAGTGTTTCTGTCTCTTGCAGTCAGTCTCAGGTGGACTCACCGCGCTTGCACCTCAGCAGATGGACCCTCTGGTCCATTCCACTTTTCCGCGATATCGCAGGCAGCTGCAAGCTGCTCATCGGTGAGGTTGTCCCGTATAAAGGTTGTCAATGCCTGCTGATACAGATCAATGTGTTTGTTGTCTCCTTGTGTTGCACCTTCATTCTGCATGAGCGCATGTTTCTCTTGTATTCGCTCGTGGTATATTTCCTGAACAACGGACCGCACTGAGTACTTATATGCAGACTGAATTGTTATACGGGGCTTCCGCATCCTCAGAGGCTTTTTAAGCCATGCAGTGATTTTCTAGTAGGAATGATTTATTGGCAGGATGATGTATTGAAAAATGCAGACCATACCTCCTCCTTTTCCTGACATTCAGCCAGACTCAAATCGCAGTTCCTCCCAATTTTAGTGAACTCTTTGTAGATTTCCCGCAATATAATTGCCTTCTCTTTCTTCCGGGCTTGTGTCCACTCCCTCCTCCTGTGGGCAAGGATCTCCAATTCTGCCAGGTTGAAAGGGCCCTCTGGCTGTTCTTCCCCGATACCTGACTCATCCCCATCCTCATCCACTGCACGTTCTGCATCTGTGTCACTCACGTACCCAAAGTCGGTTTCAAAGGGGGTGTCCATGGGTATTTGCACAACGGTGAAAATTGGCAGTTTTCAGGAAACGAGGGCTTTTCAGTCTAGCTGTTGCGATGCATCACTCTGTCCCGAAGTTCAATTCACCATCATTCCCACACGTTGCTAAATAGGCCCCTGATTGGATCTTAGCTGCTCTGATTGGGTCTGCCGAAGCTGGTTCCAGTCACTGATTACATCGGCCGATGCTAATCCCTTGCACTGATTGGGTGTTCGGAAGCTGTTAGCCTCTAGATATGATTCCTGATCCGATCATGTGGCTGAGAACTCGTGTTCAGCCATTTGGCTACTCCTATTTTGGATGGTTTAACCCTCATTTGGTTACGATTGACAGGTGACAATAAAGCAGGGTTATCCTAGTACCCCTGGAATTGCAATCTACACACTAAGTTACCACAGATGGTTCCAACAACTGACCTCAGTGATCCCCTCGAGATGGCGAAAGGAAGAGCTAGGAAGGGGATGACTATGATCGGTCCCACACCAGGTCATCGGGTTAAACAGCTGGAAGTAAGGACATGCAAAGCCAACAGTCGGAATAGATCTCGACTAGTAGAAGTTGCGATAAAGGAACCAGTCGTGATGACACATGGGCACTCCAAGTCGTTTTCCTCCACATCACCGTCCAAATATTCAAGATCACCATCCAAGCACCAGTTCCAGACTGAGGATGGAGTTGAAAATGCCTATGATATGAATGATCCCCCTGTACATCCCATGCCAATACCCCATAAGAAGGTATGTTGCTACTCAGTGGCCGGGCGTCCAGCTTCATATCGTCACCTTAGATGCAGAATGATTATATCCACGAATGGATACCTCAAATGGATGACTTTCTCCAGATCCTGCTGGGCTTGGAAGCCCCCCCTGTGCCACGGATGTGCTATATATGCCAAAAGGATGGGGTGTACAGGTGCCCCGATTGCATGCATCAGCCGCTTCTTTGTACAAATTGCTGCCGCACGATGCATGCATCCCATCCTTTCCATAGGATCCAGCAGTGGACTGGGGACTTCTTTGAGGACTGTGCCCTCCACATGGTGAGTGAAGATGCCATCAAAGATACAGATCCACATGATGACCTGCAGACCGGCCTTCAACTACACCTTGGGCATGGCGGAGCGCCCTGCCCATCTGCATCTGCGAATGAGCCGGTGCCATTGAGCAGTCAATCGCGGCATGCCACTGTAGGCAAAGATGGGGATCAGGCGAAGGATGATATACAAGATACACAAGCCATGGATGATGGCAAATGGGAAGATGTGGACAACATTCCCCTTCACCTTCGGCCGCCAGTGGGTTCAAAATATCTGACAATCATCGATGTTACAGGGGTGCATTTCGTACTAGTGCAACCATGCCAGTGTCTGAATGCAGAAAGATATCATATGCAGCTATTCCTGGCCAAGTTATGTCCATCCATGTTTGATAAGCCCAGCACCACGTTCACATTTTCAGTCTTGGATGATTTCTTGAGAGACAATGTGGAATGTGGCACATCTGGCATGAATTATTACAGCAAGCTTTGCCAGGTGACCTCCAATGTTTTTCCACACTTGGTTGTGGTAAGAATTCCATTCCACCGATCAAACCAATTGATGTTAAGAATGGCCATGTGATTAGGACAGATATTGGGAACTTCTGCGGGTAGCGTGGCAATGGCGCCTCCTGAAGCTTCTCAAGTGGAGCGGTTTCCAAGATAATAAGAACTGCACTAAGAAAGGGGATCTTGTAATATTTTGCGCAGCATGTCCTCAGCCGGGAATCAACATAGACCCAACAGCTAATTTGGATGAGTAAGTACCCAAATAGGCAGAAACCTATACCGCTAATATCTAGCAGTTGGAAGTACTCAAGGACAGTGGTGATGGATGGGAATTTCAAGGTGGAACACATGCATGAGAGGCGGCCTGACGATCAAGTGTGGTTGATGGATGGACGTGGGTTTATGGTCGCCAATCCACCATATCAAGCATATTTGAAAGCTACTCCACATATCACGGAGGTACGTATCATCATTACCCCGAGGATCAGAACTTGAATCGCGCAAAAGAAATCTTCCTGCAACAATCACAAAGCGATCAGTCAGGCAAGTGCAAGCTGCGGTAAACTGAACTCTACGGGAGTGGGTGCAATGGCCTGCGCGTGGCACGGCTGCTTTTACCCCCATTCCGTTGTTGACTTCCAAAAGGGTGAAAGGTGAGAATGATCTTGCCGAATTATACCCACTCATGGCAGTTAAGGCAACTGAACATGGACTATTCCCTAACCCATGCACTGAGCTACAACATGACCGGCATCAATCATGTCCTCTGCTTCTACGACATCAACTGCGAATACATGAAAAATCTGCGGAGGCGTGTCGATAGCAGTGACCTTTTGCACCTTCCACCATCAATGAGAATCACGGCAGGAATTGGCATGTGGCATGTTCACGGTCACAAACAGGAATGTTATACGTGGTACTCACTGCTATTTATCAAAGGTTCAGGTTGGGTAGATGGTGAAATCATCGAGACCTTGTGGTCCACGTTGAATATAGTATCCGCATCAACTCACGGCATGACCACCCCCCATCGCCAAGAACTATTGGACTTCCAGATGAATGACTCCAACTTCATGAAAATGATTCGGATGGGTATGGAAATCCAAGGATGACATTTGAGCGCACTCTGACATATTCATAGCTGACAGCTTATCGTGGAAGCTCAAGACTGCACGGGCGTCTGTAGTGTTGGCCCGTGATGTGTTTGAAAGGTTCAACAAGGCTATCACACCAGATCAACAGAGGAATTGGGGCAGGCAAGAAGAGGCTGCTCTCCTTCGTTGTGTCCATGACCCATCGGTCATGGATGTCTTTGAAATCCAATTAAAGAAAGGGCAGATTATATACTGCACACAATGTGAATTAAATGTACATGTCCTCCAAAGCTCCAACGGTGCATGCAGTTGAACTTCAGTTACTGGAGAAATCGCCCCAACAGGGGGTTCACCATGAAGCCGCGAGTTGGATCACACGCGGTCTAGCGATTGAACAGGGGGAAATCATTCTGAACATATATAGAAAGGACAGCAGTCCGAACCCATCCGAGCTCAAAAGATTGACCATAGCTCGTCGTGCAGAGAAATTGTTGGCTGAGCGATCGAGATTTATTGCAGATGGGAGGATTTATCTGCAGATGGATGATGAATTTGAGCGGAGCAATGAGTCTGATGGAAGGACTGATCCAATGGTTGGACAAGATACTCTTGATGATGAAGAAATACTATCCAATGACGGTTATAGCAATAGCAGCGTGGTAGAGGTCTTCGGCAGAGCCTCATGCAATGACCCGACCTCATCTTGTGTACCACTTCCATCAAAGTTTGGAAGTGCTTATTGCAAAGCCAACATGTTTCATCACCTAGCGGAAATGGAGTTGGAATTGCGCATGGGACAGGCAAATGATGCACTTCATGGGTTGCATCTTGTGTTGGCAGATAAAGCAGTGATATTCAGGGGTGTTGTAAGACCTGCAATGAACTATTCAATGAGAACACAGGCATGGCAAATGATTCATTCCATCGATACCTCCATCAAGCAATGTGCTGCGATTTACAGACAATGCCGGTTGGCTATGATTGTGCTTGGCGCTGGCTCGGAAATCCTTGACCGCTACCAGGAACTTCAAAAATCCCACCTCTCAACAAGTGCGGCTGCCTTTACCCAGGGTGCACATGACCATCGTGGTTCCCAACTTCCATGGTTCTGGATGATTGATATCCCTAAGGATACAGATTCAAAGAGTTGGCTGTCTGAATGTATGTGTTTTATTGGTGCAATGTTTATGATTTTTCAAGTGTGCTCCAACCACAGTTTACCGCATTCACTGGCTCTGCACTAAGGCGGTGAAGGATCGTTGGGAAGAGGAAAATGAATTGGTAACCTCCGAATTTCAATGGGTCGTGAACTTTTTCCAACACAGAGCAAAGAGATGGAATGAGATATATATGGCAAACAAATCAGCAGGTAACCATGGGGCCGCATGCTATGCAGCAAGGCAGCAGGCCGTGTATGATCGGCTCACAGAGCAAGCTTAATTGATATGGCAGGAGATGAATCCAGATGATATTGCATGCCATCATGGTACGTAGTGTGTAAATGAAAAAATACAGCGCCTGCCCTTGTTGTAGGCGACTTCTACAATATTATCACCCATTTTGCCCCCCTCGAATCTGTGCAGGCAACTATCAATCGCGGCAGGCCAGGTTATTCGGTTTCTGTAGGGGTATGACATTGAATAACCACTGCACAATATACTGTACATGTTTAAATAAATGGGAGGTCCCCAACACAGGAGTTACCCCTTCCATTTCTCCCACTTCTGCAAGTCAACATGAGGTGGAATCATGGCACTATGTGATGTCCGGTGGAGATAGCAATGGTATGGTGGTAACAGAATTTCTAGTGGACCCTGTATTAAGGAAGAAACTATTGTTATGTCCCCAGCACCCTTCCCTGTAAAAAATCCCACACCACGAGTTTCAATATTTGCAGGCCTGCAAACTTCACCGAAGCCAGTACGAACTGGGGACACTTAACAGTTGATGCAATAATCATGTCCTATCGAGCATATTCATGATAAATAGTAGAAGCTGATATGGTGCCTTTGCCAGCATGAGTATTATGCCAGTATGGCTACCGCGATTGTGCCACGAGGGGCAACGTTCAGCCTTGTCAGTGAAGTACGAGAAGAACCAAGATATGCGATTTTGATATTATAGAAATTGAAGATATATCCAGTGCTACTGTATGGACGTTGCAAATTAATGCTTGTCCGCGAAAACTACAGTACCACCTTGCTCCTCATTTCCAGTGGATGCTGCACCACTTCCACTCCCCACTTGCATTGATGAACTGTCCACTTCTACTGGCGCAGCCAGACTAGGATCTTGCCAACCGCTCGTCGCCATTTCCTGGCTGCTCGGTGTCGCTGTGAACACCAAACCTTGAAGTTGTGTGGCGATCGATTCTTCGGCCTCCACTGTTGCAGCGTTGTTTGTGGACGGTCCGAACAGGTCGAAAAGATCTGCCTTGATGGGGGGTGGTGCAGTGTTTTGTGCTGGGTGAGCACCGTGCATGCTGGCCCTCAATGTTTCTATCTCGTGGGTCAGCGTTCCTACCGTCAACCAGCAATCAGCCAATTCTCCTTCCAACGCTTGCATGCGATCTTGATATTGGACCAATATTCGACCTGCCACATCTGCCACCCACCTGTCAACTTCGTCAACTCGTCCGAATATTAGATCTTGGTGCTTGATAATGTCGTCCAGTCGATGATGGTAGGATATATTTGAGGGATCGACTGGCGACAGTCATAGTGGCATTGGTTCCAGTGGAGGGGAATGGGCATGACTTGGTGGAATGGGTGGCACTGGGAGTGGAGTATTGGTCGATGGCTCGGCTCGAATCGTGGGTGGAACGGCATGTTTTTGAGGGGCCTCTCGTGGGGGACGAACGATGAGAGCTACAGCACATGCTGTGAGAAGACGTAGTTTTGAGTAATTTTAAAATACTTACTAACTCACCGTTGGGGTGCTGAAGATGACGATCCTTCCACTTCACTCAGAGGGATCTGGGCACGTTTAGAGATCCGTGCTTTTTTTCGGGGGGGTGGCACTGTATCATCGTCTGCCTGTGGAGGTACGGGCGTTCGAGGTCAAGGAGAGTTACGGGGGGTGGGAGTGGCTTGACGTTTTGCCGGAGTCTTGGGAGTACGAGCTGTTGATGCATGTTGGACGTTACCCTTCCCACAGCCAATCTTACACTTTTTACACAGGTCGCACGGTATATTTCCAACTGTCCAAGTGCAAACAACCTTGTGGTTGATGCATGTCCTGCAGGCGTGAGGATCGGGGGGTGGGGTGGTGCGGGCAGCGACTTGAGCCCGGCCATACTTGGGCTTTGGCATTGTTGGAGGATCTGAAGGCGCAGACATACCTTCACCCTTAGGTTCTCCATCCCTCCTAGATGACCGCTTTGTCCATGATTGAGACTTGCGTCTTGTCGACGATGGCCACGATTCGGATTGGGACCTGGCTCGTTTTTTGGACCTTCCACGTACTGGCTCTGACGTCTCCTCATCCATCTGAACATCTGGCTCTACCACCTCACTCTCTCCATCTTCGTTTACATCCCCCTGAGTCGTCCGCTCCTGTTCAATTGCCTGTGATTCTGCAGGCAAGGCTTTCCCCTTACCCTTATCGATGGACACGGGGTGGCTTGGTGCCACATTACTTACGGGTTGGTTCTCGGGCTCGGGTGTCATTGGTACTCTCACAAGTACTGGGTCGGCAGTTGGGGACTCCAGCTGCACCATCCAACCTGCATGGGTCGCATCGAATCGGCTTTCGATGGTGAGTAGCCATGGATGGCCTGCAATGGAGGCTGGGGTGGGGAAGAGGCAACTGTTCCAGTCAGGGAAAGGAGCGCCTGGGGTACCGATGTCATCCGTCCAACGGATGAATTTGTCCACCCCAATTAGCATTGGGGGAACATTGTCAGTTCTATCGGCAATAGCCCTGACAGATTCCTGCATCGGTTGAACGTGGATTAGCAGTCTGAAGCGGAGTGATGCGGCCACGATGCACCAGTACCTCCCTCATCTCCTTCACGGCTTCCCTCCAACGTTTAAGCTTCACTGCAGACTCCAGTGTACCCGAGCTAATTACCAGCCATTCATAAATGGAGAGGATACGGTTGACGGCGGCGCCAAGTTCCCTCGAGTTCTTCACAAACTTCATCATGGATTGATGGTCAAGGTGGGGCGGGTGGTAGATAGATGTGATGCGTCGATGGAAACAAAGAAAACCAAGTGTTGAACACGACGCGTATGTGTCGTCACACAAAAACTTATATTTCCCACGGACTGCTGGCATCACTACATCTGATGCATCAAGTACGTTCATCGAGCACATTATTACTGTAGTTTATTAAGTAGCATACGTCTTGTTATTGTCTAGATGTGCGATGGTTTCCTCAACCAATGTGTATGTAGTGCGTGCACCTGCATGGCTGAACCATGTTCCAACATAGTTCAGTGATATGGATGTCTGTTGCAGTTCACCACTTGTGTAGGATGGCCAGATACATATCGCATACGTGTCGAGGATACATGATACCTAAAAACAAGCATGGCCACCCATGCATCCTTGAGAACAGTAGCCACGATACCAATCCTCTCCTTGCCTTGAAACCATTTGCTGCAGATCATCCTTTGAATCGGTTGACCAGCAACCTATACTGTTTATAGACAGGCTGCTAGTCCCATTAGTTATGCATACCTGCCTGATGTCATGTACGGGCCGGCACATGAATTGTGCTGTATTATCTTCATATCATGGCCATGGCCATCAATAAGCATTGCACTGCTACCTGATACCTGGGGCGTTCCCGTCCATGAATGGCGTTGTATTAACCTCATATCTTGTGCAGGCCCATCCATGGGTTGCACGATATTACATTCATACCACGGCCGGGCCCATCCATGGGTTATGGCTTCCTACCGCATGCCTTGGATGGCCTGCACATGAGTTGCACGGTATTACCCTCTTATCATGGATGGGCCCGTCCATGGGTTGTGCACTCCTACCCGAACCCTTGGACGGGCCTGTGCATGAGTTGTGCGATATTACATTCATACCATGGCCGGGCCAGTCCATGGGTTGCACACTCCTACCTGATACCTTGGACAGGCCCATACATTTGTGATGGTATTTCCTTGGCTGTTTCACACAGGTGGGCCGGTCCACATGTTGTACATAATCACTCTATCCCTTACTGTCGGGCCCGTCCATCTGTTGCATTATCCAAACTTTCGCGGGCCTGTTCATGTGTGGTTGCATTCCTCTTTCACCCATATGACGGGCCTGCTCATTTGTTATTGTCACTCAGGGCACTCAGGCCCGCCTATTTGTCATGTATTAATTAATTCGACGGGCCCGCCACAGGCTCTCCATAAGTGTTGGCAGTGTGGCATGCAGGCTACTCATATGTTGTGACTAACTGTGACTACTATATGTGCTTTGATTTCCCTAGAGTAGACGAGACGTGTCTCGGCAGTCTTGCAGAGGTATCAGTAGACTCGCTTTAACGAAGATAGGTGAGAGTCACTGGGAGATGATGCATGTCGACTTAAGATGCCCACTGCATATGCAATGTCAGGTCGAGTCGCTAACATAGCGTACATCAGTGCTCCGAGACCACTCTGATAGAGTTCAAGGTCACACTTGGGTGCAGCCAACTTTTCGAGCTTCAGATTCTGCTCGATGGGGGTGGCAACCGATCGACCATCCTGCATCCCCATTCGTTCGAGGATAATTTCTATATAGCGTTTCTGGGACAGTTCTATAGTCCCCTTCACTCGATCACAAATGATTTCCATCCCTAAGATCCATCGGGCTTCACCTAGATCAGTGAGCGAATACTCGGCTGCTAAGTTCTTCTTCAGGCACTCGATAGCCTCATGGCTCTTCGAAAGGATGAGTTTGTCATCCACGTACACAGCAATGATGATTAGGATACCATCCTCGACTTTGAAGAATAGACTATGGTCAGCATTGCTACGAGTGAACCCGAGAGATTCGAATACATCTCGTAGGCGAGTGTACCATGATTTCGGAGCTTGCTTCAATCCGTAGAGAGCACAGTGAAGCCACCAGACAGTGTCGTCCGAGCTTCTGAAGCCAGGGGGAGGTTGAAGATAGATTTCTTCCTCCAGTTTTCCATTCAGGAAAGCGGACTTCACATCCATTTGATGTATCTCGAAGTCGTGCTTTGCAGCTAGTGCCAGAAGGATGCGAATGGTTGAAAACTTAGCTATGGGTGCAAACGTATCAGTGTAGTCGACACCGTACACCTGTGTGAACCCCTTCGCTACGAGACGAGCCTTGTATCTCTCGATCTCTCCGGTTGGTCCTCGTTTGACCTTGTAGACCCATTTCAAGTCTATGACTTTGCAGCCGGGTGGGCACGCTACCTCCTCATACAGACTGATGTCTACAAATGTTTTCAGCTCCTCGGCCATTGCAGTGTACCATTGATCACTGTCAGGGCACCTCATAGCCTCGGCGAAGGTCATTGGTTCGTTGTTGCAGGACATGCTTGCTTGGTAAGTGGATTGTGTTTGTTGTTGTTGACTGGCTTCATCACCACTTTGCCTCGCCACATCCACACCCTCTACAGCTGCATCTTCAGCTGCACTCACTATGTCTCTCCCCTCCATGACCTTCGAGACAGGTAAGGTCTCTCTTTGGTACGCATTTACGAAGAATCACTGATCATCGTCTCGCACAGGTTGGCATTTAGCTCGTGAGGACCTTCGTAAGGCTGGTGGGGGGATGGGATTTTGATAAGGGCCTGGAGGTCCAGGTAAGGTTTCGAAAGGTTGGGCGTTCGATCGAGGAGCTCGACGAGAGCATTCTAGGTGCATGGATTCTCTTTCCTGCACATGGTTCGGTCTACTATACATGCTTTCAGCTTTTACAGCTTCAGCAGGCTCGGGCATTGATCAAGCTTCGTCCTCAGTCGTTGGTGAGCTCATTGCTCCCTCAATTGATTTGTTTGGCATGTCCCAGCCCCCAGGCTCATTATCTGCGACATCCGAGCTGTTTCCAGAGTCATCAGACTCCTCGATCTCGACTCGCAGGTGGGTTTTCTCTTGAGGGGTATGGGCGTTCACTTTGGGTGTTAATGCCTTTGTCTCCTTGGTTACTAGATCGATTTGGACATGAGATTGTTCTCCCCCTTCGCCTTCATCGAAGACAACATCCCTCATCTCGATTATCCTTCCAGTGGGTCGATGCACACATACATAGGCCTTTTTATTCTCCAAGAATCCAAGGTAGGTGCACTCGAGGGACTTAACTCCAAGTTTCTGACATTTTTCCTCAGGGATATGGGCATGTGCCGTGCAGCCGAAAATTCAAAGGTGGGAAAGAGAGGGTTTGTTCCCAGTGTAGGCTTCGTGTGGGGTAGTATTCAAGTCGAGTGCTCTTGTAGGAAGGCGATTTATTATATGCGCGGCATGTAGGACTGCATCTCCCCAATACTTGTTGGGTAGGCTGGCGTCATTTAGCATGGCACGTGCACACTCAACCAGTGTACGGTTCATGCGTTCAGCTATGCCGTTTTCCTGAGGTGTGTAGGCATTAGTTTTTTCATGGTGAATCCCCTTTGACTTGAGATAGGTTTCGAAGTCTTTCAAGCCATATTCACCACCGCCATCACTACACAAAAAATTTGCCTTGTGTCCAGTTTGAGCTTCTGCACAAGCGAAGTATTCCTTGGTGAGTCCGAGGACTTCGTCTTTGGTTTTAACCAACCGAACTACTAGATGGTGGGAGTGTCCATCAATGAATGTGACGAAGTATCGATGTCCTGTTCAAGCCGTCGTCTCCATAGGTCCACAGACGTCTGAGTAAGTCCTATGCAGTATGGAGGGGTTCTGCACATCTGACTTTGACGTGATTGGCTCTCGATGTTGTTTCCCTTTTAGACAGGCACTGCAGGCTGACGAGCTTCATTCCTTCGATCCAGTCACTTCCATACCAGCTACCATGTCCTTTTCTTCTAGCTTTAGTATGCTTTTGATATTTGCGTGCCCTAGATGTCGATGCCAGGTAGTCAATGAGGCTTTGGATGTGGATGAACAAGAGGTGAGTGCTGTCAATGGTTGAGTGGGGTCGAGGGCATTCGGACAGCTGACCACGTATGCTGAATGGGTTCCGGATGTTGTGTTTGCTTTGAGGATGTACAGGGCTTTATGCTTGTAGGCTATAGCCACTACTCAGTCACCTGCACGAACTGTGCATGACCTATCTTCGAAGGTAACACAAAGGCCCTTGGAGGCTAGAGCAGATACCGACACTAGATTGGTGTCGAGATCCGGGACATAGTAGACATCACACAGAATAGTGGAGCTTGCTGTGCTGTTCAAGAGCTGCATAGAGACCTTGACTCTGCCTTTTCCAGTGGCGAGTATGGACCTTCCGTCACCTATTATGACTGGTTGTGGTGGGTTCAGTTTCTGGAATGAAACAAACCATGCATGCTGACAGCATATATGTGCCGAAGCTCCTGAGTCGACTATCCATTCACTTGAATTTGGATTCAGGCTCGAGTTCGCCATAAAGAGTTGAAGGGGTGAGTCCTCTCCTGCATCTACTTGCACGATCTTAGCTGACAATTCCACTTTCTCCTTTGGCTTGTCCTTGTCAGCTTGCGAGGAGGACTGGCCTGTCCCCTTCACAGCCTCATCTGCCTTCTTCTTGAAACAGTCGCTTTCGACATGACCCATCTTGCCACAAGGTTTGTAGGTGCACTTTTTCTTCTTCTTGTCAGCAGACTTAGACTTCTTGCTCGTGTTTACTTTTGCAGCAAGAGCAGAGTGCGACTTTGAAGTTTGTCGAGATTTTTCTTTGACAAGAACTTGGGCTATGACGGTCTCGGCCGTGAGCTTGTCATTAGATGACATGAGGATCATTCAAAGAGTAGAGTAGGACTGAGGGAGAGAAATGACCATTGCTATGGCCACTAGGGAGTTGTCGAGTGGTTGTCCAAGAGATGAGAGGATGTGGGCTTTTTGACACATGGAGTTCAACTGGGTCTCCATAGGTTGATCGTCAGTGAG
This sequence comes from Pisolithus microcarpus, assembly GCA_024613185.1. Taxonomy (NCBI): domain Eukaryota; kingdom Fungi; phylum Basidiomycota; class Agaricomycetes; order Boletales; family Pisolithaceae; genus Pisolithus; species Pisolithus microcarpus. Next base: position 173,523 of record JANFAI010000010.1, on the reverse strand, counting down.
AGTCCCACGAAACAGTTCGCCAATAAGGTAGGCTATGCTCTGTTTTCCTTTCCCTTCATACCACTCACTTAGCTTTGACCAGGTGTCCACTGCCAATGTGGCATACATGACACCACTGAGAGGTTCGTCTTTCAGGGTAAGGGTTATTTGAGCACTTGCCTCTCTATCACAGTTTAGCCATTCCTCATATTCGTCAGGATGTGAGTTTGCATTCAGAGGTTTTACCTCTGTGCCAGCAACTACGTTCCAGAGACCTCGAACATCCAAGACTTTTTGCATTCGAAACTTCCACATCTGATAATTTGAACCATCATCTGCGAGAGCAGCTATGTCGTATAGTCTGCTGGAGCCTTGTGTATACTTGGCACTTCCAGATGCTGATGCACTCGTGCTCGCAGATGGTCCAGTCTTCTTAGATCCTGTTGGACCTGTCGTTGAGACTGAAGGAATGGGTGTCGATGACATTTCTTGTGACTAGTAGTGGTACCACGTATATTCAAGTTGTGTTTAAGTTAGAGCTCAGGGCTCATAACCTTTTGAGGTGAGGATAACTGGATCTATGAGAGGGAGACTCAGACTCGAAAGAGACAGTCTGAGGTGTGACTCAGAAAAAAGAATCAACCTATGTACGAGTATGATTATGTAAGGCTGTGCACTGTCAACTCGAAGGTAAAACCGCCAATCTCCAACAAAAGGTGTAATACTGGGATATGCATTAATGTCGGCAGTGCAATCCTGCGAGTCCCCTTCAGAACGAAGCGTTATAGCATTACCAAAGCAGCTTACGATGTAACCCCTCCCAACTTCGTCACTGTAACTTGTCGAGGGTGTTGAAACAGGGTAGTTCACCTGCGCATACCAACTACCCCAGGGCGACTCTTTGTTCTTCGGTGCCAAAGTCGGAGCTTGATTGAGCAACGGAGAGACCTTGACCCGAATTAGCACACTCAGGTTACTGGACATGCATCGTGCTTACCACAGGCAATGCCCTACTTCCGATAGCATTTCCCGATGGTACGTCGACTGGCCCAGTCTAGGGATGGACGAATAAAAGGACGATGAAATCGATGAAAAGTGGCTTACACCCTGTGAATAGCCAACTGGGGGAAAGGAGAGGTTATCTCTAAAGATGAGAATGAAGATGAGCCACCAGAGCCCAATGACGACGGGCTGACAACTACACTGATGACGACGCATTGTATTCTGGTGCTTGAGGTCGTTTGATGGTATAATCGTCACCGAACATTATACCATGACATACGTGGTCGAGGTGACAGCCTTGTTGGTGACACGGGTTACAAGGGAGTAGGGTTGACCAGATGTTCGTCATTATATGCAAGGGGTTGATGATGAGGAAGAGGAAATAATGCAGTTCAGTCGCTTGCGTGCACGTTTGGGTTTTATAGGATGAAACACCAGAGGGGAGGGAGGAAGTCGATACTATGAGAAGCAGTCACTGGAACGGAGATGGGTGGCGATAATGATATGAGTGCAGCGAAGGGCCAACCTTTCCTTTGATGCCCGAGCCACGGCTCCAAACGTATCCAGAAAAAATTGAACGGATCAACTTTACATTGGCGGCAGCAGAGATTGCTACATTATCTAGAAGCTTTATATGAAAACAATCCGTAAACGACAAGTGTTTGCCTTGCAGACAACACGAGGATAGCCAAATGAAATGGAGGGCGGGAGATGCATAGATGTGCCGATGGGTGGCAGGTATGAGGTTGAGGAGACGAAGGAGAAAAGGGAACTGCTTGGGCGTCCTGGGAGAACCTTATGGTTATCATGGGCGCTTATAAGTAAACGTGCGACCACCTGCGCTTCCGATGCAGCTTTCGTGCACATGTGCGCTCAAAGTTGACGTTGCTCCGTCGGTCCATCACAGTGAAGGCACTCCGTCCATCACCCTGCGAAAGGCCGCAACTTTGGTGCCAGCAGAGGTAAGCCCTTTACTTGAAACTCGAGGAAGTGGGGAAATTGCAAAACTCACATGTGCAGCCCTCGAGGAAGACGCTACCCGCCCTCTCCGTACCCACTTTGCACCTTGGGTGGCATCTACCTTGCTTGCTGGTTACTACTGACTAACTGGGCAAGTGATTTGATCGACGCATGCGCCGACAGTGCGGAACCCACGATGGCCACGGATTTGCACCAGCAGGCAAGAGATGGATATCTGGGCGGAACTTCGAAACGTTCATATTCCATGCAGTCCTTCTATCGATGGTGGCGTTAGTCCCCGGAACTAATAGCACAATGTAATGATTACATAAGCAGACAGTAATGAGCAACAGGATGTTTTTCGCAAGTGTCGCTCAGTTTGCACGAGCATAGAAGACGTCCCATCGCAAGTGTCGCCGTCAGACAAGGTCCCCTGGCACTTCAAGGGCCCATAGGGAGGGCCATTTGGATTCATATCTTGCTTTTCTTTGACTCCACCCAACTAGTTCTTCTGACATGGCATTGCCACAAGTTTAGGGGCGTGTCTACCACCCGCGGACGGTTTTCACGATGACCTGACTCCGCGCTCTGGGACTCACAAAGCGTTGGAACCGCCTCTTTTGACCACTATCCCGTAACACCTCTGGAAGTCATGGCAGGACGCCCCCGACAACATACATGCCTGGGTGGACACGTCGGATAATAGCTTTGGTTGTCAGCTGTATCCTCCTTTACTGCTTCCACTCGATTGGCCGTTTCCTGTAAGCGCCCCATCGTTTCTCTCCTTAGAGCCAAGTGTGACTGTTAAACAGATGACACTCCTCTCAGAGGGGTGATAGCGAGAGTATTCTAGGGTCCATACTGGCACTTGAGCTACCGCTCCTTGCTGTCCCTAGCCTAGTGCTGGTTCGGCAGGGGGCTAGGGTCCGAACCTTACCTGCTACGAACGCAACGCGGCCTAACTCTGATGATCCGTTGTCAAAGAAGGGTGGAGAGCAGAAAGGAGCAGGCTTAGACATGCCTGTTTTGCCGAGAGAGGAAAGTCGTCGGCTGCCAGCCCACAGCCCAGACCAAACTTGCAAGTAAGCCGATCACCGTACTCTCGGAAGATGTGATGATATTCATGATCTAATCCGGCCGATGTGCACGCCGTCACATCAAGTATTACATAAAAGTCAATGGGAATGGAGACTCGAGCGGGTTAAATGAAAAGTACGTGGAACAGGAAGGAGGTGTGATGTGACTGAGAGGAAGAGTGGATCAGGGTCATGAATGCCAGACTGGCTGGTAACATAGTTACAGTAATGATTTCGCGACACGTGTTACCCTTGCTAGTCACATTCCTTGTCTGCATTCGAGTAGACACTTGCAGGCTGCACGGGTACCTGCCACGGTAGGCGCATCATAGTATTTGTCAACCAGAGACCAGCTCGAGGCTCACAAAGTCCACCTAACTACAGCGCAACACGACTGATACTACGGGAATTTATGATAGATAAACAAGTGGTGGCGATAACGTAAGACAAAAGGTGAGAGAAAATCGCTATCGTATGGCGCAGCAAGTGCTCTACTACTAAGACACTAAAGGTATGTGCAAAATAGAGCGTACAGTTCATAAATAACTTGCGTCTGGTAAGGATGATGGTCGTAGTACAACATTGTGCGTACCTGTGGGGTAGCGTGAAAACGTACGACGCATAAAACAAACCATAATATAGGGCGATGGCATTTATTGCAAAAGTCGAGAAGAGCGGGAGGAACAGACAGTGGTGCAAGAGGCGAAACACACCGTGGAAAGTATGATAGCGTCATAAATAGGCCCGGATGGAGATATTGCTGTGTGAGATACGAACTGCAAGCGATCATGAGATAGATGAGAGAGTGGCTTGCCCGGCCCAGCGGTCAAGAATCAAGAAGGCTCGACAGTATGCGGAGCCGAAGGAAAGAAACAGTGCACTGTGTGCTCGTAAGAATCGTCATTAGTACTTGCTGAAAGCCCACGTACCTAAATCCCCTTCCCCGGGCGAGGGTGGTACAAATGCGCTTCTCTCAGGTGCCTCAGTATGTTTTTGCGTCCGATCTCCTTCGGCGGCTCTGGAGGACACCAGCAGCAGATGACTTTGACATTCCATGCTGTGTCCCTGATGTGGTGGAAAGCAGCAAAATGGTCTGCGCAATCATAGTTAATAAGAATACCACATTTTTTGCCTTCGTTATCGCGCCATCCACAGGGAGCAGGATCACAAGATGAGCGTGCCTTGGTCAATTTCGTCGAGATTTTTGACTGGGCCGTGGCAGAGTGGCGTGTACGACGTAATGCCCCCGAAAGGCTTCTGCCCTCAGTAAAGGGCACGCGACTGCGCAGATGAGAATGGGGGGAAAGGGGAACCTGGTTTGGAGGCAGCGGTAATCGTGGGCATAGACCCACAACCTTCTCAGCGTTAGATGTGTTGTTATCAACATTTCCGTGATCGTCTACCCCGCCACCTGTAGTGTTATTATGGGGAATGTACGTTGCGTGACTGCGAAGGGGGTGTGGCTTGTGATTAGAAAAGGCACGTGATGGATGGTCGCCCACCCATACTGAGTGATCATCGAGAGTGCCTGATGAGAGCAGGTCCATCTTGCTTCCGGCATCTCGTCCATGGAAGCCTGGCAGTGCCAGCCACTTTGTGTGAAGATGAATGGGGAAGGAGTGTCCAAGACGCTCTTGTGGGGACAGAGAGGATGAGTTCTGGTGAGGCACCAGAAGGGGATAGGACATGCGACCATCAGCGGTGGAGTAAGACGTTGGGTTGGACGGAGACGGGTCTGGATATATGTAAGGAAATGGTGTCGAGGGGTATACTCTAAGAGATGAAATGGATTAGTCGGACAAGATGTATTGGAAAAGTGACTCACTGCTTTATCAGTTGTTTTGTAGAACTGGAAATAAACTGAGGTGGCGAAGCCATCTCTGCTTGGGTCCGTTCTTGTGGCAGTGGAATATCGCCAACATTGAAGTCGTCACACGGAGGTGGGTCTTGAAGTAAGGGAAGGAGCGGATCTGAAAGCCGTGATGATGGTGCATGTGAGCCGATCACCTGACCAGAGGTGTAATCGTGAAGAGAGGGTATGAACCCCAGGTACGTCGTGGATCCAGCAAAGCTGTTGGCCAGATCCCCGGATGTTGAAACGTCTCGAGTCTCCTGTGGATATCCTGGAGACCGTTCTGTAGCATAGGTTGGGTAGCCGTAGGCATGACCCTGTCTGTCACTGTAGCCACGAGTATGATCGACCACGGGAGAATCCTTGATCTGCATGAGGACATGAAAGATACATGTAGCACGTGGAACTCACGATAGCCGACGCTCTACTCTCGCCAACATAGCCCGATGATAATGGGTCTTGTGCGCTCTAAAAGCGTGGTGAGAGGATGTCGGGATCGATAGAAAGCGGCGTACATCTAGTTCTCCGCATAGATCTGAGCTGAACGTAGCCAGAGGGGAAGTGGGTACGCTTGACAACTGCAGCGCCTGGGGTAACGTATTAAGGATAACCGCCTGCAAATCGAGACAGTTCACAGACCTCGGAATTGGAGAAAGAGTAATCATCACTAGAAACGAACTGTGAGTCAGCAGAATCTGGCGGAGGAAATGCCAATCACCCTATCAATGATTCGAGGTATCGGAGTTCCCGCTCATCGATGGTGGCAGATCCATAGCCAGGCAGTGTAGCAATGTCCCCGTGGTCGAGATGACAGTCCCCTTGGCAGGGCAAGCCCTCATGAGAGTGTTGTAGTGTCGAGGATGCGTGACCCAGAGTAGACATTTCGCGGCGCATAGGAGTCTGCACCCACTACAATACGGGAAGACGATAAATAAGAGAGTAGAAGAGTTGGTATGCAGGATGACCGGATAGATGCATATTTTTATATGAATGTAAAGGGGTAACTGAAGCGTGAGCGACGCGTGCCAGTGAAGGTGCCGCGACTTACGAGCGTGGCCACACTCCATGGCAAGTGATGTTTCCGACACTGGAACTCGGGGCGCTCCGCTGTTACCCTCAGCTCTCCCACCACATCATACAATCACACGTCCAACACGTGGAATTGCTTTTTCACTTTATTACGGAGCGGTATGTGAGAACTCAGTAGATATTATATGAGTCTGATTGAGGTTGACAAGGGAGAGTCTGCGGGGTGCAGTCAAGTAAATCTAAGTACTGAACCCTGTGGGGTAGAACCGAACCAAGGTTCCGGAAGACGCAATTTTACTGTAAACGTTGGAACGAATGGTTAATGTCAACGCAAGGACAAAATAGAACAGGAAAAAAAGATCATTCGGTCATGAGGATAGCATCACTCAGGCGGCATCGCGCTTGCAAAGTATCCTGGAGTGGAACGGTGTCATTCCAGGCGATGCGCCGCGTTACAGTGGCACCAAAGTGGAACGGATCCATATATTCATATATGGCGGGGAAACCGAAGCATGTCCTTGGCCAGTGGAGTGCCCACACTCCACGACAGGCCAGTCCATGCTTTGCGGAGGGTACGAAGAATGGCGCGCGCTACTGCAAGGTTCCAGACTGTTCGAGAATTGCTCCCCAAACATACAGCACTCTTGCAAGGGATGCCGGGGGGTACACGCGCGTTAATGAAGATGACGCCATGTCTGGGTCCACCTGGTATCGCGCGCAACCATGACAAACACACACATCAACATGAAAGCCTGTCGACAGGCAGGGGGAGGCGGTTACAGGAGACTAGAAGCTCTGGAACCCAGTCATACGACCGAATAAGCATCAGCGGCGCCCCGTGTACGTATCACGGGTTCCACGCTGAAGGAACGAGTATTCCCCCCTGTTCACACCACTGTGCTGCCAAACAGGGAAGTGGTGAGCGCTCGCCTTCACTTTGATAAACCCCTGCGACTGGGTTTCGGGTTTTGTGGAGTGACACAACGTCGGTGAGAATGTCAGAGTAACGGTGGTGCCAAGGAGGTACAAACCTAGCACTTGGAAGCTAATATGTAGGATCGTAAGGCAGAGACAAATGTCGTTACCGGATCTCAAGCGCGCCGGGCGCAACACAATATCGCCCATCGGGTACGTCCTTCCCATGTTTTGTTGTAGCATATGATCATTCCATCAGAACACGCTTGATGTTCGCTTGCCTGAAACAGGGCCTCGCATCACACAATTGTACAGTGGAGCTCAAACGCGATATTTTCATGACCGAGGTAGAGGACGAAGAGGTCCTGTTGGAGGTCCGTTATCTGACGAAAGGGGTGGGCAGTGCACCGAGGGGGTAATTCGGTCGCGAAACGGACAACTTCGCGTTCGCTATGATGACATGTCAGGCACGATGACAAAGAGGGAAAATTAATACTACATGGAAGCCTTCAAAGTGTCTTCAACGAGGCATAGTTGGGGGCGCGGCGGGATCCGGGGCCCAAGGGAGGAGGTGGAAGATTAATAACACATGGCAGCCTCCAAAGCATGGTGTGTTCAACGAGGCATTGGAGGCGCGACGTGATCCAAGGGGGAATGTGGACAGGGTTCTTGTACGAATTACGCAGCAATACTGACCAAACTCGTCTGATGGCAATAGGACAATACCTGCAGGGTGTCAGCCGGGAGTAAGCATCTGTGACAGTATGATAGTTAGAGGAAAGGTACTCGGCGTTATTGAATGATATATGTGGAAGATCTCGTCTCTGCATCTGGAAACAGGAAGTTGCATGCTCGTACTAGTAGCTTCGCTGCACAGGACAATAATCCAGGCGGTGCGACGGCCAGCCAGCTTCGTCGTCGACGAATGTACGAATTCAGGCATCTGTAAAACCTAAGCGCACAAAGAGCAGCTCTTTGGACGCTTAACATTTAGTAACAGCACTTGCCAAGCACTCAAAGCATTCAAAAACTGTAGGAAGCGCATGTCGTAATTTGGCACGGTTCACTGATGCATTATCCAGAGTCAAGATCCGGAACCCATCATGAGGGCCCCACCCAGGCTGACTCAATGATGTGAGATTGCTGTTCACCTCTGATGCGTCGTCCATTGGCAAGCCTCTGTTGCCCAAGGCTGAGGGAGAAACGGGAGAGAGGCCTTACCTCCTCACGTGTGTACCCAACAGCACTAGCACAAGTGCAGGCGAAACAGGCGGCCAATTCCAGGCTGGGTATATCCGCTCATCAGCTTCTAATCAATCGGATAGCCCACAGCATCACCGCAATCCACAGCGGGAATATTGCCTTGCACGTGCCTAGGTTACCATCGTCCACAAAGCTCACAGCCCGATGCCACCGAATGTCTTCCAAACCATCCGTGCAGTTTCTTTCCTTTCACGCGTAGTTCCACGTTCCCCCAAATAGTCAGTTTTTTCTCGGGTGCGCGCCACGACAGCTAAGGCGAACCTTTTAAAAATGAAAAGGCTTCAGAACACCGAGGCTTCCGTAGGTTCTTGCCGAACGCGCCTTAAGACGCGTACTCCACCATACAGGGTATAGGACTGATAGTACGTACAACACATTGCCACACCTGTTCGCATTAAGTATTGGGCGCATCGAAGGACGCAAAAATCAAGCGCACTCACCGGAAAGCTGTACAAGCGCACATATTTCCGCAACCTCTTGAGAAACAAGCGTCCGTGGCTCATGTTCCCCACCGTCTTCACGCACTGACTCGACCTTGACTAACCAATTCCGAAGACCCCCAATTGTATTTCCCAAACGATATGCCGATGTGAGGGACCGTGCAGACGATAGCATCACGTCATTAGCGATAACAGGCAGGATGACTGAAATACACGTGTCGTAGCACGTATCCGTCTCCAACTTATAAGAGTATGGAGGCCCTAGGTCAGTTGATATAGACTTCGTGTTTGATGAGTTGACGTGTGACCCACGAAAACTCGGGTTCGCAAATAACCGCTTCATTTAGGCTCTCTCCTCAGGAAGTTTGCTGAACTGTCCCGGTGACCGATGCATGACAAAAGGCATCTACATATTGCTGGCTGGCACCAGTTGCCGACGCACATGTCAGTTCAAATGCTAAGCCTGTCGAAAAGAAGACTCACGTATACTCCGCATCAATCACCTTTCACGATCTAAATACTGCGCTCCTGCGCACACGTGCAGGCGCTGGGCTATAATGTACGTGGTCGAGGTGACAGTCTTGTTGGCAGCATGGTTACTGAATGCTGTTGAAGGCAGAAAGACCCACACCTACAAGATGGCAGGCCACAAATCGAGAACGCGTTGCTTGTTGGATGACAAGAGAACCGCGAGAAGACAGAGAGTGGGTACACGTGTTGTGTCCCTTCAGCTGGGATGGGACTCGAGCGCAGCATGAGGGGAGGGCGGAGGATGTATGGCTATGTTGTATTGTCGAACTCTACATGAACTTGCAGTGCAGAGTGATGGGTGAGAGGACAAGGCTTGGTGACGGAGAAAAGAAGGTGGGCGTTCAAACGTTCAAACAGTCGGCTTCCATGGTCGTCCTTGGGAGATAGCGTGCCATGCCACGTTTTACACGAAGGGAATTTAGTTGCAGTACCCCCGGAATTCCGATCCGATATCACACCCACCCGGAGATTTCAACTTGAAGTGATCAACGGGTTTGGCCGTCCTGGTATGAGCGATTGTACAGGATGTTTACTGCAACTTGTAGACGAGCATCATATTTGCCTTGTGCGTAGTTGGCCCCCAACGATGCCGCGGAACATAGTACACTGTGGTTGTAGGCAGGTGGCATCCCTCAAGTCAGTCAAGAGTCTCAGTCCATGATTCAGAGCCGCGCAGTGTGAATGAAGCTCCTTCGTTGCTTCGCCTCGGAACACGACACGACGGTAGGTCGATATTCAATTGTCGTTGGGCATCACTTTATCAGAATTGGGATCGCAAGAGCAAGGCATCTCTTCATTGCGAACGGCGTTGGGATTGGAATTACAAGTAATCATTAGTTTACTTCTAAGCGCCGGGGATACAACGATCTTCCGTTTCCCAAGCAAACACACAAGCGCGCGAGCGGCCCTCCTTTCTCTGCAGTCTCCTTGACCTCTTGCCCGCCGCCCATTGGCAGTCTCGTCCCTCGTTCTATGCGGGACTGACGGTCGAGTCCGTGGTACGCCCGCTTTACCATCAGAATGCACGGATGCTGATGACACTGCCCCCTTCTCTTCAATGATCACAATAGTGCCACCTGTTGGCCATGCGCGCTATCTTGCGAATCTCCCATTTACGGTCACGCTATAAGTAACTTGCTCAGTAACGAGATCGCAAAATTAGCTATTGCGCTAGTTGACGGTCTAAGCGGATTCCATCTCCGCATGCACGCGCAGTCCAAAGATAGCTATAACTTGTCCTCACCCGCACTCAAGTATAATCTACTCCCCCTCTTCACGCATATGATCATTGAAATCTTCTCACTTGTTTAGTCTTTCATGACATCACATTACCGCCCTTTTCCCTGCGCGCTCTCCGTACTCCATCAGATCAGGATTTTGAACAAAATTCACGGTGGATGGACTTATGCCGCGCACTGTCACAAACTACAGCACTTATTCACAACTCACCTAGTGCAGCAGCCGATGCACTCAACGACGCAAAAGGTCACAAATCCCCTGCCGCGAGCGGAATGAGATCAACGCAGATTAACCTTGGATGCACGAGTTGAGTACGATCGGTGTCAATATCATCGATCGTGGAAGTAAAAGTAAGTATGTGTCGTCACACATCTGGGAGCTCCATACACCAGTCGACTGTATCCAAATACACTTGGCAATGGAACATCCGTGGTGCTGCTCAGCGAGTTAGTGAAAACGAAGGATCATGATTCACATCACTAGATAACAGATTATATATCAGACAAACGAGAGCAGTAGGAGGAGCAGACAACGATACAGGAGGGAAACAGATAGCAAAGCGTACGATAAGTTATCACCGATGCGCGTGGACAAACATACGATATGTGAATAAGAGAAAACCGTTATCAATCGTAAGATGCGATGCGCGGGAGCGTGGCCTGCCAACCCATTTGTCGAGAACAAATGGTACACCGGACCGGAGGAAAGAAACAACGCATTGTATTCGTGGGAAACTTGTCGTCAGCGCCGTGGGCAACCCAGATGTACCTCTTTCACATGCCTCGAAAAGTTCTTGCGAATGACGACCGTTTGTGGCTCTGCATGACACCAGTGACAGAGGATTTTGACATGCTCTGCCATGTTCTCGATGCCGTGGGCAGCAGCGAAATGGTCTTTGCGATTGCCGCAGTTGACGAGCATACCGCATTCTCTGCCTGTGTCATCCCGCCACCCACAGGGTCTGGACGCATTACGACAGCAAATCCCGGGTGGCCTCGTAGTTAATCGTGGCTGGGCGGTGGCGCAGCAACGTGTGTGACAGAACGTTCCTGAATGGGTCCTACTCCTAATGGGGGACACGCGGTGGTGCGAATGAAGCTTGCGGGGTGAAAGTGTGAGCTGGTTTGGAGGCAGCGGTAAGTGTGGACGTAAGCCTACAACCTGCTCAGAATTGAATCTGCTCTCATCAAAAATTCCATAGTTGTCTACCCCACCACCTGCAGTATGATCATCGGGGATGTGTGTTGTATAATTACAAAAGGAGTGTGTCTTGTGGTCTGAGAGAGTATGCGATGGGTGATCGCCGAGGACCTGTGCTGCGTGATTGTCGAGAATGCCTGATGCGTGCATTTCCATCTTGCTTCCAGTATCGAACCCACGAAAGCCTGGCAGGTCTATGGGTCTCACGCAGTGAGGGTGAATGGGTAAGGGGTATCCAAGATGCTCTTGCGGGGACCAAGAAGGTGGGTTCTGGTTGGACATTGGAAAGGAAGAGCAGGACGGAATGTAACCGTCAGAAGTAGAGCAAGACGTTGAGTTGGGCAGGGGTGGGATTGGATATGCGTAAGGAAACGGTGTCCGAGAGCGTATCCTAAGGCATGAAGTGGATTAGTTGGACGGGGCGTATTGGAAAAGGAACCCACTGCTTTGTGTATGATGGGGGAAGTGTGGTGTCATGGTTCATGATATAGTCAGAGACGTGACCCTGCACGTCCCAGTTGCCACAAGCATGGTCGACCAAGGGAGAATCCTTGATCTGGATGAGGACATGAAGGGTACGTGTCACGTGTGGAACTTACGATAGACGATGCTCTATTTTGGCCAGCAACATAACCTAACAACAATGCGACTCGTACGCTCTGAAAGCGTGGTGAGAGGATGACGGCAAGATCGAAAGAAATCGGCATACATCCGATTCTCCGCTTAGATGGCCAACTAGATTTGAACTGCCCGCTAGAACTTGGGGAGTGGATATAATCGGACAACTTGACAATTGCAGCACCTGGAGGTAACGTGTTAAAACAACCGCACTGACATTGAAGTGGAGATAGTTCACAGACCTCGGAAATCGATACGTCACAATCGTCACTAGAACGAACTGTGAGTCAGCAGAATACGACGGATGAATGACGATTACCCTGATGATGGTTCGAGATATTGTGATTCCTGAGCATCGACAGTGGCAGACCTGCAGGCAGATGCTGCAGTATGGTACCTGTGCTCGAAATGACGACCTCCTTCGAGAGTTAAGTCCCGAGTGTGTTGTACTGTCGACCTGCCCGGTGGTGCATTACCCAGAAATGGGGGAGGGGACATTTCTCCTGTACAGGAGTCTGCAGCAGCTATGATGAGGGCAGATCGGACAGGAAAAAAGGAAGGGGGTGGAGGAATCGGTATGCAAGGCGAATCCACATTTATGCAAGTATATGTATGATGGAAACTGCGGCTGAAGCGTGCGTGTCTTGGACGACGGCAAAGATTGCTGCAACGCTCCACAACAAACTAGGTACCAGGGTCAGTTGCTTGCCGCTCAGTACTCAGTGCATCAAATTGGTTTAGTTAGATCGGGACCAACGCCATGATTGATTGGTCAGGTAGTTCCACGTGTTGGAGGGATGAGTCCTCCCTCAGTGTTGGGAGTCCGCTCCGAGATGAGCGCTGGCAACATCCGAGCAGGGATGAAAAGAAAGAAAACCTTTCTCGTGGACGTCAACGGTGCTATTCCAGGCCATATGCCGCACCGCAGCAGCATCAAAGGGGGGAGGGCCTGTTAGTGGTTAACGAGTTAGAGTATGACGTGTGTCGCAACCTGACTTGACCTGCTATCTGGTCACGGTGGTCTGCGATAGGGCCCCTCAAAGACGCCAGGATCTGGTACCACCCGTCACGCCGGCAATCTTTCTCGAATCTCATTCTCGACAAACGGGCGGATCCGAACGGCCTGAGAAAGAGAAACCGCCGGCCATCTTCGTACTCCTGTTCGTAAACGGCTGAGAAAATGCAAAGGACATGGAGGGAATGCTGGCTTGACGGGATCAACTCTGTGGGTGTGCGTGCTGCCTCGTGTGAACTTCTGATCGGAGGATTCCGATCATTCAGATCAGAAGTTCACATTGACGTCACGAGGCGCGTGTCATTTTTTGCTGCATTATGTAAATCTACTGTGATTGTTTACCGTATCCAAACAGCATCTGCCCAACACAACTGTTCTAAACAGTGATGGCACGTCATGCGCTGAGAGTTGGCGGTTTGATGCACGACCACAAATAAAACATTGGGCAACGGTGAGGAGAACTTACGCGAACATCGATGACCGATGGAGGACCGGCTAATTCATCGCCATTGTCTTAATACAGCTCTGCAGTTCCTACTACACTCTAGGTGTTCAATGTTGGCGCAGGAACAAGCGATTTTTCGACACGTGGGGCTTGTTGTATCCCGTGAGTGCTCCATCCCTATCAAAACGTAGTTCGTCAGCCGTGATAGAGAGCATCAAACTCCGCTCCCAGTCCCCTCGGCGTACAATCGATTTGACGTTCGCAAAACTGATCCAACGTGGCTCATTCACCCCTTAAAATGCAATTACTATAACTACTTCCACCAGCGTCTACCGGCAAGTTTAGGGTGACGCACCACGTGTGGAAGGGCTCCACTGAAGTGCAGCCTATCTGCACGTCATTTATCGTCGTAATCAGCCACCCCAAAACCCGCCCGTAAGTCGTTACTCTGTAGATAACCCTAATTGGTTAAGTAATGTTTTTGAGTTCCTGGGAGCGTTTCAGGTGCCATTCCATGTCAGTTACGATTCCCTCGCTTTCACGAACTTACTGACCTGCCATACGAATGTACTCACATACACTTGACTGGTGCATGGAGCTTCTGGATGAATGTATGGCGGAAATGGCAAGGGTAAAACAAACGTTCCAATCTAGAAGAAAATAATTGGAGCGGATCAGGAAAAGTTGGAAGTACAATTTCGCGGATGCAAGCTAACTGACCACCCTTGAATCCCACAGTCCTAGTCCTGTAGATTGATGCTGGGGACATTTGTCGACCACCTCAGGACCCAGGGAGATCAGGGAGACCCTCATGCAGGCAATGTGCCCTCAATCGATGGTATTGACGCCGATTGTGATCAACTTGCACAACTCGAGACCAGACCGCATTGGTCACCCCCTTATAATCAAGTAAACCGCCACCGACAGTGAACAGCCATGCCACGGACCACCGGCTTCCCGGCAAAAACTACGAGTGTCGGTAATGTGGCCGGCTGAGCTGGAACTTTCTTCCCACAGACAGGCACTAGCGGCGGTGTACATATTACAAGCCCTATGCCCTGCATAATGAAGTACATGTCGCATGCCGTCGCGTTCAGTGGAGCCCAGCTGTGAGTGCCGGTCTTCCACAGTATTCTGATGCTTATCACAGTAACATTGTACCATACTGGCACGCGATCGACAATAAATCTGTTTTGGGGAGTAGTGAAGCTACGTGTGAAAGGAAAAAGGGTGCGTGGTTCCGGAAGAAACTCAGTGGCGTCGGGCTGTGAGCCTCATAGAAAATGTTGACCTAAACACTTGCAAGGCAATATTTTCCATCGTGGAGCTGCTTGCACTTTTCTCGATCATAACAAACTTGTGTGTGCCTGTGCTTACTCTTGTTGGCGTCTGCCATGCTCTGCCATCCTGTATGGCGCGATGACACTGCAGGCTACATTTGGGTCTCTGTCTCCACCTGTCTGGCAAGTCAATGGGGTTCCACTTCATCGGTCTTCCTACATTTTCGGGCTTACTATACTTGGCATCGTTGGAACAACCGAGGGGGTTCCTCACTCCCATAGATGGTCAATATACAGTCGAACACCTGTCAAATTGTCATTTGGCATTGTCACTGGCAGGAGTTCCATTAACGTCTATCCCCATGCCTTCTCGGCATTAACCTGAGTCTGATACCATGCTATGGATTTTTCCTTCTCGAACCATTATCTTAGTTCATCGTGAGAATTTATCGCCTGTTGCCATTCGGTTTCACCCACGTTGAGCATGTTTCTTCTGAGCAGAACATAATTTAGTCAGAACCCATGACCACACATTCATTACTTCGTGTCCCAAGGACGGATCGGGGATACCACTTGCCTATCTTGTCGCCGACCAGATAGACGTGGGCCGTGCGGTTGGCACGCTTTGTACTTACATGTCGTGACGGCGTGTTTGCTGCATTAGTTCTTCGGTATTCCATTTTCTCGGTCCATATCCGATAATCCCATGGAATCAATTGGCAAGACGCACTTGGAGCTTGGAGCCCCATCACCTCACGCCTAGCCACATGCGTGTGTCCTGGGAATTATGTCAGTCAAGTGCGTTTATTCCGGAAAATGAGCAGGTGGCGGTGCTGTCACGGTCATTGTCACATGGGTGACAACCTTATCGCCCAGCACCTATTCTTTGTTTCCCCCCATCTCCTTCCTCGACACGCTGCTTGCAGCAAGCACGGACCTACCGTTCTTTGTATTTCAAAACCACTTATGGGTCATAACCAACATATCTGATGCACTACGGAGCCCCCGAACCTGGAGAAACAAGTCAGCATTGGACTATGTTGAACAAGTCTCTTTCCTGGACCTGGCCTCTGGAGCAGCCTCTGGTAGTTACACTGCACCCCTCCATGACTGGTTGGACCGTCACCAGGACGTATCATTACGGTCAGCAACTCGAAACCCAGTCATGCCATCAGTACCAGGACCATATCCTTCCAGCTATCTGGACAATCACAGCCTCCCAACGCCTTTGGGACGGACAACAAGTTCAGATAGGTTTACTGGCAAACCTTATCTTCCTCCATTCAAACCAACTGAAGTGAGCCATTTCTGATTTTGTGACGTCGAATCAACTCACTTCCGTCACTTTAGATTGCATCTACACCCGTCATGCCTTACGGTCTTCCTCACGCATTCCCAACCCCACACCAAATGCTCAGGTGGTCAACTTACATACGTCAGCATCAACACCACAACCTCCAAACCCCTACCGAGCAAGATTGATACATATGAATCTTCCTCTGGCATCAGAAATGGCAACCCTCCAACACTCGCGATGCCACCAAGAGCAGACTATCCTCATATTGAATTCATGATTAACCCATGTGGAGCGAACTGGCTTGTGTTTCGGCATAATAATAATGACCTGCATGGCAGACAGAGACCGGCTGACTAGCACGTGGCTTTCCTCCCATTATCGTCCGGTGGCGAGTTTCCACACAACCACAATCAAAAACCCGGATACGGTCATCCGTGGCCCTGCCTCGTGATCGGAACTTATGGACGCCTTGTGGCTGGCAGCACGAAGACGGTAGTATGCGTGGTGCGCTGGTCATATACTGTGATTGTGCAGTGCAGTTTGCCGCAGCTCACGATATTAGGAATATGGCAGCGGATATCAAAGTGCCCTGCCGTTGGTGTCCTTTGAGCACAAAAAAGAAGGTCATACAACACAACTTAGGCATCTGCAGGAGGTACGCTTATGCTGCCCTCGTTCAAAAAAAAAAGGATTCGTGAACGTTGTACCAATGCTGATAACACCGTTCCGTCTCTTCAACTGTTGCTTTGCTAGAACGACACTCATTCAGATCTCCATGTTGGAGAGTGACTGCAGCAGATTTCTCTTATATCAGAGCACACTAGTTAGTGGAATGCACTATGGTAATGTGCCCTTGACTGTACTTATTCTCACGAATGTCTATGCATTACATGCTCACCGTGCTTTGCTTGTCGCGTGAAGCATCCTGGCGGGATCGCTGGCCCCGAAATCGAGTTTCAAGCCTGAATCACTACTGCCGCTGACAAGGGTTGCGGAAGCTGATCACGATCGATCATAGATGTCATTGATCACCAGACGGGCAGGCGGCATGCCCTTTTGCAACTTATGCAGCTTCCATTAAGAACCGTAATAAGGGAGAGAAAGGCTGGATGCGTCATGCGTCATCCTCATGCCAGTTAATAATGAAACATAGAAGCATTCGGCGTGAAGAGAAGAGAAGGCGGCGCCCTCCGAGGCCCTCTACGACCCTTCATGCCCTCCCTTTCAAAGCACGTGTCAAGCACTCTGTTATATGTCTCTGAGACGGCACCACATCTCGCTCTCAATGCCACCATTAGTTGCCCCCTTTAATAGATCAAAGATAGCATGACACGGGATAGTATTTACTCCCACAAGTGCCCTCCCACCGCTGACCGCCATCCGCTCTGTGCAGTAGGTGCAGTCTGCCACTATGTTGGCTGATGCATCTTGTTGCTTCCCACTCACTGCGGAGCATGGCCGCGCATTCGCCATCTCAGCGCTTTCATCGCCAGTCAAAGACCTCCATTGATTCCAAGTACAGATCCATCCTGCATACTGATCTCTGCCCTTTGTCGTGTCTGACTTACCCTCGTCATTGTAGGTGTAAACCGCTACGCAGAGTTTTTTTTTTAAAAAAAAACTGAAAAACAGAACGATGGTATTTATGGCAAAGGATGAGAAGAGCAGGAGGAGAAAATGACGGTGCAAGAGGCAAAGCACACAGTGGAGAGTATGTAGTATCATAAATAGGCCTGGATGTAAAATATTGGTGTGTGAGATAAGAACCGCAAGCAATCATGAGATAGGTAAGAGTGAGTGTAATAGATAAGCGTGTAGCTTGCCCAACCCAGTGGTCAAGAGTCAAGAAGTTTTAACAGTATACCGGACCGAAGGAAAAAAATGGCGCGCCACGTACTTGTGGAAAAACAGCAGAGTTGTCATTAGCACCTGCACAAAGCCCACTAGTCCTAAATCCCCTTCTCCAAGCGAGGGCAGTACAAATGCGCCTCTCTCAGGTGCCTCAGTAAGTTTTTGCGTATGACCTTCTTCCGCGTCTTTGAAGGACACCAGCAGCAGATGACTTCGACATTCCATGCCATGTCCTTGATGTGGTGGAAAGCGGCAAAATGGCCTGCACAATCGTCATAGTTAATAGGTATACCACATTTTCTGCCTTCGTCAACCCGCCATCCACAGGAATGAGTAGCAGGATCACAAACTGAGTGTGCCTTGGCCAATTTCATCAGGATTTTTGACTGGGCTGCGGTGAAGTGACGTGTACGAGGTAATGTCCCTGAAAAGCTTCCACCCTCGATGCGGGACACACGGCTGCGTGAATGAAGCCTGGGTGGAAGTGGAAGTTGGTTTGGAGGTAGCAGTAACTGTGGGGGTAGACCCACAACCAGCTCAGTGTTGAATTTGTTGTCATCAACATTTTCGTAGTCGTCTACCTCGTGACCTGTAGTGTTATTATCGGGAATGTATGTTGCAAGATGGTGAAGGGGGTGTGCCCTGTGACTAGAGAGAATACATGATTGGTGATCGCCGAGGGCCCGCACTGAGTGATCGTCGAGAGTGCCTGATGAGAGCAGTACCATCTTGCTTCCGGCATCGCGTCCTGGCGGATCTGCGGGCCACATGGAGTGAGGATGAATGGGGAAGGGGTATTCAAGACACTCTTGCAGGGACCGAGAGGATGAGTTCCGGTTGGGTATCAGAAAGGGATAGGACGAGACGTGACCATCAGAGGTGGAGTAAGACGTTGGGTTGGACGGAGATGGGATTGGATATATGTAAGGAAATGGTGTCCAGGGGTGTACTCTAAGCCATGAAATAGATTAGCTGGACAAGACGTATTGGAAAAGTGACTCACTCTCTTATTGGTTGTTTTATAGAACTGGAAATAAATTGAGGTGGCGCAGCCATCTCTGTTTGGGTCCGTTCTGGTGGTAGTGGAATATCGCCAACATTGAAGTCGTCCGACGGAGGTGAGTCTTGAAGTAAGGGAAGGAGCAGATTTGAAAGCTGTGATGACGGTGCGTCTGAGCCAATCACCTGACCAGAGGTGCAATCGTGAAGAGAGGGTATGGGGCCCAGGTACGTCGTGGGTCCAGCGAAGCTGTTGTCCAGATCCCCAGATGTTGGAAGGTCCCCGCTCTCCTGTGGATATCCCAACGACTGTTCTATAGCATAGGTCGGGTTTGTGATGTAGCCAGAGGCGTGACCCTGGATGTCACAGTAGCCACAGGTATGATCGACCAAGGGAGAATCCTTGATCTACATGAGGACATGGAGGGCACATGTCGCATGTGGAACTTACGATAGCTGATGCTCTACTTTTGCCAAAAACATAGCCCGATGATAATGGGTCCTGTGCACTCTAAAAACGTGGTGAGAGGATGGCAAGATCGATAGAAAGTGGCGTACATCTAGTTCACCACATAGATGGCCAGCCAGATCTGAACTGAGCGTAGCTGGAAGGGGAGCGGGTATAATCGGACAACTTGACAGTCGCAGCGCCTGGGGGTAACGTATTAGGATAACCACCTGGAAGTGGAGACAGTTCACAGACCTCGGAAATGGAGACAGAGTAATCATCACTAGAACGAACTGTGAGTCAGCAGAATCTGGTGGAGGAATGACAGTCACCCTATCGATGATTCGAGGTATCGGAGTTCCCGCCCGTCGATGGTGGCAGATCCATAGCCAGGCAGTGTAGTAAAGTGCCTGTGGTCGAGATGACAATCCCCTTTGAAAGACAAGCCCTGAGAGTGTCATAGCGTTGACCTGCTTGGGGATGCGTGACCCAGAGTGGACATTTCGCTGCGTGTAGGAGCCTGCACCCACTACGATGCGGGAAGATCGGAAAGGACAATAAGGAAGGGAATCGAGGAGTTGGCATGCAGGATGACCAGATGAATCCATATTTTATATGAGTGTAAAGCGGAAACTGAAGCGTATCTTTGAGCACCGAGCGATGGTACCAGTGAAGTTGCCGCGATGGTAGAGTGTGCCCACACTCCATGGCAAGTGATGTTTCCCACACTGCGCTCGGGATGCTACTCTCTTCCGCCACATCACACAATCACACTTCCAAAACGTGGAATTTTATTTTTTTATTTTTTTTTATTTCATTACGGAACGGCATGTGGGCAGTCAGTAGATATAATATCTGATCGAGGTTAACAAGGGAGGAACGCGGTTAAATCCAAGTACTGAACTTGGCGGGGTAGAACCGAACCAAGCTATCCGAAACACCAATTTTGAAGTTGGAACGAGTGAATTATGTCGACGCAAGGACAAAATAGAAAGAGAAAAAAAAAGAACCATGAGAATAGCACCACTCGAGTGGCATTACGCCATTGCAAAGTACAGTCTCTAATCCTGGACAGGGACGGCGTCATTCCAGTTGGCCGCGCACCACGTTGCAGTGGCACTCAACTGGAACGGATCCATATTTATGTAAGTATATCATATCATATGGCGGGGAAACTGAAGCGCGTCCTTGGCCAGTCGTGTGGCCACACTCCACAACAGGCTAGGAGCAAGGCCACCCTTTGCGGAGGGTACGAAAGAATGGCGCGCTGCTGGAAGGTTAAACCCAAATACATGCCAACATGCTGCACTCTTCCGGTAAGGATGGGACCTGCACCAATTGGGTGATGCTGGGGGGTACGGGCACGTTAATGACGATGACGACATGTCTCGGTCTGGTATCGGGCGCAGCCATGAGAAACACACACATCAACAAGGAAGCCTGTCAATAGACAGGGGGGCGGTTTCAGAAGACTAGAAGCTCTGGAAGCCAGTCATACGACCAAATGAGCATCAGCGATGCTCCGTGTGCGCATTGCCAGTATCTTGAGGTTCCACGCGGCGCACGCCGAAAGAGCGAGAGTACGCTTCGCTGTACACACCACTGCGCTGCCAAAAAGGGAAGTAGTGAGCGCTCGCCTTCACCTGATGTGTTCTATTGGTAAACCTCGGCGACAGGGTTTTGGGTTTCGTGGAGCGACATAGTGTTAGTGAGAATGTCAGTCCCACCTTCACTCACATGGAAACTAACCTTCACTCACATGGAAACTAATAGGATCGTAAGGCAGAGACAAAGTTTGTTACCAGATTTCGAGCATGCCGAGCGCCGCAAAATACTGCCAAACAGGTACGTCCTTTCCATATTTTGTTGTGGCATATGGTTGTCCCATCAGAGCATGTTTGATGTTCGCTTGCCTGAAACAGGGGCTTCGCATCACACAATTGTACAGTGGAGCTCAAACGTGAGATTTTCATGTCCGAGGTAGAGGACAAAGAGGTCCTGTCGGAGGCCCGTCATCTGACGAGAGGGGTGAGCAGTGCACCGAGGAAGGAATTCGGTCGCAAAACGGAAAACTTTGCATCCGCTATGATGAAATGTCAGGCACGGTGATGGAGAGGGAAAATTAATACCACATGGCAGCCTCCAAAGCATGGTGTGTTCAACGAGGCATCAGAGGCGCGATGTGATCCAAGGGGGACGGTGGATAGGTTTCGTGTACGAATTACGCACGCAATACTGACCAAACTCATCTGATGGCAACAGGGAAATACCTGCAGGGTTTCGGCCGGGAGTAAGCATCTTTGTCAGTATGATAGTTAGAGGAAAGGTACTCGGTGTTATTGAATGATGTATGTGGAAGCTTTCGTCTCTGCATCTGGAAACAGGAAGTTGCATGCTCGTGCTAGAAGCTACGCTGCACATGACAATAATCCAGGTGGTGTGATGGCCAGCCAACTTCGTTGTCGGCGAATGTACGAATTCATTGTGCAGAGTCAAGATCCGGAACCCATCATGAGGGCCCCACCCAGGCTAACTCAATGATGTGAGATCACTGTTCACCTCTGATGCGTCGCCCATTGGCAAGCCTCCGTTTCCCAAGGCTGAGGTCTGAGGAAGTAGGGGAAGAGGCCTTACCTCCTCACGTGCGGATCCAACAGCACAGCAGGTGAAACAGGCGGCCAATTCACAGGCTGGGTATATCCGCTCACCAGCCTCTAATTGACCGGATAGCCCACAGCATCATCGCAATCCACAGCGGGAATATTGCCTTGCGCGTTCCTAGGTCACCATTCCCCGCGAAGCTCACAGCCCGATGCCACCGAATGTCTTCCAAACCATCTGTGCAGGTTCTTTCCATTCACGCGTAGTTCCACGTTCCCCCGAATAGTCAGTTTTTTCTCGGGCGCGCGTCAGGACAGCTAAGGCAAACCTTCTAAAGATGAAAAAGCTTCAGAACACCGAGGGAGACTTCGGAAGGCTCTCGCCGAGCGCGCCTTAAGACGTGTACTCCACCACACAGGGTATAGGATTGATAATACGTACAGCAATTTGCCACACCTGTTCACATTAAGTATCGGGCGCATCAGAGGCCCCAGAAATCAAGCGCGCTCACCGGAAAGCTGTACAAGCACACATATTTTCCGCAACTTCTCGAGAAACAAGCATCTGCGGCTTATGCTCCCCACCAACTTCACGCACTAATTCGACCTTGATTAACCAATTCTGAAGACTCTCGACTGTATGTCCCAAATGAAATGCGGACATGAGGGGACCGTACAGATGATGGCCTAACGTCATTAGCAATAAGAGGCACGATGACTGAGATACACGTGTCGTAGCACGTATCCGTCTCCAATTTATAGGAGTATGGAGGCCCTAGGTCAGTTGATGGACTTCGTGCTTGATGAGTTGACGCATGACCCGCCAAAACTCGGGTTAGCAAACAACCACTTCATTTAGGCTTTCTCCCCAGGAAGTTTGCTGAACTGTTCCATCGATGCGTGACAAAAGGCATCTATTGCTGGCTGATACCGGCAGCCCGCGCACATGTTAGTTCAACTGCTAAGCCTGTCGAAAAAGAATATTCACGTATACTCCACATCAATCATGATTCACGATCTAAATCCTGCGCTCCCGCACACACGTGCAGGCGCTGGGCTATAATGTACGTGGTCGAGGTGACAATCCTGTTGGCAGTATGATTATTGAATGCTGTTGAAGGCAGAAAGACCCACACCTGCAAGATGGCAAGCTACGAATCGAGAACGCCCGCTTGTTGGATGACAAAGGGTCTGCGAGAAGACAGATAGTGGGTACACGTGTTGCGTCGCTTCAGCAGGAATGGGACTCGAGCGTAGCATGAGTGGAGGTGAGGGGAGGGGAGGGCGGAGGATGTATAGCTATGATGTGTCGAACCCACATGAACTGGCAGTGCAGAGCGACGAACGGGAGGACAAGGCTAACAGAGAAAAGAGGGTGGGCGTTCAAAAGATCGTCTTCCATGGTCGTCCTTGGGAGATGGTGCATGGCGTGTCATGCCACATTCCTGGCATGGGCGTTTACACGAAAGGGCCGTTGCTTGCAATACCCCCGCAATTCCGGTCCGATACCGTACCCACCCAGAGATTTCAACCTGAAGTGATCAAGAGCAGGAGCGATTGTACCGCAACTCATCGACGAGCAATTTTCCTTGTGCGTAGTTGACCCCCAACAAACGATGCTGCAGAATATAGTCAGTCAAGAGTCTCCTCAAGTCCATTCAAGGACCACGCAGCAATGAAGCTTCTTCGTTGCTTCACCTCGGAATACGACACGACGGTGTGTCGATATTCAGCTGTCGTTGGGCATCACTTTCTCAGAATTGAGATCGCAAGAGCAAAGCATCTCCTCATTGCGAGCGACGTTGGGATTGGAATCTCAGGCAATAGTCTAGCTTGCTTCTAAGCGCCCGTGGTACAAATGCCCGTGTGGCCCTCTTTTCTCCATAGTCTCCTTCACCTCTTGCTCATTGGCAGTCTCGTCCCTCGTTCTCTACTGCAAGTTCATTCAAAGTATGGATGGCACATCAAGATTGTACATCATCCGCTCTCCGTTTCATCTGTCATCCTCTTGTCTCCTTCCAAATAAAGATGTGTCAGACGTGCGTCTACTTTTTGCTGCAGTTCCTGCAACCTCACGTCGTCCGCGAGGCAACACACTTGCAGTTCATGGATTGGTCGTCTAGAAAATTCAGAATGTGGCAATCCATGCTGTGACACGACACTTTCAGATGATCCGTTTAACATTTTCCGATAGGTTATGGAGCTTGTGTTGGAGATTGAATCACCCCTGTGTGATACTTATTATGGTGCGCATTTTTGGTTGCTTACATAAGCACTTAGAGCGTACACTTAGAGTACATTCTGGTACTATTCCCTCAGTAGTTCACAGCCTACTGAGGGTAAGCACATCTATTTCACAGTATATCCCTTACTGACATCCTGTAGTAGCCTACAGGTACAGTAACCTACTTAGTAGTTCACAGCCTACTGAGGTAGCCTACAGATTATATTTCAAGAGGTTATGAGCCCCGCCTAGCGCGGAAATTTTTCCTCATAGGCATAACCTGGTTGAGACTACTCGAACTCGCTACAAAACAACTCTAGTACTCGAAAGTAACTGGAATACTATGGAACCCGAACTTGCAGAAGATGGCTGCAACTGGCACACCTATGGCAGTTGGGTGCTGAAGGCCCTCTCAGAAGACGACTTGATGGGTTACCTCGAAGGATCTGAAACACGACCTACACATCCAAGTTTACTACAGGGAGATGGTGATGGTTGGACACCACAAACCGACGAGGAACGGGAAGCTGTCACGGCCTGGAAAACCGCTGACGACGTGTGGCATCAACGGGCTGCCATGGCCCACCAATACATCATCTTCGGCCTACCCGACTCGATTCTAATGCTCTGTATGCATTTAGATACTCCTCATGAGACTTTTGTCTACCTCGAGAACCGCTACGGCCAAATTCCGAGACCGGAGATCCAAAAGACAGTTGATGAAGCTGTACAACAGCACGACTTATCCTCCAAGCAAGATGTGACTGTGGAAAGTGCTCAGGGCACTTGTGACAGCGACAACGAACCCGAAAGTTCACCTGATGGGTCGGATGACTCCCTAGACAGTCCTAGTGACTGCACCGAGACTCAGACTGGGCACATGAAACCCGAGCCTGAGGTCGCAGATGTGCAGCAACTCGAGGATCACCTACTGGTGGTTGAAGCTGGGGCTGTGGACTCGATACAGCCGGACGAACGTGCGAATGCGCTCGAAGCACCTGACGAGGGTTGTCAGTGTGCTAGTGACAAGATCGAGGAGAGCCAGGACTTGCCAAGGTCGAGCTCGAAGTCTCTCGAGCCCAAAGGTGACACCACCAGACTGGCTGGTGGACACTCTATCGAAAGTGGGCTGCTACCATCTATCGAGGAGAATCAGCGCACCCGGTCAAGCAGCAAGACGATTGCCAATGTACCGGACCCACCCGGCACTCATGCCGAACTTCCAAATCCACAAGTCGAATCTTCTACACTACGGAGCGAGCCCGAGGTGACAGGAAGTATGCTAAAGGACCCCAGTAAGGAGTCAGAAAGGTCTTCGCAGCTGCGAGAGACCGAGCGACCCGAACCTCATCGAGATCGCACATCCGAAGGAAAATTTCGCATTTACGAAGGACGCTTTACCTCGGACACCCCACCTAACAAAGCCTGGGGGATGGGGGTGCATAGGCCTACCCAAGTGGGTTTGGGGGATAGCACAGATGTCGAGGCGAAAGCGACGAAGCTGGAGATAAGGCCTGTTAGCGCCAAAATGGCTGGGATGCAGGATACCATACCTGTGCTGCCAGAACCGCCTCCTAATCCCCTTACTCACACTCCTATGACCATCAGCGACCCCCATCGACGTGGAAGACCAAGACCGAGAGCTGAAAGGGTCAGCAACGAGCCTATGAGGCAAAACGCCTGTCGTGCACGAGCGGTCTTCATGCGGCCACTTACGCCCCACCTCGCACCCTCGAAACAGTTCATATACCCTGCCAGAGGGTTATGGATGACGAAGATAGGCTGTAGAGAGGTCGGATATGCGAAACGAGTTGAAACGAGAGGGGACACGTACCAAACAGCTTGCGTCCCCATGCAGCTGCTTCTACCCTTCTCGACACCTTCAAAACGGTTCCGATACCCTGCGGGAGGGTTACAGATGGTAAACGTATGCTGTAACGAAGTCAGCAGTGCCAGGGATGTCCAAACGAGAGGGTACCCGCACTCTGATGAGCACACACAGGCTTGTCTTACCATTTTACCATTTCGAGCACCCAGGAAACGATTGAAACCCCCCTGGGGTGTTCTCAACCCTTATCAGAGGCAGGGGGTGCCTCCCGAACGTACACGCAACGTCGACAAACCTTCGTTATTCGAAACGGTCGCCTCGCAACAGCGGCACAAGGCAGAGGACGAGCGCACAGCAAACGGATTCCCGAAATGGAAGTTGCGACAACGCGGCGCGTCAAACACAACCAAACACCACTCGCACTACAGATGGACTTGAAACTCCATTTGCAGAATAAACACTCGTTTTATTGAAGTATTGGGTATACATTCTTTTGAGTTATATATTCTGCACCCCTACTTATCATACAGTGGAGCTTCAGGGGGTGTGTTGGAGATTGAATCACCCCTGTGTGATACTTATTATGGTGCGCATTTTTGGTTGCTTACATAAGCACTTAGAGCGTACACTTAGAGTACATTCTGGTACTATTCCCTCAGTAGTTCACAGCCTACTGAGGGTAAGCACATCTATTTCACAGTATATCCCTTACTGACATCCTGTAGTAGCCTACAGGTACAGTAACCTACTTAGTAGTTCACAGCCTACTGAGGTAGCCTACAGATTATATTTCAAGAGCTTGCGGCTTGGACATCAAAGAGGGTTGATATTGTTATTATCGCCCACCCCCATTCCGATGGCTTCCATCTTTCCGGCTACTTGGACAATGATAGCTTCCCGATGCCTTTGGAACGGACAGCAAAGTTTACAGGCCAGCCCTATCCACCTCCAAGCAAACCGACTGAATTCAGTCGTTCCCCACAATGTCCCGTCCAACTAACTCACTTCCGTGACTTTAGATCGCATCTACACCTGTCATGGCTCATGACCTTCCTTGTACACTTCCAACCCCATCTCATTCCAACCTCAATACCCAGGCAGTAAATTTACGTGCATTAGCATCGATACCACAGTCTCCAAACCCACCCCTGCCATCGCTGAGCGAGATTTATAGACGCGACTATTCTTCTGGTATCGGGAGCGGCAACCTTCCAACACTTGCAGCGCCACCAGTGGCAGACTATCTTCGCACTAAAGTCATGATGGAGCGATCCGGGGTCGTGATTGTGCGACAGCTCGGCACCGGAGGACGATGAAGGGAAGCCCACGTGCTAGTCGGCTGATCTCCATCCGTCATGTGGGTCATCTTTTGCCGAAATAAAATCCCGGACCCGCCCGCGGGCCTACAGAACATACAGACATGTCGCCATGGTTGGCAGAATCAAGACGGTGGTCTGTATGGTGCGTCGGTTACACACCGCAATTGTGCAGCACACTTTGCCGCGGCGCACGGTATCAAGAACATGGCAGCGATGTCGGAGTGCTCTGCCGTTGGTGTCCTTTGAGCGCGAAAAGGGAAGTCATACGACACAACTTACTTAGGCATCTGCAGGAGGTGCATTTACGCTGCCCTTGTTCGAATAAACGAGATTCATGAGTGTTGTGCCCACGTTGATAGTACTGGTCCCTCTCTTGATGATTACATAGAGCTCCACCAGTTCTTTTCATGCCACTTTCCTTTAAATTTCCGTGCTAGAGAGTGGCCAGGGTAGGATTCATTTATATCAGAGCACACTAACTAGTAGAATACACTATTAGTAATGTGCTCGTGATGTTTTATCGCGAATATCAGTGTTACGGGTGGAGACACGACTATGCATTCCATGTCCACCGTGCTTGGCTTGTCGTACGAACCACCCCAGCAGGATCGCTGACTCCAAAATCGAATTTCCAGCCCGGGTCGCCAGGGTTGCGGAAGCTGATCACGGTCGATCATAGATGTCATCGATCACCGTACGCGTTTTAAGGGAGAGAAGGCTGGATGCAGGATGCATCAAACTCATGGTAGTAATGAAACATAAAAAATGTGAAGTGAAGCGAAGGCGGCGGCCCTTTCGGGATGATCGATGACCCCTTCACGGATTCACGCACGTGTCAGTCACTCCATGGCCTTTCTTTCCAAAGTGCTTTGTCTACGAGACCACAGCGCACCTCGTCCTCAATCCATTCCTGCCGCCATCGGTTGTTTCTTAGATCAAAGATTTTATGACACGAGATGGTTTACTCGTGCAACTGTTCTTCAAACGATAACTTTGTGCTGTCTCTGTTTTCGAGGCGTGCCACAACCCGTCTCTACCACGTGACGTTGCTCGCATGCACTGGCTGCATTTACCAGCTTGTCCAATTGTACCACGGCATGCCGAATTCAGGCTGCCTTCCATCGATCTTACCACCAGATTTCCAGAGTGCGCAGGTCGCATTACTGTCGGATCATGATGTCGGCGAAAATGGAGCATCACTGCATCAGCTCTGTAACGTAGACTTCACACGCAACACTTGAAGTGCCTCTCATATTCTCATTCAGATCAGGGTCTTTCACTCGGTCAATCGGGCTCGTGGTTATTGGGAGACGCATGATTTTTGCTCTTAAAATGTCACAAGACCACCCTTTTCTCACCGTACACAAGTCCCCTCCTGCGCTACACGATAGAACAGTCGTCGAAATAGCCGCAGCAAAGAGGGAGCATTTCAACATTCGGAGATATACACCATTGCGCCGCTGGATCTACGATAAATCCGGGTCCCATAACCTCCTTCCATGATCAGGCCCTCTATCTCAGACGTCTTGCTTCACCACTGAGGGTTACATCTCGTTCTATCGTTCCACTCCGATGCCCAACTGGACTCCATCCTTTGACTCCCCGTAAGAGCGTCTCGGGTACCCCTTGTGGATGGCGGGATGCCAATGACAGAAAACTCGGTGTGCCTATTGGGTATGGTGAGTGCGCAGACTATTTTGCCGCCATCCACAGCATCAAGAATATGACATCGGATGTTGAGGTCATCTGTTACTGGTACCCTTCGGTGGTGCAAGAGGAGGTCGTACGCAAAAGTTTGCTGGGGCACCTGAGAAGGGCGCATTTATGCTACCCACCGGGATCTACATGTACGGCTCTGCACAGCCACTATCGACACCTGTGCTTTCCTCCCGCGAACACATGCAACGCGTTGTTTCCTTCTCTCGATCAGTCGTCCCCTTGGAACTTCTTGGCCAACGGGTTATACCAGTTGGGCAAGCCACACTCTTACTCAAGTATGTATATGATTGATCGAAGTCGGCTGTTACTAACGAGATATTTTTGTCCACATGTACCAGTGATACTCTTCGCCGTATGTCTCACGTTACAACACTGGGCGGGCCCATCGGGATCTTGAAGACGGTGAAATGACACGAGATGAAGGGGGTCCAACTTGCTTCTCCTAACATATTGTAAGTTGCGCTATCAAGTTCAACATGAGACACACTAGATAAGCTTCGATCCGGCAACTGTGGTCCGTGTCACGATCAGCGAGCCCAAGCTAACAGTAAAGTTGAGAGGGCCTCTTCCCCGTAGGGCTTGGTGCAGTCCTCGGAATGTCATTGCCTTCGAATTCCCAGGACGCAGACGTGGCAGAGACGTGCATAGGTGTACGCGCTTTATTATGTAAGTGTATCCCTCTTCCTAAGTACTACACGCGTCATACTGGCCTCAATATGTTCGCAATCTACTAGGGTCCTTCCGAAGGTGGATTCAGAGTACTCCTAGAGTACGCACCACCTTCTCCGTTGCGTTTCAACTAGGTCACGTATGTCTTTCGAGCGTGAAAGGTATGTAGGCGGCTCCCCTCTATCATTTCAATCTGTATGCCTCGAAGGAGGTAAAGGAGAACATGCGAGTACCCTTCATTTTTCGAGCTTCCGGCGGCCATGCTAACTTCTCCAAGGGCCACCATTCGGACTAGACTTGGGCCCACTTCCGAATTTCTCCCGAACGCCCATATCCTCTAGCGCCTATATGCCTCGTTGTGACTGCCTGTCTGGAAGTATATAACTCTGCACAGGCGAGAACAACCTCTCTAGCTCGTACCCTCTATCCGTATCCTCCTCTCCATCGTGACGATGGAGGACCGTGCACCAGGAGAAACTTCTAATATACCCTTTACGTGTCCTTATGAGGTTCATGAATTCGTCAAATCTCGGCGTCAGTGAGTTCGTCGTTGTGGTGGAATACTCACACCGTCTGACCCGTTGTGACGACATATCCTCATGCTCAGTTATTTTCCTCGTTTAACCGGCACACCCTCATCGAGGGACTTCTGCAGATTTTAGAGCAGAGAGATCAATCAGGAACGCGCTGAGAGAGCAGTTGATTGCCCGCACATCCAGCGTTACTGTTGTGGGCTCCCTTGTGGCGGCGTACGTCCTGTGTTTTCACGCAACAACCGCTTCTTCGCGTAGTTGCACTCCCTCCAACACAGAGGGGCCGTTTCGTTTGTGACAACTCAAAGCCCATCACCTATAGCAAGCTGGGACGAGACGTTTCCATACATTTGCTTTTTGGCTGGTGGGTTGTCCTCTGCGATGTGTGGTGTGAGTGGCCTTGGCCTCGTCATGTTTCTAAACCCCGTGCAACCTGAGACTGTTCGCGCAAGTGCGTTACATTTTCTCTCTCTCACCCTGTTCGCTGATGTGTATCACGCTGTTGACGTGCCAATGCCATAACAATCGACAGGAGATACGTATGAGCATGTTCAGGTTTGCAGCCGTTGCCGCGTTATCAGGAATGCCAATCTTCTAGTTCGCTGCAGGCCTAGGTGCGCCCCTCAGGAATGACTGGAGCTATCTGGCTTGGTAACAGCACCGCTGCGAAAGCGGGTGTAGTAGTGGGGATCTCGGGTATAACTGCGGCTTATCTGGTGATTTTTGTTTCACTTTACTAGTCCTGTTTTACGATGACGCGCATAGCATTCATTTCCTGTGGCTTCGTCCCTGACCAGTTGACTGGCCGTGCGAAAGCCAATTCATGTAATTTTTGACTGAGCTTGTATGTTGACCATCTGTGCCTCGATATCAATGCCTCAACGGCTCCAACGCAGCCGAGTACAGTAAAATCAGAATGTATGGACAAGGAAGACGTGTGAGGGGCTAGACGACGCACGTGACTACGCCAATAACTACGCGCTGTCCTTATGTGAGCGTACTTGCGAAGAACTTCATACTCATCTGAGCTGCTAGTCGGCCGAGCCAAACCAAACCAATCTCACCGTAAGTATTAGTTGGGATAGATTTGAGGTCACTCCTAGAGTACGTAGTAACTTCTCTGCCGGATTTTGACTACGTCACGGATCTCCTTCAAGCGCCCATGGTACGTACCCGCCTCCGCCTTTTCGGCTTGTACGCCTCGATGAAGGGTACAGGGGAAAATGTGAGGACCCTTTTTTTCAAATCCCGGCAGCCGTGCTGATTTGTCGAATAGCTACATTCAGACTAGCCTCAGGTTTACTCATGAATTTCTCCCGAGCGCCTAAAGCAAGATCCTAGCGCCTTCGTTTGCCTCGTTGTAACTGCCTGTTTGGAGGTATATAACAGTGCAACGATAAGAATTTTCTGTTCATACCTTGATCTGCATCCTCGCCTCCGCCATGGTACCAGAGAGTTGTCCACCGAGAGAAAACCCTGATGTATCCCCCGTAAATTCAAGTAACGCTCAAGATTCCGTCAAGGTTCAGCGGTTTCGCCGTTGTGCGTAGTACCTTCATACCCTCTGACATCTCGTGACAATCTATCTCTGTGTACGGTCTCATTCAGTCATGTCCCTAGTCTTAACCGGCACACCCTCACTTAGCAAGCTTTTCGATATTTTGGAGCGGCCAGATCAAACAGAGTGGCGTGACCTGAAACAACAGTTGATTGCCCGCACATCAAACGTTACGCTTGTCGGCTCCCTTGCGATAGCGTACGTCCACCGGCCGCGTCTTGATGTACTCACTTTCTTTCCGCGGTTCCGCTTACCCTATTGTAGAGGGTCCATTTCGTTTGTTACAAGCAAATCGCCGTCACCGATAGCAGCCTGGGATAATGCAGTACCATACATTTCCCTATGCGCGGGTGGTTTGTGCTCTGTCCTGAGTGTTGTCAGTGGCCTTGGCCTCGTTATGTTCCTGAATGCCGTGCAACGTCAGACTGTTAGAGTAAGTATGTTACCCCATCTCCCCCACCCTCATTGCTGATGGCTATATAATAAATGACGATAGGATATACAGGCGAGCACGTTCAGGCTTATAGTTGTCGCCATCTTGTTAGCAATGCCGTTCTTTTGGCTGTTGATGGGCATAATCGTACCTATTATGGGGTTGGTTGTAGCCGTCTGGCTTGGTGACGACACCTTTGCGAAGGCGGGTGCGACAATAGGAATCACGGGATTAATTGGAACCTTACTGGTGATTTTTATTTCACTCTACTAGTCTTGCAGCTGCTGTACCGTGAGATGCATGACATCCATGTCTATGCGGCCAGTCCCTCGGTCAGGTGTACCGTCGGAGCCTCTTAACCCAACCAATGGTTGTACCGGTTGGGCGAGCCACGCTCTCATCTATCCTACGATCGATTGAAGGTAGCTCTTACCGACACATAAATGACTTTGTCCACGCATACCAGTGGTATCATCATGCTCTTCTCCGGATGTCTTAGAATACCGCACACCGGAAAAGCTTATTGGAGTGTAAAGTACGAAGTAGAGTTCCTCCTAATATATATCGAAATTTGGTAGGTATGGCACCAAGCATAAAGCGAACCGAATAAGATTCGATTCGGCGGCTGTGGCCTGTAGTCACAGATGGTGCGACCAAGTCAACGGTAAGGTTGCGAGGGGCTCTTTTCCGTTGGGCTTGATGGAATCTTGGGAATTTTGGATTCTGAGAATGTGGAGAAAGAGATGTACTCGGTCATATCCGACGGTGTCCTAGACGTTGTGCACACTGCATTATGTAAGCGTATCCGACGCTCGAAGCTAACCTCGTCCGGCCAGAGATGCCATGTTCGTAGCCTACTTGGAATTACCCCAAGTTGGATCGAGGGTCAACCGGTCACTCCTAGAGTATGTCTAACCTCTCTTCTGCATCCCGACTAGTCTCCTACAAGTGTCCATGGTATGTCCCTACCTTTTGTTGTGTTAATTTGTATCTTTTTGTATCCTCGCCGGGCGCGAGGGGGAGGTGTGAGAACCCTTCTTTTCAACTTTCGGCGGCCGCGCTGAGTTTCTTTGGACTAGCCTTGGGTCCACTTACGGATATTTCTCGAGCGCCCATACTACGTGGCGCCTTCGTTCGCCTCGTTGGAACTGCCTGCTTGGTGGTATATATCAGTGCAAGGATGGGAACCCTTTTAGTTCATTCTTTTACCTGCATCTTCGTCTCCACCATTACGACAGAGAGAGTTGGGCATCAAGAGGAACTCGCGTTATACCCTCCGTGAATTCTAGTAATGCTCAAGAGTTCGTCAACCTAGGCGGATTCGACGTTGTGTGTGGTATATCCTGCATGTTGTTTGACATCCCATGACAACCTATCTTCGTACATGCTGATATTCACTCATGTCCCTTGTCTTGACCGGCACAACCTCACTTGGAAGATCTTAGAGCAGGAAGATCAAACCGAGTGGCGTGTATTGAAAAGTCAGCTGATTGCCCCACATCCAACATTAGGGCCGTCGGCTCCCTTGCAACAGCACACGTCCCGCGTCTTTGCACACCTTTCCTACACTTACCTCAATGTAGAGGGCCTATCTCGTTTGTGACAAGCAAATCTCCGTCGCCTATAGCATCTTGTGACTATCCGTTTCCATATATTTGCCTTTTGGGAGGTGGCCTATGCTCTGCTATGTCGTGGCCTTGGCCTCGCTGGGTTTTTGTATACCGCGCAACCTCAGACCGTTAGAGTAAGCGGGCTATTCTTTCTGCGTCATGTTCATTGTCGATGTTCATCATGCTGTTGAAAAATGATAGGAGATAAATAACATCTCTTGCTGTGGCTTGGTGACACGGCCAGCGAACCCGTTCCAACTTTGGATGTAGTACGAAAGCCACCCATGTAACTTCGACTATCTGACCATCCGTGCCGGTAGATACAGGAGCTCGATGGATTTCAAACACAGCCGGGTACAATAAAATCAGGATGTAGGAGGAACAAGGGAGACATTGCACAGTAAGGGTAGAGTTTAGGAAGGCTTTTACTTATGGTACGCGAGAAAGGCACGGACGGGTAACCCGCGCCAGAGAATGCTGCACGACGAGGATATGGACGGAAACCCAAACCCAGACAGCAAGACAGCCGAAGGGAGCCAGGATGTGCGTGGGAGGACTAAGCATAGCTGCAGACGAGGCAGGCGGGCCAAGTTTGTGCGCTTGACACGCTCGTTTCGAATAGCTGGGGGGGAGTCGAGATAGCCCGCAGTGCACCCGGCGGCAGGAATGCTGCTCCACATGTGCCCAGGTTTCCGTCTTTCACCATGAAGTTCACAGCCCCACGCTACCCATGAGTTCCTTCCAAATCATCCGTGCAGCTTCTTTCCTTTCTCGTGTAGCTCCACCATTCCCCAAAACAGATTTATTCTCGATTGCGCGTCGAGAGAGGTAAGGCACAACCTTGTAAAAGACAAGAAGCATCAGGACATCATGCGAGACTTCTGGTCACTCGGTGTGCTTACCTCGCCGAGCGCGCCGTATGGCATGCACTTCATTACGCAGGGTATAGGGCTTGTGACACGTGCAGCAATATGATTGGTCAATGAGTTTGCCATACCTGTTCGCAGTAATCAATGGGCGCATGGGAAGCCTCTGAAATCGAATATGCTTACCGTAGAGCTGCGCAATCGTACATCTTTCTGCAACCTCTCGAGGAATAACTAGCGTTCGCGGCTCGTTCTCCCCACCTTGTTCACGCGCCAACCCGTTCGTAACTAACTCCTGAAGAACCAACTCTGAAGACCTCCAATTGTGTGTCCCAAACAAAACGCCGAGGTGAGGCGACTGCGCAGACGATGACCTAACGTCATCAGCGATAGCACGCATGATAATCGAAATACACATGTCATAGCACGTATCCGTCTCCACCTTAGAAGAGTATACAGGGGGGTCTGGTTCAGCTGATATGGACATCGCGTTTAGCGAGCTGAAGTGTGACGCTATCTCGTGTGGGTGGTATGCACCACGAACAAGCTTGACACCTAGAGCATATCCCTTCTTACGTGAGAGAGCGATCGAATGGGTGAGGTGGGTTAACGTCCTGTCAGTAGGAAGGTATTCAGTTCAATGCTACTTTGTTTAAGTGAGCGAGTTACCTCCGTAGGTAGGCCTGATACGTCACGTATACTAGGGGTTGTAGTTCCGTTTGAGAGGCACCAGAACTCCGGCCAGGAAACAACCAGTTCGTCCAGGCTTTCTCCTCAGGAAGTTTGTTGAACTGTTCCATCAATGCGTGACCAAAAGCATCTATCGCTGGCTGGTACCAACTGCGGAGGCATGTATATAAGTTCCAGTCGCCGAGCCTATCAAGAAGAAGACTAACGTATACTCCGCATCAATCGCAATCTTGATTCTTCGCTCCTTCGCACGCATGCAGATTCTTCTCAGATTGATGTATAGTTCTTGTAAATCTCGAATGTCTTCCTCCATCAATGAAGACCCCGGATGGTTATGATGATGCCTATTTAAAATAGCAAGATCTGATGAATCTGGAGTTCCGGGAAATGGCACGGGTTCCGATGATCTCGGTCGTGTGTGCACGAGGTGCATGGAGAAGTTGCGAAGTGACTCTGCACGAGGCAGAAGAGCAGTCTATTAACGACCAGAACGAGTGCATCAGTACAAGCGTGTTTCTTTATGCTGGAAAACTACCCACAAGCTTCACGGTAATCCAAGCTGCATGCGCTTCGACCCTTGACTCCCTGGCAAGACGATCCTCATAGTCACCGACCGCATCGACGCTGTGGATGATCTCTTCTACGATACGTTTATGAATGGGTTGTTCTGGATTCGTGACATCGTGTGACCCCTGGCCGTCGGCAGTACCGTGACCGCTGCCTCCCGTTGCCACACTCTCGTCAACTTCTACGCTGTAACCCAACAGCGTACCTTTGTTTTCGTACCGCAAACGACGGATAAGTGGCAGAGCGTCCTGCACAGTCTCTCCACCCACGAACTATGAAACCAAACACACGAAGACGGAGTCTTAGGTAAACACTCTGACGAGGCATCGAGCGCAATATATGCACAGCTTACCTGGGCAAAGAAAGTCTCGCGCACGATAGTCTCCACGACACGGCCTACTAAAGGGACTCGGAGCAAGTGGTGGAGAACCTGTGGGGCATGGTCCACAACGAAGGGTATTGAAATAAGACTATACACGACGTATGCACGTATAAGGGGAAGAAGGTCGGTTGACTGGGATTGAGATGTCGACGTAGGTGTTTCTGGGGATGAAGCGGGGCGAGAGGAGAGGTCGACAGACTTTGCATCTGCCCAGAAAGCGATCACAGCTGAACTAGATATGAGACCAGTCAAGAGCAACGTCCGTCGTCTGCGGATGTATCCCCACCGCGATGTCGGTGGAGAGTGTGAGATAGACAAGAGCCTGCGGTTGGTCAACGGCAGGTGTTGCCACAGGATACCAGTCCTACGTAGGGAGATAAACACGCCGTATTGTAGAATGCGCACCATACGGATCCCGAAGCCGTCAGAGCAAGCGAGGCAAGTAAAGCTAGTGGGTGGTGATAAGGAAGAAGGTCGAGGGAAGGATAACGCACGGGCGCACCCTTCAAAGTGCCCAACTTATCAGCAAGTTCCTTCCGACTGCAGGCGGTACCCGAACTTCCGGGGATATCGATAAGGGTTGGTCATCGTATGCGCACGGCAATTCCATTACTGGTGCGTGCCATCCACGAATATGCACAAGTAACTTTCGCAATCTCTGGCTCGACCCACCACTATAGCAAATGGCCGAATCAGTACGTGCAAAACGACGCCTGAAACTCAAAAAAAGTTCAATCATCCATTATGTAAGTGACAGTTTTTCTGGTTGCCAATGCGCCACAGCTGCCTCGAGTCTTGCACGAGCATCGAGTGCTCGGAAGACCTCCCTCTCAGGTGAGTTGGATCCAACAAGGTATGTTACTTTCAAAATCCTAGAAAGCCGCGTATCGTGAACCGTGGTACGAGCACCAAGAAGTTGACCTGAGTGCCCGTTAATTGCACCCAGCTCCACGTATAGGTCCTCTACTAGGGATAGAACCGTACAAAGCCGAATTTCCTGGCGCTTTTGAGGCTCAGGCTAGCAGTACTTGCCACCAGTTCTCTTGTTGCAGAGCCCAACGTTATACACACGTGGATCGCATTTATGTGTTCCAACTCACCCTAATGTCAAGTCTCCACCACTTCTTTCATTGACTGGTCGTTCCCGGGACTCAGAAAGTCATTGTCACCGCGGTGAGGCTGTATGGTGCAGGTGAGTCTAAGATGTGCCCTCGAACGAGGTCCCAATTCCAGCCCACTCTCGGACCATTGCATCGTCCAACTTGCAGATATCCTTCGGAAGTAGGGGTGAGTTCTGTTGTATCCTGTGCTCATATCGCCTTTATCTGCCCTGTCTGTCGGCGGCTAATGGCCAGGCCTCTCCTTCAAGTTTCACAGTATACACTTCACTTAATCCGATTGACTTTTTTGTTGGCTTAATGCTTTGCGCCGACTCCTGCCCCAAGGTAGTTGGCTTTGCACAGGTTTTCTTTCGGACGCCGGATCGGGCAGTTGATGTGATACACCCTGTTCGTGTGTACATGACGTGGTTCTTTCAGATACAATGTTCGCATCTTGTGTCGGCACCGTCATTATTCACTTGGCTGAAAATTACTTATAAGCCTTGGACTCATGGGGGGTGGGGTGGGGGTCACAGATATCAGTCCTGAACGAGTGAGTCACTATTTTTCACCCCGGAGTTGTTCTCTCTGACTGTTAAGCACGGCTCATCTATTTGGTCGTGAAGTAGAACATAAACGGTACGTGGCGTCTATAAGAGAGGGTGCCCCGGTCCTCAAAACTCTCGAGGCCATCTCATGTACTTCCCTACGATGCATGTATCCGACTACCGAATAATTTCGCCTTGTACGATCCCGGGAGAAGTGGGAAATCGGGGTTAGTTTCTTCTCCTCCTTTTCCTCCAAGGTGTGCGAGCTTCTTCTTTCTTTGGACGCCGGTACTTCATGTGCACTTCCCTTAGATGTCTGATGAAACCTTTTCGCTTCACTTTTTTCGCACTTGGAGGACACCAACGACACTTAATCTTGACATCCTGTGACATGTTGCGGATGCCGTGTGCAGTGGCGAAATGACCTTCGCAGCGGTAATCGATTCGCTGATTACAAGTCTTTCCGTCCGGCTCGATCCAACCGCAGTCCATGGTGCCATCGTGACGTACGATCGCATCATCAGCAGGATCATTTGCTACTAGCGGTCCCGGAAGTGTTGCAAGGTCCTCTTCGACAGTGTGGAGTGAGCGTTCGTACGTGCGCGGTTCACAGTGCGACGGAGCTATTTTTGAAAATGAGGACGACGGTAGGTTCAAGTTGATACCTTGGTCAGAAACAAGATCCATCCTTTCGTAGTCACCTACACAGCCGGAGGTCATTCCCGTGGTAGAATCGTGCAAGTCATGTGGTACTGCCACGCTCGCAGTGGTCTCCGCATGGGATCTGCGACAAATGGGCGGATTCGTGGGTGTTAGGATGTTCCTGCCACCAGAGTATGAGGGGTGCAATTCCTGAGATGGGGACACGAGCAAATTTGATGGTGCTAACCACGATATCTCCAATCCAATCACCTCCTCAAAGGGCTTATGGCATGCGCTGGTTCCATCATGGTGCTTTGCCTGGCCACCAAACTGGAATGAAGCATGATCACGATAGGGGAGCGTGGTGACCAGGCCCGCCGTAGCTGCAGCGGAAGCACGGTGAACGAGTGGCTGCTCGCCAAACATTGGATTCCTCCCGTCAACTTGTGGGTATTCCGGCGAGTGTCTCATCGCATGGTGTAACGATAAGTTGGTAATAGGAGGCGAGAAAGTTAAATGGCCGAGGTATGTAGCAGGATTGGAAGCGTGATAGTGCGTGACCCAGTGGTCATCAAGTGGTGTGTGAATGGGAGTGTGGTGCTTGTTCCTGACCGGAATATAGCCTGTCATATCCGTGCAGGTGGACGTGGGCTGTTGGCGAGCTTCGGACATGGCGGATGAGCAACCATCCCTGAAGAAGACAGTGGACGTGAGTCATAAGCACTCCATCCGGGAATGATACTGACATGGTCCACTCGCGTTCCTCGCCGTCAAAGGGGCATTGACTAGGCGCCGCACTATGTGCCATGTAGTCAAACTCAGAGTCCTGCAGCGGATCCACTTTCGGAGAGTGTAGTAGTGTCGAAGTGCTCGAGATTTGGAGTAAGTCTGATGCAAACGAAGACTCGGGCCGCTTTGTTGTGTACGTATCTGCTTTCACTGCCAGTGAGGGCGAGGAAAGATCAGATGCGGCCCACATGTGAAGGGGGAAGGGAGAGACGGCACGAAGGGTGGAGTTTATGTTCTTGCCCTTTTTGAGGGTACGTAGGGGGAAAATGAAGGTATATCTGTGGAAGACAGCAGAGCTGCGTCTCACTTGGTCGCAGATCGTCCGAGCTTTAAGGGGAGCTATCGTTGCTGCTGCCATACCATTGCAAGACCGCACACGGAAAACTAGCGACCGCATTCTGTGCCCTCGCACAGCACCCAAGGATAGGTATCAAGGCAGAGAGACTCGGTCCGATGGATCGACGACAGTAAATCTGCTTGCTTGACAGAAACCCCGAGCTGAGCATGCTCGCCACGGTCCTATGGGCGTAAATGAATCTCCCACTGGAACTCTCCGCCTTGTGTAAGCCTGAACTCTAACAAATGTTTGCTTTTGCTGTTATCAAACTCGCCTCGGAAGGGACCGCTCTGCGGATCCTGGCCGGTTTACAAGCTTGTAACCGCATGTGGATGAAGTAACGACAACTGACCGTTGAATGAGCTCGCCAGGTTCTTGGGTCTTGCCCACTCCACAACGGTGTGCACTGTTGTGGAGTGGGCGAGACCCAAGAACCTGGCGAGCTCATTCAACAGCACCGTTGTGGAGTGGGCAAGACCCCAGAACCTGGCGAGCTCATTCAACAGTCAGTTGCCGTAATACTTTGCCCA
The DNA here is from genome assembly GCA_024613185.1 of Pisolithus microcarpus. Taxonomy (NCBI): domain Eukaryota; kingdom Fungi; phylum Basidiomycota; class Agaricomycetes; order Boletales; family Pisolithaceae; genus Pisolithus; species Pisolithus microcarpus. The sequence goes on along the minus strand of JANFAI010000010.1, from coordinate 133,140 downwards.
CGTGATGGCCAGACGGCTTCCCCGGTTCCCACTGTTATGAAGTGGGCAAGACCCCAGGACCTGGCGAGCTCATTCAACAGTGTTCAGACATCCAGCGCCCATCGATCAAGCTCTGAGATGTACCGTAATACTTTGCCCACGTGATGGCCAGACGGCTTCCCTGGTTCCCACTGTTATGGAGTGGGCAAGACCCGTGAACCTGGCGAGGTCATTCAACAGTCAGTTGTCATTGTGCGTGTTCAAACGCCCAGCGCCCATCGATCAAGCTCTGAGATGTACCGTAATACTTTTCCCACGTGATGGCCAGACGGCTTCCCCGGTTCCCAATGTTATGGAGTGGGCAAGACCCGTGAACCTGGCGAGGTCATTCAACGGTCAGTTGTCATTGTGCGTGTCCAGCGCCCAGCGATCAAGCTCTGAGATGTACCGTAATACTTTGCCCACGTGATGGCATGATGGCTTCCCTGGTTCCCCTATCGTCCGGCGAAGCGAGGATGCACAATGTCAATGTCCATCCACTCTTGCGCCATCCCACGCCTCAATTTCAAAGCTGAGTCTGCTGTGGGCGACAGTCGACATGAAGCTGTGGTCGTTCTATTTGCATAAGACCGGACAACTTCAGATGACGAACGGTGGCGGACTCGCGTGGATATACGAAATACTAAATGATCCACGTTGAAGAGAGGAATACAGAACAAATACAGTAAGCTGAATGTCATTCGCAACAAGATGAGCCAAACTTGAAAGTCATACCGTGGGCCGCTTGCCTCCAATGTCTAAGTATCACCGATGCACTGGTCTTGAGCACAGTCAGACTTTCGTATCTTTACATGCAAATAGCTGCGCGGTTAGGTGGGGTGAAGGTCCATAGAGCTATGGCAGTGGCTTTCCACATCACAGCCTCGAACTTTGGAGTTGGATGCAGAGTTTCTCCAAAAGACGATGATAACTTGCCTGCGATAAGGCCGAGCTTACGGTAAGAGTATTACGTTTTCCACCCAAGAAATCTGACAATCTTCGGTACGTTTTAATGGTTCGCGATCACGTTGCATCACGCAGAACACTCCCAAGTTGTTGTTAACTCCATCACTCTTTAGCACACTCGCTGGATGTACATACATGCTCCCCTGCTGGTGCTCGTGTTGTATGTCTACCTGTACGGGCCGCATCGATTATGTGATGACGGGGAAAAGTCGCCTTGGAAAGCCCTGCACAGTTCGAGAAGGCGTATATGGCGCAGCGGAGATTGCTTGATTTTGAATTTAATATGTAACACAGAAAAGGTGGCAGGGCACAGGAGGTAGCGCTGTATTTCTCACATCGTCGGCGCATGATTGAAGGAGTTCAGACATGCTGTCTGAGCATTTCAATCACTCAACTATGAGTAATGGGGCGTTGGCAGGCATGTGTGCCACACGGAACCGCGTTGTCCACAAGGAAGTTGGTGAGAGCGCTGGCAGGGTGTCCGTTCTGCGTTGTGATTGGTTACCAAAATCAGCGTACTGACATACTGTAAGTCGCACAAATTGCTGTAAATCAATAGCTTCCGAGTTGATTACTAGAGATCGAGTTTCCTCTTTGTTGCCGAAGTTTCGAAATGTCTCATGAACAACCGCCCCTTGCCAACAGCTAATGAAGGTCCTTCTGATGCTTGTGTTTAAGGAACGCTCGGTCCCCTTTCGGGACGGCTTCTGTTATGCACTTCACAGCAGAACATAGCCTAATGAGTGGCCTTTCTTTCGCATATGGTTCTGGACCTCGCCAAAACAGTTCTGTTCTCCACTGTGCTTCGAGATAGATTAGCACGACCTTGGTAAGGAATGGTGGAACAGCACGAACGGCTATTATCGGATAAACTGACCGTGGGACCTAGTACTTGCGACGATACAAGATCAGTCCACTGTACTTGTCTGTATCGGTCAGGAGACACGAAGGAACCATCAGTAGGAGAGCGTGAACACTACACCGCTCGGAGAGCGTGCATGTCACCACAAACTTCCTGGAGCAATGACGGGTGGCAGCTCTGCACAACGATGACAAGATCAGAAACCCAAATGCTGTTAACGAAGCAAAGTGCCGAAGGGAGGTGGTGGATACGAGAGGGACTACGGACGAGGTAGACGCCGCGGCGAAAATCCTGAGTTTGACACGTTCGTTTGATAGCTTCTAAATCGAGGAGAGATAGTCCGCAGGCATCACCACATTCAACAACGGGAATACTGCCTTGAAAGTGTCCAGGTCTCCGTTGCTCACTGCTCACCAAAAGCTCACAGCCCTACGCCACGCTACCCATGACTTTCTTCCAAATCATCCCTACAGCTTCTTTCGTCTTATGCACAACTCCACTCTTCCCCAGGACAGATTTATTCGTCTGCGTGCTCCCCAACCTCCCCAGGGATAATGAGCGTCCATGGGTCATATTCCCTGCCTTCTTCGCACCTGTCTGTTCTCGAGAAATGCCTGAAGCATCAACTCTGAGGGCCCCAATTGCGTGTTTCAAGCAACACGTCGAGAAGAGCCGTTCGTACGAATGATGACCAAATGTCATCAACGATGGTGCGCACCATGATCGAAACACATGTATTGCAGCATGTATCTACCTCGACCTTAGAAGAGTATACAAGGGGATTTGGATCTGTTGATATAGACACCGTTGTGTAACGAGCTGATGTATGATGTTGTCTCAGGTGCATGGTATGGCATGTACCACGGATAAGCTTGACTGCTGGAGTATAAGATGTGAAACCAGTCTACAGTAAACATCTGCCGTTTGTAGACGTATCCTCACCGCCATCCGGGTGGTGAGTGTGAGATAGACGGGTCACGGGAGCATACGGTTGGTCAATGGCAATGTTGTCGTAGGATACTAATCCTACATAGAGAGATGAACACACCGGGTCTAGCGCGCACTCCCTGAGAGTCCTGTTTCTAAGCACTTAAGTAGTTAGAGAGGAGGATGGCGACCTGACGCACCTTCGGAGGGAAAACAGCTCCTGTCGACTGCAAGTAGCGCCGGGATCGGCGGCATAGCAGTTCTGTTACCGCTCCATGCTTCACGGTGCGAGAGTAACTTTCGCGCTAATCATTGATGACCGTATCAGTACAGGCAAAAATTCAAAGTCGAACTTGGCCCAACCATTATGTAAGACAATTTTCTGGCTGCCGCTGCCTCACGTTTTGCACGAGAGTTCCGGAGAACTCCCATTGCCAGGTAAGCTGAATATCGCAGTTCTGCATATCCTTGAAGGTCTAGCGCCGTAAACCGGAGTACTAACAAGAACAGGTTGACCTGAGTATTCACATTTGCACCAGCTGTTCGTAGGCTCTAAAAGCTTACTCCGTCCTCTGAAAAAGCGAAGCTTGTGCCTCTAGTCTTATTATTCCTGCAGGGACTCGACGGTGCTATTGTATGGGAACCTTCCTTTGGGCATAAAACGAAAACAAGCCACTCCCGGGGCTCTTGAAGCTTGGCTCGACAGTACATGTCATTCCGCCCCCTCCCATGACCGCCATTTTCTTGGTACAGACCCTAACAATCATACACGCGGTTAGCTGTGGGTCGCACTCCCGTGTTCCGAGTCATCCTGATAACACGCCTCTAGCTCAATGTTTCCCTTCGTTCATCAGTCATTCTCGGGACTTATTTGTAGCCGACACCGCGTTCAGCTCAAGGAAGTCTGAGGTATACCTTCGAACAGGGACCCGGTTCCAGAGTACTTTCGGATCATTGTATCCTCCAGCTTGTGGATGTCCTTCGACAGGTGGGGATGTGTTTTACTCGTATCCTCATACTCCTATCGGTCTGCGACCAAGGCTATTGATAGCGACGAGCAGAAGCCTCTCTTCAAGCCCAGAGTTCAGCCTTCCTTAGCTGATTAAATTCTTAATTGGCTCAATGCTCAGCATCAACTTGGCCCTGAGGTGGCTCGCCTTGCGAAGGTATCTCTTTCGGACATGGTTCCTTCCGGTGGAGCGCTTGCATCTTTTATTTTGGCTCTTTCATCATTTGCTCGTACTGAGGGCCACATATAAGGCCTGTGCTTCGTAGGTTCGTTTCTACGTCTTGGGAATGTCGCAGTTCCGAACAAGTGAGTCATTTTCACACTTATCCAGCTTACCCCCTCACACTTGGGCTACCCTGGAGTGTTCTGCCCGTCGACCCCGGTAGCTAAGCACGGGTTAGCCCGTTCTGATTCTGACGTGGAAGTTTGAACAACCTGCCTTGAGATAATTCCCACCCTCTACTAACGCTACATGCAAGTCCGATCGGATCGAAGTCCAAATCGACCAGTACGCCATAAGATGATACACGGCGACCGCGAGGGAGGGTGTCTTAGTCCTCACGACTCTCGAGGATCTCAAAGCGTGTATCCAACTACTATATAATTCACCCTATACAGTCACAGGAAAAGCAGAAGATGGTACTAATTCCTCCGCCTTCTTCTGCTCCAAGGTATGCGACCGTTTTCTTTGGACGCCGATACTTCATATGTGCTTCCCTTAGATGCCGGATGAGACCTTTCCGTTTCACCTCTTTTTTTCGCACTCGGAGGACACCAACGGCACTTAACCTTGACATTCCATGATATGTTATTGATGCCATGTGCAGTGGCGAAACGACCTTCGCAATGGTAGTCAATTTGCTCGCCGCATGCCTTTCCATCCGGCTCAATCCAGCCGCAGGCCATGGTACGATCGTGATGTATGCTCGCATCATCAGCACGATCGTTTGCCACTAGCGTCCCCGGAAGTATTGCAAGGTTTCCCCTACCAGTGTGGAATAAGTGCCCCAACGTGCGTGGCTCATAGGGTGTTGGACTTGTATCTGAGAGCGAGAACGGCGGTAAGTTTGAGCCGATCCTCTGGTCAGAAACAGGATCCATACATCCATAGTCACCTACACAGCCAGAGGTCATTCCTGTGGCGAAATCGTGCAAGACGTGTAGTATTGCCACATTCGTGGTGGTCACTGCACGGATACTACGATCTATCGACAGATCTGTGGACGTTAGGATGTTCTCGCCACTGGAGTAGGAGGGATGCAGTTCCTGAGGTGCAACTGCGTGTGATGGTGTTGACCATGTTACCTCCGATTCAGTCGGACTCGGCTGCCCAAAGGGCTGATGGATCCGACTGGTTCCATCATGATGCTTTGCCTGGTTGTCAAAACGGAATGATGCGTAACCACGATAGGGGAGTATGGAGACCTGGCCCATCCGAGACGCAGCGGAGGGGTGGTGAATGAGCGGCAGCTCTCCAAACACTGGCTCGCTCTCGTCATCTTGTGAGTATCTTAGTGAGTGTCTCATCGCATGGTCGGGGTATGTGGCACGATTAGAAGCACGATAGTGCGTGACCCAGTGGTCATCAGGTGATGTATGAATGGGAGTGTGGTGGTTGTTCCTGACCGGAATATAGCCTGTCATATCCGTGCAGGTGGACATGGGCTGTTGGCGAGCTTTGGACATGGCGGATGAGCAACCATCTCTGAAGAAGAGAGCGGACGTGAGTCATAAGCACCCCATCCAGGAATGATACTGACATGGTCCACTTGAGTTCCTCATCACCGAAGGGGCGATGACTGGGCGCCGCGCCATGCGCTCGGACTCAGAGTCCTGCGGCAGATCCACTTTGTGAGAGTGTAGTGGTGCCGACGTGCTCGACATTTCAGGTAAGTTTGGCACAAGCATGACCTCAGATCGTTTGTTACGAGTGCCCGTTTTCACTACCGGTAGTGGCGACGTAAGATCGGAAACGGACCGCATGTGAATGAGAAAGGGAGCGGCACCACGAACGAGGGGGGTCCACAACTTGGCCCTTTCAAAGGGTATGTGAACGCAAAAAAAAGGTACAGTACCGTCTTGGGAGGACAGTAGAGCAGCGTCTCAAGGAGCCATGAACCGACTGAGCTTCAGGAGACCGATCGAATGCCAAGACATAGCTATTGAAATAAGGGACTCGATCCAGTGGTCAACAAATCAATGGCAGGTGAGTGCTCTCCTGATAAGACAATTGAAGCGGGGCATCAGGCCTTGAGGCTTCTGAAAGTTGAGAATTTGATTGCGCGCGGCCTCTTCCAATTCACTCATCTGGTAGGTTGCCGAACCAAGAGGGAGGGATTATATATCCTTATAGTGCTGGAGGGGAACGGGGGAAGCCACTGCCAGCATGCACTTGACTTGGGGTGCATCACTGGATACGAGTCATCACAAACAAGTCTGCTGTAGTTCCCTCAATCCATAAAAATGGGAAGAGGGATCTGGCAGCTCACCGGTCAGTTATGCTCCACCACACATAGGTCTCTGGGCCAAGAGATAAGCATGAGGAGAGCATATCATTGCGTGCTGTAGCTGCGCTTGCCGCTGTTGTCTGGCATGTACGACTTGCTAGGAATAGCTTAATGTGCACTTGAGGCAACCCGTTTGAACAGTCGTGCCTGAGATCCGAGGGAACACTAGGTTGCCTCGCAGTGGCCTGAGCTGTTGTAAAATCCTGTAAAGGTCAAGAAGATAGACATGCAGCAGCGGAGATTATGTATCCAATCTTGAACTTAATGGAAACGAGGAGTGGCGAGATACGTTATGTAGTCTCGCAGCATCCTGCCGTCATATGTTCGGGGCTGTCGGCGGGAGTAGAGGGTAGATCAAAAGTACGATTGTGTGCTGTATGTAAGTATGCACTACTAGCTACTACTACGCCCGGCCGCCGCCCGCCGCGCATGCATGGGGTCTGAGCGTTTCACCCAACTCCTGAAGTGTCGGCTTGCGGCGGCACAAACCCTTCTTGCTCTTCGGACAAAGTAGCTTTAGAGATGAAAAGATAGATAGAGGGAAGATTTCGGCGACGAGGGAGGTATATATAATTTACAACAGTGACCCGTTAATCGAGTCGATACTCCGACAGAGGATCCATGGCTAACTATCCGTTCAGGAGGCCAGACCATCCTTACACTCTTAGAGTTAGGTTTCACAGACACCGAAACCGAAACCGTACATACGTTACAGTTACAGTTTAAGGAGTTCCGGATGCTTTGACGACCATCAGGACAGCACTCCAGGCTGTATGAACTTTATGGATTTGTTTTTTGGTAGAACTCTCCCGGATCCAACGAAAGGAGGTTGCTCAAGAAGGTTGTCTAGTATGCAAGGATACGCAACTACTCGATGCAGACGCGGAGGCTAGGAGTATTAAGGCAGTTCCCGAGCTGCACGCCCCCCCCCCCCCCTGCTTCGCTATAACTATACGTAACGTGGACCCAGTCACAGATCACCAATGTGGTTTGGGCACTGTGATCGGTGGCAAACGAGATGGTTACAGCTACCAGCGATGTTTGTGAGCTTGTAACATCCTCGAAACATTCTTGAGATCATCAAAAATTGGGGGTGACGTTTGCAGTAGCCCCCCATCCTCAGCTGTCTAACTCATTTGAGCGACCGTGTTCAATGGCGGTGCGATTTTTGGTCTCATACAAACTTACGGGGGCTTGAATAGTAGGTCGCGATGTGGTCTTTACCATGTGATTAATCCCTCGTAAATTTCGCGGAATGCCTTCATTCCTTGCGGGGTTAGTAATTATGTAGATAAACGGAATTACATGAAAGATGAATCGATGGCGGTACGATGGTCAATGGGAGGCTGCGCACGACATCGTGGCATTGTTGGGCGGCTGAGCGCTACCTCTTGGTCCTTGGTACCCATCCGAGTCCGGATCTAAACATCATCATCATCAGTCTCACCCACTTCATGACGTGCAGCCGCCAGTGTGGAATTTTGTACTCGGGCCCATGCAATTCAGCTGTTAGCCAAGCCCATCTCGACTCCTACTTCGTTGGCCAGGAGCCACTGAAGAGTCGATCCGTACGTGGCGAATTCCGTTTCCCCTCTCGACCCCAAGACAAGTAGTTTGCAGATGTCGGGATTTATCTCGATCATTATGACAGGCTTTCTTGTAACCGCGTGCTGATCGACAACTTGATTTACAACCGATAGGCTGACGGTGCTGGGGGGAGTATCGGGAAGAACTATCTTCCTCCGGCTTCTGCATACCATAAAGAAGCTATTTCTGAGGTTCAAGTCAACACCGCACCAAGGTTGTAGACCTGTTCATACTAATTTTCTGTGAGTGGGCGTAGACATGCTTGCGAAACCCACTTTAGCTTTACTGTAATACGAGTGTATGAGTGTCGTCGACGTCTTCTGAGTAGATTCATACGGGTTGCAGTCTTCCTTCTGGAACAATTTCGTTCCATAATAGCGAAAGATCAGGGTCGTTATTGACATACATCTTACCACACAAAACCAAGGAAATGATGATGTGATAAACCCTACGTACCCCCCCTACCAAGGTAGTTGACATCAGTGTACACTGCTAGTAGCTTTTATACCTTACCACTTGCTTTGGTGGCTAAATATGTTGAGTATCGATACTAGGTTGACTGTGTAAATGAGTCTTGTGCCTGCTTATCAGATTAATCGATAATATACTTCGTTGCCCGCACACTTCGGACGTAACACCGAGTAAAACCACCAGAATAAATTTACTATTTCATGAGAACGTACATATACCAGAACAACGATAAGGAGGACACGAGAACGAGACAAGACCGAGAGAGAATGCGAGAGTGAGGGTGAGAGCATGAGAATATGAGACAGAGATCGAATGAAATAGTACAACTAGCGGGGCGGGAGAGATGAAAAGAGATACAAAATGAGCTGTTAGCGAGTTAGCTCATATACGGATGCGTGGGCTCGAGCGTGGGCATTTCAAATGCACCTCCCGCACATGCCTCAGCATACTTGACCGTCTGATGTACCTCGGAAGGTCACACCAACAGCAGAGGACTTTGAGGCGCCTTCCTTGTTGCCTAATGTTATGAGCGGTAGCTAGATGTCGCGCACAGTCGTATGTGATGTGTGTATTACATCTCGCGCCATCTTCCTTGATCCACCCACAGGGATGGCATGCAGTGGGTTCAAAGCGCTGGAGTGCGGAAAGTGGCTTTGTCGTGGGAGCCATCATTCCGCAGTCATCCATGGAGGTAAGGTGGGAGACACTTCAATAAATGAGGGTTCAGCATGTATATACCAAGAAAAATCAGTGAATCCTCAGGTGTTGGAAGAACGCTCACCGGCTTTGTTGGGCACACAACACGGAATGGTACGGTTCCATCCTGGCTTGCGCAGAGATCCAAGGAACGAGTGGCAATCTCGCACATTTCGAAACGTCCTCCTGATCTATGAAGTATCTCCTCACATTAGATGGCCCCAAAACTTAGAAGGACAAGAAAAAACGAACCGCCCGAATGGAGGATCTCGCCGGTGTGGCCTTGCATGCCACATCGGTCATGAAGGACCCGGGTATTCATAAATTGCGCATTCGGCCCGTTGTAGACCCGCATTCCGCCTATCTGGCCAGACTGAGGGAAAAGGGTCGAGAAATCTCGCAGATGCGGCTGGCAAGGTGTCAGTTCTTCCAGGCCTGAATACAGGGTAGGACGACCATCTCTTTTGTAAGGATTAATACAAGTCACGGGTCTTGACCAAGTGGCACCTACCCAGACATTGAGAGGGCGCACTGCAGTCTTGAATCCTCACCGGCATGGGGACTGTGTACTTCACCCTGCGATGTGTGGGCGAGAAAACAATCCCATGAATTATCCAAGCCCTGAGCAAATGGCCATACGAGAGCTTGCGGTATCGCGTTGCTTGAGAGAAGTGTGCAATGAGATGGAACGTTGTCCATGTGAATGGCGGGCCAGTGGGGATTGAGGTAAGGAAGTAAAGGTGTGAAATCCGTAGAATGTCTGGAATACCGCGGGAATCCACACCCTGCGGCCGTATATAAAGGCAGGTCGGTGGTAGTCCATCACGTGTCCACTTGGCCAAGTCGAAGTTGGCAGCGTCGCAGCATACCACATCTATACGCCACCGTCCGAACTCATCACAAAGGACAGTATGCCACCACTCCAAACAGGCATCCTATCTCTTCCATTTAGGGAAGCAACGACTTAGATGACATCATAGGCCCACGCCCATCACCTAGAATCGCTCTTATTGAACTTAAAAATCCCGGTGGAGATGAGGTTAAGCAGACATCTTGAGTGCCGTGGGAGCATAGTGTTGAATGGGGGAAAGCCGAATGTCAGTATGTGATACCCATAGGAGGAATGCGATATGCGAAATGAGGCAGAGCATGAGGTGCGGCGGCGGGGAACGCAGAGATGAAGAAAATACTTACTTACTTACATGAACAAAGACTCGTTCATTTGCTTGTGGAGTCGCCATGCCCGGACCGAATTGGTGTGCAACGCGGGGTGTCACGTCCATCATTAAAATGGTCTCATCGGGAGTTTGAGTTCATGTGATAAAACTTACCAGTGGCGTTGACATCGGTATACACGTGCGGCACATTCAAATAGAAAACAATTAATCGAAGGAGCCTCCAGGTCAATATAGTCTGCCAGATCTGCCGCGCACCCAATGTGGTCTACGACAAGATGCCGTGTGGAACGAAACCCACGTGCTCTGGAAAGCCTTATAATACCAATCGTGCGCACGGAATCGGGAATAGGAGGGTACTCCGAGCTGGTCGCCGCGGTTATCAACCACGCAGCGCAAACGTGCACATCAATCGGTGTTCGGAGAACAATCCATACCATACCTTAGTTTCCTTTCAGTTGCGTGTTAAGACTCGGTCGTCTGATGTCAACTGTCAGCAGGTGCACTTAATCAATGTAGTCTTATTAAGAATTTGTCAGGTTATGACCTCCGAAAGCGTCGAGGCAAAGCTAAGTACGGACCATAATCTTGGTTCCTGCACACAGGGTACCTGAATTGAAGTGCAAACAATGAGTAGCCAAAAATTACGCACACTAATTATTTCTGTTTTACTACCTTCATGCAGTGGTGCGCCGCCGTCCACTCCCCGGTGCAGTGAATAGTACTGGATGATGCCAGGGCGGGAAGAGCGGAGCGGAACCTCGTCCATTTCTGTGAACGTGGCAGTATACGTATGTACCTGACAACTATACAGTAAGTCGGGTTCAGCCGGATTGGTTTTTAGGGTGTGTATGTTCGGCGCGATCTACCGCTCATCTTCAGGCGTATAACCGAGATCGTGGTACTGGTACATAGATCAGTGCGATTGATCCCGATGATCTGCTAAGTATCTGACTGTGCTTGGGTGGTCCCCACGGCTGAGCCATACTCCCACACTGGAGTGTAGAAGCCCATACGATGGTGGGTGATTAGACTTTTCCAAAGATACATTGGTCAGAACTGACGACGACATGGGAAGGCAGTGGGACTACATGGCGTGCAGACGAATGTGCCATTCGAGCCAGCAACCATTGGATTAGAGAGCGGCGCAACGCACGCCCGCCGCAATCACAACGATTAGGTCCTCAGAACTCTACCTTCGCGGCGGAAAACCTCGCCTGATCTGCCTAAATCTCCAGATAAGCGCGCAAAATCGCCAAAGTGAGCACCAAAAAAAAAACTGGAGAAAGACACCATGGAGGTAGGCATTGCCACCAAGACCTCCGGAGATTTTTACTACGTCAACGGGTTGATTAAACATGTATCGGTGATGTTCCCCTCAAATCGTGCCCCGTAATGCCCGGTTTGCCTGTCAGACCTCAGTTGAGGCGCCTCCTCGAGGAATGCAGTAACCTGATCAATATAATATCCTTGGATAGGCGAACACGAAGCATAAAATAAAATAAATTCACGGGCAGTCATCAAAGCTATCTGCCTGTGCCTAGATCTACAAATTTCCTTTGCTGTGTCCACAGGTTCATCAATCGACCTATCGTAGTGAATGTGTCATCCTCGTGGTGATGTGCTCGCAGAAGAAATGTTCCCAGTTACATGGCAAATTCCGCGTGTAGCCCCAAGAGTTTTACGATAAACAGACCTGAGCTGCTGTGTAGAAGGAGCCTCGTGTAATCATTATTGTCATGGAGTCACGCACACATATTACACTTGAATGTCACGCATCACTCTTCAAAAACATCCATCGATCCATACCTACCCAAGTAACTCCCTGAACTCGGGTCCCCACTGCTCACTCTTCCTAATATCATCCACCAATGCATCAAACTTCTGTGATCCGCCTGTCGCGTTAGCACCCGTAGCATTCCCGACGGCGACGACCTTGACGAGCGCAGCGACAGCTCTCATCGTACTTCTTCTCAGCTCGGCTGCACGTTCGAGATCTTGTTTTACCGTGTCCTTGGTCACCGGGGCACCTTTCATCGTCGTGTCGAGTGCCGGTGTTAGCACATCAAGTCGTGCAAGAAGTAGAGGAGCGCATAATGGGATAGACGATAAGCGTCCGACGAGTAGATGCGCAAGGACCTTGATTTCATCTGACGGATCCGACAACGCCGGGAGGAGATGAGTGAGGAAAGTCGGAAGGTCCAGTTTATGAAGGCACGTGTCCAGCTACTCAGTACCGTTAGCGGCGGCTTCTTCTATCTTCCAAAAAGCATGTCTTACGAGCGTATATAGCGTCTCCCACGCCGTCTTCCGTGCATCCAAGCCGTCGTCGACTTTGTGTTGCCACGGCCCCATCTGAACTGTCCGTATAAGGTCTGGCTTCACGACCGTTTCAGAGTACAATGTTTGTAGCAGCGCAGGTAAGTGATCTCGTACGAGATACACCTTCGTACGCGCGGCTGAGTTGAGAGCGGACAACGCCAGACGACGAACGGTCTATCAACGCAAAAGATCGGATGAGCTCCGTCGCGGCGTACAAACCAGACACCGAGACACACCAAATCCGAATCCTTCATCAAACTTAAGAAATCCATCAACAGTGGCACAAGTACCTCGTCATAGGACGGCGCACTATCCGCAAACGTATACCTAATCGCCGAGATCACCGTCGCACGTATCGCGGGATTCTCGTCCCGAATATGTGCATGGAGATGGGGGAGATATCGACCAGGTTCCATTGTCGTGAGTTTCCCGAGACACGCAGCGGCGACATTACGCGTCGATTCCTCTGTATCAGACGTGGAGTTGTTAAAGAGAGGCGTCCAGAGGTGATCTGCTACGGGCTCAAGTTGACCACGCGAGCAGTGTGTTACGACCTAATGTGTTTTGATGCCCATCGGCAATCATCGACGTGAGTATGACAAGAGTCCAAGAAACATTAAGCACCACAACGCACTTCTTTCAACGCGTGCAGGGAGAGTAACCGTTTGGACGGATCATTCTCCGCGATTTTAAGTATCACAGGCAAAAACATATGCAAATTCCCAATGGCAATATTCCCTGATACATGAAACGCGTCAACCACAGTACGTACAACTCTAGAATTAGGGTACTCACCTGCAGCGAAAGCAGCAGCAGTCCTCACTCCCTCTTCCTCGGACGAAAAATGGTCGATCACGTTGTTGAATATATCTTGCTGAGGGGACATGTCGCTAAAAGAAAAGTTTCGAGTTGGTGGATATGAGCATCACCACAGTACCGGAGATGAATCAAAAAGGAGGGACTTACATGAATCGCCCCAATTCTCCAAGAATGAGTAAACTCAACACGACGCTCGACGTCTTCGCTTTTGAACTCTTCTAGTAGAATTCAAAGTACGTCAGTAACCTCATCACCTGCGCACAACGAGACCGCAGACGAATCCGGTCGAAAAATGCCACGAACTTTAATATACTTAGAATATTCCGCAATCGTACCCGCGGCGACCCCCTGTTGGCTTCTTACAATCTCGCCGATGCATTTTGCCACGTTCATCGGATTCACATCTCCCTTCCCGCCTGATTTCTGAACTGCAACGACAAGCCCGGGAACTACGTGCGTAGCGATTTGATCATCGGCCTCTACCAGGGCTGAGAAGAATGAAAGTAGCGCGTCGAGAGTTGCTCCAGAAACGAGCGGAGAGTGTGCGATAGGGAAGATGTCGCCCAGGAGCTCGCGCTCAATCGGGGGGAATGAAGTCTCTGGCGCAAGCTCAAGTAAAAGGGCAAGGATACAAAGGGCTTGAGAAAGAACAGAGATATCAGAAGTGTTGATATAGACCTTAATTTGAGAGACGAGAGACGGTGGAAGGTCGGCGGGTATCCCGGATTGGTATCTTTAGATTCCGATGAGCACACGTCGGAGCTCGACGGACAAAAAAATGTACGCATACCTTCTGAGCAGTGTATCCAATGCAGTGAACAACTCCGTCTTCCCGCCCCTGCCGCTCTTCTTCAGTAACCCCATGACCCACTTTACACACCCATTTACCCAATCATCGCTCATCTCCACATTTCTCGATACCTTGGTGACCACCCTCACAGCCCCTCCCGTATTTCCCGTCGTGCGACATATTGCGTGCCACTCTTTACCATCTTTTGCTCTGACCATATCAGTTACGCAAACCCAGAGGTCCGCGATGCAATCTTCTGCGCATATACGCACATCTGCATCAGTATCGGTCGTGCTGAGACGTTGAATAGCGTGGTCGTACACCCGCTCCGGCCAATCACCATTCTTGACGGGTCGTGTGGCGTTCAGAAGCGCGGAAAACGTACGGAAGGTTTCGGATGCAATGCGTGGGTGACGTTCGCCAAGTGACTTGAGAAGTACAGGAACAAGTACCGGGAGTGACGGCGTGAACACCGGTGGTGAGTGCGTCGAGAAGAAAAGTCCCAAGAAAGAAAGACACGTGAGATGTAACGTGGACGTCGTCGTGGTCGGTGACTGAGACAAGGTACCTCTGATCGTCACGACAATTGGCGACACCTGCGCAAACAATGATCCAGGGAGAACAGATAGCAACGCATGCAGGACCTGGAATCCAGCTTGTAACGTTGTCGGTGCGGTCTTGGAAACCTTGAGTTGAGGGAGCAACGCTTTGGATAGGGCAGGAATTTGTGATTTAAGGAGCGCATATGGGTGTTCCTCTACATCCATACTGTCCTCGCTCTCGCGCTTCCGCTTCCCACCTACAACTTGTTCTCCGTCGGGAACCTGTGGTAACCCGCCATACATGCTCGTCTGGTTGAGGAGAGTAATATACGTTGCCCATACTTCGAGTCGTACCGTCTCTTCTCGATCTCCGAATCGCGAGATGAGGACTGGAGACACTTCCTTGTAGAGGGGGGAAAGAAGTTCAGGTCTGGTGACGATCACAGCACCTAAGAGTTTCGTTGCGGCGCGTCGGATCTTGTATGATGCATCCTCGTCGTCGGAATACCTACACCCACCTGTTAGTAAGGGCAAGTGCGAGATATATAATTGACCAACTCGGCGTCCAGGTCCTCGTCTTCGTCGTCTTCCTCTGCTTCTACCATTTCCTCGTCCTCACCGCCTCCGGTATAATTCTTTGCAGTGGTGAGCGTAATGCAAGAAACTATGGGAATGGGCGTACGGGGTCATATTTGATGTATTGTATGCCAGTCTGTAGGATAGAGGGAAGAAACGGTGTTGCTTCGGCAGAGGATCTCAACAAGAGCGTTTCGAGCGCCTGCAGCCACATCAATCACACGGGGCCATCATGTCCACGTTCACTGACCTGTAGACACCCCTCGCGTAGCTCGTCGTCGTCGCGTTGCACAGCCTTCAGTATTCCGGGAATAATGCGGTCGAACGACGACGCAAGCTGTTGCGGGGACTGTCTTAAGATCGCAGACACCAGATTCACAGTCGTACGCTGTGGTTCCAGGTTAGCATCTGCTTCAAGGAATGGAAAGATGTTCGTTTGAATAAGTTGCGCGCATAAATCTGGTGGGGATACAGGGAAGAATTGTGACAGTGTTGATATGGCACGTTTTCGCACGGCCGGACGGGGATGAGTTAGGAGGGGAGCGACCGCTGTGAGGGGTTGTGGTTTGATTTGAGAATTGGAAAAGTGGGCTGGGAAACGGGTGATAAGGATGGATAACGTCGCAAGGGTTTCGATCAGTGTGTCTGGTGGGGTGTCGGGCTAGGAACGAAATGGTACAAGAGTCGCGCGTGACATACAGAAATGGATGGGCTCACGTTCAAGACCTGACTGAGCAGTTTTGGTGCGAGTTCAGAACACGTTTTTCCCGCGATCTTTCCGTCTGGGGGTAGCTCCGAAGTAATCGTCTTCAGAGCTAGGGAGTGATGTCTCGATATGTGAGAGCCCATGATTTGAGTCGAGGGAAGCTCACCTAAACCGGATATATCTCTCAGCTCTTCATCCTTTCCAACTAGAAACTGAATGAGGGCTTCCACGACAAACTCAACCTGGCCCTCTCGCATGATCTTAATCAGCTGACCGAGGCTGCATCGAGTGGGACACGGGTATCACACAGTGCAAGTGGCATCGGAATGGATCAGTCGATAATGTTAAAAGGCGAGATTTAATAGCGGAGACGGAGGGCGTACCACTTGACGGCTTGATTCTTGATTTCGGATATCTTGTCCTCCACGAGCTTGAGCACCTGACGAAGGACCTTGTTCTCGACGGACTCGTCACCGAGGAAACTATTTGGATCCTGCTTGATTTCGTTCAACAGGTCGTTCAGCCCCATGAACCTGGAAGGGCATCGTCGTCAGTGCTGGGTGTCTGTGCACATAGAGTCAGCCGACGTACCTAAAGTCCTGGTCCGGGGATTGCATCTGAGTCGTTTCTGTGAGATAGATGTGTGTTGCCAATGTCTGGATGTACCTTTTCTATAAGACTATTCATGAAGTACGTCTTGGTCATGGCGGTGGTGGTTGATGATTGAAGACAGGAGCCACTCCAATCTCGTAGTGAAATCACTTCCAAACATGGACCATCTCATCCACCCCCGCTGGCGGTGTGTCACCGTACATTATCGTGCCATACAAATACACCGAGAACTACGACGGGGGTGACTTCTTTACCTGTCCGGAGCGCAAGGGCTGCGCCGAAAATATTGAAAACTACCACTTCAGCCGACGAACTCCTACTGAATTGAATGCAATGGCTATTCTTCGGGTTTCTCACATAACAAGCGACTCTACAGTCACCACCCAAAAGCTCCGGCAGTTATTCATTCAGTGGAAGTCGCTCTGGCCGACGTCCAGGGATGCTGCAGAGACATGCCATGCCAATGCAAATCTAGGCAAATTTTGCACCAGAACAAAGATATGGTCACGAGCGATGCTGGCAGTCCGTCGTACGCGATCGTAACTCTAACGCTCTTCGCACTACCCGCGAGATCCTCCGCACAACCTTGAGTTTCGTCGACCTGATATGCGGTACTGAAGGAATTGACCTTACTTTTGGCGAGGACCACTCGATCCCACCTCTCATTCTACCAGACCCAGAGATCTCTCCGTCTATCTCTTGGATCTGCGCTCCTTGGCGCCTCGAATGACGTGTACAAATGTCTCAGTGCACGCGTGGAGTGGGGAGGCACTGCAATCATGAAGGAACATCTTCAACGAGTGAACTGGTGTCCATTGCACATAGCCGCGACTATGCTATCATTAGGCATCGAAGGCTGGTACTCCTTCACTGCAAATCAGGAAGCAGGTGATCATTCAAAATGCAGCACTAGGAGATGTGTGGCACACTGTCGATGAGGACCACTACCCCACAAGGCATGTCTCGGGTTGCTCTTGCTAATTCTGTTGGAGGATATCATTCGACAGGGTGATCAAGGCACACACGCCGGCCGTGACCTGTATGGAAGGAACTAGGTTGAGCAGTGGTTTCTGATGCATCCAGTCACAACAATTGCGGATACGTCGCGATTTGTGCATCTTTTTTGTTGACCTGGAAAGTGTCTAACTTCCCTCTCCAGATGGTCTGAAAGACTAGGAAACCCAACAGGAAACGCACTTCCTATCTGCCAACTATTGCGAATCCAGAAGATGGTTGACGAACTCTTTGCAGACCGCGGCGCGAATGAGCATGTTCCATTTTTGATGGATACTTTGTGCGTTCCAGCAGGTGATAATTTAAAGGGGTATCAGCAGAAGTGCATCATCAGAACGTGGACAATATATAAAGATAATCCATGGGCGAGCCGAATCAGGCACACGCTACCAAATGGGAACAGTACCTATAATGCTGTTATGAGCTTCGTTGCAGTTCAATCAAACTTCCAAGACTAGCCGGAAATCAAGTGTCTCCGCACTTAGGGTTGCCTTCCTCGAAACAATCCACTCCTGGACCCTGCTCATCGTCGGCCGTTGGTCGGCGTCTTCCCTCATCAGTTCGGCGGCCACCCTGAGGAGGAAATCGCGATCAGTAGAGGGCTTGCACTTCGAGCATAAGGCCTCCAAGGTTCGTCCGCGGCTCCACAGGTCGGCCTGGATCGGTTTGTACGCATCGCCGCGTTCGACTTCAGGTGCGACGTACCCTGTCGTGCCGACTATGCCACGGAACTTTTCTTCTTCGCTCTTCAAGCGGATAGCTGTGCTAAAATCGATGATGGAGAGACGGTCACCTTTGGTAGGAATGATGATGTTCTCTGGTTTAATATCCACGTGTGCCACAAGTTGAGCGTGCATGAATGCAACCCCTTCAATGAGTTGGCTGGCAGCAACCCAGAGATGCTCATCAGGCCTCTCAAGAGACGTGAGCCGACCGCCAGCGGTGGGCATAGATATCGTGGTCCCGCCCTTTACTGACCAGAACTGGGCTCCAGAGATGGTATGGTTCATCGGAGACTGAAGACTGCCGAGGAATTGCAGAGTTTCAACCTCCTGCTGCTGTGAGGGTTTGACGAATTTGAGGTAACCAACATGATCATCATCAGTCGTAGATTTGACAACAGCGAGGTTCTCGTGCTGCAATGTGTCAATCAACGGCGTTGAATATAAAGAAGTGATAAACCGACCCCAAAGACAAGGAAATCGATCGCGCAATTCAACTCCCGCAGTTGTTCTTGGACATCATTCACACCGAAAGGGCCAAAGTTGTTCCCTTCATTGATAGCACCCAATGTCCTATTTTGCGTCCGTGACACGGGATTATTCTTCGAGTGGAGTGAAAGGACGTCTTTGGCGGCATCTACTATCCGTGAGAGGGCTCCTGCCATGTCCCCGTCCAAGTCCTCGACGAGATTGTTAAGCTCTCCTGCAAGATTGTACATTTCACGGACAAATTCAGTCGCCTTAGTCCTGTCGGTGAGATCAAAGTCATTGCGGTGGATAGAAACCTGTTGCATATAACATAATTATATCCATCAAAGGGCACCGACAAGCCACCCACAGCTTTCCCTTGATAAAACCCATCAGGGTCCTCCGCGTCTCGACCAGTTTGCATGACAATATACCGTGAGGCAACCATCTTCTTGTCAAAGTATACCGCAGCTACCAAAAATTCGCGCTCAGAAGTGTTCTTCAAGAGCTTTTTTCCTGCCCTAGCGACGGCTTTTACTTGGAGGAGCATTCGAAAACGGTCTTCCTCATTCGTCATGGAAACAACCTCTGAGACAAAGAAGGGAATCAGATGACGCGCAAACGAGACCATGAAGTCGCTGTTCGGCTTGTACTTGCGCCAACTATCAGCGGAAGTACTGGTTCCGATGAAGATCGGAAAATCCTTCTGAATTTTGGTGCATGAGTGAGGGAAACTACCGTTAGCTGGGCACTCACGTCTCGTATTTAATATCGGGATCTCCAGGGGACAGAAAAGGAGGCTGTATGAAGAAGGCGGCGAAGTTGCCCGCCTTGACAGCAGAAGATTTCTGGTCGCGGATTTTGCTCGCATCTTCGTAGTAGCAACTTAGAGCGTGATGTAAGGTTGAAAACTCTCGCGAGTTGCGGACCATCAACCCGCCATCGTGATTCCCCGAAAAAGCCTGGAATATTTGCTCAAACAACTGTTCGTCGATTTGTCGAACTGTTTCAAAATCGCGAATTTGTTGCATAGTCCCTAGAACAGCATTCTTGACATTTTCCTTAGCCACTACAAATTGGCAGGAGGAGGACGGCGACCTACATCATATGTCCAACGAGAACGTAATAGCTCTTGGGTCTTCCCGATCTCCGGAACAGCAAGTGCATCGTGCACTGTTTGCAATCCACCTCTTAGATTATTTCGCATGTCATCCTCCGTCCACTTGAGTGCTGTTTGTACAGTTATTTTAAGCATGAAAAGATCATCGAGTAATTCTGTTTCAGTCTCTCAATAGTCATCTGGGGTGCAGGCAGAGGAGGCGTGGGCAGAAAACGCATCAGGTGTAGGCAAACCAATGATCACACGAACCAAACGTACCTTCCGCGAGCATGAGGGCCAGGAAAACATGCTCCCGTGTAACTGTGGATTCACCAAACGACAACTCGACTGTGTCGGAGCCTTTCATGGGTTTCAAGTGTTCCAGGAAGTTTCCTTCCTCTGTGCCCAATACCGGGGGATTCAATCGATAAACCTTGACTTGTGAAGCAGAAACGTCTTTGAACACAGCCCCGTGTTGCTGATCGCATAGCAGGCTCGATAAAAAAATCCTGACCGTGCTGTGCGCCACACCTGACACAGGCACAATCTGGCCTTTGAAGTAGACCTGGAACTGCGTCCTTGCGGTCGCTGCATATCAAGATGGTGTGAGTATCATGTTATCGTGGAGAAGTGGAGGCGCACGATGAATGACAACGACAACCCATAACCCCTCCTGAGTTCTGGGGAAAGCACTGGACAACTTTTGTGTTGGGTGTAAAGGCATTTTGCCACGCAGCCTCCACTTTCCGAGTTCATCCGAGTGATCCACACCCGATGGGACGAGCAAGGAGTAGAGCTTGAGATTGGCCGCATTGACATCCATGAATGCGGTCGATCTTTTGAGCTTCAAGGCGTCCTTCAAGTCTGCCACATCTGCTTCTCTACGAATCTTGACCGGGAACACATCGTCGACATCGTCACCATGGATCCATCAGAAATTTTACATGAGTCCTATATAAGCTTATTTGAGCTTATCTGGCTAACTCAACTCACACCCCATCACAAATATGAAGATGAGGGTTACCATTATACCCAGTTCTGACAGAAACATGAAGATATAACATATTCTAAAGTAATCCTTTTACTAGTTCTGCTGTAGGTGGCAAATTGTGGTTGGATTTTAGTTGGCAGAGACAGATAAGCCACAATAACCTCAGAAAAGATGCTTGTAAATTTACTGATGCTCCAACAGAGAACAGTCGTTGCATATCAAGATGGTGTGAGTATCAAGTTATCATGCGGAAGTAGGGGCGCACGAAGGCTGATAACGGCAACCCATTCCCCGTCCTGAGTTCTGGGAAAGTGTTGGCCAGCTTTTGTGTTACATCCAAAAGCTCATTGCCATGCGATCTCCAATTTCCAAGTTCAACTGTGCGATCTGCATTTGATGGGATGAACAAGGAGTAGAGCTCGAGATCCTTCGCATCTACGTCCTTGAAAGTATCCGGATTTTCACGCTTCAACATAGCTTTGAGCCTTCCCACGCCCGCTTCCTTAGAAATATTAACCTTGAACACCGGGTTAGCATCTTCGCCGCGAACGCAACAGAGGAGGGTGAACATTTCCATGTTGTGGCAGGGGGATCAAGCTGGTAGTCTGAATGATAAGGTACGCCACACACGGTGATGCAAGTTTATCAAGTCTGTTTGGGACTCAGGCCCAGGTGTGGCCATGTAGGCTTAGCACATATATGTATAGTACAAGTACTTGCCAAACTTTAGGTTGATGGAGACCTCATGATATCGATGACCCCATGATCATTCTCCTCAGTCTCACCGTCTTCATTATCATCCTTACATGGCTTCAGCTCAAATACATCCCCTTCACCTTCCTCCCTAAGAATACTGTTTACCATCATTTTCATAAGACTGATGTTGTAATGCGGGATATGATTTACTCACTGGTCAAATAGTGAGATTGTGTGGCTTTCGTCGTGCGATTGACCTGTATCCCCCTCATGTAGCGTCGGGTGCGTACCTAACAACGCTCCCAAGAAGCGCATCTCATCTTCAGGACTCCATTCCGTCAACTTCCTCACTTCCGACGGCGTCAAAGTGAGATTCTGTGTGACGGGTGAAGAAGGTGTAGGACTGTGTAGCATGATGTGGCGTTCGATGCCTGATGTGACGATATGAAGTTGTGACGGATGTATTGCGACTGCGTTCACGATGGAGCGATGTCCTGTAGTAATACAAGGCCCGGTGTGTCATAGCCTCAATTCTACAGATAGAACGTACCATTCAACCGACACAATGGCGTCGATATCTCCAAAGGTACATAACGAGTGGTCAACAATCCCTCACAATAACCTGCGAGAACAAAAGCGAAGAAAAGTCGTTCGTTTCTGAATTTGTCATCAAACCAGTACTCACCTACAACGTCGCGCCACTCTTGTGTATACCACTCCTCTGTAGGAATCTCCTGTCTGAGACCCGCCAACGTAGTCGCATCAGGTATCTCCCAAACATATCCCCTGAAATCGTCAGAGCCCGCTGCATAAAGAATGTCCTCGCTGATTCCAGGGCCTCCAAATGCACCTGACTGAATTTAACGTCAACTTAATCCGTCAGCGGGCACAGAACCGCTATACCTTCATTGTACACGAATTTGAGTACGTCCGCTCGCCAGCTGGAGCTGGATTTCCATCGGGGCCATTGCGCCCAGTACATATAGCCAGTGGATAGGGATCAGGAAGAGCATATATCGTTGGATACCAGTGCTATTCACATGATGATAGACGGACATCATGCCTCTGTGTGCACAGGACTTACCAACATTGTGAGCGCCAATCGAGTTCCTGAAAGAGGTGCACGTTAGAGCGCAATTCAGCAGGATGCAGTGACTGACCATCGCGATCGAATGCGACGCTACTGCTTTCGGGGTTACTGAGATGTCCGCAGGACCTCTTGGATAGCTTCGTAACATACTGCACCCCAGGAAACAGGAATAGATAAATAAAGAGCTTCGATTGGATACACAGATAAAGACATACTGTCTGCACAATACCCTCATTGGACCTGGTCGACAGCGGTCCGAAAGCCATTCGTGAATCGCGAAGACACACCTGCCCACGCGAATCACTCGTCGCAAAGACATGCTCCATGACAGGATGTGCTTGTACGCCCGTAAACTCAGTCGTGTGTTGATATATCCCTTGCGCACTCGATGACCTTCTATCGACACGTGCATCATGAAGAATGATCCTTCCATCTTCGCTGGATGAAGTAAATTGTCAAATATACCAACTCTAACCGAGCGAAAGAAGTTTACCCAGCGCTAAAGAAGAGTTCGTCGTGGTGGGCATGGGCACTGATGCAACGCACGCTTTCCTGAGTTCAATTGGACCCATTGTCGACAGTAAGTCAATGTCCCAATATATTAACACTGTCAACGAGAGGCACACGAACAAAATTGTTGGACACACATCATGTCCCCTATACACGTTCAACGCAGGAGACGGTCTCTCTGGGTCCCATTGTACGCCAGGCGGAAGCAGTCTCGACATGTCATACCTTAGTACCAGACTGTCTGAACCTCCGCTAAATTCGGGAAGAACGAGGCGCATTAGCACACGGTTCACGAAGGGATATCTGTAAGCTGTATCACGCACCTAATCAAGTATTGATTCGAGGCCGAAAAGTCAAGGGACAATACATTTCCCTACCAGAAGGTATGATGAGGGGAGGCATTTTGATTGCAAGCGAAAGATCGAGGAAAACATACCGCTGGACCGGAATAGCTTCCCGAAGGAGATCTCAGGTCCTCCTGATTGAAATCCCATAGGAGGATACGAAAATCTAATCGTTGGATATGGTCCATCATACAAAGACACCCAGGCGAGAGAAGAAACGGACACACCATCCCCAGCACTGGCCAACCATCTACCACCCTTGCGCGAGAATACGAGGTAATTAACACATGAGACGTGTGCCGTCAATTTTCTACGAGAAACGGTCAGCGGCACTACCGACGATGACAAAACCAGCCTAGCGGCACGCAATCATGGCTTTCAGCACGGTCCAAACGTAGATCAGTGGATGCCGCAGCGTAAGGGTAGATATCCCCTGCCATAGGGACGCACCCAGTGGACCACCCGCTGCCCGACATCATCCACCACTTCAAAACAAAACGAGAAACGACTACGCGTAGGCAGTCGCTGATTTGAACAGGATAGCAGCCAAAGTGCTTACGTTGAATACGGAAACCCCTGCGCACACGCTCGGTAGAACATCTCTCTCCTTGTACGCTCTATCACGTTCGAAGCTAGAGTATCAGAGTATGAACGTGCCGTCGTTGATTGCCTGCGGCGATGTTGATAGGTAGGTGAGGTGAGTTCCATTTTGTTTGATGAGGCCGTGCGTTGTACGGTGTGTATAGTATGTACGTCGTGCTCGCGCGCGTAATATGAGAGCGGAATGCGCAACGCTCCAGATAGAGATTGACCTAGAACGTGTTCGTGGTCCCGGTCGTGTCTCAGGCCTATTAGGGAAATGGTAGCGTGCTCAGATTCAGATTATATTGTTGCAAATCGTCCGTGCGTTGGTCCCAGTGCTACGGCGCTGAAGCGCTGACGCATGTGGAGTTCGGGTCTTTGCTGAGGTCCACGACTGGTCGGTGTAAGATCTCAGCGGGTCAGCATGTCCTATTTGGGCCAAATCACTACACAATTTACTACCATGAATACAATAGACATCAACCAGAAACGAGAGAACGAAGACTCAGATGTCGAAGAAATCCCCCATCCACGTGCACGCCCGCGTCTCGACGACAAAGACGACGACGACATTGGCACTGGCAGTCCTCCTGGTCGCGGCCGAGATGCACTACCACTACTAACTGGGTCACGGATGATGATGTCGGAAGAAGACGAACTTGAGGTTCAACACAGGCAGATCACTGCCCGTCGCAACTTTGACAAGGTCAACTTCGGACAGTGGCAGATCAAGACATGGTGTGTGTGTGCATGCACATGTCGTTCGTAATACAAGTCTATGGCCTTGGCTGACTATACCGTGTGTGTATGGCATCGAACAGGTACTTTTCGCCCTACCCACTCACAGAATCCGAACTGGAAGAACCTCAGGCGACTGGCCACCGCGACCACAAGCCACCATCATCTCGCGCATCTCCAACATCCTCTAGCGGTATGCCTTCACGGCCGCCCAAACCAGTCGGCCGTCCACCGAAAATCTCAGGTGTTCAACGAACCACTCTGCGCTCCCACGGGCGCACCTCCGATCTTCTCGCAGGCGGACTGACTCGGTCGCACTTGACAGGCGAGAAATCGGTTTTGTGGGTCTGCGACCGGTGCTTCAAGTATGTAACGGAGGGACCGGTTTGGGAGATGCATGTTGTGAGTGGTATATTCTTATTCGTGCCACCCCCCTGCGCGTGCATGTGGCAGTTGGACGATACTCAAAGAGCTGCCCTGCGTTTGGTTATTCGACAGCGGAAATGCGATAGGAGGCACCCTCCTGGCAGAAAAGTGTATCAGCGTGGGGCACATACGATATGGGAAGTCGACGGGGCGATCGAAAAGGTATGTTCGCTGACTTGATGATGGAAATTGATGTCGATATTTACCAGCTATACTGCCAAAATCTCTCCCTGTTCGGTAAATTCTTCATCGACGTCAAGACGCTCTTTTTCGACTGTGACAACTGTCCGTCCTCATCTCTACTACTCCTGTTGCATATTTGTCAATTCTCTGTTTCGTCCCCCTGTTACAGTCTTGTTCTACATCCTGACCGACGCAGACTCGCAACGCGACCACGTACTTGGGTTTTTTTCCAAGGTATTGATAACTCGTCTCTACCTCGTGCAACCCTCGACCTACAGCTTTTCAGGAGAAGTACTCCTACGATGACTACAATTTGGCGTGTATAGTCGTCCTACCCCCTTACCAGCGGAAAGGATATGGAATGCTGATGATCGAGTTCAGTACGTGTTCCTCTGCCGTACCACGGTATATGTATATCTTTGTCCCGCTGACAAGCTGGTGTCAACGCGTCTTACAGGCTACGAACTCTCTCGACGCGCAGGGAAGGTCGGTACACCCGAACGACCGTTATCTGATCTCGGACTGAGAAGTTACCTGACGTATTGGGTCGCTACTATCGTAAGGTTTTTGAGGTGGGTTTCCTGCGTCATTTTACTCCGGTTTCCTTCGCACCCGCACGTGGCTCATGTTCGTTTCGTAATGTCGTAAATTTCTGCGTGGTCCCCGATGTAGACATCTTCTCTCCGTTCTCCCAGCCGACTGTGCCCGAGTGACGACCGAAGGATTTGCACCGATACTCTTGCAAAGCGGAAGAATAGCGCCTCAGACGAAGCCGATATCCTCATCCCACTCACATCATCCCCAACCCCCGTCCGACCTGGCTCTTCCTCCCGCTGAGGATGTCCCCTCGTCAACGGGTATTTCTACCCATCTTAAACGGAAACGCGCCCCGAAGGGTTTTGACGGAGAACTTCCCCACCCTCCCACTTCTCCCTCTTTTCACCGATACGCCCCCCGGAGCCTCACGCCTGCCACCTCCACGTTCACACCCGCACTGACGCCCGCACAGGTACCTGGTGCGCATGACGCCCTTGCCTCCTTCCGCAAGATCACCACCACACCCAATGTCGATGGCAGTGCCACGTCGCACGTCGTGGTACGATGTACGCTTGCCGATATCGCCCGCGCTACGAATTTGAGGGTCGACGATGCGACCTTTGCACTAGCGGAATGTGGGTTGTTAGAGAGAGTGCAGGTGGCTGCTCGACAGAGGGGTGCTGATGGTGACAGTGGCGTGGGTGAGGAAGATAAGATGGACGATGGGGATGGGAATGGGAATGGGAATGGGAATGGGAATGGGGTCGAGGGTCAAGAACATAGTGATCGGGTCGTCATCGCCATCACGCGAGAGAGGGTCGAGGCAGTTGCCAGAGAACGACATGTAAAGGAGATGTACTTGAGCCTGGCACACGTGTTGCCATAGATCATATATATACGTCGTGACATCACTCATCATGGTAGGAAGGAGAAGGTTTCGAAGAAACTTACCAGTATCAATCCTACATTTTGAACCATACCCTCGTTCGCACATGGTAGTTGGAACTGGTATACTTGTATCAGTATTTATGGTATTGATTTCCGGTGCTGTTCCTTCCCTCGGTGACGGGAAGAGTGACATTGGAGCCTCACCTCCGTATTGGCGGTAGTCGACGGTAACACTTATTTATTAGCTGCGCCGAAGGAACCACCTCCCGATCTTTATGTGAAGGATTCAGGATTTTTGGAGTTGCAGTGGGTATGCACTTTACAAGCATGCAAATGCTACAGGAGAATAAGCCTAATGTCTCAAAGCTGCCAGTGAATGACCGTAGGTACATTCATAAGCAATCGAGCCAGTACTGTGGATTACGACCGGGGAAGTAACGGTAGGGTATTTGAAGAACGAGCTCCTCATCCTCCGGGGACGATTTCTAGAGCGAAAAAAAAAAAAAAAAACAAGTCGTACGTATGAACAAGTCCGATTTGACACCGCACCGAGCGCAAGAGCGTGCTATATTGTAAGTGCGCATATAAGCCAGTCCGATGGAAAGTATGACTCGAGAAAGAAAAAAAGAGGGGAAGCGTGAGGGTGCGGTATAAATGAAATTTTGATCGTCCACGTGGATAGCGAGCGGGATGGGAAGGTATACGAACGCTCTTCCAGAAAGGTATGCAGTTGGCTACGCAAAATGAGGAGGCGAACGGGGGGGCACACGTGTTATGCGTGGATGTACTCATCCGTTTGAATGTGTGGCGTTATCCACGTATTCAAGACGATCTGCTACACGTATCAGGGACAGTTAAGAGCACATTCAACCACGATGGAGTAGGTAGGCACCTTTGCCCGGTGGGTATCTTCATCGTCTAGCTCGATCTGGGCGTCCTGCCATTTCCGTTTTTTGTTGTTCCGGGCTGGGATGATGATCCGTAACGCGGGGTATACATCGGGCTTTGTTAACTGCCATCAGTGACACGCCAGAGTGGCGAGGTGGGACAATAATATACGCACAGTAGTGAACGATCCGCATGAAGACAGTCCGGCTAGATAACGATGCGAGGTGTAATTAGGATGGCACATGTACATATGATGTGGACTTGCCTGGTGATGAGTCACAAGGAACGTCTGAGATATCGACTTCCGGGAGTTGTCGTGGTTTGAGAAGTGGCGCACCCGGAGTTGGTATATCAGAGTACATGAGAAGTTCCGGGTACGTATAATGCAAGCCTCTGATGGCCGCGGACACCATCGCATCGACACCTGCACCCATAACCTGCGTACCGCCCTGCATAGCCACCACGGTTGTCCTGACCGGAACCAGCGGGGACGACTCCAGGAGTGGCAATGGCTGACGGGAGACGAGATGGATCGGACACCTGAGTGCTTTTCGTGTGTCGATGCGAAGATGAGACGCGGTGCGTTTAGCGTGGTGTGTCAGGTGGAGAGTGGAACGATGAAAGAGTGCAATGTGGGTGTATCGTCTGTTGGCGTGGCGAAGAATCTGGGCGAGCTGGCTGAAGCAGTGAGAGGAAATCATTGTCGACGTTTGATACGCTTTTCGCTCACATACCTCTGTGTTTTTTATATTTTATATACGAAACAACAAAGCAACGCCCCGGAGTCGGATGTCCGAGGAGAATATAAAAGAATGCATCGGAAATGGAAAGTGATCGACGCCATGCGGCACGTGACCATCCGATCCCCTTCTCTATCCCCTTCTCTCTCTCAACTCACACTCCTCCCTCCAATGCAGTCTGCACACAAGATAGGCGCGCGTTCACTCGTATTCACGTGATCTTGGATGGCGATGGCTGACACGGGCATGCAAACAGGCTCACTGCTGTTCTGTCCTCAGTGCGGGACTCTGCTGTCCGCTCCCACAGACGATGGACCCACAGTCGAATGCGAACAATGCCATCACTTGGAGCCCACATCATGTACGTACAGCCACTTTCTATCTCATCGAAACGAAACAACGCTACTACCGATCACGCCCACACGCACACACATGCGCCCACAACACACACAGCCTACGAGAACATCGAAATCGTAACCCATTCCCATCCGGATGCGTTCCCATCTGCACTGCGACAGAAGCGAAAGACCCAGACCAAGGTACACCAGGGAAAGGTACTGCCCAAGGTACGCATCGCTCGGCCGCCATCGATATGCCACTCGTCATGCGCCACCCCGCCGCACGTCGTTAGATGAGCAGTGGCTTAGGGAAATCCTTGTATATTCATTCAGTCACATTTTTACGTGTTTAGGTCTCGGAAAAGTGTCCCGCATGTGGATATATGGAAGCGTATTACGAAGAAAAACAAGCGAGTCCCTGTTACCCCGTCCTGTTCTTGTTCTCTTTTTTTCTAATGCCTGTCTAGATGCGAAGCGCAGACGAGGGATCCACGATCCTGTATACCGTACGTCATTCTTCTAGACCGCTCATGCCCATGTCAACGATGTCTACAAGTGCGTGTCGTGCAAGCACGGCTGGAGAGTGAACAATTGACCAGCGCTCCGTGCGGTTGCCTCGGTGACCGTGCCCACGACTACACATACACCCCAACACTGCAGAAGAGCGCCACGACGCCAAATCCACCAAGTACGCTCGCGAGCAATGCCACACCCAATTCCCGAACCGGGGCAGTTTTAGGGAGTCTGTAGGAACATTTATAGTTTGGTCATCGGTTGTAACGGTAGCACGACTTGGAATGCGTACGTGGAGAAATAGAACGCAAGGGCAAACGTCGACGAGAGCAGCACGAGTGCTATGAACGGCAGCAGCGATGTAGACACATAAGGCGAGAACGGGGGAAGAAAATTGTGGAGTGTCTTTTTTTCCCCAAATCGTGAGCAGAGGGTTCCCTTGGACTTCTGACAGTGCCTACCTGGATGGTTTCATAGTCCATGATGGTTGTTGTGTGATCTGAACACCGAATGGCGCTGACGTAGTGAGCGTTGGCGTGGGTGCCAAACACGCGTCATCAAATCCCATATATTGAACGGCCCTCGCCGCGCGCTGCCTTCGTGTCCTCCCTTCCAACTCCGTTTTACCCGCAGCAGCACTCGTCTCTGCCAAACTCACATCGCTACACCCTTGCCCACACCACCCAAGGTCAGTCCACGATCTTCTTTCTCTCCCAATTCATGTCTTCTGACCATTCCAAACGTCAAAATGACCTCGTATATACAATCTGCGCAGATGTCGGCAGCACACAATTTGCAGCAACATCCCGTCTTCGTTCAAGCGCAGAACAAGGTCAAGTATCACTTGAGCCAACTCGACAAGGAGGTCCGTTCGTCCTTCTTCTTTCCATTCTTGCCACTCACATGTGGATGCTCTCTCGTTTCCGTCTTGATTTGCTCTTATGCTCCCTGATATGTGGCACACCGTCCCCACACGCGGCACCCACGCATCTCTCCCTCTTCATATAGCTAACCAAGTATCCCGCTCTCACTTCCATCGAAGCCCGCACGCAAATCCCAAAAACCTACCTCGTCCTAGCCACCTTGGTGCTCCTCGCCATCTTCCACCTCATAACCCCGGTGGCTGCGCCAGTCTCATACGTCATGGGTTTTGCTCTCCCCGCCTACCTCTCCCTCAAGGCTCTCGAGTCCCCCGGTCACCAAGACGACGTTCAGTGGATCACGTACTGGGTCGTCTTCGCGTCGTTGGGATTCGTAGAGACCTTCGCCATGGGGGTGGTTCTGTATTACCTACCGTGGTATTTCGTGATTAAGACTGTGCTTTTACTGTGGTTGCAGTTGCCAGCCTTCAGGGTAAGTTACCATCTGATCCACTCTCGTTCAAGTGTAAGCGTTAACCCTTCCTTCGATCCACAGGGCGGCTATGTCACCTACAACCGCTTGATCAAGCCTCTCCTTCTCAACTCCTGTGCGTCCTCGAGGGCAGCTGCCACACCTGACACGCTCACGGAGAATTTAAGAGACCGCGTGAACACGGCGACAACCGAGTAAACCGCTTCTAACCCCGTGGGCACTATTTAGGAAAGTCTGCTGGGGGCAGCGGGGATGTGTTGAAGGAGGTGTGGTGAGGCAGCTTCAGGTGTACATGCCCATTCATGTTCCTATCAGTATCTCTGGTTCTGGTATTTCTATCTCTTCCTGTTAACCCTTCTCCTATCTTGTGTGTTGCATTTCACATATGTAATGTGTCTCTGTCGCGTGTTTATCGGTGTAACGTTGGTAAGCTCGGCTGGTAACTACCGAGTCCCAGGACTACCCAAGCCAATGTCCCCGTGCCCTATTGTTAGCCACTGCCTCACATCCCGTTCACTGTAAATAGTCAGGGCACTTGTATTGAGTGTCTGAAACGCTTTTAATCAGCGTTGGAATGACTGAAAAATAGCGCCAGTCAATGAAATTCAGTGTCTTAACGTGACGCTGAAGATGACATTTGGTCTAGTAAAAAAAGTGTCTTGATCCTTGAATAAAACCGTTCTTATCACTGAAAAAAATTGTTCTACGCGCTGATTGATAGCGTCATGTAGCTGTATTTCCGTGTCAGACGACGCTGTTTGATGATGACATGGGCACTTGTTTTTTGGTTGGATAGCACGGATTTCCTGTACTTATATCCCACGTTGTCGCAATCGAAACAACTGACATTAAACGCTATACCAACAGGTTACAGACTCTGCCTGTGAGAATGACCATGTAAGAAGGGTACGGCAAAAGCAACATTTGAATGCAGCGAATCCCGGGGTAGTAACTGGACATGCGTGCACGAAAGCCATCAAACGAATACACTTGAAGCCTGCTTGAAGGTACGATCAACCGAGATGTCGTTTTGGTCGGGCATTTCGCTGCAGTGTACGCTGACCCTGTGTCCAAAGGCATCCAGCAGCAAAGTACTGTAGCGGCGGGGTAGGGAATGTGAGGCGTCGACGGCCGGAACAATGCATGACTAGCAACATGTCAAATAAAGTAGAAGTGAAGACAGCTACAAACGTACCGGCCTTCTTGGGAAGGAATTTTGCGAACAATGAATGGGGCAGGCGGGCCCTGGAGTATCCCCCGCAGTGGGGGAGGGAGGGTCAGTGAACGGGCCAGTGGAAATATTCGGGTTTCCCACAACTTGTGAAAGCGTTGCATGAGTGGTTTGGTGCACATGGGCTCACCACGGGGGAGACCTGTCTATCTCTGCATTAGAACGTTGTGCTTCTAGTATAGGGATGAGTCGTGGAACGCTGCGCTATGTATGACAGTCTTTGTTTCGCGATTGTGTTTCCCTCGTATCATCATAAAGGAACTCCCTTTACATTTCACGAAGATCGTGACCGTCCATTGAGCGTCGCCCTACGGAGTCTTGTGAAGTAGCGTTGTGACAAAGGTCACCGCATACACTCACCTCTATGTTCTCTAGCTCGAATCCATACTTGCCACGCCAGATATGGCCCCAAACTTGAATACGGTTCCGGCTAAACAGCGCATATAGGGACTCATATCGCACATATCACAGAGTTCGTCAGTCCTGCCTAATAGAAACATGACGAGATCTTGAGACGTACGTGAAAACCCCGAGAGAATGGCCTATCTTGCAAGAAAGACGAGGACTCATTCAACCTACCGGATACCGACTTGTTTCTGTTGGTGTGGCGCTCTGCAGCGTGTCGAATATACTGGGTATGGCCTGGATGGGTGCTTGAGATCCGGAGCGCGATAGGTCCGTGCTTGCTGCAAGTGGCATGTCGAGGAAAGAGATGGGGGGAAGCAAAGAACAGGTGCTGGGCGATAAACACGTGAGCGTGACCGTCACGCTGTTTGTAGGGACAGGACTTGACAGAATTGAATGCAGCTTCGCATTACGTAATTTCGCCGGGACTCAATAAATAAATAAATAAAAACATGAATCTGATTTTTTTTAGATAAGTCAATTTGTGCACTTGGTACCCCACTTTAGACACGCCTGTACCTGCTGACTAAGCATTTCTCGTGGCCACATATACCATGCTAAGTCAGTTTATGACGCTGACTTTCTCCCCCGACGCTGAAAATCAAACATTTATTTTTTGTGACGCGTAAAATCATATTCCAACCGTGACACTGAAAAGATGCGTCCATGATTTCGGTGTCACAGACACTGATTTTGTCCGTTTCAGCGTCTGAGACACTGAAATATAGTGATTTTACTTTTTACAGTGGTTGATACCCTCAATCGCTATTGGATCACGACGTCCCTCTCAAACCTATCCTTTCCATCGCTTATTTTCGCTAGCGTCCCAGATTCAGCAAGTAATATTTATCTTATCCATATTTCATCCCCAAGCTCGTTTCTAGAGTAGAAGGACCGATGCCACCTAAGGGGAATACAACTTCGTACACGTCCTTACCCTCGGTTTCGGTGAACTTGGCCATTCTCTTCACCTTTGTTTTGCGCTTTCCAACCGAATCAGATCCCATCTCCTGATGGCAGACCTGCATTGCCGTAGACTGCAGGCTGTACATACTATCAACGATACCCCACCCTTAACATACCCAGTCCGGCCATCTATGCTCATGTCAACTGTACCTACGGATCGGAATTTATAGCTATGGAATGTGTTGGTGGAGGTACCTGGAACCGCGTCTGGGTGCATCCAAAATTTTGAGAGGCAATGGGAAAACGTGGTCGACCAAGTGGTGGAGATCATGGATGCGATGAGGACAGAGATCAGCTTCAAAATGATCGGAGGGATCTGCCCACGTGGTTGCTCCTGCCCGGTGCCCCCCCGATCCATGGAGTGGATGTCACGTATGGGAAGGCACGCCAGAATGCTTTCAGGCTGTCTTTGATCGTCAATTCCAATACATGGACTAAATGGTGCACAAAGGGATGGTCTCGGCTCATGAAGCAGCCCAGGGAGAAGATCAACGAATACCTTACCAGCTTGACACCTGAGGAGACATTCTCGAGAGCGATGATTTTATAGCGCAGCCATTCGACTGTTGATAACCCTCCACGTTACCATACACGATCTTCATGGGCGGAGTGCCATAGTGAGGTGCGCTCCCACTTTTATGTGGGAAGCCTCAGATTTATTGGAGGTTAATCCAGCACACGGACGTTCTTCTCCTTACCGTATTCTCGTTGACCAGACTTGTGTGTTCCACGAGGCTGTACGTCCCTGACGATGAAACCAAAACAGCACGAAACAAGGATGTCGTCTGTCGGTGCAGATGACTTGATTCCGATACCCATAGCTCTAGTGGTATTATGTAATTGGTAATGTCAAAATGGCAAAGTCCCCAGGACCTCCCTGTTTGGGACGTCTCCTCTTACAACTACGTCTAAAGGGCGGTTTGTAGTTCGACACTTTGCAGGCCATGGCAGAAGAAGAGGGCCTCAGTTCCCGCAGACCAAGGCGGAGCACTGCCGGTAACAGGTAATACTTTTCATTAACGGCACCATCAATCTGATATCTCACGACGTTCAGGATGGAGCTCGCGTTGGCAGAACTCGTACTCGAGGAAACACCAGAAGTAGAGGATGACGCCGATTTCATTATTGGAAGAGGTATGCAGAGAAATACATTCGTCATATTTGAACTTCATTGTGTTATCTATAGAGGAGGAGGATGTATTCGAGTCGGATTTTATGAGTACCGATGAGGAAGCTGCCCAGGAGGACCACGCTGGGGACAAGGAAGTACAGGAAGCGGAAAGACGGGAGAGACAGGTATGCGTGTCTTTCTTTCAACGCTGTACGTTAGCGCTCATATTGCCGGAGGCCGCTCGAGCAAGGGTGGAGAAAGCAACTGCAACTGCACACGCCCGCCAACGTGCTACATTCGACCCAGGAGCCGCACCTTCTGTTTCCAAGTCTTCCATGCAAAAGTCGAGACGTCGTGTATCGCTGGGACCGGTTATTAATGCAGAGACTGGGGAAGTCATCGAGAGCACTACATCAGGGACGACGGTCATGACTGTGGGCGTCAAGCGACAGAGTCAAAGACGACATACGGTTATGAGTACCACAGCGACCGCCACTCGCATGAAAGATGCAGAGGAAAAGAAGGTGCGCGCGACTCTGGCTACTACTGGGGATGACTAGACTCCATGTTTGATTAGGCCGCGCTACCGAAGAAGCAGAAGATTATCATGAGCATGCCCACTCAGGACGAACTCATCGCACGAGCGCTGGACACGGAAGAAGGGAATATTCTCGAACATCGGAACTACCTCCAGCTCGAAGAAGAGAAGCGCGCTCGAGCTCGTGTAGTGCGCCAATCAATTACTGGTCCCGTATTACGCTGGATCAGTAGGAAAGAACAAACAAAAGAAGCAGTGCAGCTCGAACAACCACCGAAGATGTACGTGCCATACTATAATTTTACTTACCCAACTGGCGTGGCGGTTCACTCTGCCGTCGGTGCCACTGCTTCTGGTACTACCGGGGGGCCGTTTGTCAGTTATGTCCCTCCCGTTGAAGAAGGTCCGCCTGCGACCAACGAGTCGACATCAAATATTGCAGGCGTCGTCACACCGAATTCTTCATCTGCACCGCAACCCCCAGTAACTAACGCAGCCATTCCGATGGCACCTACCCCATCGACGACTTTATTGCCAACGCTTCCCCAGCCCTCCGCTTCCACCGCACCGCCGCAACCGCTGATTGAGGAGCGCACGATAGACGTCTGCAGGAACTACGTTATACACGAACTCACTCAAACACAATCGGCAAAGAAACCGCTATGGGTAGATACCATGTCTGCCGTGTTTGGAGATCATGTTGCGTGGGGGGACCTACGTGTGTACACCGGTAAAAACCGTCCGTTCTGTACGTCTTTCTTTTTTCTTTTGCATTGCACATCGCCATTTTCGTCTTCGTGTTTTACTCATCGACGGGACGGACATGCACGATGATCACTGGCACTGATCATTATATATGTATCTCATACAGCCCGACCGGTGCGGACATGCCCCATCACGGGTCTCCCTGCGCGCTACCTCGACCCCCGCACTAGCGTCCCGTTTGCATCCGTGGTGGCATTCCACACGTTGACCAAGATCTTATCACGTGAGTATACTTGGAGTGAATCGTTGGGGTGCTACGTTGCACCGAGTGTCGTTGCCCCACCGTCGAGTGCCTCTTCAGAGGAACCGGAAAGACCAACGAAGAAGCACAAGGGAGAAGGGGGGGAGCAAGAATAAAGGCGTGAGGAGTCGACTATTTTCAGTCCAGTCAACAAATCCTCAGAGCTCGATATTGGTCGGTCTCGTTAGACGAAGAGTCTCAAACACCGGAATATGTCCAGCTATCTGCACCCCCCGACTGGCGTCGTGGTTCAGGGAGGTTAGTTGGATAGTCACCAACGGCGAATCGGACCTTGGGTCTACATCAAACAAGTTCCGCTGGTAGAACTGGTGTGTTGTTGTAACGGTTGCCGAGAAAAATAAACATTCCGCTTTCCCCACCATGTACTGGAACGCATCCACATTGGTACATCATGCATCATGACCTATCGCCTAAACGTAGTATTTATGCAAATGCGGAGCGCTCGAACAAGACGTGACGACGGTGAGATCACTATTGTCCCTACTCCATTGCGAGCTCGAGCTTAATCTTAGCAATCGCCTCTGCGGGGTTGAGGCCCTTTGGGCACGTGCGCGCACCTGTTGATCGAGTCATGTGAGCTACCGTAGATATATGGTCGATAAAATAGGGCGTACAATTGAAGATGGTATGGCAGCGATACAGGCTCATTTCGTTCTGTAAGACTTCTTTGCGCTCAGCGCCATACGAGTCCTACAAATCAGCAGATAAGAACGAATCGATGGTTGAGCACTTGCTTCCACACGGTGCCTGCAGCAATGAAAACACACCCTCGAATCTGCAATCCATCTATACGCTTGCATCAGCGTCGCAGGGCCAAGATACTCATCTTGGTTCCACCAATACGACGGGCAAGACGTAGAACAGCAAGCACACAGGATACATTCGTAAAGACCGTCAAGCTTCCTGCGTTCCTCGGGACTTTGCAAAAACTCTCCTTGGGCAGGAGGGTTGTCGTTTTGGAGGTAGGGTTTGATGGATTTGTATTGTTTGTAGAAGAGAGTGAGGTCCGGAACGAGATCCTTGACGATATACACTGTGAGGAATTGGAAGGCGGAGTTAGCGGATGGGCAGAAGAACAGAGAGGAGGTAAGGAACCAGGCGTTAGAGCGGTCGTAGAGCAGAGCAGGAAAAGGCAACGTACTATGAGGGAGCGGGTAAATCTTGGCGTCCTTACTGACATCCCTGTCGATTCGGCATAAGCAAGCGAGGGTGTTCTGCCCATTGATATTCATAGCGCAGGATCCACAAATGCCCTCTCGGCAGGAACGACGGAAAGTGAGTGTGGGGTCAATCTCATTCTTGATTTTGATGAGTGCGTCCAACACCTTTTGCAATGGTTGCGCGCGAGTCACGGCGGGGCGGACCAGGAAATGGGGAGTGACCTACCATTGGCCCTGTCTGATTGAGATCGATGGTGTAAGACTGCAACGTAGGTTTCTTATCCGGTTCATCCGGGTTCTGCACGTAACAACGCTCCTTCAGTTCTGAGTCGCCTGACTAGGCGACGTATCACTCACCCAACGATAAATCTTGAACTCTTTCTGCAGCACCGGTTTCTCCGTAGGAACTGCCTGCCACCTAGCAGCGCTCGATACGAACGACCGTGAAGAGAGGCGCGATACATGCGTCCGTGCGACGGCGGCAACGGAAGACTTCGTTAATAGTACGCCCTGCATGATATATCGTGGTGGGTGAAGAAGTGAGATGGCAGGTGTTTACTGCAGTGGGCAGGTCGGGTCGGGTCGGTTTCCGCCTCAGCCAATCATCAACTGCAGATTTCATGCTGACTAATACACCGGTACTCGGGTTGTTATAGTAGCTCTACTTACCAGCACATAATAAAGGGTTGAAACGTAGGAATAGAGAGGGGAATCGGACGAGCCTCTTGGAGTCCAACAAATACAAATACTAGGAAGTTTCACTAGCAGAAACATGGACCATAATGGCATGGATTACAAACAGGCGATGGAGAACAATAATCCTTCCTCCGAGAAAAGAGTAATGGAAACGAACGAGAAAGAAGTGGGTATACGACAGACGCGCAACTTCTCCGCGCCCACGAGTAAAATGAGAAATGTGAGCGGTAACCTTGTAACGCCACGTCAGGATCCGTAAAAACAATTAATGGAAATGGAACCCACGAATTGTAGCATTCACACATTACCTCATACAAGGGAAACAATATCAGAAAGCAGCCCGAATTCCATGTGGAGTTGCATAATCGCTCAACCTCTTTTGTGCAAGGAAGTGGGGCAACTCCTGTCCTGTCTCTCTGAAACAGTCCACCGGGATCAAGCCCCGTCGCTGCTGGCTGTGGGGGTCCCCAGCCGTGATGGTGTTGACGCTAATCCTCTCCACTAAGGCCCACCCATCATCGAAGACCTGTAAGATCCGTACGGTATCTCCCATTGATACGAGAAGTTCGTCCTCCAGATTCGGTGTGAATGGACGGCGTATTGTTTCCGTGCCAGAGAAGGCTTGTATTGGGTCCTCGAATGGATTTACGGAAATCGCAGGTACAGATGGGAGTTGCGCTGCAGTGTTGTTAATTGGAGAGGGAGGCGACGCTAGCTCACGGTGGAATACTGGAGGTGGAGGGCTGAGCTGGACGAGTGTCGCTGTTGACGCACTAGGTGAACCAACCCCCTGACATGCGGGTACTATAGAGGACGACGATGGTGCCGGCGGTTTGGGGAAGGAAAAGGTCTCAGAAGGCGAGAAGGGACGGACAGACATGGGAGAGGGGGCTCCGGTACCGGTGTTATGATCTGTTGGGACGACGAGGTACTGTGCGTTGGTATTGCTGCCGTTGCTCGCCATACTAGCAAAGGATTCCCTCCGAGCTGCTTCTCCGCCCGTAGAGATTAGGACGCGATTACGATCCCGAGCCTCGGCCATGGGCGGACGCTCGGGTATGTCCAGCTGGGCAGTGGGGGATGCAAGCCGAAAGAGTAATCCGTGGTCGAAATTGGTGGCAAAGGAACTTCGAGCGCTAGCTCTGTTACCAGCACTCCGTCCCGTGGAATCATGAGAGGAGTCGCTGCTAACACCGACGAATGAGAAGCTGTGAGAGGTGGCGTTGTTGGCGAGCCACCATTTAAAACGCTGAGCACGGCGAGCCACAGCACGGCGGCGGATAAGTACGAGAGTGAGTGTAAGTAGGAAAAGCAAAGAAGCAACGGTTATGCCAGCAATGGCGCCTGAGGATAGTCCGTTTTGTGTTGCGCCCGCGCCAATACCGATGGTTGGAGTGGCAGTGGCGCCGAAGCCGGTGATGCCAGTAGCTGAAGACCCACCCGATCCGAGACCACCATCCTGGCTGGGACTCGACGAACCATAAAAACCACTTGAACTGGATGAGCTGGAACCAACCGAGGGCGATGCCCCCACATTCGATGGGGGAGAAGTGGGCTGCCCGGAACTGCTATTACCCAAGACACTACCCGGAAAGCTCACCGCCATAGTACCCGTTGCAGAGGCCGCGGAACCGGATAGCGGACTGCCTGAGACTGAACTGCCGCTCAGTGCACTAGGTTTGGGGGTGCCTGAACTTTCCACAGCACCGACCGATGGCGCCGCTGATGTTCCACTCCCTGCAACACTTGGTGACCCGTTAGAACTTCCTCCACTTCCAGCACTGCCGCCAGAATTCCCCTTTCCACCGTTACCGTTACCGTTACCATTACCACCGCTTGAACCACTGCCCTCCCCAGAACCACCACCGCTGTTCCCACCACCGCCGGAACTGCTGCCACCGCTGCTCCCGCCCGAGTTCGAGGTGCTGGCCGTTGCGGAAGGAGTCGCCGACGTACTGCTAGAGCTTCCACCATTGGTACCGCCATTGCTGCTGCCAGAGGATCCTCCAAGAAGAGAACCCAGGAGCGAACCAACTGCCGAGGTGAGACTCCGACTGGAATGTTCGCGAGAACTAAGTGCGGCAATGCGACGATGAGATATG
Source organism: Pisolithus microcarpus (assembly GCA_024613185.1). NCBI lineage: Eukaryota > Fungi > Basidiomycota > Agaricomycetes > Boletales > Pisolithaceae > Pisolithus > Pisolithus microcarpus. The sequence continues at coordinate 93,199 of JANFAI010000010.1, read as the reverse complement.
GGTTTGCGTTGCATTGGCATCTTCAGGTCCAGAATCAATCCTGTGTCGGGGGGTTGTCAGGAAACAATTGGAGACTCTGGCCAAATGTCTGACTCTTACCCTTGCTCCTGCTACTAGTTTACAAGATCTACGGTGCTTAAAGGCGCGCTGAGGTGTGCGCAATCGAGGTGAACGAACGGAACGTAAAAAGAATGTGCCGGTGTCGACGACGGACTGATTTAAGATGGAGCGATGGACTGTGCCAAGGGGAGAATTTTAGATAAGTAGTGAACCCCTCCTTACGCGGGGGAAGCGAAGTGTTTGATGCGGACTGTATCAAGAAAAAAGGAGGGGGGAAGGGGAAGGGAAAGGACTGTGATGGAAGGGAACAAACCGTGTGCATACCCTGACAAGGGATGTGTAGTTGCTAGGTCGTCGTTGTCCTGGGATTTTGCTCGAGTGCTCACCATGGCTACCCACAATGCTGCCGCGATCTCAACATGACAGTGTCCTTACTTGGTCAGGTGCGTGGCGTGACGTTGATGCGATAAATTTATGATAGGATGCACTATTATGATGAACGATTTGGCAGGTTCCTGACGTGGAATCGTGTGGAAAAACAGGAGATTAGCTGCAGTGATTCGCGGCATAAGTTCTTGCGATCGTACGACGGATCAACAGTATCACGCCGTAGAGTTGAGTACAGGCCCCGGGTGTGATTGCCCGCTGCGCGCAGTAGATACTGTCTGGTGGAGGTCGGCCACCTTAAAGGAAAGTCCGAGAGTGGCCCTGTACCTGTGAACGCCGTCAGTACACACCCTACTTACAACCCCGACATACGTGAGCGCGTGCGGAAAGCCCTGCATCACTGTGAAGAATTTGCAAGTACCCTGAGATTCTACGGACTCCGCCAGTCTGGCAGCATCTTGGCAGCAGTGTCGGTGTTCACGTGCATCGCAGAAGTCAAAGTCATCTTACCGAATGTGCTCACCGTCGGCATCTCATTCGGCTCCTCCAATTCCACAGTTTCCCAGCCTGTGAAAAACTGCTGTCACCACTATTACTGTCTCCTTTGTAGCGTTTTAATCCGAGTGTCGACAAGGCTCAACAACGACTCCTTTGCTCTGCAATAAGATAAGACATGGTCTTTACCTCCTAGACGCTGGCGGTGGGGAGTTCTCTGGCACTTTGTCCTTCACCGTGTAACTGGTGATGACTTGGTACGTTGCGGACCGTCACTGCACCCGTGTCGGCCGCACGTGCGGTCACCGTTATTTCAAGAGTCGAACAGTTCTGATCGATTTACGCTATGTCTGGATTGGTCTTACAGGATCGACACGATGATCCCAGCGAAGAAGCAGACACTCCGCCGTTACATATTGGTGCAGTTTGTTGCTCGTCATCGAGTCCTCAAGTACATATTAACCGCACCCCCCAGCCCAGATCATGTCATGCCGTTGGGGACCTTCCGAAAGATGAGAAGGTGACTCCAGCACCGTTTGTTTCTGCCACATATGAAGGCACACCATTATATTGATGTCCCAATACACCGCATGTCCCTTGCATGCGTATTGTACGGTTACGCATACGCCCCTCTCCATGGATTCCGCATACCTTTGCACACACTCAGACATACCGACGTCCGGGGTCCACGCCATGGGAAATGAGGTCAGCTTGACCAGATGGACGTGTGTCGGAACGCCAATTACTTCAATCCGCTTACGATCCGGCTTGCTAAGCCTTTGCTTAGAGGATTCCACTTCCTCAACCGATATCTGACTCCGTTCCTGGTAAGACCATTACAGGCGACGGAAGTGTTGCATAGGAGAAACAATAGAATGAGATCAAGCAAGGTGCTGGTGTCTCGAGTGAAGGTATGAGCGGCGAATTCACACAAATTTCAACGTGCATCCGAACTGTGACGCTCACCTCACGATTTGCTCGATCTTTGTTTCTCACTTTTGCAGTCTTCGCTTCCCTTTATTTGTGCCGATAACTGTCCCATGTACTAAAATCCAGCGTACTCGAAAGAGAAGCGAGGGATGATATCGATGATAACCGACTAGCATATGTGATATCGAGCCTTCGAGTTCTACTCAGGAGGGGTTCAAAGGACATAAGTAGGTGCAACAGCAGAGTGGGGACGTTCTTCAATACGCGCGTGCTTCACGTCGCTCACCCATTGGATGCGTCAACAGATGAGGGTCCCTATTCTGCTGTCACTGGCACGCCTGAAACGGGGGACAGCAAAATTGTCTCAATTTGAGTAAGTTCAAATCTTCCCTGACACGATCCCTTATGGGAGAGTTGGCATTGGTGCTCGTTCTATATGTCGGTGCGATAGTAGCAAGTTACCCATGACATGTGGGAGAAAGGCGGTGGGACCATTCGTTGTAAACTAGTTGAACATCTGAATTTTACTGGGATCTGAGGCGTAGGGTCATACGGACCGAGAAAACCAGGGGCAAGCTTGGTCAAGTGGCTGAGTCGGGGATGTACCATCTTGCTGTCAGCGATAATGTACTTGAAGATAGCAGCGGAGGTGGTAGTTGGCGTTAGGTAGCACAAACCGCGTGGAAGCGGCTTCGAGGAGAGCAGGTCGAGGTGTGAGAGGAAGTATGGCGGGAAGGTAAGACGCTTTTTGACACAACCCATGGTCTTGTGTGACCCAGAGATCGCTAGCTAGCTTCTAGTCCAATATGGCCTGCTGAGCCTACACTGTGACCGATGCCACGATCTCCGAAATTGATCGCTCCTGGGAGATATGCGAGGCATCTAGCCATTCATAGTCGTAGTGCCAATGAGGTCGGAAGCGCTTCATGCTGTGCATTAGGTGGTTGGGCGAGATTAATGAAACGAATCCGAGAAATGTTCTTTAATTGATGCTCGGCTTCCTTTGGCTTCGTCTAAGAAACGATTTACCACTCCAAGAACCTGAGCAGTCAACCCGGAAATATACCATCAGTCAATGTTCCAGACAACACTATGGCTGTTTAGCCAACTGGTTCGAACAAATCAGTAAACCACAGAATAAACAGAGTGCTTACTCGACATGGGTGATGCTGATTCGAAACTACGGACAGTCAGTAGTATTGCGATGTGAGCCTTCAATATTTCCGTATTGATTGGTTATTGCTATAAATCGCGCGGTGACAGGACACTGTGCTCCTGACATTTTCATCAACTCAGACATACAAGGAATCAAATGTAATCTAGAAAGCCCTGGCTCAAACACTGTACCGCAGTGCACTTCAGAATGGACCTCTCAATCGCAAGTAAAACATACCGTATTATAGCAGTCAGATTTGATAGCGGCTCTGCCTCCGGCATATGTGGAATAAGAAAAAGGTGGGATGGCTCGCCGGTCTGCAAAAGTGTTCGTCGTGACCACAGATGGAGTTACTAATCCAAATGTGAGGTTTGACCGATATTGGCCGACAACCTAGCGCCAGTGACATATGGCTCTTGTCGATGCTACTGTTCGCCGATTAGCGCACCACTCGCCGAAAGTAGCCTACCAACTGCTGCGAAGTGCGAACACACCGGAGCGTTGAAGTGACTGACTGCACTCACTGGAGCCAGCAGTAGAGAAATTTGATGGAAAAACACACTTGCAACACATACCCTGCAATTGCATGGTGGAACCCACGAGTTCAAAAAAGCGCCCCAACCACCAGCAGCATCACTGTGTAGACATGGCTACGACTTACTCGCCGTGTGTGAAGAGGCGAGTGCGTGGTTAGGCACGCCAAGTCAAACGGACAACCATCGTTTAGTGACACTGGCAATCCTATAAGGCGTCATGCTCGCGACCATACTATTGAAATTTCGCGGGACGTTGAATCGGTAAATTGCTACCACGCAGTCAGTCACAAATTTACCCTCGACAACGCAACACTCAACGTGTGGACAGAGGAAGGCGAAGAACAATGCGCTGACCGTGAGATTAGGTAGAGTGCGCGTGTCAACCTTCCTACGGTCGGTCGTTGATATGCCGCCTCCAACTACCGGCACTAGCAAGCTTCATCAAGGCTTCATCCCGGTCGTGATCTCCTGTGGAACGTGTTCAGTGGCAATGTGTTAAGATAACGATCTTGACAAACCAAGTGGCGAGCGCCGCACGGCCATGATACAAGGCCGTGCGCCCGCTCGTAGATGAGATACTTCCCCAACGAGGGTCGAAAGCGTGCGTGCGCCCAACAGAAAAGATGGGACATACCGGAAGTATACAAGACGGTAGCTACCATATATGAGATTCCAGTATGGGACGAGGAAGCCTATTCGTTTCCCTGCACAACCGCTGGATATTCGAGTCCTCTATTTGAAGCGTCGACCGCCGTGCAACCCATTGCACCAAATTTAGCGCCCTTACCGATCCCCAAATCAATGGCACAGAACAAAATCACTCGGCGAGGCGAACACTGCTAGTATCCCGGTATCGTCGCGCTTTTGCACAGCGCTTATTGCTGGTGGAATCTCTAATGATTTTTGATTTGATTTGCTCGCTGGCACCGTGCACTTGATTGTAGAGGTGCAACGGCCTGAATACCAGCTACCGTGATCTATCTTCGTGATCCCGGTCATTGCTGGGACTCCCGCACTTGCATTTCCCGGCTCATTTCCTCCTACAGGTTACCGCCACAGACACGTATAGTACCCGCAATGACTCAGTCCAGGGTCTTGGGGATCTTGGTGTGGTTAAAACTCAGGTACGAGATTGGTAACCGGCGTCAATCAAAGTTACCGTACATAACGGTGCTCAGCATCCAAAACGATTGGCATCTGCAAGTCATGGTGAGTCTGCCACAGTCACAGATCTCGGTCTCAGATGCTCCTGTCTGACTGGGTTTTCTCACTGGATCCTGTACGTCTTGAGCCACGAGACGGGACACCGTGCAATGCACCGCCATGGCTGCATTGGTGGTGATTCGGTGATTTAACTGGTGACTTTGCTGCGGCAATTCAACGTCACAGCACCCCGTTTCTCTTTCGCGGTCACCAGTTTGGTGACCTGGCCTACTGAGTGTCACAACAGCATTAGTGACTTTGACGCACGCGTATATAAAGCCACTCGATGCTGCCTTTCAAAAAGAAACGCTCTTCACTATAGTGCGCCCATTACCAGCCTAGCTGTATCTCACCCCTCCGTATACTTTTACCGATCCCAACGCTCGGCCCGAACCTAACACTATCATGAACAGCTCATCGTCATCCACTGCTTCCCTCCTCCAGCGCACCTCTAAACGTTCCAAAGACAACGCCAGAGCCACGCGAAAGGACTATTCTGCTGCCTTCTCAGATCTCCAGGCGCACTATGGTCTCGGCGGGGGGGCACCCATCCTCCCAAGCACCTATTTCCATCCTGACACCGGTCCAGTACCCCATTCAGCACCCCCGATGACAATCAAGAAGTGGGTGAAGTGGCCGACATCTAACCCCTCTCCTGCTACTCCTTCCTCGGGAACCCACCCTTCTCCAGCCCTCCAGGAGAATTCCTCTGGCACGCTAACGGGAGCCGCTCGCAAAGAGTATGAAAGTGCCTTGTGGAATTTAACGGATACCTATGGTGGCCCGGGACCCGCCCTGGGACCCGAGGGGTGGAAGAAATAATGATGCCCACGTAGCTCGCATTTCCGTAGTCTGCTGGAATGCATTGCTACGATGTGGAACCCAAAGTGATGAGAGTAAGGACCTCTCTTCAATACATAATCTTAGCCTGAACTCTCCTTGTCAGTGATTCCTAGCTAACACCATCGTTTCCGTTTCGGGCCTTCTGAGGAACTAGATGCATACAGGTCTCTCTGGTGCGGTGGTGTTGAGTCAGGTTCAAATGAAGAGTCTTCAGTCGTGATCGCTTTAAGAAGGCACGGGCTTTTATGTTTTTTAATTACAAAATTCCTCATGTATAACGGACCACTTTATGAATTCATGGCTCGAAGGCACTTGTATGTGGTGCATCGCATCATGTAGGTTGCTGCTCAATTTCTATCTCTGGGTGGGATACGGACGAGTACGTCAAGGGCAGGAGGAACGCCTCCATCTGCCGTCCTGTGGAAAAACCAGCATATGAATACCATGCTCTATGTAGGGCATAGGTAAATTTCCTACTCTGCACGATAGGTGTATATAGTTTCTAACGGAGAGAACGAACGAGTCAGCTTAGCTGGACCAAAGGGACATGGAGGTCAGTAGTGAATTTCGGTGTCACCCGATCTCCGAAAAGATAACAGCAGAGAGCACTGAGGATGCATGAACTTGGCCCCAAAACCGATGTGGTCTACTGCCAAGAATACCTTTGACTGTGAGATAGGGTACCAGGTTATGCGACAAAGTCGCGCGCTGTTATCCTGAGCGGTTCTCCCAACTGGCACCTAGTAGTCAGTCGGCGAGCGCCTTCAAGCTTCATCCAGCACTCCACAATCACATACACGCGATACGCCCCATTGGCCAGCTGATGGCGTCATCACAATGAGGTGATACTCAAGTAGGAGTCGGGCACTGCGTGCTCCCGGTCGGGAAATGGCCACCAAGCGCTCTCCAGAACCCACATAAAAGGCTTGCACATGGAAGTACTCGAGAACCACTCATTTCCTTTCTTCATGTCATAATCAGTCCTTCTAACCGACCGCTATGTCAGTTCGCACGGCACCCATGAATGTCCACTACTATCCCAATCTTCGGGTGCATCGTCATCAAGAGCAGGAGTGGTACTCTCCTGGCCCTATCCCGCTTCCCACTTCCCCCCGGTGGACCTGCGTTGGCTTGCCGCCGGAAGACGCTCCGTGTCCGGGCTGTGCCTTGGACACAGTGGACCGTCAACTGGGGTTTAGGACACCTGCACACGGACAACCTACGTTCTCCGAGCTCTGTAGCCCTCCTGGTTCAAGGCATGCCTATTACGGCGCAAAACATGGCTCAACTTCGCCGAACTTAGCGGCCCCATTGTCGCCCCTCGACGTCCCCACGCTGGTATCGAGCTGGACACCGATACCGACATCGCCATCCAAATCAAGTTATACGAATGACTCGCGTTTGTGTTCCAACCTCCCGTCTCCGAGTAACTGTAACGTAAGTTCGTTGTTGCCCCAAGTATCTCAGTTCTGATTTCTGCTAGACCCCACACACCACTACACCCTGTTCTGATCAGTGGGCCTTGCCCACCACTCATACGATCCACGTAACTGGGACGCCCACACCGAGGGGCGTCTCACGGGTCAAGAATGTCCCTGTATCATTCGCTACTCGTCAGGCCATCGACCAATCTTCAACCAGGATTGCACAGACTGCATCGAACAGCAAACACTCGCAGGGGCCTGGTAGAAATGATACTGCCGGCAGCGTCCCATTTAAAGTTCAGGCTCCTACAGCGGGTATGCCGTGTAGTCATGATGCTGGCTCCACTCGCATCCAACGAGTCGATCGTTCTTTATATCCCGTTACCTCTTCCTTGCGGTGCAGCGAAAGGGCGCCAGTTCCAGTGCTGATGTTCCTTCCGTGAAGGGCTGCGATTGAGACTACACCAATGCTAAACAGTGGCTGGATAACCACGCAGTGATCATTGAGCGAGCGATGAGGTGTGTTTAAATTGTTTTACTCCTGATCCACAGTTTATTGAAGTCGTCCTTCAGTAAGTCGCGCAGGATCGACAGGCTTATCAAAGACTTAGTGTTCGTAACTTCATCCGAGGTATACAAATATATGGACGATGTGAAATAGGTCTCCCAAGGATACCGCGGGGTTGACCGCACGCGGCAGGATGCCTTCTCGCTCTGTTTTACCTACCATTTTCTTCAGCGATCCTAGCAGGAACCAGGTTGTATCGTGACTTCCACTCGTCGAGCCGGGGGATTCTGGAACGTGAAGATGAACTTGCTGGCAAGAAGGAGAACCGTTTGCAGATGGAAGTGGCTCGCAGGTTACTAGTTTCTTCCGGTACCGGTACAGCAAGTTTGTAAATAAGCGGTGTACGTAGGCTGGCAAGCAGGTCGCGAGCATCGGTGTATATATTCCACCTTATACAAGCTGTTGAGATGGACGGCGTCGGCGAGACAACCATGAGCTCCTACAACAGGGTTAGGGTTTCGTTCTTCTATTAGCCACGCTCTCATTCCAGTCCTCACTCCCCAGAAAATCCATTCGGCTTGATGATCAAGCGCCCCCTACCACCTTCACACCTCTTCAAGGTCCTGCAGAACCTCAACACCGGACCACGTCTCGTGCTTGACAGGAACCTGAGGGCCATACGACTTCGGATGGTCAAGGACGAACATGTCGGTGCGAGGTGAGTCCAGACATGACACAATGTACGAACTCGCTGAGCGTTGTGGTGCAGACATTTTGTCAAGGAGGAGCTGCCAAGGATTCGGTGGACAAATCCTGCGTTGGATATTCAGGTTGTGAAGGCGGGTGCTGCTAAGGCTCAGACACGCGAACGGCAGGGAGAGCAGCAAGACCAGGTAATGAGAGAGGTGGTCAGGCCGACGATGGAAGTCGAGTATGGTGAGCACATTTACTCCTTTCTACTACTGCTACCTGCTAAGTCTTCACCGCGGTCGCTCGCCCTCTTCCAACGTACACTCCCCACGCACCTATAACACAGAAAACGGCACCATCAAAACCATCGACATATCTAACAAATGGTCGACCACGATTACCAAGGAACTCATGGACGTTGCTGGTGGGGACACCTGGAAAGCATACAGAACGGCTGCGCTGAAAGCTGGCCACCCTCTTTTACCGGGGGAGGAACGGGAGCGCGTGGTTGCTGCTGGTAGGGATGCGCAGAGGGATTCTGCCACTTGGAAGGCTGGAGGTGTATCGCCAAGGAGAGAGGGCGAGAGGGAAAAGGAGGTCAGGGTGCAAGAGATGTTAAGTGCACCGGACAGACCGAAGATGGGCGCCGCTGCCATATTACCGTGATCTGCGCCGCATTTTATGCATCGTGATTGTCGTCGTCATTACATATCGTGGACGAACACTAAATACCGTGTCAAGCACCCGAAGCCTAAGCACCTATTCACTAACTAGTAACCCAACCTGCAGCCACCACGACCACGCCAATTCCAAACACGCTCAGAGCGATGTCATCCACGAATGTGTTTACCATTTGAAGGTACCGCAGGACATCCATTATGAGCGATGGGATGGGGGACGGGAGGTGGTTAATTGCAAGGGCAAGAAGTTGGGGTGGGTTAATTTGGACCTGTTACGTAGAATTAATTGTAGCAAAGACAGTTAAACGTGGGACGTACATGTCCTGTAAATATACGGACACTGTGGAGCATAATTTCAAGCGTCATCAGTGCCCAGAAGAATGGCTGGTGAACCATGCGATTAGACGTATTGTGCCATATGTGAGTTGACTAGTTGTTGTACGTACCACCAATTGCACGCCCCACCCACTTTCATCTTCTGCACGCCGATATCCAAGCATCTGCCACCGTCTCCATATTGTTGTTTCGCCCTCATGGAGGCCTGTCTTCTCAGCGTATACCTTTGGCTCCTGCCAGAGTACGAAGAATGCGAGGAGACACCACAGGCACAGCGCGTGAATCAAGGGTATCAACTTTTGGATTCGAGTGGGAGATGCTGCTGCGAGGGGAGGCTTTCCTGGCGCTGCTGATGCTGGACTATAACCTTGTCCTTGTGCTTGATTGGCCAAGGCAAGCTGGGCCAGGAATGTGTTCATGGGGTTGGTGTCCGTAGGCGGCTGACTCTCAGGAGGCAAGGAGAAAGGAGTGGGTGGTGCACCTCCGCCTCCCATGAGCGCTTCCAAAAACTGTCGCTGCTGGTCATCCGTCCATGTGGATGGTGCTCGTCGATCCGTGGGGACGGAGGCGGACGCGGCGGCGCTAGAGACGGATGGTGGTAATGGCGAAGTCCGTGGTACGTCTACGTGAGGCATAGAAGGTGTTTCTTCGCCTGTGAAAGAGGCCAAGTCCGTGCTGGCTCCCGCCCGAAGTGGCACATCTGGGTGTCGTCGTTGTCATAACTCACAGAGTACCGGGAAGTGTCAGACAAACCTGTTTGAATGTAGGATGTGGCCTCCTCCCCCCGTGCGGACGTCGTTAGTTTTGCGAGACGGTCGCTTCCACGACCGAGAATGGCTTTTCGACGTGCTTCTGCGCGTGCTGCTGACGGCGACGACATATTTCGTTGTGGATGGGGTCGAGTCGAAAGTCAAGTTGCAACGTGTTACACTGCTTTTTCTGTACTACATACATTACACCACACCGCAGACCATAGTACACACTTTACCCTGCCAGCTCACTCCAGAATGTCAAGGCAGGACAAGGCCACCACAGAACGACACGCTAAAACTCTGCGCGAGCTCGTGAAAAGACAGGAGAACAAGCTTTGTGCGGATTGCAAGCGGAACGGTGAGCCAGCATCTCTACTTCGACCTCCTCACTGGTTCTGCTAGTCCGCTGACGCTACGTGTAGATCCTCGATGGGCATCGTGGAATATGTGCGTCCGTTTCTGACTTGCGATTGCGATACGGTGGACTCACTGTGCATTCTAACAAACCCACTAGAGGCGTGTTCCTCTGCATCCGTTGCTCAGGTATCCATCGTGGGATGGGCGCGCACATCAGCCGGGTCAAGTCGATTGACCTAGATACGTGGACACCAGAACAGATGCAGGTGGGTGACTTTCTTCTCATGTCCATCATTTTTTTCGGCGTTGTATGTGGCGATTTGAGTAGGACCTCCGAGGGTTATGATTTTCACTTCCTCAGTGCCGTTCTTGTTATTGATTCTGATGATGCCTCTCCGACAAAACTGTCGCTGTTAAAACATGAACTGACAAACTCGCCGATGATCCCACCGATCGCTGGCGACGTTCGATTTCGGTATGCAGTCCATTCAGAAGTGGGGAAACCGTCGTGCAAACCTGTATTGGGAAGCCCATCTAAAAGCTGGACATATCCCTCCTGATCAGTGCGTGCCTATTTCCCTCCCCTTCCCCAGCTATCAACGACCATCCTTGGCCGCTGGAGTGCCGACCCCATACTGACTGACGTTTATTCTGGTTCTTACACTGCAGTAAAATGGAATCGTACATCCGTTCCAAGTACGAGTCGAGAAGATGGGCACTAGACGACCCTCTTCCCTCCGACCCATCCGTACTTGAAGACAGAGGAGAGTCGACGCCGTCCCTTAACAGTGGAGACGCGCCGCATTCTGCTTCATCATCCGCACCATCATTGCGTTCGGTGCCAACGCACATTCACGCCCCCAACAATATCTCTGCACCTCGTGCTGCATCTCCCTCACTGACTTCGTCCACATATACGAGGAATCAACCACAGCCACGTCAGCTCCTTTCAGCGGCCGTTGCGAGACGCGCAGAACAAGGACAGTCCCAACCGCAACCTCAGCTGGAGTCCCAGCCGCAAGCATCTACGACAGCGAACGACGAACTTTTCTCGCTCGACTTCCATGCTTCTGCGCCCCAAAAAGTGGTGTCGTCACCCTCGCCAGCCATCAAAGACGTCAAACAGGACATTCTGTCCCTTTTTTCGGCACCCTCTTCATCCGTGTCTGTGCCAGCGACCGTAACAGCTGGTTCCAGTGGTGGTATGCAGCCAAACGACGTGCCGCAGACGACAAGTATGATGGGACTGAGCGGTATCGGTGCATGGGGCGTTTCATCTGGATGGACCCCTCCTGTTACCACCAGTGGGAATTGGGGTGGGACTGCTTCCGGGACTTCTGCAGCAGTCGGATATACCACTAGTGGAACGTTCAATACAGCGGATATATGGGCCTCCTCTTCTGATTCCACTGCCGCAACTAATAATATTGCCCACGTCGGTAGCGCTAATGCTAACAGCGGCGATATATTTGGTGCGGGTAGTGGTGGTACCTTTCTGAACTCAGGACAGTCCTTGTTGTCCCAATCGAGGAAGGACGACGTGTTTGGAGATTTGTGGGGAGACTTCAAGTAGGTGGATCAGTCATAAACATAGCGGTTGTGTGCGTGGAAGTGCATGCGCTTAGAGGGATGAAAAGGACGGATGATGCAGGGAGCTGGGGGATGGGGTGCGATGCCATATCGTTGATGTACGTGCAGCACATACGAGTTACAAATTCACCGTAAACGCGTTTAATCTTCGCCTGCAAGCCCTCTATAGACCTTTTGCGCCTGTTATATCCTATCCCCTCAGTTTCCCATGTTGGCGTTGTCATCTGTCAAGATGAGGCCCAAATCCTATAACCATCCCCGTTCATAGTCAATGGTCAACGCCTAATCACAAAAGCACCACCAATTCTCACCTTCTCGATCAAATTCCTTGCAATCGGATGAAAGGCAAGTTTATGCCGTCGATATGTCCGCAGTGCCAACTCCGCGTCGACAGTATACAACGCCCTGAATATTGGTCTGCAGAACTTCATGCGACCTTTGATAACACCCTTTCTTCCTTCTTCGCCACTGCCTTTCGGAGTCTCTTCGCCAACAACCCATGCAGCGGCATCTACAGCATACTGCCTGGCAGCATCCGATTGAGGGTCTAACAGGGCGACTTGGTAAAACCGGAGGCGAATTTCGGCATTGGGTGTAGTAGCAAATGAATACGTCGATCCCAGGAAGCTAATATGAACTTTTGGGAGAGCGGGGTAGGACTGGAGGCGTTCGAGGAAGACGACTGTTGTAAAATGAATATGTAGAGTAGGTGTGTGAGAATAAGGAACTCACCGATTTGGTTTGCATTCAACTCTTGTAAATCTGATGCCTTGAAGAGTTCGTGAAGATTCGTCGCGGTACGGGCCTTGTCCCACCGGTCAGCCAGTAAGTTGGATTGATGAGCGAGCGTCACATCGTAATCAACTGGGATCGGGAGCGTTAAGCCTTCGCCATGTAACCAGGCCTGAGGGCGTTTGAGAACAATATGGCAAGAGCAAACCGGAACAGAACGGGGGAGCAGTCGTAGACAGGCAAACGACGTACATCCCAATTGAGGCTATCCAACGCCTCGACGTTGTCCCGTGTCCCGTGCTCGCGATAGTAAGCATACAAGTGATCCTTCCACTGCTGTGTTGTGATACTCTTTCCCATGAAGGTCTGTACATAGTTTTTGACATATGGAAGGAACACGTCGAGGCCACCCAGGGTACGTTCTAGCATGGAGAATCGGTGAAGTGGGAGAGATATTCAGTACCACTCGCCCATTGCGGACTCGAAAATCCGAACCCTGATTCAGGGATGCTCACCAATATGCAACAAGAAATTTGCCCCCTTCTCATACGGCACACTACTGTATGCATCATCTGGATTCTCACCGTACTCAAAAGCGATCTGCAGTCGCTGATACGATGGGCGGGATTCATATAGTTTGAGATCGTCGTAGAGCATTTTAGATCCTATCAAAAACGAGAAACCGCGGTGTGCAGGTGTTTGAAGAATTTCTTGGAGTAAACGTTCGATGTAGGTCGTCCAGCCTTCGTTGAGCCAAAAGTGGCAGGCGTCGGCATGCCTAGTTGTTAAATGGCGTAACAAGACAGCATGGTTCGGTAGGGGCAAGTCATAGAAGGGGACGTCGTAAGAAGATTGGCATGTGAATCTACCAGTCAGAATTAGCAAGAGTGGAAGATCAATGTACTAACGTGACCCCATTTCCGAACCATGAATGAGTGATCTCATGTACGACGACATCAACTAGCGTTCTGTCCCCAGTGAGTAGTGCTATGACACATAAGAAGAATGAAGAAAGTCGTAGAGGATGCGCGTACTGGGCGTCACGAACGTGACACAGGCATTTTCCTGCATGACAGAACACCAAAATCAACAAGCGAGCAGGGGTATGTCGAGGTCGAGGGGTGAGGAATGGAAAAGAAAGGGAGAATACTTACCATCCCTCCATATGGGAATGACGGCGGAAGGACCAATAAATCATATACTCCAAACCGATACGGCATCGTTATCTTTTCTTCAGCTTCCAAAAACCTACCAATATGCACTTCCGTGTCAACCTAGCCACTGTATGGAGCACAGGTGCTACCCTCACAGAGAGAGTAGAGAGATCGATGGCGACGCACTTCGTGGTATCCTCTTTAAACTCCCATTCCGCTGCATCTACAAGTTCTTCTTCCGCCCATACGCCACTCGTCCAGTCTTTCCCTTTCGGAACAGGTAAAGGCCTGTACCGCAGATTTCCAGATGCAATGGCGAGGAGGTAAGAAGGAATTGGGACAGGCTGTATGTCGATGTATCACGATGTGACGGAATCCGGGTGGCGATAGATATGTCCAAATGAAGCATGAGAGTATCAGTTGTATCCAATGATCAGCCATGTGAATGGAAACAGATACCCACCTGCTGAAAGACATACGTGACTTGATCTTGTCCGATCTTTCTTCCATCGTGCGGAGGGCCGGTCGAGGGAGGGGATATGAGGATCGCGGACATGAGGATGGGGAGGACTGCAGTGACGCGGGCGTTGTAGGTCTACACAAGAGATTGTGACAACCGCTGTTAGTCCTTGAAATAGGTGGCGAACGGACGGACGAAAGACATACGAATTTGACCGATGGGGTATCTGAATATTTTATTCAATCCATCAGTCGATAGAAAAAAAACTAGTAAGCATTCCGCCGATTCGAGTTTTCGAACCATACATAAAAGCAAGGAAATAAATGCGTCCGAAGACAAGACATTATGGACGCACCCTGAATTGGTACCAAACTCCGCGCGTATATAGGCTGACATTGGCTGAATAGGAACGGAAATTTACCGCCCTGGGTTTGTCTTTGGAAATATTTCAGTAGGTGAGTTGACGGTCGCTTGTATGGGGGACAGATGCAGGAACGCTGTGCCACGGGAAAACCGAATAGAGACAGATACGCACTCCTTGTCTAGCCATTGCAATGCCGTACAATCTGTCGTCGTTTCGTACTCGATTGTGAGTTTCACGCTTGCACCCTTCGTCGCAGGACACGGGAAAGGAATGTGAAGTGCTGATCCCATGACAGTGTGCTTGACTCCGAGTGTGAACTGCCAGGAAGAAAGTTAGTATACAAATTAGCGTCATAGCACAGTGAAAAATGGAAAGGATCCGGTTGAGGTTAACTTCACGGATCATCTCACCGCGACAGAGTCCCCATCTACATGAATGTTGTCGATGACCAAATCGGCAGTGTCCAGTCTGTATCCAGTATATATGTCAGTCATGACTACCAGTTCATGGTTTTCCCAGACAGAGAGAAGTCGTGGAAGGGTAGCAAACGCACATCACCTCTGCTACCTCGTTCCCCTTCACCTCTAATTCATATACAGCTGTCCCACGAACTGTGCGGGTCAGAAAATCGAGCGTCCACTCGAGGCTCAGATGACGGGTTGCGATGAGAAGATAGTTGGATTGACTTGTGGGATCTGCCATGGGTGAAGTTGTAAAGTCTATATGATATGGCTTAAGGACGATAGCGATCGATGGTCATTATGTAAGACATTTCAAGGGCGTTAGCGTCTACCGATTAGTCATTAGAGCCTGGTATTGCGGTTTCGAACTTGTCCAGGGTAGCATCGGTCCAATTTCTGGACGTCACAGCGTCTTTTCTAGTACCATCTCAACCAAAGACAAGCCGTTGGGATTCTGAGCGGATTCGTCGCACACGAAGCTAAACCTTCTCTTACGTGTCCTCCGAACTTTCGAACCTGTCGATACATTTGGGTCTCGCTATGTGGCAGAATTTTTACTCAACACGAACATTATTGCTATCTAGCTTGCATAATAAAATTGTGCGGTAATCTACATGGGGTGCATAACGACGAAAACGTACTAGATAGTGCCGGTAACCCAAAGGGATGTCCAGCATGAGACAGTAGGCGCGAGCCGAAAAAATTCCCCCCACATACTCACTCCCATGATGGGGACGTACTGTATGAGTGTCCACGGTGAGTTGTACCGTTTTGGGCAGGGCTAGAAGGCGACCATTGCGGAGATGTTGGACTGTACGCAGGCGAAACAGGGGCTGCTAGAGGTGAGCTGCTAAAACCCTGCTAATGTGTAGAAAAAACTTACAATAGGCAGGAGCTGTGAAAGGGATGGTAGTCAATACTGGTAGGACTGGAGATCAATGTCACTAATAACTCACAGGCTGGAGAATATGTTGGAGAAGTTGGAGCTATAGGAGTGTTAGTATGTAAATCGCGTGATAAAGTTCAACCTACAATATTTGGGTGATGAGGGTGACACTGGTGACGTGGGCGAGTATTTTGGAGACGACGGAGACATTTGCGCGGGGGCTGCAGAGCCGTGAGCCATGTAACTACACAATGAGTTAGATCACTTACAAGCTGCAACAAAGCGGGCACAAGAGAAGGAATGGTCAGTAGTGTTCGGGACAAAGTGAAACGTCGTACTAGGTGAATCTGGTACGAGGTTAACAGCCAGTTCACCAACGGATAAATGAGACTCACATCTAGGAGATGCGGGGCTAAACGATGGGCTAGTTGGCGAGTACCGCGGAGATGTGGGACTGAAGGACGGCGACTGCGGACTGTACCGCGGTGACGTTGGTGAGAACGAAGGCGACGTAGGTGAATACCGCGGGCTGGTCGGTGAATAGCCGGGTGATGTGAGATTGAGAGCAGGGGACGTCGGGGAGTATGTCGGTGATGTGGCTCCCCTGCTTCTGTCGTAGAACGGGGATGATGCATATGGCGACGTGCCAAATGGTGAGGTCGCTCCACCGTATGGAGACTGAGGGACATAGGGGGACGTAGGCGAATACGCATTGGGTGAACTCGGGCTGTACCCAGGGCCGGCAGGCGACATGCCTCCTGCACCCAGGGGACTCTGTCCGTATCCGAGGAAAGAAAAGTTGGCTGGGTCCTCTCCGCCATTGACAGCCAAGGGTGAGAATGCCGCCGACTCGCCCTTGAAGTTACTCTCCGACCATGCGGGGGAGTTCGTGTCATACGGGGTCATTGCCACTTGGCCCGGTGTCATGCCGCCGTCCGCGTGCGCAGCAAGTATGTTTTGCACTGGCAGACGGTGATCGACGATAGCGTCTTTTAGCATGTCGATGTCAAGTGCGACATCGAAAGCACCTGTACCCATTGGCGCGAGTTGGCCGAACATAACGTTTTCTGCGATGCCGTGGCAATCGTCCTTTTCACCGACAGCCGCTGCTTCCATCAGAATCTCCACCGTTTCCTCGAACGAGCAACGCATTAAGGCACCAGTATCAGCGCGGTTAATACCGTGACGGGTAATTGCCATGAGCGTTCCACGATGGGTCATGAGGTCGCAAAGCAATGCCAAATGACGGTAGTTCACGTACGAGCCATCAAACTCGATGACTCCTCGTAATTCCTTCATAATCGCAGCACGCGCAGCTTCGATCCCGAGTATATTGAAGATCTCCACGCAACTGTTCGAGTACGTGCGGGTGAAGTCCACACCCGGAACGCACATCACCGCCTTCAAATTGACACCGTCAGTCTCCAAAACCCACTCTTTCTTCGTTTTGATGCCCCCCTCATCATTAACATATACCTTATCGTGCTCCAATAAGAATACCCGATGTACGCCAGGTACACCACGCAAGCTGACCGAGTTTAGCATCGTATTCTCCAGTTGGCGGAGGAAGACGTCTTCTTCGACTGTACCCAACCCATCATCATCTTTGTCCCCACCACCTAATACACGACAACGGATGACAAGTTTCTCCGAGTTGTCTTCACTCCAAATGACGAAGAGATCCGTCTTGAAGCTCTCGGCGATACGGCCGGCAACATATGCCATGGTAAGTTTCCGGTCAATCATTCTGGCGCGATCGAGTACCAGCCGAAGGAGCCATGGTGATTGAAGATGGAGCTTCGATTCGATTTCCTCATCTGGGATGGCAAAGAAGGATTCAACGAACACCGAGTCTTCTTCGATAATGGTCGACGTAGGGTCAGGGTCATACCAGATCTCAACTGCAGCGGTAACAGTTCGAAGCGATGTGTAAGCAAGTTCTTGCTGCACGTTCTTCGCCAACATCCTGTCCTGGGCAATATCGGACTCCAGGTACACAGAAAGCGAGGGCGTTTTGATGTTGGTGGCGACGTTGATAATTTCCTTCAGACGGGGCACACCGAGCGTAACATTTTTGCTGGATACACCGGCGTAATGGAAGGTGTTGAGGGTCATCTGAGTAGCCGGTTCACCAATAGATTGTGCGGCAAGGGTACCGCACATCTCTCCCGGGTTGACGAGGGATTGGTTGAACTTCGCCTCGATTTCACCCAAGACCCACTCAAACGCTTCACGGTTGAGGTGGAACTCTTCCAATACGCGGCGGGTAGCAAGTGTGGCCCGTACGTGCATGCGGAAGGTCAGCGAAGCGTTTGCCTGGGCTTCCGCACTAAGTTCGTCGTCACCGAGAACAGCCAGGAGCCTCCCTGTGAGTTGGTGTACTGCGTCAATAATGTACGCTGGTTCGAGGTCGCTAGGCTTGCGGCGGTCGATGTGGAAGATTTGAACGGCATTTTGAATGATACGGTGCAAATTGACAGGCATATAATGAGGAGTAAGGCTGTCCGCGCGAGGGAAAATGAATGTCCGCAGCTCGCGACGATCCTGTACAAGGCGGGCATATTCTTCGTCAAGTTTCGCTTGCAACTCCAGGGAGCTGTCGTCGATACCAATCTGCAGGACACCAGGAAGGAAGCCGCCTTCCTTATCCGTGACGTCAACACGGTATTTATGCTCGAACTCTCTGTCACTGAGCCCGAACGTGTCGATCCTCTGGCGCTCAATGAATGCACCGTCCATCCCGTCCTCTCCGTATACAAACTGAATCAAATCACCCAACGAATTGCGCACTGTACCGTCATAGCAGACCATGACATCCTCCAGCGCCTTGACGAGACGTCGTTGAATATAACCTGTCTCCGCCGTTTTGACAGCAGTATCAATGAGACCTTCTCGACCAGCCATGGCATGGAAAAAGAACTCCTGTGGGGTCAAACCACGCAAGTACGAGTTCTCCACAAATCCCCTCGCCTCTGGACTGAAGTCATCCTTGGTAAAGTGAGGTAACGTCCGATGGCGGAAGCCGAACGGTATACGCTTTCCCTCTACACTCTGCTGCCCGACACAGACAGACATCTGCGAGACATTGATATATGAACCTTTCGACCCTGCAGTGACCATCTGCTTGACATTGTTGTCCTCCTTCAAGTGCTCTTGTGCGTATCGACCAGAGTGGTCACGAGCAAGGTTAAGTTCGCGCTCAACCATACTTTCAAAGGACTCTCGGATAGTCATACCGGGCATGGCCTTCAAGCGGTCGTGATATGCGTCATCGATAATCTCCTGGACCCTCTGCTTCTTCTCCAAAATTTTTTCAGTGATAAAGCTCATCACCTTCGGCCCAGCAATAGTATCACCGATGCCGATACTGAAACCATTATGGAAAAGCCAATAGTTGACGACCATCTGTATACCAGTGAAGACCTGACGCGTGGCCTCGGGGCCTTTCTCGCGAAAGACGACATGTATGAGGCCGCCCTGAGTCGCGCCGACTGTCTTCTTGTCAACGATACCATATAGAATTTCACCGTTGTCGACCATCATGCCATCATCGAAGACTGGATTCGATGTTTTCTGGTCTGGGGCACGATGGATATTGATGCCGCGCGGAATAACCATACTCAAAATTTGTTTCCCCGTCCAAAGAGGTTTCGGCTTGATAATGGCTGGCGTTGGGACATGACCATCCCAATCAGGTACCCAGAGGAGAACATTTTGAACTTGGTTCCAATCAAGGAACGTGTCTCGTAGCGTGAACTTGCGGATACCACAAAGTGTATCTTGCACGATGCCCATAACGGGTTTGTTAGCTTGTGGCGAAATGATCTGATTGAAATGGCGTCACCGGCCAAGAACAGAGTAAGAAAAGAGTGCACGGACCTGCAGGGGTACCCATGCAATCTGTGATAATTCTGCACGAGTTTCCTCTGATTGGGGTATACTGAACGATGGTCGTGAACCCGTACAACTGGTAACTGTCAACCTTAGACTTACTGCATGTTCATCTCGTCGCCGTCAAAATCGGCATTATAAGGGGGCGTCACAGAGAGATTCAGGCGGAAGGCTTGGGCGTATGTCAGCACAGGAAACTCCGGGCCATCTAAAAGCTTACTCGAATAGGGCATCAACTTCACCCGGTGACTCATCATACTCATTTTATGCAAACTCGGCTGGCGATTGAAAAGAACGAAACTGTGAATGCACCCTTAGTATCTCAGATACAAGGATTTGAAGATGTGACTGACTCTCCATCCTTCAAATGTCGCTCTACTATCCAGCCGTATTGGAGAAATGCATCGGCACGCTTGTTGTACCGCAAGTCAATACGTTCCCCGGTATCTCGGACAACATATCTTGCTCCCGGATAAGTCGAGGGCCCGTTCCGAACGAGTTCTTGTAAATAAGCAATGTTGTACGGCGTTACTACGGAAACGTTAGCGACACTCCCCACCATTAACCGCCAATACGTACCTCGTTCAGGGTATGTAAGATTCATGGCTATACTTATGGGAACGCCAACTTCGTCCAGTTCCAAGTTTGGATCACCTGTAATAACCGTGCGGGCGGAAAAGTCCACACGTTTACCCATCAGGTTACCACGTAAGCGTCCTTCTTTGCCCTTTAGTCGTGCACGGATGGCTTTCACAGGTCGGCCTGACTTCTGCAGAGCTTGGGGAATACCAGCAATATCGTTATCCATGTAGGTTGCAACGTGGAACTATACAAGAAACATGAGTTGGTCGGGAAAGAACACGGTGAGGTACTCGCCTGCAACAGCTGTTCAAACTCGGTTATGACGTGGGCAGGTGCACCTTCCTGCTCACACCGCCGAACACTGGCAGAAGCCTTGATGATGTCACCCAACTTGTACGTCAAGTCATCTTCACTCCTCATAACGCCGCCGTCGACAGCTATACTCGGGCGAACAGGTGGGGGTGGTACTGGCAATACCGTGATGATCATCCACTCCGGCCTCGCATACTCGTCTGAGAGACCAAGTAAGTGGAGGTCAGAATCCGACATTTTCTTGAATGTCGTGTACACCTCTGACGGCGTGAACAGGCGTTTGTCAGGCTGCAGCGATTTAATATCCTGCAAAGCGTTAACACCGCTGATGGTGCGAGCGGCGCTCGCTACAAACCTCGTCATCATCCTTCGGGCGTTTGTATTGGACGAAGAGCTTCAAGCCTTCCTTCCTGATCTGAGGCTGTTGGTGACCACAGCCACCATGACCTTTCTTTGGTTCATCAGGATCCGCCTCAGCCCCATCTTCTCGCAACTCGTCACTTTCACAGCTCATTTTCGTTTTGCAGTGATTCCAGACGATGGCCATCCGAGCTTTGCGATCGCGAACGTGCCGTATCTTGTCGGCGAAGTTGGGGTCGGACTACGTGAACAAATATGGTATTAAAGTAATTGGGAGGTGAGTGCAGAACAAGTAATGCTGGATGTAACTCACGATATCAGCCTTTAGTTTTCCACAATTTACACATATACACTCCAGGACCTTTTTCACTTTTACGATGAAACCTTTGGAAAAATAAGCGCATGGGACTGCGGTAGGGCAGGTTGCAGGTCAACGCACCAGGATGGAAAACGGGCCTCGCTAGCTCTATGTGGCCAAAATGCCCGGGACACTCCGACATGCCTTCCCCACAAGTTTGACACTTGAAGTTCCTATCAATCGTGCCCATACGAGGATCCATCAAACCGCCCAACTTCGGTTTGTGAGTGGTTTCGTCCATGACCTCTGGGTGCTCAATCTTGGCCACGGAGTAGGCTTTCTGTAGGGTGCAGGGTGAATCTATAAGCGGGAGTTTAAGAAGGGAGTGAATGTGTCACTAACGATTTCCTCAGGTGAGAGGATGCCAAACTGGACCTCCTTCACTTTTCGGACAGGAGCAGCAGAGTACGCGAACTGGTGGCCCAACATTTCCTTGAGAATGGGACGCGAGGAGTCAGGTACGCAAACTGAGACGTGGACCGATGTTTGAACTACCAAAAAGACAAATGGGCACCCGAAAGACAAGTGAAAAAGCGTGCGAATGCAATTTCAATGGATCCAGTTGGCTTTAATGGCGTCGAAACTGTCACTTTGACGTTGTCTTGACCTTCGACAACGAGCCTTGCAGCAGCGACGATGGTTGTAGCAGCACAACCTGTGGATGAGCCTCACTTTCCAACTCCGCTTCAATTGAAGCCAAGTCACAACTGTCACATGCTCCGTTACAAATGGCGGTCGGCCTTGCGTTGACACCCAAGTCAGCAAAAGACAATGAGACTCAGCAGACACGTTCGGAATCACTTGCACTTACTCGTCAAGACTCTGTGTGATTTACGACTTTTTGTACGACAGTACGGCGAGGTGGAACGAGTCGTTGCGGGGCCATTCTAGTCGGAGCGTGAATATGCCCCTTTGTCATCACGGCATTTGGTCAGCGCTAGGAGCAAACCGAAACTATTATCATGGCTTCACTGACCAGCTGGCTATGGGGAACGTCACAACTCGACGATGCCATCGGTAAGCATCTTTGCATACGAGAAGTTAGTAGCTGACTGTTGCGATTCATTAGAGAAGGCGACCTCGGAACTCATCCCCACCGGGTCTGAGGACGTGGCCTTAAACCTTGAAATATGCGATCAGATTCGCTCGAAGTCGGTACCAGCAAAGGATGCCATGCGCGCGTTGAAGCGTCGACTCGATCACAAGAACCCCAACGTCCAGCTACTTGCTCTTAGCGTAAGTATGCCACCTCGGCCTCCAGTGATTACAAGGTAACCTTCCTCGCAGTTGACAGATACGTGTGTCAAGAACGGTGGTGACCACTTTCTCGTTGAGGTTGCATCTAGAGAATTCATCGATAATCTCGTATCGATCCTCAAAGTTCCTGGCACTAACCACCTCGTCAAGGCCGATATCCTCAAATGTATTCAGAATTGGGCACTTGCTTTTGAGGGGAAACCTTCTCTTAGCTATGTGGGCCAGGTATACAAGACGCTCAAGAACGAGGGTGCGTTCGTTGCATGCGTTGAATCAATTCATAATATAACTGCGTCATCAGGGTTTCAATTTCCTCCCAAGGACCTCGCCCTTGCGAATGCCGCTATGGTAGACACGAACACTGCGCCAGAGTGGATTGATTCAGACCGCTGCTTACGATGTCGGGCTCATTTCACCTTCACAAATCGGAAACACCACTGTCGAAATTGCGGCCAAGTATTTGACCAGCAGTGTTCCGCCAAGGCGCTTCCTCTTCCACATTTCGGCATAACGCAAGCTGTCAGAGTATGCGATGGATGCCATGCCAAACTCTCTAAGAAGTCTGAAAGAATGTGAGCATTCTGTTGTTGTAGCTACTGACGTTGACTGTCGTGATACACACAGTCACCGACACTCCACTAGTATGTACCGTTCCCGCAGCGCTCGTGACCTCGCCGATGCCGAACTCCAGCGAGCTATTCAACTATCGCTGGAGGAAGTTGGTGTCAATCGCTACCAGCGTCCGGGTTATGTACCTTACCAGCCCTCCTGGGAAGGACCATCCGAGCCGCCCTCGGTCGACCGCAGCACGCGCCCGAATGGGACTGCTGGTAAGGATGACGTGGATGACCCGGATTTGCGTGCCGCTATAGAGGCAAGTCTTCGTGAAGAAAACATGCCGAAACCAAGTGCTCCTGTGGAAGTCCAGGCGGTCGAGGACTCATCTTTGCCGTACGCGGACGCAGGACTTTCCCAGTCACATCCACCCACTGTTTCACCCACTCCATCTGTACTAAAGTTACCCAACTATGATCTCGAGCCTCTGGAAGCAGACGCCATCCTCACGTTCAGTCAAACCGTCGAACAGGTTCAAGCACAGGGTGGTAAGGATATGTCACGATATCCTGCTGTGAACGACCTGTATGATAAAGCGAACGCGTTAAGACCCAAGTTAGCAATGAGCCTCGATGACACTGGGCGGAAAGAACGTGAGTCCTTGCCCCAGGTGCCCTGTTTTGGGCTACACTAACTTCGAATTCCTAGAACTCCTTTCTGAGATGCACGATAAACTTTCACAAGCTGTTAAACTCTATGACAAAGTCCTCACCGAGCAGATCTCTCAGCCCTGGCGGCTGGCTACAGCGATCCCGCAGGCACAGACGTTCTCTCGAGATGGACGTCCTAATACTCAGTGGACACCAACACCCGGATCTATGATGACATATACGCCGCAGGGACAACAGGCGCCCACTGCTACCCACGCACCTCCACCATTTCACCCTCAATTCGCCGCCATTTCGTCACAGCCACACCATTTACCTGTGCAAGCTGGAATTTCGGGACCATCGCACAGTTTTCAACCTCCTGTTTCCTCCCCATCCGTACAGCCTTCACCAATGCAAGGTCCGCCCGCTACTCAGCCCTTACCCATCTTAACATCACAATTCTTGCCGCCTTCCCAAGCACTTGCCCCTCCGCCCCCACCTCCCACCGCGGCCCCCGCTGCTATGCTCCCTGATATTAAAACTGACCCTTTACCTCAGCGACAGTCTTCGCAGTCACCTCAGGTCTCACACCATGCTCTGGCTCCCCAACCTCCACTGCCACCATCCTCACCCGGCCTCGTTAGACGTAACACAACCACTGCACTGCGTGGGGCGGGTCCAGTGAGTGGGAGTATATCACGATCTCCCACGGTTGCGCATACGCGTACGCAGTCGCATGTGCAGCCTCCCCGATATCACTCACAAACCCAATCTCAACTTCAAACGGTCTTTCCTTCTCAGCCACCACATCAAGTACAATCGCCGCTACAGACGCATTCACCTGCTCTACCACAATTCCCGGTAGCACCAACGAACAATCCCCAAACTTTTGATATGTACGGCCCTTCTGTGCCTACGAGTCTTCCTGGGCAGGAACGACGGGAGGATTTACTGATTGACCTGTGAGGTCGTTGGCGAACCGTGAATATTTTTGGGGGCGGTGTGTAACAGAGCGAAGGAATTTGCGTACCGTGTGTCACCCCAACTTTTACGGAGAACTCCAGTGGTAAACATGCACCTTGCTGATAAGCGTTACCTGACATCGACTCCAGTTAAGTACTCGAAGCTTGTTACTTCTGTTGACTGCTGGGGATGATACATAAATATTCGAGTATATGTTGTTAGGTACACGTAGGATAGGGTTTGCCCTCACCTTGATGTGAAAGAGGCACCTCATTTATATCATTGCTGCAAGTCCTAGATGAGTCTGAGAATGAATATCACTTATTGACAAAATGGAAGTCATGGAGATTTTCAGGATCTCTCAGCTGTCGCCCTCCGTGCATTTTGCCGTGGACCAATCGGCTTATTCTCGCAGGCCCTGCGAGAATAAACCGATCGGTTAGGACCGGTTTGTGACTGGTTGCGGCCCGCCAGGCACCCAGGGCCAGGGAGCTCCTGAGACCACTACCAAGGACCTTTGGAATGTCCCTCAGACAACAGGTGATTGCGAAAAGTTCCCTTTCACTGCCTGGGTGCCGTTCGTTAATTGATCGATACAAAGTACACTATTAGGGTATCGACAGGATTGTCCTGATAAGCAATTCTCTTTTGGAATCCTATGCTACACGGTGGACGCGCTGATGGCAGATCTTTGCTGTAGAGGGTATTCAAAGGCAAGTGACCCTTGGAATGTGTCCTCGGAAGGAGGACTTGCTGCGTTCCGTATATGTAAAATCAGCCGACAGCCAGCAATAACGGCCACGGCGTGCGGGAAACCTTCGGGTACCTCAACCCACTCTGGCTAGAACCGCTTGTCTAGTAAGTTTAATCCAAGAGCTGGGCAAGGCACATACGGACAATGCACCCCACATAACCGCATTCACGACCCCCACAAAGAAGATGCTGTTAAAGGTTGATGAGCGCCATCGTAAATGGAACATGGGTACGTACACTAGAAAATACCCCACATTGCCCTTGACCAGGACATCCAAAAGGAAAACTCTGTTAGAGAGGGGTATGAAACTGATATCATCTCTGGATCTCTGTATCCCCGCCCGGACAGCAAGAGAACACAATAGGAACTCGAAACATAGTATAGGTAGCCAGAAGACGTAAAAACTGTTTGACGTGTCTTCATTGGTACAGATCTTCACGCCGGGTATAGGTTCGCTGCTGGCTTATTGGACGCTTCAACAAAGTCAGTACAACGGATACCTGATTAAATACTGACTTCCAGATGTGAGATTCGCGACGACGAGAATTGCAGTCATGGCCATAATCTCAACTAGGAATCCAGACCCCATAAATATCAACACCTTCCGGGACCGGTTGTACAACGCGTATAGACGTAATTGCAGGATAACTTGACCAGTAAGGTGAGCAGCTTATACTGACGGAGTTAAATGCAAGAATCTTACTTTGTACCAACCATACTAGAAAACAGGCGGGCCAGCCTTGTACAATCATGAAAGTATTGCCTGTAGGTTTGTCAGATAAATCACACCAACACGGGAGTAACGATGCTCACAGCTGTGACGCGGATGGGATACAACAGGTCATCAGTGAACAGAATGATAGTCCCTGGATGACACATACAACTATTGCGGCCTTTCAGAAAAGCGCACCACAGCGCAAGGGATTCTCACCTCCTTGGAAACGTCAGAAAAAAAGACTGAATATGAGGTGAGCTGAGATTGTGCCAAGGATCGTAGTAGACTCGACCGACCGGCGGCATTGAACCTATATCATAGTTGGGAAATCCATGATGATAATATGAGCAATCAAGCAAAACTTACACACCACACAGAGTACCAAAGTACCGTAGCTAATGCTGCAGGCTGAGGAGAACTTACGCCCCTTGAACAGAACCAACTCTTACAATGAGATACAGAATGGTGGTCGTCGTCTTGGGTCGTCTCTGCGATAGGCCGTGAGGATGCGGTTGTCTTTGCGGTAAGGCAACTTTATAGAAAGCTTACCCATATCTGTTCGACCTTGGGCATCGAAATCAGGCGGTTAGAAACAACCTTAATAGAAGGATAGGTACCTCTTGATCAACACTAATCACTGCATATTCCGTGGGTAACGCGGACGCTCTCAAAAATCTGCGCTTACAATAATCGTACACCATAACCACCGAGGATACCACTGGCGAGTATCTTCAGTGAAAATTCGCCCCCACGCGCATGGCCGCAAGGCACTCACGTTGACATATGCGAGTTATGCGGGCAATTTTTGCCAATGTAGGGAAATCCGCGGTGGTTGTGGACTGCATTTCCTGTGGTGTGTGCCAGAGAGGAACGAGAGAAAGTCCAGAGGCCAGAGTTATATAACCGAATAAACTGACTGCCTGTGTTGGTGCTGTAGCGTACGAGCCAATCACGACAGGCCAACTATCAGGGTCCGGAGGGAGGCCATATCTTTTACCGTGGGATTAAACATGTAGGCTAATATGTTCACGCCAGGAATGTGGAACGGATTGGGATGCCGTGGCGCTAACAGCTGACTCGCGGTATCTATGTACGTCCGCCTGTGGTGACGTTGAGGTGTTGCTGCCCCTGGTAGACCATAGAATCGTATCACGATCTGTATTAGGGCATCACTCCGCGAAGACAGATGAAAACTCAACAGTTGCGCTTGATAGCCGACTAATTATAACTGGAGTCAAGGGTCAAATCATGTCAGATCCGTAACCTTAAAGGACGGGTAGCAGGACTGGGTCGTCGTCCTTCGAGCCTTGTCGAAACGATTGCAGTGTGAAGGTGTTGATTCCTGCAAGTTGCAACGGATGATGACATCATGTCATGTCATGCCAGGTCAGTGGATACTTGGCGTGACTGTGCTGCATAGGACCACCAGTGGACGGCTTCCCGTGAGGATTGCAAAGCCCTCGCCAGGTATACCCAATCACAGTACCACCGAGCCCGCCGGCTTCATCCTTCACAAGTCGACGCTGATGGCCACTCGAGAGTATGTATCCATACCTCGTGATGCGCAACAAGACTTACCAGACGTTCAACTTCGGCAACCAACCCATTGTCTACCAAATCATTACAACTTGTTCCGGGTCTTCGTTGTTTTTTGTTTCGTTTCGTTTATTGTATGTCGCTAAAATCAATTGAAGTATGTACTAGTACATCTGCAAAACCAAAAAGCGAGCGCTTAGCAAGCGAGACCCTGACAGCTAACGGAACGTTACGTTCACTCAAATGGCGACTGCTGATTGGCTGAGTGTTTGCCGTGTCGGTTGTGTGTTATCTCAGGACCATATCAATTGATAAGTCAGTTTATATTCCGGAGTAGCATCTTATCTACGGTTCAGACTCAATCATGCTTTACTACTGGTGATCAGCGGTAAATTCATTGGGAAAGTTCGACAGCGTGACTACGTTGATGTAGCAAAAGAATGATACAATGTATCAAAAGCTTCCTTGGTGGCGTAGTAATTGAGATAGAATTGATTATACTTTTCTTGCAAGGTTTCCATCATCACCGTACGATCCGCTTTGACTCCAAAAACCGGTATCAGATCCACTGCATAGGTAACTTCAGTCAAGGGGATTATGAAGCCTAGAGGGCAGGGGGGTGCAGGGGGGGTTGACGGGGAGTATACCCTTTCTACCATCCACAGGCGCGTATCCAACTGAACTTCTGGGGTAGAAATGATATGGAATGGCCGAACATAAAGAAGAGGTTGAGCAAAAAAATTGGGAGGCATGTCTCGAGACCGGCGGGTGCGGGTCACCTGGAATATGGCCTGTACTTCTGTGACATGATCTACGTGAATAAAATAGTATGTTAGTAGTACGGGAATACACATCGAAGACCTACAACTGAAGTTATGCTGACTCTGACCATCAGTATTCAGGAGGACAACGTCACAGCTCCCGTACGGGAAGTTGGAGGATGGCGGTTGACCTTGAACTACTTGACTTGGGAGTATCACGGATGGCCTGCACGTTGAATATTGCTGAATACGGAACTTGTTCCACACCATAATTTCGTTGAATGATTGTAAGATGGAGGTGTGTGCAGCATTTTCGCCACACCGTATGACGTACTCATTCAACTGTGTGGCAAAGTCAGGAAGGGAATAGATGGCTGCAATGTCGGCGATCCCGAGCTCAGTGCGATCTGGAACTACTGTTACAGATAGCGCAGCTGTAGCACCACTGGAAATGAGACCTCCTATAAACAAATTGCGGATTGACCGGGGGGAATCAAAGCGGCATTGTTCACCCGGGGCAACGCGAGAGACCCACGCAGAAGTGGGATCCACTGAACTCAGCAAGCTCTGTTCATCTTCGGCAGCGTTAATCAAGGGCTTGTCATATTTGTGGAGGAGAAGGTACACATCCAGAAGACGCATCCGCTCCTCACGATCGAGTAGGCGAATGATCTGTTTGGCAAAGTCGGACTGCTTGTTGGTGCGGGTGAAGGGGGTTTTGCAGTGAGTGATAAGAAGCTGCTCTGAAACGTCAGCAGTGTACTGTATCAAACCACCACTCCGTCTAATAGCATTGGCGAAGTTTAACATAAGCTCCAATTTTGGGATGTTGAAGTGGTCTTTCCCTGAGCGACCACCAGCCTCGAGGATGGCGTGTTTCGTCGCATGAAATTCGGAGAGCGAAGCTTCCATGTGTCGAACAGATGATTCCATGTGTATGCCTCTCTGGGAAAGGTAAATGAAGTCCATGAGTGCACAGACAGAATGAATCATTGCTGAGGGAGCGGCGCCGGCAATCATAGCAACGATGGAGCGTTCTACATCATGATATTCACGGCCGGTCATTTGGCTTGTGTGCGATATTCCAGAGCCGAAATGGTGTACACCGACACACTTGTGGTGGACCTTGTAACGAAAATCGAGCTCCTCGCTTCCAACCACCTCTTTGCACCATTTCAAGACATGATCCCAAAAAAACTTGTGGACAGAGTGGAGGACTTCGGGAACAAGGAAAACGAAAACATCGCTGTGGCTCCAATCGCAGAAGAAGGGTTGATGTACTCTGAGGAGTTGGTTAGCTTTCGCCGACTTCTGAAAATTATCCAGTATCCAGGGCTCGGCTTCGCCGCTAATTGCATGAATGAGGTCAAGGATGTACTTTTTCGTGCGCATGGGTTGACACGTCGAGTCTCCAAATTTTTCGAGAGTTGCCATAGTCACTGGAGACACATTTCTAGTCACAGTTGCGATCAACTGCTGCTCTGGAAGGTCCGCTGTCCATGCCACCAAAGGGGTGAAACAGTGTCGGATGTCACCAAAGGGATCTGTCATGAACTCCCTGATATTTGCAGCACACTTCAGCTTCTCCATGACGATGTCAACGCATTTATGCCAAAGCCGTGCCTGAAGAATGGTCTGGAAATTTTGATGAATTTCGAACTTCACGACTGGCATGAAAGCGATACAACGCCAAGCATATGCTGTGGCCTTCATGTGGACGTCAGAGTCGATATTGCCAATCGTTATGAAAAGGGGATGCATTTCGAGCCCACCTGTATGCCTTGTAACGGGTGTCTTGTCCGAGGCAGCAATAATGGGCACGATAGTGGCACCCTCAGGGAGTGAGTCCTTGGTTACTGTTAGCTTGTAGAATATGGAGAAAATGATCGAAGAATTGACCTGAATTCGTGTTGCCTCATGCGCTGTAAACCACTCACCGTATTCCCGTTCTGAGTTTTTCCATATGCACAGTGGGTCGAAGGACATATTCTGAGCGAATATTGGGTTCCCGAAAAGGCTCTGTACGACCTCCAGCCCGTCCCGATAAATCAGTTCGATTTTCTTCTTCGTGTCATAGCCATCAACTTCGAGTTGCATAACTTGCCACTTTGGCCCTGACGGTAAGGTGTCCATCCAGTCTAAGAGCTGACGAGCTGTTGTGAAGGATGGTTTTTGACCATCCAGCTACAATGGAAATTGTGATACACATACTCTGAACCGTAACGAAACTCACCCAGTCCAGTTTGAGAAACGTGTTGATTTGACTCTGCATAAGGTTCTCAGCAAGAAACTTTCCCAACCTCCATTCAGCACGACTTCGAAAAGGCCAGTAAATGTTTGTTTGCCGATTCTCATGATATTGATCATCTTCTATTCATTCAAGGGTATTCTTCGACTGGCCATATACCCAGCCCAACTTTGGATGGTACTGTGCAGTGCGATCCCCAGATTCCACCACAGAGCAAAGAGCGGGGGGAAGTGGGCGGGGTCGATGAGTGTGACGATCCATATCTGCTGGAGGTGTACAAACGTTCCACTGACTGGTGCAGAGCTCGAAAAACTCCAAGTCTTTCAAACTCCGCTTCTGCCCCCCATCCTCAGTTTGATAAGCATCTCTGTAAACGACTTCAGCACTACGAGACAGTCATGTATGATATGTCTCTTCGTCTTACGCCCCCTCCGAGCTCTCCCCAATCTCACGACTTGAAGACCGCTGTCCCTCGAACTGGCATTCCCTATTCCCCCTGCCAGACCTTCAAAACCCGTGAACTCGTATCTGATGACAAAAGCGATGTAGGGATCTCGCAGATTCTCAATACTCCAGTTCGCACGCACCTACCAGAACATCATGTCTTACGAGGAGGGCGTTATGTTGGTCGCCGCCCTAGCAAGGTTCTCTTAGGGGAGCGCTCGGAGTGCTCGGAAGACTATCTATTGACATATCTCCCTCCTACCATTCGCAATATATCGGCTCATGCAAGAAAAGCTCGTGGAAAGTTTCCACCATACCACAAGTCACATAGCCCGAAGCCTGTGGAGCTCCGCTTTGCCGAAAAGTCCCTAGGGAGACACGCAAGTGATGATTTTACCTTGGAAGATGTACAAGCGGTGAAACTTCTCATCCTTCCCTATATACACGCATCCTCACCAGCACTATTTAGGGTAAATCAGTATTCATACGTGGACTTTCAGGGATGTCTGAGAATGCCTTCCATAAGGCTTTGGCGATGAAGGAGGCTGACCGAGAATCGGTGCGACTGCGCACACTTACCACTGCCTGGGAGCTGGAGGCTACCAACTGTTGGAAGGATTTCCTTCTCGCAGTTCAGGCAGATGATATTCAGAAGTTTTTCGACTCAGCTGAAGAACTTCAGTTCTTCATGACCATTATGGAGTGTTGCTCAGTCGACGAATTGAAAGACGAGGAGGACTTTCATGTTGCAGCTTATGGTCAAGATTTAACATCGCTTGCATTGGAGGATGAACGTCTCAATCAGATGGAGGGAGCATCAGGTGATTGCAAGGCAGGTAAAGAAGCTAACTCTGAGGATGATTTGACAGCCATATTAGCTGCCGCAGTTAATGTTGACTCTATCGAAACGGATGGGAGTGACGAAGATCAAGATGAGTAATGATTTTCTTGGTAGGCCTCGTTTCCACTAAATTCTAAACCATTCTAACGGTCTTCCCCGGTTAGTATCAGTGTCCAGAGTTCATCTTCATCTACCAAATTAGCACATTTTCTCGTGTTATATAACTGAATTCCCGTGTTTGTATGACCAGGCATATCGATTACACAATTGATATGGTGATGTGATGATAAGAGTGCACACGAGGAAGTATTATGTGGATTTCTTTTCAGCACACCGTTTCTTCCCCACCACCACGATGTCAACGAGGCCTCAGACCCAAGGGAAATGGCAGATGAAAGTGAGCGCTTCGTCTCTTGTAAACTATCACTCTAATCTTCACAGAGGAAACAGAGATCATCCGGTCTCAATCCAGCTGGAAATTCAATGGCGAGTCAAATTGGCATCGCGGAGGAACAACCTCGCACTGCATCCGAGATTGAATGGGAACTTCACACTGAGCTTCTAGCATCCAGTCGACATCGAGACATTACAAGCAATGATCAAGGTGATCCGACCGCATCAACCAGTGCATCTACGCAGTCATATCCCCACCATGATTACTCGTGGTATAGTCAAGGTGATCTGACGCTATCAGCCGGTGCATCTATTCTACAGCATCCGCATATTCCTCAGTCACCATATGATTACTTGTATTGTCCCGCCATGCCGACGAGAACTGATTTTGGGTTGGCTGTACATGCTACCCCCCCACAGATCCTTGACGCAACATCATCATTTCTGTCTGGCATGCAGGGTGGCCACCCGACCATTGAAACATCTCTTCCACCCAACATTGACTATACTCCACAAACCCTTTGTTGTGACATGGTCCCCTGACCTGTCTTTGTTTGCACCGGTAATATCTTACATAATGTTTTCTGTATGGTTCAACTGTTTATACCTAACTCCGTACTTGTTCCTAAAATCACCTTCTATCAAATAGAAGCTTCCTTACTCATTCATCTCTCAACAGGTTATGAGCCCCGTTGAGCTCTAACTTCTAATTGATATTCTGTAACTCGCTCGACTACTTTTACCTGATATGTCAAACTCGTCTCAGTCCGTGTCTGTGGGACGACCCGGTCCCTCAGCAGCTACCTCATCAAGTGTTTCATCTGCGAACAGGGTTGCAGCACCCTCGAGTCGCCTATACGACATACCATCTCTTGCGGATGATGGTTCGAACTACCAGATGTGGAAGTTCCGAGTCACGAAAGTACTAGGTATTCGAGGACTCTGGGAGGTTGTGGGTGGAAGCAATACTACACCTCCAGATGCGACCACCCACCCAGATGAACATGCTGAGTGGGTGATGAAAGACAACGAGGCCTGTGCCCAAATTACCCTGACACTCAAGGATGAGCCTTTGAGTGGAGTCATGTATGCCTCGTCTGCGGCTGAGACTTGGAAGAAGCTCAGCGAACGCTACGAAGGCAAGGGGAAACAGACAATTGCATATCTTATAGGAGAACTGTTTCGTGGCACCCTGGTAGAAGATACCCCAATGGAGATGCAACTGAATGCGATGCGGCAGAAGTCGCTCATTCTGAGCTCACTCGGACAGCCTCTCGACGAGAGTCTGGTCGCGATAGCCATGGTCATCTCACTACCACAATCGTACTCAACCCTTCAGACCATTCTCATGTCAACGAATGACAAGCTGACAATCGATGCGGTGATTTCTCAGGTCCTCATAGAGGAGAGAACTCGCCAGGGCTCGCAAACACATAGTGCGCTTGCAGCAATGACTTCGAGTGTGAAGTCAAAGTCAAAAGGGAAAGGGAAGGATAAGTCGAAGATTAAGTGCTACAAGTGCAAGGAAGTCGGGCATACGAAGGACAAGTGTCCGCAGAAGGCAGCTGGCGAGGCAAAGGCCTCGTCAGATGGGAAGGAGGACAAGGAGAAATCCGGAGAAAAGGGCAACCTGACAGCTAAGGTTGCGCAGGTGCAGGAAGTCGGGGAACAGTCATTACAACTGTTCATGGCTCAAAAAGGTCCAGTAACGAGTCCAACCGAATGGGTGGTGGACTCAGGTGCTTCGGCACACATGTGCTGTCAGCGGAGGTGGTTTGCCTCGTTTAGGGTCTTGGAACCATCAGAGCCAGTAGTCATCAGTGATGGAAGATCCATAATGGCAGTTGGGAAGGGCCAAGTGGAGCTCGACATGCAGGGAACCTGCAGTGGAGGTAGACAGACCATGCTACGGGATGTCTACTATGTACCAGACCTGGATACGAATCTGGTCTTGGTACCCTGTCTCACTTCGAAGGGTCTGCAGGTGACATTTGAGAAAAGTGCCTGCAGGATACTGGCTGGCAACACGGTTGCAGCAGTGGCAGAGAAACGGAGGTCACTCTATGTACTAGATGCGACGGTTGTCTCTGGGAGCCACTCAGCCTATGTGGTATCGGATCCTGCTCAGATGAATGCATCTGAACCCCTCATGGCTCTCGCAACCCGTGTAGGGACCTCGAAGGCCCCTTTGGCCATTTGGCATCGGCGTCTTGGTCATGCGAACACAAGGCATGTCCTGAAGCTTGAAGAGCAGGACATGGTTACCGGCATGGAGATAGTTGGGTCACGGAGTCATAGTACTCATGACTGCAGGGGCTGCCTCGAGGGGAAGCAGCAGTGGAACCCCATATCTCAGAAGTTGGATGTGGAGAACCCACGACTTCTGCATCGGACATACTCAGATGTCTGTGGTCCGATGGAGACACTCGCCCGTACTGGCCACAGGTACTTCGTTACATTTATTGATGGGCAGTCGCACCACCTGGTGGTGAAACTACTGAAGATGAAGGATGAGGTGCTCACTGCAACAAAGGAGTATTTTGCACGAGCAGAGGCTGAAACTGGAGAGAAGGCTAACTACCTTCGAACGGATGGAGGGGGCAAGTACTGCTCTCGAGAGTTCGAGCAGTACCTGAAGTCGAAAGGGGTACACCATGAGAAGACGAACGCATACACTCCACAGGAAAATGGAGTGTCGGAGCGGATGAACCGCACTCTCGTGGAGAGTGCAAGAGCTATGTTAAGTGATGCGGGTCTCCCCAACAAGTATTGGGGAGACGCTATACTACATGCGGCTCATCTACAAAATCGTCTACCGACAAGAGCCCTTGAACGGCATGAGACTCCGTACGTGTTACGATACGTCTTTTCTTTTCTTTTGCTTTTCTTTTTCATCTTATCTAATCTTTCTTTATCTTATCTTTCCTTTTATCTATAGACTGGTCTGGGCCTTGACCATGTGTTTGCCATGTGGTTTGGGGCTAGGCCGGTCTGGACTATGACATCATGGTGATATCACTGCCTTGTGTTTTCCTCGTGTATGCCTCACCGTAGCCTCATGTATCTTAGTATATATACTCGTCTCGATGACCCAACTAGCTCCAAGCTAGTTCATTTGGGTTTCGACCTTAAAACCTGCTTCTAAGTTCCTCTTCTCTCTCATCGTCTCTTCTGGTCTAGTGTTTGGTGTAGCGAGCCTGTGGCATTGGTCTAAGGCCGTAACACTTGAACTAGCTTCTACTTCGCCACCCGCTCGCTGAGCAACCCGGACTCCAGGGTTAAGGAGAAACGTTTGCCGGACTCCAGGCATAAGGAGGATCTCTATTCACGATTCCACGTTCACCTGCTTATTACCGAGTAGGGTCGATCTATCGTCCCGAACCACCCCGCAACTTTCCGTCCCCTACTCCCGAACTCTTGTATCCTTCCCGTACTCCGTCTGAGGATCCCAACCTCGGAACACCCCCGCCTCTCCCAGCTAACTTCGGGCTACCAAACGAAGAACAAGCTCGCGTCTTCGCGCACCCCCTAAACCCTCCGTACGTGGACAACCTCCACAACCAACTCTACGAAGACATCTTCGGTTTCCCTCCTCCCCCTCGACGTTACAACCTCCGTCCCCGTCACCTCATCAACAAACCCTACCGCCGTCCCGTCGTAGTCAGCCGCTATGGACCCAGGTGGTAACCAACAGAATCCTCTCCTTCTTGATCCCAATGTCCAGGCGCTCATTGGCGCAATAACCGCACATGTGTCTACTTCGGTGGCACAGGAACTGATTCAGGCAAACGCTCGTGCTGGACGAGGTGACCCGGCAAAGAAAGGGGCGGCAGACCCCGGTAAATACGATGGCTCCATCTCAAGGTTTGAGGAATGGTGGAGCAAAATGAAAGCATACTTGCAGCTGGCCAATTTCGCCGCTACATCGCAAGATTGTTTCGCAGTCTGGACCCGGTTGGAAGGGCCGGTAGCAGGGGCCTATGCCAGGGCCAGAATCGATGCATGTAGGGCGTCAGGAGTGTATCCCGACATGGCGGCCCTTGAGGCAGAAATCGAGGCCAAGTTTAGGCCTATCAATAACAAGGACTGGGCCAAGGCCCAACTGCAAAAGATACGACAGGGAGGCACGAGGACAGAAGAGTTCGTTGCCAAGTTCGGTGCACTGGCAATGTCTGCAGGGGCGTCAGATGATTACGCCATATTCATGTTGGAGCGGGCCATGCGTCCTGATATCTTACAGCAGATCTTCGTGCAGGGACGAAGAAAACCAGATCTCGCCGGCTATGTTACGGAACTGCGAGCTGTGGGTGGTGCTCTCGAAGCCGCCCGTATGCATACTTCTTCAAGGTTCGCGTTCCCATCTTCCTCATCTCGCCCCTCTCCCTCCACTGGCACGTTCGGCGGCTCTGGTATCCCCATGGAAATCGGAGCTGCGTCTAACTCCCGACCTGTTCCCTCGCACATCAAGTGCTTCTCGTGTGGGGGCAACCATTTCAAGCGAGACTGCACGTCTCGGTCTCAGCAACAACGTTCACGTTTCCCTCCCCAGCCCCGCACTCCTTTCTCCCCTCAACCTGCGGCCCGTCAGGCCGAAACTCAGGAAGACCCTCAGTTACGACAGCTGCAGGGCATGTCGTTTGAAGAGATGCAGGCCTTCTTCTACGACAAGCAGGTTAACGAAATGAAGGCCCAGGGAAAAGGGTTCGGTCAGTAGAAGCTCGGGTACCTACTGGCCAGGCATGTAATCGGTTTTCGGTGTTGGACACTTACGACGTACAGGATATATTTAATACGTCAGGTTCTACTTCGTGTAAAGAGGAGTCCAGAAATGGCTCGGCCACACACGTTAATAAAGTGGTGCTTAATTCCTCTTGCAATAAAGGTACAAAAAAATGTGACCAACCGAAACCACAAATCCCGAAGGACGCTAAAGTAAGAACGGTAGGCTGTAGGCCGGAGTTGGAGTTGGAAGTAACGTTGGAAGGAAGAAGTAGGAAGTGGCAGACTAAGGCGTTGGTGGACTCGGGAGCGACAGACACGTTCTTGGACAGAAAATGGGCTGATGAAAATGGGGTTCCCCTTCTCCCTCTCGACAATTCGGTCCCGGTGTACAACGTCGATGGTACAAAGAATCGAGATGGGGATATCACTCACATGGCACCCCTCGTTATGAACTTCGACGGCCATAGGGAACATATTTGGGCTCAGGTGACCACACTTGGATCTCATCCCCTGGTCTTGGGGTACACGTGGCTCCGACGACATAACCCGGTAGTTTCGTGGGTTGACAAGTCTGTCAAGATGACTCGGTGCCCTCGCGAATGCCATGATCTCGCCCCGATGTCCAGGCAGGAGAAGCAGGAGGCCAATGACATGAAGTACCTACACCCAAAGCTCCGGTCTTCCTGGTCTCGGTCGGGTACTACTGAGGAACTTGTCCCGAGGGAGTACCATCGGTACTTAAAGGTGTTCTCAAAAGAGTCATCGGAACGTATGCCGTTAAGAAAACCCTGGGATCATGCCATAGAGCTTAAGGACACGTTTGTTCCAAAACGAGGTCGCCTTATTCCTCTTTCCGTGGATGAACAAAAGGAGGTCTCGGACTTTGTCGACGATCAGACTAGGAAGGGATACATTCGACCCTCGAAGTCGCCTCAGACGTCCCCTGTCTTCTTTGTACCTAAAAAGGATGGTCGAAAGCGCATGGTACAGGATTATCGGTACCTCAATGAGCACACGGTGAAAAATGCTTATCCTCTTCCCCTCGTTTCTCAACTCGTCGATAAGCTTAAGGGTTGCAAACTCTTTACAAAGATGGATTTACGCTGGGGCTACAACAATGTCCGTATCAAAGAAGGAGACGAGTGGAAGGCAGCCTTCGTCACGCACAAAGGCTCGTTTGAACCCCTCGTCATGTACTTCGGTCTCTGCAGTTCGCCGTCAACGTTCCAGAACATGATGAACGATATCTTTGGAGATATGGAGGATGTCGTTGTTGTTTACATCGATGACATCATGGTCTTCACAAAGACGGACGACGAGGCAGAGCATGATCGGATTGTGCTGGAGGTGCTTCGACGGCTTGAGGAGAATGACCTCTTTGTAAAGCCGGAGAAGTGTTTCTTCAAGAAAAGGGAGGTCGAGTTCCTGGGGATGGTTGTGGGAGTTGATGGAATAAAGATGGACGAGTCAAAGGTGAAGGCAATCAGGGAATGGCCGATTCCTACAAAGGTCAAGTCAGTCAGAGCCTTCCTTGGTCTGGCCAACTTTTATCGTCGGTTCATCAGGGACTTTGCTCGTGTCGCTCGTCCCCTCAATGATCTCACGAGGAAAGATCAACCCTGGACTTGGCAGGAGGAGCAGCAGCGCTCGTTTGATGCCTTAAAGGAGGCCTTTACCTCGGCACCCATTCTTGCATTCCCTGATCAGGATAGGAGGTTCCGTCTGGAGACTGATGCTTCAGACTTTGCTACTGGTGCAGTGCTCTCGGTAGAGGCCCCTGATGGGTTGTGGCACCCCGTGGCGTATTATTCCCATTCCATGACTCCTCCTGAGCGCAATTACCAGGTGTTTGACAAGGAGATGCTGGCCATTATCCGGGCGTTAGAGGTCTGGCGACATTACCTTGAAGCCACCCCGTACGAGTTTGAGATCTGGACGGATCACTCCAACCTCCAGTATTTCAAAACAGCACAGAACCTCGACAGGAGGCAGGCTCGTTGGGCACAGTATCTGTCGCGCTTTAACTATAAGCTCGTTTACAAGCCAGGTGCTTCCATGGCCAAGGCTGATGCTCTGTCACGAAGGGAGGACCACGAGGTTAAGGGAGATAATCAGGGCATAACACTGGTTGATCCCGCTCGGGTCGCCACTCTTTCGGTGGGAATGGACGGAGCCCTTGAGGCCGTTCTAAAGGGAGCAACCTCGGCTACGACTCCACCTGAGGGATACAGGCTTGAAGAAGGCTTCTATGTCAGGGACAGGAAAGTTTATGTACCGCCGTCTGCAGTCCTTCCGGTAATAGAGGCCCATCATGATACTCCGGTCGCTGGACATCCTGGCTGGAGCAAGACCCTTGAACTCGTCTCTCGCCATTATGTTTGGCCCGCCATGTCTCAGTCGGTAAGGGACTATGTGTCCTCCTGCCATCGATGTCAGATGTCCAAGGGAACTCGAAAACCTCCGGCAGGCAAACTTCACCCAAATCCGGTCCCTGAGAGGCCTTGGACCGACATATCTGTAGACTTCATGGAAGCTCCGGAGGCCAGGGGTTGTGACAACATCATGGTGGTGGTGGATCGGTTTTCTAAGGAGGCAGTTTTTATCCCCACAGTGAAAACCATCTCGGCCCTCGGCACGGCGGAGCTCTTTCGGGATCATGTGTGGACCCAGCATGGTCTTCCCTCCACCGTCATCTCTGATAGAGGTCCGCAGTTTGCCAGCACTTTCATGACTGACCTGTCAAAGATGCTTGGCATCAGGCCCAAACTCTCTACTGCGTTCCATCCCCAGACTGATGGACAAACGGAACGGCTCAATCAGGAAGTTCAGCAGTATCTTCGTCTCTTTGTAAATGACCAGCAACGTACTTGGCCTTCTTGGTTGAAGATTGCCCAGTTCTCGTATAACTCGAAGAGACAAGATTCCATTGGGCGTTCTCCCTTCTCAGTCACTCGTACCTATGTTCCACGTTTGGGGGTAGAACCGGCAGTTTCAAAGGCAGAGGCAGCCACGGCTTGCGCCTCCAACATTCAAGCCATCCTGGAGTCCACGAAGAAGGCTCTTCAGCGCACAGCAGAACGAATGGTGCAAAATGCCGAGTCCTCACGTTCGGAGGCTCCAGCGTACTCGGTTGGCCAGGAGGTTTGGCTGGACACTACCCATGTTCGGGTTGATGGGCGACCTTCACGAAAGCTCACGGAGAAGTGGATTGGGCCCTACGAGGTCTTGTCTGTCAAACCGGGTGCTGTAGAGCTTCGTTTGCCAAAAACCCTTCGCATTCACCCGGTGGTCAATGTTTCTCGGGTAAAGCCATACAAGGGTCCTCTTGAGGGGCAGCAGGTTACTCGTCCTGGACCAGTGGTGGGTGTGGAGGACCGGGATGAGGAGTTCGAGGTCGAATATGTTGTGGATTCTCGCCTCAAACGTAACAAGCTGGAGTTCCTCGTCCATTGGAGGGGCTATGGCGATGAGGACCGTACTTGGGAACCTGAGTCAAATCTAAGGGGTTCTCCTGACGTACTTCGTGACTTCTACAAGTCTCACCCGTCTGCACCACGGAAACTCCGGGGAATCGACTCTGCTCGCTTTGATGCTCTTTTCACTCCCTATGAAAACCTCACCATCTGCCGTTCTGTTTTCTGTCGCCTGGAAGTCGACCCCTAAGGAGGGGATAGTGTTACGATACGTCTTTTCTTTTCTTTTGCTTTTCTTTTTCATCTTATCTAATCTTTCTTTATCTTATCTTTCCTTTTATCTATAGACTGGTCTGGGCCTTGACCATGTGTTTGCCATGTGGTTTGGGGCTAGGCCGGTCTGGACTATGACATCATGGTGATATCACTGCCTTGTGTTTTCCTCGTGTATGCCTCACCGTAGCCTCATGTATCTTAGTATATATACTCGTCTCGATGACCCAACTAGCTCCAAGCTAGTTCATTTGGGTTTCGACCTTAAAACCTGCTTCTAAGTTCCTCTTCTCTCTCATCGTCTCTTCTGGTCTAGTGTTTGGTGTAGCGAGCCTGTGGCATTGGTCTAAGGCCGTAACAGTACGAGGCATATACTGGCAACAAACCTTCACTCTCACACCTGAGGATTTTTGGGTGTGAGGCTCATGTCCATATCCCTGAAGAAAAACGTCAGAAACTTGATGTTAAATCACTGGAGTGCACTCATCTTGGTTTTGCAGAAAATCGCAAGGCATACATATGCCTACACCGAGCCAGTGGGAGAATCTTCGAGTCTCGTGATGTTGTACTCAACGAAGGGGGTGGGGGACGACCTACCCGAGTTGTAGTTGACAGGACAGAACTGGTTACTCGAAGCACGAAACAACCAGAGGGACAGGGAAACCCGTTAGGAGGGCAGGTGCCACCAGAAGAGCAGGAGGCGAAGAACGACTCAGACGGAGCTGAGCTCTCGTCGGATCAAGCTGAAATTTGGACGGCAAGTACTCCTGGGCAGCCCGAAGCTGCCGAGACCTTAAGCGTTGCGACAACTGGTCCCGATCTCAAGGAATCAGTTGAGGAAGCCACTGGAGCAGGGAATGACAAAGTTGGGCAAAATGCACCAACTCTGAAGGAGGAAACCACTGGGAAGGACCCAGGAACATCACAGGGGGTCCCTAGAATGTCCTCACGATGCACTGCAGCATCGCGAGGCCCACCAGTTCCTTATCCACAGCCAGTGCCCACACTGGCTGTAAGGAGGTCATCCAGGGCTAAAAAGCCACCAATTAGTGATGATGACCCAAGATACTTTGTCAATGCTTACCAGAGGGGCACCTTGATGCAAAGGAAGGTCGACGAGAGGCCTGACAACGAGCAGCAACGAGGTAGTAGTGGTGTGGGGGGAGAAGCGACTGCGAGCGAGTCAAACACGTCACGCTGTGACAGTGACTCGAGTGAGCCACAACACCAAGCTTACAAAGCAAGCTCTGCATGCGACTGCGAGCCAACAACCTTCGAGGAGGCTGTTAGCTGCACAGATGGCGATCGCTGGTACTCAGCGATGGCCGAGGAGCTCTCGATGTTCGAGAGGCTGGAGTTGTACGAGGCCGTTGAGCATCCTCATGGTAGAAAAGTCATAGATTCAAAGTGGGTATACAAAATTAAGAGGGGACCAACAGGCGAGATAGAGAAGTACAAAGCTCGCCTTGTTGCAAAGGGATTCACCCAGGTGCATGGGGTGGATTATACTGATACTTTTGCCCCTGTGGCAAAATTTACTACCATTCGAATCTTACTAGCACTCGCTAGTGTTGCCACAACTCTGACTAATAGTCGACTCAAGTTGAAGTCGATTACGCGGCTTAGTCATACTTTCCCAAGTCGGGTCGATGAAATGATC
The DNA here is from genome assembly GCA_024613185.1 of Pisolithus microcarpus. Classification (NCBI taxonomy): domain Eukaryota; kingdom Fungi; phylum Basidiomycota; class Agaricomycetes; order Boletales; family Pisolithaceae; genus Pisolithus; species Pisolithus microcarpus. Next base: position 50,507 of record JANFAI010000010.1, on the reverse strand, counting down.
TCGCGACTCGACCAGCTCGGTTAGTCGCAACTTCCGACTCCAAGTCGACCAACCGGTCGTCACCCAATCGGAAAATTTTGTAGCCCGGCTGTTAAACTATGTTTAGGTGATAGTCTAGTGTTGCATTGCAAGCCTTGCAACTCGCGAAAGGAAGTTCACTTCGAATTCAATTTCTACACCAGTTGCTACAGGTGCCTACAGCATACTGAAGTGTTTTCTAATTACCATCACCTATACCAGGCATTTTCTTGTTCCGGGAACTTGTGTGGTCTGACGGACGGCATCTAGAAGCGAGCAAAGCAGGATGATGATTGCAAAATACGAAGGGAAAATAGCTAAAGTACTCGGAACGAGATGGCAGCACACAGCAACATTCGTGAGCTCAGTACAACTTGACCGGCCCCGATCCTACATGGTCGCCCTCCGCCAATGCCATCGTATCGAGAATAGCGCTCATCGCTTCGTTACCATTCGCCTGTGACATCACGAAGGCACCAAGAGCATCTTCCCTATCCCGGTCTCAAACCATCTCATTTTCCATCATGCCCCAGTGTCGAGTGAAATGAAATCTGTCTTGTTTGAGTGAAAACTTGAGCAGCTGTAAGGCTTCCATCAACATGGGACTAATGCGGTTTCGTTTCTTGGTGTCGGTTTCTGTGCTTGATGAGAATATACGCTCACACGGGACAGAAGATGGTTGAACCGGAAGATAGTCCATGGCAATGCGATATATCGTGGGGAACCTCACGCGCTCTAGCTATATAGGATGTCAGCTCTACACCCTGTGGACGGCATGTCGAGGTCTTCTCTTACCTCCCAGAATGCGAGCACATCGGCATCCGCTTGGCTAGTGGTTGCAATGTAGGAACCAAACTCTTCTTCGATGGATAGCTGCCCTTGTTCCTGAGCCGTGGGCGTGATTTCCATTGTATCTAAACCGTAGAGTGAGGCTAGCCCCATGTACGCTGGTCGCATGGTGGGAGGAGTTGGCTGAGCACTGTCGCCGGCATACTTTGTGCGGTATTCTTGCATCTGCCAAGAGATAATGATCGGCATACACTATAAATTTGCCAAGGTGGGTGGGTACTTACTAGTTCCAGGATGCTGGCTTTGACGGAAGAAATCTCATTGCACCACTTGCGCTCCACCCACGAGAAATGTATAGAAGGGTGTGCGACTTTGCACAATGTTAGCATTTGGATGTTCGAATACTCAAGGTGACTACACTCACACATCGCGAATACGTACGCCTTGTTTGCACGCATCTGTTCATGATATCGTTCCCCGTGAGCTAACCCTTCTTTGAGGAGTGGGCCAAATTGAGGGTTCGCGGATGACATGCTCATTCTCTTCCACTGTTCGAGGAAGGTTTCATAAGCGGGCAGGGCTCCACCGAGCAAGGGGATGCGCTCTGAAGTCATTGTATGGTGGGTGGCGGCAGGGGCCTGCAAACAAGCGTTAGCATCGGCCATGTGCACCGAAAACTCGGATACTCACTTGCAGGGCAAACTCGAGGTCTTGTAAAACTTCCCAGTGCATCAGTTCCAGCTTCTCTGGTACCAAATTTATGTTCCATGGCATTCTGAGCCAAAGGTCAATTGCCTGCAGCAAAGCATTTAGATGTCAATACACTGTGATGATGATCGCAAACCTGGTCTAATGCTCGAAGGCGATTGATCATGTAGTAGGTTGAGTCCCAACGAGTCGCGACATCATGTAGTAGCTGGACAACGGGGAGAGGGAATGGGACACCACCTTTCATGAACGATTGATTGGCGTTCCTGGATTCAATGGTCTGTTGGAAATTACGCCGACGCTGACCTGAACTGCGGACACATCGAACGGTCTCCCGTCCACGCCGGATAGGGTCCTCTTGGACCACCGTAATGTACTCCTTTTTGTGCAAAACCCTCAGTGGATTGCCCCAGGTCCTCGGAAGGCCAGAAAAATCTGCAGACTTGTAGCCGTTGATAAGGTGTTGTACGCAAATGTTGATGATATGAGGAAAGCAGCGGATGCGACAGGCAATGGGATCTAAGTCAAACTCGCACTCTTCCTGTAAAATTCGCGCGAACACCGCCATGGCAGTATCATTATTGGCGGCATTGTCCATGGTGAAATGACCAATCTACTCCAAGGTTAGTAAGAGTATGCTGAACGAGTCAAAAAGAAACCTTATCCACTGGAATTTCAGCACGATCGATGAGGTGAAGTATGGTCTTTGCAAGTTCCTCACCCGTGTGCGAAGTAGGGAGATAGTGAAAAGCAATCAATGCAGCCTTCATGGCGAGCTGACCAGAACGCGGTGCATTTCCCGACTCATGTCCGATCCAGTGTGCCGTCATTGCAAAGTAGGAGTCGAGCTTTTCAGCAGACCACACGTCTGCAGTAAAGGAAATCGCTCCGACAGCTCTCTGCGCGGTAAATGCTCAATAACACTGCAACAAGTAGTGATTCACACACCTTCAACTCCACTCTGAGCTGCATAAAACGTTCTCGCCAGCGCTGGAGGATGAGTTCACGAGTCTTAGTACGATGAGGAATATCAGTATCCCGCAAATCGTGATGAAGGTAAAGGATCAGCTGGCGAAATTGTGGACATTCCATTAAATAGATCGCCTGATCCACAAATAACATCACGTCAGTAAAGTACTGAATGGATTAAAGACACTTTACCTGGTCGTCGGAAACGATGAAATCGACCAAAAGCTCGCGCAGGCCCTGAATGGAGAACTCAGGCAGACCGATGCTAGGGTCCCCTTTCGGTAGCTTTCCACCAGGAACTCTATCGTCCATGCTGGGTGGAGGTGGAGGTGGAGGTGGTAGACGACTTATTTCTGCACCGGGGCGATTAAGTTCTGCTCGAAGGGTGTTGTAAGTATATCCTCTCTCGAAAGCGGCCTCAAGGAAACGAGACTGCACAGGCCAATTGTTTTCTTCAATCTTCTCCAGATACGGCAGCGGATGCTGGGAGTCGAGATGGCTGCGTCGCATTGTAGTCGAAGACCCCAGAGAATACGGTAAACTATGTTGTCCTATGTCAGCGTCACAAACACAAAGCAGAAAAAAAAGGCCTTACTTGCAAATGTTACAGTAGTATTGAGTTTCTTCCTTCCGAAAAAAGTAGCGAGTGTCGTGAGCAACATTCCGTCTTGACTGGCCCCGACTTGAGTCTATGGTAGAAAAGGGGTCAGAGGCAGCTGTGCGGATGGCAGTGGGTTGAGGTTGACGATGTTCTTGTTTCTTGCGGTCCTCGTCATCAGCATCGACGCCGAGTTCTTGATCGATGGCGATGAACTCCGTCGCATCATCGTTACGATAACGCTGGGGCAGGTGGTGAGCACGAGCAGGGCGATCTCTGACCTCATTGTCCTGACTCTCGGTGTCAGGTTGTGCGGCAGGAGTCGGTCGTTGACGCTGACGCTGACCTTTCGCCATAGGATGCAGGGGAAGGGAACGGTTCGTGAGCTGACAGAGAGTGAAATGAAATTTCGATACTTATAGCATCTGCACTGCCAGTTGCAACCGGACATGTGCATGAAGTGAGCTCGGATGCAACCCCTTGCGGTACTTACATACGGACGGCTCCACCACCACGCCTTGTGTACCTTCGCCAGGCAGTGATAGTGTCTGCCTCATGCTTAATAGTCCGATTGAATTATCGGCAAATGTTGTGCGAAGGATAGCGGGATAAACGTTAAAGAAACATACAAAACGATATCAGATACAAGCAAGATCTCTCGAAATCAGAAATATTCAACCAGGGTTTACCTGCGAACCGATTTGCGACGTGCAGCCAAGCGTGGCGCGACGTCTCGCGGCTCGGGGGACGTGCTAGGGGTTCCGTTATCCGTGGGCTGATATTCCTCGTCATCGGAATGAGCGTGCTTGATGCCTCGGAACTCGTCGAAGTACCAGGTTTCGTAGCGCGACCAAGCAGTTGCACGGGATGATATTTTAAGCCCTGATTGAATGTCCCTCCAGTTGAACTCGACTTCGAGTTTGGCCGCTTGTAGCCTACGTCGTATGGACTTGGATCTGAATACGTCGGCGAGTTTGCATATCTCATTCTTCACGGCACTTAGCCCCTTTCCGATTACTCTCTCTACCTCTTCCATTTCGATGCGGGGATATATGTACTTCAAAAAAATACTGTGTCGGCAGGGATTAAAGCAGTCAAATGCGTCACTTACGCCGGTTACCCTCTTGCTATCGTCGAGGTCGATCCTCTCGGCTCCATCCTCTCTAATCCATACATCGAACTCGACGTCTTTGATTGCGCACCACGTATGATCAGCCACTACGATAGGTTTGATAACCACGGGCTCGAGTTCGAAATCGGCTTCAGAGTCTGAGTCCTGCTCGATGGAGGACGAGCGGTCGAGTCGCGTGGGGGATTCGGCCTCAGGTCTATCGGTAGAGTTGGAGTCAGAGGTGGAAGTGGTTTCGTCGAATTTTGCAGCGCACGCCTCGATAGATGGTGGAAGAGTGAGAAAAGTATCTTCCAAGAAACACACGTCACGTTGAGAAAAGAAAGACCATGTGCGTGTCCCCTCCGTTGGGCAGTGGTAGTCGCGCTCCTCCGTAACGAGAATCAAGATGACGAGAAGGATGCTTGGCCAACCCTCGACCTCAGCCTGAACCTTCTTCATCAACGCTTCACGGCTTTGGCTGAACGCGCACTCTACTACAGCGAGCAAAATGCCACATCCCGCCTCGACAGGACTCGCAAACAGGGAACGATCGGGGGTCGCAGAGAACCCAGTGCAAGGAGATCGCAAGGAGAGGTTTGGTTCCAACGTAATGCGAACGTGCGATCGGGAGATAGGAAGGCGGTCCAGAGCAGACTGCACAGCCCTTCCAAAATCGGTAAGACAAAACTCGTGAGCGGGGGTCGGCATTTCTACAATCAAAAGACCATTCCTGGGGTTGTGAGACAACCTAAGAGTCAATAAGTCACACGTCATATCGTAACGGTCACGAATTATCTAACTTCGGTTTGCTCTGTGAGAGAGACCACTCTTCCACCGCTCGTGCGAGAGATTCAAATACTTGGGCATCAACATTTTCAAATACCTGTGTAGCAGGGGGTGTCAGCTGTGAAAACTTGCTAACATATTAAGACCTTGCCTGGACCTCAGCAGTTGGATCAGCATCCGTGCTTCGCAAACCAAATTCCTTCAATAGGTCTCGAAATGATTCTTGACTACAATAAGTTCAAGTCACCTTGAAATTTATGGAGACATACTGGGTGATGTAGCTTGTGAAATGATCTGAGAATTCTCACTGGGAGACACCACGTTGGGTGCAACAAGCTCAGATCGCTTAGCCCCTTTAACATCACTGGCGTTGCTTCGAGGACTAGGAAGCGAGTGCGGTCTGATTGTAGCCGGGATAGGGTTGACCCTCGCGCCATTGTTACGTGTTTCGTGTGATAAAATGGGCAGTAGAGCAGGTGTCTCACAGGGGGACTGGGTTGAGAAGGATTGAGCTGGAGACGACTTCTTCACAGACCTCAAACTAGTATCAAAGTGAGGGCCACCTAAGCATCGAGGCCTTGGTGATTCCAATGTAGAGATCATGCCAGGAAGGGAGCTCGGGGGAACCTTTCCATGAAACCTTTTGTAAACTCCATGGCCTCGTGTATGGCGATGCGACTTATCGCCCATTTATTTCAAATGCCGGGAGAATATACTGGAATGGTTCGTAAGATTCCGGGCGAGCAAAAGAATATAATAGTACGCGTCACGTGTGGGGCTGTGTGAGTGGGTTCTGGCGACTTGTCAGACTTAGGAGGCGGGAGGCACTGAGGCAGTGGGAAACTAACCTTGGAACTGAAATCATTATAAGTCATCCGACCACCAGCCACTTTCAAATATGGAAGTCGATAAGTTTGGAAATTGGAAGTCCGTTGCCATCGCTGGACCCGCTGGAAAACGACCAGCTCTTGCTCCAAGAGTGAGTCCCTTGAACCAATAAAAGTGGATCACATACATACTTGAACCTCGAGGTGAGGCTGCTGAGGCATACTCCTTCCTGCTGGCGGATGTGCTGATTCCCGGATCCAAAGGGCCTAAGTCTTCCGCTTCGTATTTACAACTGGAATTTGGAAAGGGCCGCCCAAACTCGGAGAAGAAATCTTGGTGGTAGTCAGGCCACACTATGGCAGATATAGTTCGCATTGATGGCAGATACGCACTAAAAGAGCATTTGGGCGCTGGTTCATGTGGTGAGTGAGAACAACTGTCGAACATTGAGTGCATGAAAAACTTCTATGGTTGTCAGCCACAGTTTACCACGCGCAGGACATCATTACAAAGCAGATTGTTGCAGTGAAACTGGAACCAACCGCCCGCAAACCAACGTCTCACGAAACTCACCTGGAACACGAATACCGGGTTCTTAGTGAGCTTGGAGGTGCCGCTGGAGAGCCTGGAGTTGGACTTCCTCGGCCAATCTGGTTCGGCAGAGAAGGATCTTATCAGGCCATGGTTATTGACAACCTCGGTCTGTCCTTGGATGGGCTACTCAACGCATCTCCTGATGGTGCACTTCAACTACATCATGTTGCTGCCCTGGGACTGCAAATGGTGAGTTCCTTCACTGTTTTACGTGTTGAGTTGGCTCATCTGCATTCAGATAACCCGGCTCGAGTATATCCATTCCCACCATTTCATTCATCGTGATATAAAACTGCAGAATATGCTCATGGGTCTCATGGAATCCAAGGATACTGTTAGGCCGCGACGAAAGTCCGTGCCAGACAACGTGACTTGAGTCGTGGTCTATGAGAAAACCCTCAAGACGAGAGTTGGGGAGACCTGGCCAGTGATAGTACTTTGAGCTGGACTTGGCGAACCCTTACTCGAGTCGGTCGACAAGAGTAGCCCACAGAGAAAGTGAGAAAGGAGGTTCGTTGCAAGGTAGCTAAAAGCTGGGGATCACAACGATCCGCCAGCCTCTAAATACTTCTACGATACATGAGGGCGGGCAAGCGAAAGCAATACCTGGGAAGGCAAATGACTCGGTCAAGAGTCATCCGCACAGGTATGCGCAGCTCCGCAGTAAGTAGCTGTACCGTAGCAACAACGACTGACCTGTAGCAAAACCCCGAAGGGCGCTGCCAAGCGAAGGTCGAGTCGGGGGGAGTCATAGGGGTAAGAATAGAACCAAGGACGTGACCCGAGCCGAGAGGCTGCGGAAAGTGACGTCCATGGCAACAGAAACGAGGTCGTGCCAGAAGAGAAAGAGGGCACGACCAATACATGATAAATAAGTGTACCGGAAGAGGACAGAGACGCGTTCGTCACGTGATCGACGCATCGCGACTCACACATGACTTGGGGCACTGCCACCACGCGTGCTGTGATACAAGTACAACAGTAAGAGAAGTAAAAGAGAAAGGAAACATGCCAGGACTAGATAGAACAGGAAGCGAGTGTGCAACGGATCGGTTGAGTACGGTAGAGCCCAGCAAGGCCCTACGGTTAGGCGGTGGCGGCGTAACAGATACAGTCTTTCTTATTGACTTTGGTATCACGAAGCAATACCGGCATCCATCATCCCGTATCCACATTCCAATGGAGAAAACTAATGAGCTACTTGGTACACCGGCCTTCACATCCCTGAATAGTCATCTTGGACTAGAACTAAGCCGGCAGGATGACTTAGAAGCTCTGGCCTACACGTTGTTGTTCCTTTGTAATGGGTCATTGCCGTGGTTGGCGTTACCAGGTGATCGAAGACGTTTACTGCCTTCAGCTATTCACAAATTAAAGGCCGCATTCATATCGGGATCTCACCCCGAAATGCCAACGGAACTCCTAACCTTCCTCTCATACGCTCGCAATCTTTCGTTCATGCAAAAACCGAATTACGAACATCTTCGCACCATCCTCCTTCCTGCAACATCGTCGCTGACCCTCGTAAAGAGAGAGACGAAAAATATATTGGTTACGCATGCACAATGTGCTAGTAGGGACAAGGACTGCGATGGCTGCGGCGAGCAAGCTCCTCACAGGATCGGTACGGGTGTCACACCACAAAGGTAAGTTATCCATATGGAACCGTACGGTTCTTAGATCAAGTGGGTAACTGAGACACAAACTTACAACAAGGCCTCATTCGTGGAAGCCTGCACTGCAGCAAACTCCGCGTAATGGACACACACCAGGGTAGCCAGAGTTATGCCAGTAGTAGGCAGGATGTGGTTCGTGTGGGCGCATTGATGTCATCCGGTATTGTGTATCATATGTTCAAAATGCATTGTACTACTGTCTCCTGGCTATGTCTGCAATTGGTGTGTGTCTGTCGCAGAGCAAAAACCACGTTGCCTTGACAGCAAGGCTGTCAAATATCATGGCACTGCATGACCGGTTGGTTTGCCAATGTTCCGGCGCCTACCTACATAGACACGTAGCAATGGTGCAATGGTAGAGTCGATTTTGAGCTGACCACGGTCGACTCGAAGTCGGTCTGAGCTCGTGAACGACTTTAGCCAGCGGTACCGACTAACCAGATTTGGTCTAGTCGGGATTTACATTAAGTCAGGTTGCTGCAAGTCGAGTCACTCGCTTAGTCGCAGGCAACTGGGTTGAGCCGGGTTTAGCCGAGTCACGGCAACACTAGCACTCGCTGCCAAGTATGATCTCGAGTTACATCAAATGGATGTCAAGTCTGCATTCCTCAATGGCAGGCTCGACGAGGAGATCTATCTACGACCACCCCCTGGCTTCCGGGACTCACCAGACATTGTCTGGAGGCTGCACCGAGCTCTCTATGGACTGAAGCAAGCCCCGAAGGCTTGGTACACTCGTCTTAGAGAGGTTTTTGAATCCCTCAGGTTCACTCGGAGTGAGGCTGACCACAGCCTATTCTACAAGGTAGAGGATGGTGTCCTAATTATTGTGGCCGTCTATGTAGATGACAAGTTGATCTTGTCGAGGAGTCGAGAGGCTATCGAGCGACTCAAAGCTCAGCTCTCGGCAGAGTACGAACTCTCAGATCTCAGAGAGGCTCACTGGGTTCTGGGGATGGAGATTATCTGGGACCATGACAAGGGCTTTATTGAGCTCTCACAGAAACGGTACATCGAGACCATTCTGCAGCACTTCGGCATGCAGGACGGGCGTTCAGTGGGTACTCCAATCGAGCAGAGTCTTAAGCTCGAGAAACTAGATAAACCAGAGTCTGATCTTGAACAGTATCAGAGTGCTCTTGGGGCACTGATGTATGCTATGCTAGCTACTCGTCCCGACATTGCTTTCGCAGTGGGTGCCTTGAGTAGACATGCTGCTGCTCCAGGTGAAAAACATATGATAGCCCTTAAACGGGTCTATCGATACCTTCGTGGTACTGTAGACTTTCGTCTCAGGTATACCACTGCATCTGAGACTACCCCTATTGGGTATGTAGATGCGGACTGGGCAGCCGACATTAATGATTGCCGCTCTATTACTGGCTATGTATTCACTCTTTGTGGTGGTGCTGTAAGTTGGTCTTCGAAGAAGCAATCTTCAGTAGCTCTTTCGAGTACTGAAGCTGAGTATATGGCCATCTCCGCCACTGCAAAAGAGGCTGTTTGGATCCGCACTTTGCTCGGAGAAATTGACTCGGTCACACGAAAGGATCCTATCTCTCTTCATGTGGATAATCAATCTGCAATCTCCCTTGCAAGTAATGCTATGTTTCATGATCGTATGAAACATATTTCCATTCGCCATCACTTCATTCGAGAGAAGATCGAGTCAGGTGATGTTTCTGTGACCTACTTGTCTACCAATGAGCAAGTAGCGGATATCCTTACTAAGGGACTCCCTAGGGAGAAACATATTCGGTTTTCTGTGGGTATGGGTATTTTTCCTAGTTGAGATATTCACCGTTGAGGGGGCGTGTTGTGACATGGTCCCCTGACCTGTCTTTGTTTGCACCGGTAATATCTTACATAATGTTTTCTGTATGGTTCAACTGTTTATACCTAACTCCATACTTGTTCCTAAAATCACCTTCTATCAAATAGAAGCTTCCTTACTCATTCATCTCTCAACACCCTTGCTTCCAGAAATGTTCGTTCAGCACATGCGATGGTCCGCCCTGTGCCGTATAATGCTGATCTGCGGCATGTGGGATTGGTCGAACGACCCCTTCGGCCCGGTGAGCTAGTGCCGAATGAAGCGTTTGTTATCCCTGGACGATCTGCGGTTATACAAGTAGGTATCCTGACAGCTACGAGTCTAATATTCTAATGGATTTTACAGCAAGTGGGTGAAACCACGAGGAGCGTTGGTCGGAATCTATCTGCCGTTCGACTTCCCCCCGCATACACAGGTGCATCAAACACCATAGACAAGCAGATGGCCAGTGAAATTAAAGTGGATGCGCGCACCATCTTCAAACATCTATTGTTTAGTCAAAATCTCCTTCCCGATTCCGATGATTTAGTCACGATGATCAGAGAGGCATTGCACAGTGCAGCATCCAGCCATAGCCAAGGTAAGTGCCTGCCCACTATACAGGTTTCTAAATTTTCTAAGGATGCTCACAGCCGGTGTTAACGAGTGGGTGAAAAAAAATGTATCGAGCGAAACCAAAAGGCTTCGAGACATTGCAATCAATGTCCACAATGATTTCAAGGACATTGCCTGTATTCTAGCACCTTCTCTATACAACTTAACTTTACCGATACGTCTCCGAGGACATGAAGTACCATTTCGCCAACAAGAAATACTGGCACTACTCGAAAACTTCAGCTGGATAGATGAAACTCATCATTTGGTATGAGACAATTCTTTCTTCAATTCGACTACTAGCTCACTTGTCCGAAGGATGATGGTAGTGTGTCCCAGGTGCCATTCAGTCACCCAGCTGTCATCCAGGTTGTGATTATCCTACTCTGGGGCGAGAAGAATTACTGGCGATTCATCGACGTTGAGCACAAGAATATTAACCCCACCGTCGTCTTCACAGGGATAGTACTACAACAAGCTCTACAGGAATACAGTACCGGAATTTTCTCCCCCCAAGAACTCAATGCCAGGGCATCCCGCAGTTCCTACGACAGTCTCCATTCTCGACTACTAAGCTTACGGGGTGGGGAGCTGGAGCGCTACAATTTGCTGGTAGATGATCTTTTCACACGTGGCGATGAAATGTTGGGGAAATCATAGTTATCTTGTCTTAGCGATTAATCTCTAAATCATGCCTTCTCGTTTTGTACATGATAACTCCGTAAATCGTGAATCTCAAAGTTTTGGTGGTTATGTAACTCGCATAAGCCTTATGCGGCGCTTACATGAGACTAGCGAACACGAGGTCATTATGAGGCCATAATGACCCGCCTGGGTTTGCAGATGCTAGAGTCACCCAACTGCGTCAGTAGTGACAGCTTACATAAGGATTCTAAGGAGCCTCTCAAGCTGAAGTCGGGCTTCGGCTTCAGGGTCACTTCGTGTTGTTGACAGAGCGAAAAAAGGACATGATAGTTAGGATAAGAAATATTAGGAGTCTTCAAGGGATCTCCTCATGTACTTGTCCACACGTATCGAGGTTTGATATCACACCGCTTTGCTTTTGTCTTGCTCCTCCCTGCCCCAGATCCAATCCTTGGCAGTTTTTCATAGTGCTTCCCACCCGGTTGAGTCGCGGTAAGTCGTCCCTTCTCACCCCTACGAGACCGCTTCAAGCCCTTCGGAATTTCTTCGAGACGTTTAAGATCCCTTGATAGGCGTTCCAGGTCACCCCGGACGTTCATTATCGCGCGCAGTTGCAGAAGTCACGTTTTAGGCCCTCGAGTCCTGTCGGGACCACTTCGACACGCTGGAAAGTCTTTCGTTGGTGCTCGTAACCTCGCTTTTACGGACACAATCCTTTTTTTTTTCTGGGGGGGCGTTTCTAGCCAGGGGCCACTGCCATAGTTTACAGCAAGTTCTGGTGCGTCGGGAGACTCGAGAACAGGCTGTTTCAGGTGTTACATATAAGTAGAAATGTAAGCAGGACGGAAAGAGTTTATCATGTGCATATAAGCACTTGAGGACTTTCTCTGGTAGTCGACAACGACATGGCATCGACATCTTCAGTTCTGCATCGCACCTCCTTGACGACACGCTCGTTCACAGACCAGAATCTCTCTACTAGTGCGTTTCGACCTGCCGCCGCTCAATCGCGTCCCGGAACGCGTGCGAGTACGAGTCGGCCCTGGACAGCTGCTTCAAGCAAACACGAAGCGAGTTACGTGGTCGCGATATTTGAAAGTCGTGGAATAGCACATGAAGTTGGTATGGCAGCCATGGATAGAGACACGGGGCGTGTCGTTCTTGTGCAGGTGCAGCCTCGTGGAAGCAACTTGTCATTCTTTCTCACTGCTCAACTGGTCTCGACAGCTTGCTGACTGTCCGACATACGTGAAGACACTTCACCAAATGCACATTCACTACCCGGTTCTTGTGCTTGTTCCTGAAACCTTTGTCTCTGCTGTAGATGCGAGCCTCGCTACCTCGGGGAAGCGTCCCCCGACTACCTCGCTTCTCGTGCGGTTCATCATCGAGGAGTTTCAGAGTGTGCCTATCGAACCTGTCCCGAGGAGATACTGGAACGATGGCGCAGGTACCTTGGGCCCAATGTTCGTCTTCCCGTGGATTTCAGCTAAATTCCTCCAGGAATGGACTTCATTACACAGCTATGTGTGGAGGATGATGAACGGGCAGCAACACTTATCTCTGCAGCTGACAAGTGAGTATATGCGTCATGCCGGCTAACCTAACGACGTTCTTTAGGTATTACGCGCTTTCGGCTGCCAGTGCGCTATTCAAGCATGCGGAGTATCGTTTGAACACACGGTTCGCAAGCAGGTCTCTGCGTATTCGGTACGTGTCCGGTCAGGGAACGCTGATGATCGATCTGGAGACGGCACGGAACCTCGAGTTGGTCAACAATATTGTACACAAGAAATCGACACACACCCTCTTTGGGTATCGCATTCCATTCGGATATGGCACTGGCGGCCGCTGATGATGACGACGATATAGGGTATTGAACCATACTTATACTGCAATGGCATCCCGCTTACTGCGCACCAATCTCTTGGCTCCAATGACCGGTACATCTTGATCCAAATCCTGGCTATGAGCTAATGTTTTTCTCTCCCAGGCGAGGACGCTATTAATGCACGCCTAGATGTAGTAGAAGGTAAAAGCGTTGATATACCAGTTTGTACTCCTTCAAACGTTTCCCAGAACTCATACAACGCGAAGATAAATTCGCAGAAGTGCGCGATGCTTTGAAGCGGCTGAACAAACTTGACATCGACAAGTTGATCTCCTCGGCAAGCCCACCGTCTTATTTGGATACTGCGCATTCATCCTCTGGTCCAGCTCACCTCTTTTGAAGTTCGCGAATCGCATGGGACGAAATCTGCATTTTCTCGAGTTTCCCAGATGCTCGGTCTTCAAAGCATAGTACGAAGTCTGCCATTCCTGCAGAAAGCCTTAGCCGGGAGTAGATCCCAGTTGTTGCAGATAGTCCACGACGTGCGCCTGTGCTGCTGCCTAGACATGATATGTTCTTGACTCACAGCTTCAAGATGGTGTCCGACAAGCGTTTGGTGTTCATCACTGATCTCATTGCAGATAATCTGAACGAAGAAGCCGGACCGGTGAAGGTAGCCTTTTTGGTTCCTTATTGTTAGTTAGCTGAGTCTGCTAGGGTGGTCTTGCTGCGGTCAATGCAAGAGTCTATGCAGTCAGGGTATGTTCACAGGTTCTTTCTCGACCTTCGACTTGACTTGGTTAGGCCAACCGCCACCGGCTTCTTGATGTCGCTCGGGAGACATTTAAGGAGAACGTGGGCGACATCATGCAGCTTAATGCAGTTATGGCTGAGAAGCATGGGTTGCCCTTGACGCTTGTGTACCAGGAAAATGGATTTGTATTCACATTGAGGAAGGACGAGTTGGAAGGCGAGCTTCCGAAGGGCTTCATCAACGTTACCTCGCAAAAAGGGCGCTGGCAATTTTCTAGTATGGAGCTAGTATGCGCGAACCCCTGCGGTAGCAACTTGCATTCATTTGATTTGGTCTTTCCAGAAGAAGATGAATGCAAGGATGAAAGATGCATTGGACGAAGCGCTCCTTCTTAGCAACAAGTAAGCATGGAAACCACCCTAGCACTCACACTGACGATAAGACCAGGATAATCCAGGACCTTGTTGAACAGATACTGGCCTACTCCGGTGCTCTTTACACTGCATCTGAAGCAGTATGTATCGTTTCTGACAATCAAAATATAGTTGCCTGATAAAGAATAGGTCGCTATCGTCGACCTCTTGTGGTCCTTTGCCCACGCAAGTATCAGTGAGTCGCTTTTTCTGTCACAGATTTTGCTTGTCACTATGATCAGTGAGAAACTACGGTTAGTTGTTTTAGCTGTCTCGATGCAAGCTCCTAACAGGGGATTCTGTGGTAGTGCGCCCGGAATTCACTGGGACATTTGCTGTGAAGGCCGGAAGGCACCCAATTCTCGAGACCGTTCAAGCAGCAGGAACTCTAGTGCCGAACGACATTTATTGCTGCGATTCATCTCATTTCCAGATCATCCTGGGGCCAAAGTAAGTGGTGAACATCTGCTCCCTTATACCTCAAAACGCAGACGTCCTAGTATGTCTGGTAAGTACTTGTGAGCTTGCCGACTCAAACCGTGTCGATGTCTTCCAGGTAAGAGTACGTACCTTCGGCAGAGCGGGTTGCTAGCGATTATGGCGATGGCTGGGTGTTTCGTGCCTGCGGAATATGCCAGCTTTCGGTGACTAACACTTCGAAACTTACCACCTCCTGAATCTAAGTCAGACTCACAGCATCCATGATGCCCTCCTGTCCCGTCTCTCGAACGACGATGACATAGAAAAGAGCTTAAGCACGTTTGCGAATGAGATGGCGACCTCGGCCATGATTCTAGGTATGCGTGTTACGCTCAGTTCGTTGATCATATTTGGATCGGAGGTAGGCCTTGCAACACCGAAAACCCTGGTCCTTGTCGACGAGTTGGGTCGAGGCACCTCTACGATAGAAGGCGCTGGAATAGCGCATGCCATCGCGGAGGAACTCATCCGAATTAAGGTGAGCCTTCTGCCATCTCGACGTTGTGCAAAATCACACTCCACCCTCCGTAGTGCTTCGTATTTTTTGCTACGTACAGTCATTTTTATTTTAGGCTACCTACGTTACCCGTTGACGTCGCTACAGCCATTTCCACCAGCTATCCACGACACTATCTCGTCAGCCCTCCATGGTAAAGTAAGTCTATTCAAATTCTCACAAACGCAGTCTCGGTTGAATCGCTGAGCCCGCCGTAGCTTGCATCTGTCTGTTCAGGTACGTCCGTCGTGGTTACAAGCTGACAGGGGCTTTGCCTTATCCTCTGTATATATGTCCGCACAGCGTACGCAGAGGACATCCAGCTTTGGAGTGGTGTTCCGGTATCGGTGAGTGCAATACGTCGCCACTTGATGGGTTTGGCTGGCGTAGAGGGTACTGCAGCCCTACCTCCTACTCACTCCCGGTATGCAGCATCGTTGATGGTCTGCCTGACAATCGCGGACATTACGGTCAGTCTCTATCTCCTGTTCTTCCGCCGATAAGGCGAGGACGCCAGATGCGCGATAGAGAATAACACAAATAAACATGCCTGTAGGTGTCGACCTTGCGACGTTGGCCGACCTGCCGCGCGACGTGATACTAGAGGCCAAGAGAGTCACTGCATTATTAACTGACTTGCACACTCAACAGGAAGTAAACAGCCAGACAGCTGTCCGTGCCACCCACCGTCGAGCCGTCGTCAAGGTAAGGCATGCATTCTGCACTGCGTTGGAGTACAGAAGGTGGACATCCTGATACTGATCCCTTGGTACTTGACTCCCGACACTCGATGTCCTGACTGCCCCTTGAACGTTTATACCGGATATGTTCGTCTTGCCCGCTTCCACAAGCTCCAAACGCAGCTTAGCCAAGCGCTCAAATACTCCGCATTGCCAGAACCAGAACTCGTATCGTATCTTGCACGGTTCCAGAAGAACCTCATCGCCGTGTTCCACGAGACCTGTTCGGTGTAGGCAGCTAGTGTCTTCGTTACCGATTTTTGCTACACGCAGCCACACAATGATCCTCTCTCACGCTGCCAAGGAGACGAGCGCACTTCGGTATTTAGGATGATCCGAACACCAATGACGGTAATTCTTTGTCAACGTATTCGAACCATCCACCATGCCGTGGACAACACCACACGATAAGATAAGCTGAAAAGTACATGTGGCCTATTTGGAATTGCCATATACATCTCAACCATCAGGACACACATACATATATTTGAAGCGAATATGACGGGACGAGACCGAACCTGATCACAGGAGGACCACTCGACGGAATGATATATGTATGACCCTACCATTGGAGTTCGACTGGGACCGGGCGGGTGGATACCGTGCCGAATAGCAACGGCTCCTTGTACTATCTTCCGTACGCACTCAGCGCGGTATTCTCCGACAGGTCAGGAGCCAGCGCGAGAAGTCAGGAAACGTAGCTTGATCCGTCCGTACTAGTACGCCGCTCTTGTGGGGGCGAACCAGATGCGAGTTAACTTATCCGTACCTCGTATCTCGCCGCCCAGCGCAGTGCTCAGACCTGAATATGGTATGCAGTGCGATACGATGCGATGTCCGTGGCCGCCTCTGGATAAAAGTAGGGTCGTTCAAGATGTTTCTGTTCTCCCTTGTCCCTTTCCTTTGGGTTTGCTGCTTTGCGTGCCCGTTATCGTTGATATCTCATATTCCCAAGCACAGCAAAGCGTCTTCGTACCGACACAACCCCCAAGATAACAGGATACTATGGGAATTCCTTTCTCCCGTGAGCATGCGCGCCCACGCTGCCAGTGCTCAACAGAGCCCTCCGTGCGCATCAGCAAATATGTCGAGGGTGAGGCCGAAAAACTGGCAAACCCAC
This sequence comes from Pisolithus microcarpus, assembly GCA_024613185.1. Taxonomy (NCBI): domain Eukaryota; kingdom Fungi; phylum Basidiomycota; class Agaricomycetes; order Boletales; family Pisolithaceae; genus Pisolithus; species Pisolithus microcarpus. Next base: position 33,523 of record JANFAI010000010.1, on the reverse strand, counting down.
TCAAACAAGTGCAGAGCCAAGATATGGAGGGTCAAGAGCGACAACGGGTAAGGCGGCTGGAAGCGACAAGGCGAATGAGAGCATTATCGCAATGTCCTTCTCCACCCGTATCCACACCTGGACTTCCAATCGCTGAACCAACGCGCTCGTTCTGGACATACCCCCCTTCAGCTATTTTGGCGCGTCTTGTGCAGGACCCGGATGGAAACCAGTGTGCGGCAGTTCCAGAGTATGCGGATGTCGGTGTGTACCCCTATATATAGTGGGCGGGCAGTTGCTGATTGGACGTTTGTCCATGGTTGGGATCGATGGGTGTCATGGTATACTGTGTCGGTGGTATGGGTGATGCTGCGGTCGGACAGTCGTCATAGGGTCTGGTATATCCGGTGCGTCGTTTGTCAGGACGTTGCTAAATGCGGATCGGCGGCGGGTCAATAGGGGCGAGCATGAGCATAAACGACTGAGCGTTGTGATGCTTGAAGCGTACGATGCGTGTTCAGGGGCAACTGGAAGGCTAGTTTCCTCCATCGTCCTTGGCACCGGGCGTTGCCAACACACTTCCTACACAGGAACGGGGGTCACATCAACCCACCTTTATACCATGACTACGAAGAGCTCAAGAACACCCTCGGTCTCCGAGCTGCACAGCACATCATCCGATTCCGACTTGCCCACCTCGAAATCCAGCAACGCGTAGGCGAAACTGACGCGCCAGATGCGGATTGCCGAACAGTTGAAGCCGTAGACGTGTATTACGACGAAGAAACTTTTGAAGAGGCGAAGAGGTTATTGAAGGTGTACAAGAGGGATATGCCTGTGGAGGGGCAGCAGTATGAATGTGTGGTAGGGGAAGCGGCAAGGAAGGTGAGTGAACGTGAAAGCGCATAGACAGACCGGTGTGAAACTAAGCGCAAGTGGCTTGCAGAGGTATCATCTCTCAGAGTATGCTTTAGGTTGTATTGCGACGCGTGCGGGAGCAGTTCATCCGTATCGATTCGTCGCGGGCGTTCTCACTCGGTTACTTGAAGACCATCCCAAACAGTGAGTAAGGTCTTACCCATTACACTGCACTCATCAAAAAGGGGCACATAGGTTCTGTTTGCATACGAACACGCCCTGCACGTCGATCATGGGTCCTTCAGAGAACGAACCCTTCTACATCTTACAGACACCACACGGGACGCTGAAAACGAAGCACGTCGTTCATCTTACGAATGCCCACGTGGGAGCACTCGTTCCCGGTCTTGCACCAGTGGTGACACAGGCACGAGAGACGATGAGTGCGCAGAGACCAGGACGTGAGTTACGCGCCAAGATGGGTGCCGGGGTGCGTTCGTATGTATTTTATGACGACCCGGAGCATAAAGGATTCGATTACCTGACGCAACTTCGGAGCGGCGAACATGAGTTGATGTTTGGAGGTGGACTTGAGGAAGGCAGTATTAGATGCACGCGGACGCCCGGTATGTATGATTTACACAGTGCAGCACACGTGTCTGGAGCGTTGGCTGTTTACTTCGGCGCCGCAAACTGGGGTGCGGAAGGTGCATCAACTGTAGATGGCCGCGGCTGGGCAGCTGGGAGGGTAAAAGCATTATGGAGTGGCGAGCTGAGTGAATCAGCGGATGGATTCCCGTGGGTGGGTCGAATTCCAGAGAGTGTGACGAGAAGGGGGAGGCCGCCGAAGGTGGACAAAGAGATGGCGAGTCCTGGGGAATGGGTCGCTGCGGGGTACTCGGGTGAAGGAATGGTGCATGCATGGTTGTGTTCCAGGGCACTGGCATTGATGGTGCTTGGGATGGAAGGCAACAACGTGTACGATGATGTGTGGGCATTTGGGGCTGGACTGGGCGTCAGGGAGTGGCTTCCAGCTCGTTTTCTTGTTTCAGAGACTCGACTGAGGCAAGTTCGGGCACGTCAACGACAGGGGAGGAGGAGCAGAGCCAACGTATACAAGTCGTCTACGTCGCCAGGTAGCACCTGATCTACTTACTAAGGGACCTACCACTTTGTAATTACATAAGTGTCTCCAGCCAGACCTTACGTCAGCCATACGTTCCTCTCCCCATGTCCACGCCGCTGGCGGGTCCGTCTCCGCTCAAGGATCTCGTTCAGCCTCAGTTCCATCAAAACAACTTTCAGGAAGAGCTGTTTGTCAAAAATGAACTTGGAATAAAACTGGACAAGGGTAAGTTTTATGCGTTCCTCTCTCTTCAATTTGTTTTATGCGTTTGGCAGATGACCAGATTTGTCGGTTATCCCTGAGCTCCACAGGGTGTCCACTGGGCCCACTTCACTGTCCCCTCCGACACACAATCCCATCCTCGCAAAACTTTCAACCGCCAAAGCAACTGCCGACACACCCACGAGACAGAGAACGTCTTGCAACGGTATGTAAACACTGGCTGCGTGGTCTCTGTAAAAAAGGCGACGCATGCGAGTTCTTGCACGAATACAACCTCAGACGAATGCCGGAGTGCTGGTGGTATGCTAAGTATGGGTATTGTTCCGCAGGCGATGAGTGCTTGTACGCCCATCCGAGAGAAAGAAGGATTGAGTGTCCGGATTATAAACGGGGATTTTGCAAATTGGGCCCGATGTGTCCACGAAAACATGTTCGTCGTGTCGCATGCCAGCTCTACCTTACCGGATTCTGTCCGCTAGGTCCGGAATGCCCACGAGGACAGTATGTATCACCTTTTCCAATTACTTCTGGACACGAACGCTCATATACATATATTGCCACTTGTAGCCCTAAACCATCTCTCCCGCATCCAAGCGCATACGACACCCCGTTACCCCCAGCAAACCGAGACCTCGGTCCACCACCACCAGGGTATGGTCGTTACGCTGACTACGATCGCTTGAACGGTGGTGGAGGCGGGAGTGCGGGTACGGGATCCGGAGGGGTCGCAGTACCATCGGGACCCCGACGAAATCTGGACGACGTCATGTGTTTTAAGGTACGTCCTTTCTTTTCTCCATTTTCCTTCTATCTGTTAATGCGAGTATCGCAGTGCGGCGAAAAGGGTCATTATGCGAATCATTGTAGGAATAGGAACGTTCCTGGTAACCGAGGTGGTGTCGACCGGTCGAGGAGGTACGGCGCCGCAGATGATTGAGTTACATCCTGGTTTTCTCGTTGTTGGCCGTCCCCCGGTGTGCTCATCTCACGCACATTTCACGCGTATTGGCGCGCTCCTGATGCATACCTCCGAAATCGTCGGTGAGAACGAGTATGACGTTTAATCGGTTGAACGGCGATGCCTCTGATGCACGTAAAACTGGGCATTGGGTCGTATCGAGACGCGAGATTATTGTACGAACGGGTCAATGATTGTCACATGTAACCTCCGTACGATCAGTTTTGATGCATGGCACTGAATATGAATACACTTTGAAGAGCACTGAAATGAAGAGAGATAACACGTGTAATGGAGTATACACCTACTTGCATGCACCCTTATGCGCATAGGAAACACAGTCAATCGTAAGGAATGCCACCAAAGTTGGGGGATAGTGGTAGTACTACGTACGCCATATGGCGAGTTGTGTAGTGGACATGGGAGAAGAGTCCTTCAATATCGTCCAAAATTCCGTGAACGAGACTGACGGGTACATCGCGATTCATATACTTTGCCATGGTCATCGACGACGGCGTATGTAAGATCACTTCGGTTGGATGACCATCAGCGTGTTAGCACAGGCAGCACTAAACCATGCACGCTTGTAGGCGCCGATGTGCTTGAGCACTCCACCTACCGCGATCGCTGAACGAGATTCGTACCACGCTGACGCGTCCATGCCCCGAAGAAAAGAGAAATGAAGTGAGGGGAATAATTCAAAAAATTGGTATAACGCTACCAGACACCTTTCACACACGCGCAAAAGAAAAGATAAGCAGCGCTCGATGCAGCCGCAGCAGTAGCAACCACGACGAACGAGGGGTGGGAATGATATAATAGGTGGGACAAAGAGAAGAGACTTTTCAGCTTTTTTCTGGGGGAAGGGGATTGGGTGATGAAGTGGGGGACAGAGACGAGGAAATGAAAACTTTTTTTTTCGGGGGAAACCGTCCATGATGCAAAGAAAATGAGGTAAGATGAGTTGGCTGTGCGTACGTGCATGAAGGCAGGTATCGATGTGAAACGGGGTAAGTGCATGTGCATGCGTATGGTGCAATGTATGACGTAGCGTAGGGCCGGCGGCTCTATCTGAGGGACGGAGAGAATCTAGAGGGGCAGGTGCAACGGCGAAACCCGAACAGACCGAAAAATACGAACCCTTCATTTTCCTCTACCCCTTCCTTCAAACTCCCTAATCTGTCCTCCCATTGTCGCAATACTGCACTGATCGAACCAGAAGGTAGGCCTTTGCGCTATATCCCCCTCTAGAAAGGGAGAACCGAAACAGGCGAATCCGATGCATAGTTGGCGAGGACGTTGCAGTAGGAGTTTTAGGGATACAAACCGAGAGCGAGCGAGACGACGTCGATATGGAGGCACTTAACACGTAGTCCTTTGTTTGTATTGGACCGTGGATGGCATGGTGGCAATGGCAAGAATGGCGACAACCGTGGTATGATTAGTGGTTGGTGGTGGTGGTACAGGGCATAGAGTTTTGCTCTCCGGAAAGAGAGGTGGACTGGGAACGCCAGCAATTGACTCGGGAACAGTGAAAAAAAAATACGATGACGACAATGATGACGGATAGACGAAGTAGAATCGGGAATATGGTCGTTTCTGCCACTGCCGCCGAGAATGGTAGTGATAGACATGCATGTCTGGGTATGTTACGTTGGACTCCGACGATCGACCCACATCTTCTAGATGAAAAATTGGGTGCTGCAATGTGATTCGTCAGCATCAACATCAATAATCAGTAGCCCGCATCGCTCCACCCCCACCACCCCCACCGAGAAAGAGACGAGTAAAACGACTCACTACACCCGACTACACGCGTGCACTTCCATCTCCTCCATCTTATACGAATTCAACTCTTCCTTAATCCTCTGAGCCAGCGTCGGAGTGAGACGACTCCACGTCGCAGGTTCACTTCGCCGATCGTAGACAGTCGACGAGAAAGTATCGTACACCGACAAGTTGTTCGCAAAGACGAGCCGTTTCGCTGCCGGCGCCGAGGATGTACGATGAGGGAGTGTCGCTGTCGCCGGGGTCGTCGACAAAGCAGGCGCAGATGAATTTGAGAGGGTGAACAGGCCGTTATGGGCGGAATTGCCAACGCTCATGTGCGGAGACGATCTGCCAGAGTCTGGTTCGGAGGGAGAGAGGTTGGATGTATCAGAAGAGGCACTAGAGGAAACAACCGGCGAGGACGAGTTACCTCCAGCAGCAGCAATCCCGCCGTTGCTACCACCGTGCTGCGACGTCGATGAATGCGAAGGGTGTCGGTGCAGTCCGTCGATGTGGTCTGGGTCAGGTGAGGGTATACGTGCCAATGGACCGAGTTCCGGCGTCGACCCCGGATGAGAACTGTACGAGCTGGACCGGATGCGGCTGAACGCTGGGTTCGAGACCTGGTCTTGGATATAGGCTTCTTGGTCGTAGTTGTCGGCACCTAAGCGCAGCACGTTAGAGTACCAGATGCTAGAACGGCGCAGATAGGCTAGGCAAAACACTCACATTTCAAGATTCCCTTTGTCGGTTTCACCCTCTCGATCGTCTTCCGCATCGTCTTCGCCCATTCGACGACCTCCTCGTCTTCGACCAAGCCACCAGGGCGAACAGTCACATCCTCTTCCTCCTCCTCTTCCTCTCGCCATACCTCATCATCTTCCCATCCGTCCGAGATGTAGCTCTGCTGTCGGATTGGGTGATGTTCAACTTCGCTCCCAGAATCGGAATTGTCCTCGACGAGGACTCGGCCGTCTTCACCCACCATCTTGCGTCCCTGGTGCATACTGTCTCTCCCCGTGGCCGTACTCTTCTCCCAGGTTGCCGGGACGGGTACACTTCCTCCGTCTGCATTTGTACTTGCACCATTGGCATTAGCGCCTTTTGCTGCCTGCGCCTGTGCTACTGCCTGTGCTTGAGCCTCGGCTTGCGCACGCGCCTTCGCCGCAGCCTCCGCATTCGACTTGAGTGTGTGCTGTCTCGCCAATTTCGCGGCCGGACTCAACCCGCTCAGACTCGCATCCGACCATTCGCTCCCGCTACCTGTCCGATCGAGTTCGGCGACGGCATGGGAGACTGTCGGCTCAAGAACGGAGCCTTTGCCATCTTTAGAGCGTTTGGATTTGGACTTTTTACCTGCGACACTCCCGCCACTGTCGTTGTTGTTGACAGATTCGCCATGCTGGTCCTTTTCCTTGTTCTTGTCCTTGAACAAGGAGGTGATGCCTGCCAGCGAATTTCTCCTTGCCAACTTTCCAATCGAACCAATCTTGCGAATCACGACGGAGGCAGAGGACATGGTCGATGAGAGAGAGATGTTATCGGTTGAGGCGTTGAGACGGGCACTGAACAGTGAGGCTGCACGGGATCGTTTTTTGTGAGGTGCACCTGTTGCTTCTCCACCGTTGGCGATGGCGCTCGATGCGTCGGTAGTATCGGTGGATGCGCTGGGGTCGAGAGTACCGCTTGCAGATTTGCCTTGCTCATTTCCCATGGTAGATTGCTCCCGTTCCTGCTCCTCGTCGAGGGCATGGCCAAGGGACAGTGCACGTCTCAGTCTACCTTTGATACCACTACTCTTGGCGGGTGCAGCGCCAATAGATATGCCTTCGAGCATGGTCGCAAGGTCTGAGTCATCGCGGGACATGCGCTTATCGCTGGGAGGAGGCTGGAGTTGAGATTGTGCGTGGGATTGTCTGTCTGAACGTGATTGTGGGTGAGAGTTTGCAGTGGCGTGTGGGATTGTAGAGCCCTGAGAGAGCGGCGATGGTCGCGATGGTCGGGCTTGGGGGTGAGAGTGCGAATGCGAGTGGGAGGACGAGGGGGGAGGTGAAGACGACGACGACGACGACGTGGCAGTGGCCGAGGAAGACGCGGACGGCCGGGCCGGGCCGGCTGACGATGCCGTCGATGAGGAGGAAGAAGTGCGATGGTGAGGATGGGCGTTGCTGGATGGACGGCCTGATGCGCTGCCCGTGCGCGGACGGCTGTTGCCTGGCTCATTTGGGGACTGCGATGAGGAAGACGGCTGTTGTGATGACGGGGGTGGACTTTTCATCCGTGCAGCACCGGCTCCGCTCTGGTGAGCAGATCCGTTTCCCTGCATGCTGCTAGTGCGCTGTCGGGGAGTGGAGGAGGGTGGGTTGGCGTTGCCACCTGTGGATGACGAGCTAGAGTTGACGGATGTGGACGACGCAGAGGCATCTCCCCGAGCATAAGGCGGCTGGAACGACCCGCTGGTCCATCGATCGGCCTCCTGGGTGCGAGGGGGCTGTTGAGGACGACGATATGGATGAAAGCCTTCGTATTGACCGCGAGTGCCGTCGGCGGAGGACGTGCGTTGGGTATATCCGGGGGCATGGTGCTGAGGATGGTGCTGAGGAGGGGGAGGTGTTCCACTTGGGAAAGGGTTGAAGAGTGGCGTTGGGCCGTAGTAATCAGCGGGGGAGGAGGGCGCAGAAGCCGTGCCCCGGGAGGGCATTTGTACCTGTGCCTGGGCTTGGGAGAACATCATCTGCTGGTAGGCCCACTGGGCAAGCTGAGCGTTTGTGGCGGGGTCAAAGTAGGGGTTTTGAGACTGAGGATGGAGATGGTAGGGCTGTGGAGGGGGCTGGTTTTGGTAGAACGGGGGGTAGAAGGGTGCACCGGACACCGTGGGTAGCCAAGGGCCTTGTTGCTGTGGCTGTTGTTGAACGGGGTAAGGATAGGGTTGCTGGCCCTGGTGTGGTTGAGGGAGAGACTGCTGCGGGTGGGGTGGGGTATTGTGATCGTTTGACGGGGAGGAGCGTTGGCGAGACGAGGGCGAGTTCGAGGCAGGGTCCATGGTGAGATCTCGAGGTGGGTGCCAGTCAGAAGGCGGGGCAAGAAGGGCCATGAGACGGCGCCGGGTATGCAAAGAACGGTATCTGGGGGGAACACGACGAGCACGCTGAGCGTGTGCGTGTGTATGGTTGTTAGCGACACGGCGACGGCGACAGCAACGACGATGGCTGTCAATAATGCCAATGATGAATGTCCTCACCGATTCGTGGTCGTGACCGAGAATTTTCTCTAATCAGTAAGTAAAATCAAGCTTGCGAAGACCTTCTGTCTTTCGTTTTTTCAATAAAAAAAAACAAACTGGCTCGACGTCGACGACGACGCTGTCGTTTTTGACTGCGACTGCGACTGCACCGCGTCCAATGCGGGGGAGATGCAAACAAGCACAAACACTCTTTATCTGATGCCAGGACGACGACGGTGACGACGACGACAACGACGCGGCGACGGCCCACCGAAGAGATAAACTCACTGTAATATTATCGGAGGACACACGCCGTTCTGGCTGTTTACGCGAGGACGTTCTGATCATCACCCATCGCGTTCTTTCATGTTCGTCTTATTATCGATTGAATGTACGTACAGCGGACCCACAGAACTGACGATGACTGAAGGGCCTCGCCCACACGTGCAGACACGATGCCCTTCGTTTACCTGTTTAACCCACTCGACTGTGATCAGGCGTGTGTCTAGGAAGGCGTAGAAGCAGTCGAGTCGATTTCCACCCTCTCGCTTTCCACACTGCTCAGCATGCTCGATACGCGCTCCGAGAATTCAGCGAGCTGCTGTCTACACAAATTGTCATCATCCTCGCCCATGGAGTGAACGACAAACCGACTTTTTGTGATCCCGCAATCTTTCTAGCATCGAAATCAACTCCTTCTGGTCTTCCGCGTTCAGTTCTCCACCAGGCAACGTCGCTGCACATTTTTTGGCCTGTAGCAGCACATTCTTGTAATCGTTAGTCTACACACATACACATGCATGAGAGATGCGATCGCAGTACTCGTGCAACGTACGGCTTGCAGGAGGGCTTGTGTCGTCTGCGGAGTGAGGTTATTGCTCGACACCTGCGTGTGCTCGAGTACGGTGATGAGTTTTGGGACGATCTGCTCGTACGGACTGCTGCCCGTCGTCATCGCCGTTCGACTCGACTCCCTTGATTAGGTCATCCGCACCGTCTCATTTCTTCGATTTGGACCGTCATACATATACGCTCGTGTCTTTCGCACCGTCATCATGTCTGGCCAGACAAACCTGGACGTGCGTGCTTTTCAATTTCGGGACAAAAAGATGCGATCTTTTCTTTTTTCTTTACTCAGAGAGCCATCGAGATCGTGCAACGCGCCATCGACGAAGATGTCAAACAGAACTATGCCGAGGCGTACAAGCAATACATGAACTCCCTCGACTACTTCATGCTTGCTCAGAAATGTCCGTCGGTATATCCTTCCCCCCCTCCCCTCTTTGCTTTACGTTCTCACCAACCTCGACCACACATCCATTCGCCACTCCATCTCATTACACAGACGAGAAGAACGAAAAGTCCAAGGTGTTAATCCGCGGCAAGATCGAAGAATACCTCTCTAGAGCTGAAACTCTCAAGAAGCATCTTCAATCCCAAGAAGAGCACCGCGGTCGGAGGGCTGTGGGTGTGAATGGAGCAGTCACCGGCATCGGTGGTAAAGGGTACGCATGACAATACTCCACCCCACCATCTCGAACCTTCCATATCTCAATGATCATACCTCATGCAGAAAGGATGGTGGTGATGACGATCAAGATCCTGAACTCAAGAAACTCCGCGCTGGTCTCTCGAGTGCCATCTTAGCCGAGAAACCAAACGTAAAATGGGATGATGTCGCCGGACTCGAACGTGCCAAGGCTTCTCTCCAAGAAGCCGTCATCTTACCTAGGAAGTTTCCTCAAATCTTCACTGGAAAACGTACGCCGTGGCGCGGTATTCTGTTATATGGACCACCTGGCACCGGAAAGTCCTACCTCGCCAAAGCCGTAGCCACAGAAGCCAATAGCACGTTCTTTAGCGTCAGCTCCAGCGATCTCGTCAGTAAATGGCAAGGTGATTCAGAAAGGTTCGTCAATTAACCCCCCGACTCCCCATTCAAAGTTCTCATCATATTTTTGCACAGACTCGTCCGTAATCTATTCGACATGGCGCGCGAAAATAAACCTGCCATCATCTTTATCGATGAAGTCGACTCCCTCGCCAGCACGCGGAACGAATCCGAATCCGAAGGCTCGCGTAGAATCAAAACCGAATTCCTCGTACAAATGAATGGTGTTGGACACGACGATACCGGTGTCCTCGTCCTTGGTGCGACCAACATCCCCTGGCAACTTGACCCTGCTATCAAACGGAGATTCGAGAAGCGGATATATATCCCTCTACCAGATAAGGAGGCTCGGAAACGCATGTTCGAGATACATGTCGGATCGACGCCGTGTCAGTTGACTCACAAGGATTATAAGTTGTTGGCAGAACGGACGGAGGGGTAAGGATCGACGTTCGCGTGTATTACCGAGACTCATACTCGCCCTCCCAGCTACTCCGGTTCCGATATCTCCATAGTCGTGCGCGACGCACTGATGCAACCCGTGCGAAAAGTCATCTCAGCCACACACTTTAAACCCGTCAAACCCGACTCGGATTCTCCGCCCTCTAAAATCAAGTGGACACCTTGCTCGCCGGGCGATAGGGATGCCGTCGAGAAATCGTGGAATGAAATCGAATCAGACGAGTTGCATGAACCGCCATTGAGGTTACAGGATTTCTTGAAGAGTCTGGAGAGCGTGCGGCCGACCGTGACAGAGGCGGATATCAGGAGACACGATGAATGGACGAAAGAGAGCGGTAAGTGTTTCCCCCCACCTTTTTCCTTTCCTTTGTCTTCTGCTATTGTCGGTGTTTGGGATTGACCAACAAAAACAACTTGCTAGGTAACGAAGGGGCATGATGCGCGGCGAACGCCGCTACAGGATCTCAATGTTCTGTGAATCGACGTCAGGATGAATCTGACCGATCGACCGTTGCTTACCGACAAAAGCTGTCCTCATCCTCTTCATAACATCTCGCGCGATTCCCCTACCCCCCGCTCAAATCGCAGCCCACAATAGGACTTCCTAGCAGCAGCAGTAGCAGTACCTTGGATCCCACCAACGTCAGTATATACATACCGGATATGGATGTCTTTTTTGTCCATCGTTCTTTTTTATATATATAACAACCTCAGTGGCTTCAGTCGATTCGAGGATGTCGCTTGTAGCTGTATGGTAGTACGATCCCATTTGGAGTTTACAGTAGGGTTTACCATCGATGATATACGTATACGTATACCTGCCATCTTTCTCTGCATATAATAGTAGTGCGGCCTGGTCCTCATAGGAGGGTGCCTTACGCAACGACCACCATAGATACAATAAATTGTTTATATTCGCATGATCATGGTCGGCTAGTCAAGAAGTATGCAAGAGAAATATTAGTCGTGCAGTGAGAGGGTACTCTAGTACTTGTCCACAGCACGTAGGGGTAAGGGTAACACCCATATGCCAAATGGACCTGGTCCACTGCCACGAAAAACGACTACGACAAACAACAGAAGGAACATCGGCAGATTCGAAAGTGGAATGTGAAAAAGGTAAAGAAAATACAACAAGTTAGGGTGATATATCAACAAACAACGTGAGACGCGTGTGGTTGCAAGGACGAGCCACGCCGGGCGGGAGAGTAAAAGGCGTCGTCGTCGCCGTCGTCTGAAAGTATCTGCGGACTCACCGAGAAGTACCCTCCCACCCCAGACAGCGCCGACCCTACATCCAGCCACCTCCGACTTTGGCCAGGCCACTGCGCTTAAGAGGCTCATCAACACCCATCGCATCACCACCAACTAACCGACGATCCTCCTCTCTCTCTCTCTCTCTCTCTTCGCCTCCATTTGCATACACCAGCCTCAAGAGCCACCAAACTGTGCCTGAACCTGCATAATCGCATGCGCATGCACATGCTTCGGTTCCGCCATCAAATGACACACCTCGATACTCTTCACCCACGAATGGGCCATCACATCCTCGATCGCGGTACGTTTCTTTGGATCCGGTTCGAGCATCCTGCGTATGAGCGATCGACATTGTTTCGGCGACAGGTTGCTAATGGTTTGTGGATATATCACGTCCTTGTCCTTCTCTCGTTCGCGTGATGAGGCGGAGTGTGTGTCTTTCGTAGAAGACGACGCAGAACCCGAGCCAGATGTGGCCGACGAGGACGTGGTGGACACGAGGTCTTTGTCCTTGATTGGGTGCACGATACACGCATTCGCGTATGCAGCGTATAAGCTGTCCGACATCTGTGCAACGCGCCATGGCATCTCTTGGAAATGGAGACAGTAATAAACAATGCCACACGCCCAGATATCGACCATGCGCGCATCGTACGCTGCATCACCGACGAGCGTCAATTCGAGATGTGGCCATTATCACAGGGGGTAATAGTTGGAATGAGGGGACAAGAAAAGGGGCCAAATAATCAAGATTAGACTACCGTCTGAAACGGTGGCAAGAGTATAGGGGTTGAGCTTACGTTTTCCCAAGAACTGTTCTGGAGCAATGTACGGCTCGCTACCACACAGACCAGTTGACATGTGGACAGTTGTCTCCCACGGAAGACGGTATACTGTCGAAGCGCCATAATCACCGATCTAGTAACGCGGGACGTTACAGTTGTCAGGGCAAAAAAAAAAAAAGAACGAGGGAATATGCAAAATAAAAGTAGCGGACCTTGAGGTGACCTTTGGTGTCAAAGAATAAGTTTTCGGGTTTGATGTCTCTATGGGCCACGCCTTGGCTATGCAGGTACGAAACCCCTGTCAAGATCTGTTTGAAACAACACTCCACTTCGCTAGGCGACATGCCCCCCTTCTTGATCGCAGCATACAAATCGCCACCAGGACAGAACTCCATGACCTCGCACCACTGTTTGTTTTCGTCCTGGACCAAATCGACAGTTTCAACGATGTTGACGTGGTGCAGCGTCGAGGAAATGCAGAATTCGGCGGTAAGTTTCTTGACGTATTCTTTTTCGGACTCATTTTTGCGTCGCTTCCGAAATTCCTGCGAGTGATTGTGGGGAAGAGGAAGAATGATAAGCATGAATGTTGACGTGAGTGGCCCATCAAGTCCCGAAGACGGAAAAAAAGATGCGCCGCCGTTCGACCGCGCCGAGTGGCCGAATGGACGGGACTCACCTTGACGGCATACAGTTTCTCCTCTGACCTATCCCACTTATGAGCGAGTCGCACGACAGACGTTGCACCTCTGCCAATGGCCACCTTCTGGCAGACGCCATATTTTTGCGTGAGGCTGACGGCGCTCTCGCCGGTAACAGATTTGCGCTCGCCATCGGAGTCCGATTTTTTACTTGAGCCGGTGGACCTTGCTGATGACTTGCGGCTCAGTTTTGGCGCTGAGGCGATGAGACTCGCTAGTGAGAATTTGCCGGTCTCAGAGTGGGCGTTGGATGCTGAACGTGGTCGATTAGGTGTAGATGGGGGTTGTGGCGAGGCTGGCGCTGTAGGGGGTCTCGATGGCGCCTTCTTCTGAGTGGTAGGCTCTTTGGCCGTGGCCGCAGCAACTGCCGACGACGCAGGGTGCTGTGAAGGGTGTAGTTTGTTACCGGACACGCCAGCCGACATGCTTGGCGCTCTGCTGGGAAGCTGAGACGGGGGTCTCGTAGATGGTACGCTCCAACTTTCGGACTCAGAGGGGGAGGGTGAGTCAGTAGCGGACGGCGTCGCTGAGCCGGATACAGGTGGGCGATCTGGATAGTTTCTCTCTATGACATGTGGCATGACGAGTTTGTCAAGGGGGAGATTTGGGTGTTTCCCCCCGATGGCAGTGGTGGGAGATGATGGGGGGTGATCAGGTGGCAGAGAGGACGGCATCGGGGAGGCACTTTTCAATTGTTGACTTTGCTGACCGTCAAGACGTTTGTCCAGAGCGGGATGATGGACGTTGAAAGGGCGATGCGAGGTGGAGGGCTGACACGAGTTATTTCTACAGTCTTCTTGTGACGGCTTCTCTGAACTTGCGCCGCCTTCTTGTCCTTCCCCCTCTGATTGAGCAGTCCCGGGGACTGCTGTTGCTGTCATCGTGCTGGAAGAGAGATAAAGAGAAACACAGAAGGGTAGCAGGGACAGCCGATATGTGAATTTACGGAATGGCGGAGCGAGCTAAACACAATCTGGTGACAGCGACTCCAGCAACGAAGCGGGTTACGTCGTCTTGTCTGATATTATAGCGACAATTTCATGATTGACGTTGTCGTCGTGAACAATGTTGTCCTGTCGTTTGTAGTCGTCGTGAAGAAAAAAAAAGAGCTGATGTGATTGTGGACACCCCCTCCACGCAAGTCCGGTGCTGACTAAGCTGACCTCCACTGAGGCAACAGAGTCCTGCCAGTGATTGTGACACGAAGATCGGAACCCCAGCTGTCGTGATATGTGAGCGTGGGGACCGCAGCGACCTGTATACTAACCCTGATCTCACCAAAATTTACTGTTCAGCAGGTAAAGCTAACCCCTCGAGTTTCAAGCGTACTACGGCAGCCCGTGTTTTCGCACAGACTGTAAACAAAATAGCCTACTAAACTGCACGAACCCTGGATGGCATCATCATTCAATGAGAGCCAATGGCAATATCCCGCGAGTGCGCTAATGCGCATGGCCCCAGTAACGTGTGCGCGAGGGTATTTTCCTATAGGCAAACGCTCGCGACACCAATGCAGGGTCGCTGTCCCCGGCTTAAAATGAATTCCAGGAACAGCGAGGGGCGACGGAATGACGGAATGAGCTAAAAATAAGTTTGCAACAGACTTGCCGAAGCGTCGGTGGCGCGGCACGGCAACTACCGCAGCTGCTACACAGTTCTTACACACTTTGGTGGCTTGAAACATTACATAATCATACCCTCCCGGATCATCATCGCAGTCAGAGCGAAAAAGAAGTCCACGTTCGTCAAGACACACTCTCAAGACAAGACCAAGGTCAGACTACATCCCTATCGCTTTGCGCTCACAGGTTGACCCAAGATATATTTTCTCGTCGCATCCCATCTGACTGCAGACTTGGGCATCATGGTCAATTTACGGTCCCAAAAACGGCTCGCAGCCGCCGTCTCTGGCGTCGGTAAACGCAAAATCTGGCTCGACCCCGCAGAACAAGCAGAAATCGGAAACGCCAACTCCCGTGCGCATGTCAGGAAGCTCATTAAGGAGGGCCGTGTGATCATCAAACCAACGGTCATCCACTCTCGTGCACGTACGCGCGACCTTCATGCTGCTAAAAGAAAGGGCAGACATACCGGCCCTGGTAAGAGGAAGGGTACGGCTGAGGCCCGGTTACCTACAAAGGTGCAGTGGATGCGGAGACAGAGAGTGTTGAGACGGCTGTTGAGAAAGTACAGAGAGGCGGGGAAGATCGACAAGCACCTGTCCGTATCTCAAATGCTTTCGTTTGCTTTGCATTTTCTTTTGGTGTTCTGACGTTGTTTCAACAGTTACCACTCCCTCTACCAGAAATCAAAGGGCAACGTATTCAAGAACAAGCGTGTACTAATGGAGTACATCCACAAAGCCAAGGCCGAGAAGAACCGCACAAAGGTTCTCTCTGACCAGATGGAGGCTCGTCGTGTGAAGAACAAGGTTTGTATCTTATCTTCCTCTGCCCACAACCATCCGTGTCTTAGTGTTGTGTATTTTACAGGCAGTTCGGGAACGTCGCGCCGAGCGGCTGCGCGAGAAGCGCCAGGCAATTCTCGCCGTCGAACACGAGGGAGCCGTGCAGGAGTAAACAAAACAGCGTTTGCCATTTGTCCCCCCTACGACATTGGTTGGTTCTCCACATTGCATGGAAATGTGTTACTATCATGGGCAGCCATGTCCCTCTCTTCAGAGTTTCGTATTGCCCCTACGACCTTGTACTCACGCTATGCTATGCATTCATGCAACTCGCCATTTTACAATATCCGATGTTATGTGCTCAACTTTCTCTTTTTTCACCCGCGTGGACTCCGGAATGGCCTGAAGGGAGTCCAGAAGACCTGACATGTATCGTCGCCAGAGGCATCCTGAACTGAGCGTCGTCCTCAAAACTGCTATCACTAGCACTGCAAAGACTGTCGTTTACATCCTGCGTTACACCGCAGATCAGACAACATTTAACATCTACATAAGACAAACATTCAGCTGAAGTAAAAAAAGAAAATGCGAGGCTCATCAAAGAAAGCATGATCATAACAGTTGCAAGCGTGCATGACAAGGTGCCGAGAAAGCAAGGAAATATGGGGTATAACCGAAAAGTTCGTCAACGAGAATGGAACATGGTTCCAGTATGGTTGGTGAGAGAGAAACGGGACCAATCAATAGTACTTGCCGAACTTGCAAGGACTGGATCAAGGTCTACGAATCCAACGAGTAAGTCGAGTTCGACGCAGAAGAACTGCGCAGAGCAGAAACGAGAACATGACGGCTGACGAAAGGCGCAGGGCTGGTAGTGCCGTCGCTTGGACTGGAGAACGGCTATCCTTTCGGCGTTTAAAGGGACAGTTCACGGGACCGTGACGCGCGGTTGGTTGGGTATACGAATACAACCACGTCATGATCCCGGTGGGGACTGAGTGCATGATGCCTCTCCAGCTCACTCCCGTGTAGAGTGTGGTCTTGTCCTGCGTTTGTTGGAGCAGCTGTTCACCGTCTGTTGGAATCCGGACAGCCTTTTGGTGTGGCTGTTCTTCATCTTGGTACATATTACCATCTGGTCCGTTAGAGGGCTGCAATGAAATTGCCTCGGAATGAAAGAGGTCGGCTTCGAGGACCACTAGTCGTGCCTTGAATATTTCTAGTTCTGCACGGGTAGACGCAAGAGAAGCCTCGACAGCGCGAATAGCATCTGTCTGGTTGGGCCAGTCGAATGACGAGCAGTCCGCCAGTGAAAGAGTGTCGCAGACTTGCACCCCGACGTCGACGGTGCTAACAGCATTCGGCACAGTATTATGAGAGACTGCGTCATCCACGTCAGGGGTTTCACTTGTGCGTTCACTGTGCTTGGGGTCATGATCGGCAAAACCAGTGAATGATTGAGTCACAACATACATTTTACCTCGACCCTTGTCCCCCCCGACACTAGAAACTGGTACTGAGTAAGCTTTCTCTTCGCCAGAGACAGGGAAGGAATTGTTTAAAACCGTGATGGCAGGATGCGCAGGCCTAGCGATTGGGATACGTTTCACAGTCTCCCCCAGCCTCAAGTCTGCTTCCCACGCGCACGCACCCTCGAGAGAACTGGGAGAGTCAAGTAAATCCTCTATGCTGGGTTCCTCCTCATCCAATGAATTAATTGAAATATAGGGTGGAGGAGGGTTCGAAGCAATGAGCGTCGTGTCTGCTATCGACGGAGTCGGTGACACAGATCCATTAACAGACAAAGTCTCTTCATGGAAAGTCTTTGAATTCTCCTGCACTTGCTCAACCTCCAGGTCAATGTCATTTGCCTCGCTGACTTCACCCTCACTCCCTGTGTCGCTCCCGGATACGGACCCCTTGCTACAGATCGAACCTTCGGTGCTGCTCAGACTCCCCCGACGACTGGCCTCTCTTTCCCAGGTCTCAACGAGACCTTTGACCTTCCCCCTCCTCCGCACACGTATGTGAGCGAGGTCGCGATAGCGTCGCACGAAAGACTCAGAGACCGAGTTTGACCGAGGTGAAGTGAGGGGAGGAGATATTGGACCTTCCATATCTTCCATCGCGTCGGGAGAAGATGCTGATAGGTCCGTAGACGAGATAGAATTCCTGTAAAGTGCGACATGGAATGGAGATGGAGTAGTAGGGTGCTTCGCGTCGGACTTCCCCCATATATGCCTTCGTAGTGAGTCGGCATGAAGAGTACGAGAGTTGTTCAATACGAGAGATATCTGAGCATCAGACAGGGATATACTAGAGGACCATACTTGAGCGAGGGGAGTAGTCTGAAGTCGCTTGCACATACCCGGCAAGGTCCCTACCAGTAAGCCGGAGCCACTCCCGCCCGGTCAAACCGCGTTCCTGGACCCAACCGAGAACATCTTCAGTGTTCAGCACTTCTGGATCGCCACCGGAACTGAAAGAAGTAGAAAGGTAGGTAATGAGCTGGTCTGTGGTCCACTCCTTTGGCTCGGAAGGCAGGCTATTATCGGTCAGAGCAAAATCACTGGCAGTGCTCGTACAAGAGGTGGTCGATCCGGATGGAAGGGTATCCGCCCTTTTGCGTTGTGGTGTTGCAAAAGTGTCCACACGTCGAACGGTAGAATGTGTGGGAGACCCCGCAATGCCGAACGACGGTGGAATGGGTAACGGAGAGGGGTACTGCCCTTCGCCCACACCAATATCGTCGACGGACTCAAGTGAACGTGAGTATCGGTGGCGTTTCCTCGTAGGTGACGGTGGTACGTAGTGATGTTTGACTGTATGTGTAGCGAGTGGAGACGAGTTAGACCCGGACAACAGCCCCGAAGTCGTCGTCTTGACGGCATATGGATGGGCATTTGGCTTATGCATTTTACTCGTAGGGAACACCGGAGTCGTCGGTGTCGAAGTCTGCATTTCCTTCTCTCGTCGTGTTGGACGATGGTCACCGGTACAGACGTTCAGTTTCCATATCAGGTAATCACAACATTACTCGGGAAGTGCCACCTGGGCGGCGAGAACCTTGCTTGGAGTACGCATCCTTGAACCGATACCCTCCGCATGAACGTGATTTTCAAACTACACAAATGACAGAGACAGTAGCAACGATAAGAGAAGTCCACGACATAGACGAGGCATGTTAGACATACTATACTATACACTCCCCTGGGTAATTATAATTACAAAGTACAAACCATTTTCTGGGGGAAATAATGCTGGGAGTAGTTAGATAGACCCATTGGGAGGCCCCACCTCAATTTTTAAAGAAAACAGCGGTCGGAATAATTGTCCATGGGGGGTGGAAGTTTGGGCATGCAACAGTACACTATCTTGTTGGGACAAAATCCAGGAATCTCAGAACCACTTGCATCGTCTTCAGAGAGCTTCATAACCCCTGGGACAGCACATCTCTACATCATATGGTGCCATCTTGATTTTATTGGGCACTGTACTGCCTGGTATGGGGAGGAGGGTGACCATGTTGATGAAATAAAATAGAGCATGGTCTCCAATGGCTCCCCCATGGTCCTAGGACTCAATAGACATCAGGGAGACTTGATAGGGACAATCCCTGAATGATGCTGATTTTATGCCTGAGGTCAGCATAGGATGACTAGGCATTGGCATGGGTATACCCCCAGGTACCAGGCATGTTACCCGTACCCGTACCCAGAGATTTACCCATACCTTTGATGCGGGTACGGGTCAGGGTATGGGTATAGGGTATGAACCCGCAGCAAAGTATACCTGTGGGTTGATTACATTTCGATCAGCTACGAAAAGACTATGTAGGGACGAAGTGTATGTAGCTACTCCTCCTCACTAATACTGTCCCAGTTATCTTCTAAATCCTCCTCATCGCCATTGACATCTGGCAGCTTTGATACCTTTTCAATGTCCCCTGTTTTGACAAGGCCCATCGAACTCCAGTAGCCGAGGCACAGGAGTGCACGAGTTGATTGTGTAGAGAGGCGAGAACGGACATGAGACAGAACAAGACGGCCACGGCTAAACAGCCATTCGACGTCAACAGACATAGCTAGAAATGCATGTAAGCTTTAAATTAACCCATTTGAAAACTGACGAAGTGGCTTACCAGGAATAGTGAGATAATCGAGTGCCATGCAGGAAAGTCGGGGGTAGACTGCACGATGTTCATGCCACCAAGCAACAGCATCCACCACATGTTCTACATCAGTGCTAAGATAGCGGTCAAGTTCGGAATGGAGATTAGTAAGTTTGGGCGGGGCGAGTGCAGCTAAGCTGTCAAAAATGTTGGCAGGCTAGTGATGACTGTTTTTAGTTATGTATCGTGTATATCACAATGAAATACGCACTTTCTTTTCAAACTTGTTCTCCAGATGGTCTGAATCATGCTGGGTTGAATCGTCGTCAGCAACCGCATAAGAATGTTCAAACTCGTCCTGGACAGGGTTTCGGGCAGTGTTGATCCAGTCATCTTCCCAGCAAGCGGCATCAAAGTAAGAAAGTTTATGATGGGGATGGAGTACTAGAATGATAGTTCATTAGCCAGCATAGCCATCGATGAAAATATGCATTGTACTTACCCATTGCAATCCTGTACACCTCTGAGTGGTCCGTAAATTGGTAGTATCAGTTAAGTGTTTTCTTGGCAGCTTCCAATGCAGCTCGAATAGCCAGAGTATACCTATCATTGAGGGATGCAGTGGTAAAGACCTTGTCAATATGGTCCATGGCTGGAATAACCATTGCGAGGTTGGGTGTGGAGCGCGAGAAGAAAAGCGTTGCGTCCTTGAGGATCTGAAATGATTATGTTATTAGGTGGGTGCTGTACATGCTGTTTCCTTGCGGCACTTCCCTTGAGCACGTCGTGCAGCTGCTTGACCAACTCCCACTCATGGTCCCCCAGCTCAAACTTCCTCAGACCCAGCTCCCTACGCTGGGTCACTGTATCTATGGCCTTCCTGTGATTCAATGCATACTCCAAGAGGTTGAACGATGAATTCCATCGAGTCGGAACATCACGCGGCATGATAGTCACAGCCTGCCTCAGCTCCTTCAAGGTACTTTTCCAAACCGGCAGGAGAATAGTGGTGGAATGGACAAGTTTGATGGCGAGTTTGCAAAGCTGAAAACAATAGTTAGCATACGAGTATGCCCAAAATCTAATGCTCACTTTCGCTAATGCTAACTTGACTGGTAATATGGCTTCCTCCAGCTCCTCCAGCTCCTCTGGTGTCAGCAATTCGATCTCGTCAACCCAACCCTCATCATTATCAATCCCTGTGGCGGATTGCTCGTCATTCGTGACATCCAAGTCCGGCACCTCTTCCATCTCCTCGCCGGCCAAGTCCTCCAATTCTTGCCTCTCCCCACTGCCATCCCAAATGGCATCCGTGTCCTTTTTTATGTCAAATTGGCGGATGAGGGACTTTGCCGTGAGGTTGACAATATGGAGGAAGCAGCGTGTATGGCTAGCTTTCCCTCCGAACGTTGGCACATTCCGTGCAAGCTCATCAATCATTGCATCATTCCAAGGACAAAACATAAACCCCCTTAGGGTTAGGCGTGGTAAGAGTAGCCTTTTTACTCAGGACATGCTGATCTGCGCATTTCCTGCAATGTCAAAAATGCACAGATCAGGGGTTGTGAACACACATAAACCAGGAGTGGTGAAGTAATGTACAAAAGTTGAAGACATGGATATAGATACCAATTGAGGTAGACTAAAGAGAATGGTCACCAGTGCAGTGGTGCGCAAATATGATGTTGATATATTTGCATGAAACAGGGTGGAATATGTATGTATGATGGATACAGTCAATGTTGTGCACAAATAAGAAGAAGAAGAATTTGTGTGAAACAGGGATACAACATCAGGGAACCTTTGATGTGCTGGTATTCCCAGTTAATTCTATATGTTTTTCTAAATACGGTTAGGGTGACAGTAGGCTTGAGTAGGGATTTATAATTTAGATGGTTGATCTGCGCAAAAACAAGGGGGTCCTGTTTTGCGCGATATGCACATTTTGGTTTACATGAGATGTTTTAAAATAGAACCCATATGCCGAAATGAAACAAAAGTGTGTAAAACACTGTGATTATTTGTCTGGAACACTGATACAGACATCATGCAAATGGGGAGACACCAGGATTTGTGCAAGAACAAGGCATTCTATATGATATTCTAAACCTCCTTAGGGCAAAAGTAGGCTTTGAATAGCATGCTTGTATATGGATGGTCAATCTACGCAAAAACAAGGGGGCCATGAAATGTGTGATGCATATATTTTGAATAACCTAATAACTGGTGAATTCTATAAGATTGTCTAAACTTCCCTCCAGCTTCCCTCCATATTGAGTCAAACCAACATTACCCAGAAATGTGCAGATTGACAACCTGCCCTTGAGTTGATGTGATTGATTGATATATGTGTATTCCTCATCACTGACAATATCCAATTCATATACCTGCTGAAAAACAGTGCCCCTATATTTGTGTGAAATAGCATGAGGGATGACATTTAAAGGAGCTTAATCTAATTGGGTAAGGGTAGTGGTAGGTAATGGTAGGTAATACATCACTGAGCACGCACATGCGCCATGGTCGCATGTGCGTGAAAATACATACGAGTAACCACTGATTACAATATTGCTATTGATGTGACACCTGAACATCCACACACACACAGTCAGGGTGCCAAAAATGGAAGGTGGTGAGGATTAGTCACATAACCCGCACATCCCCCCTGGGCGCATTTGCGTGCCAAAAAAGGAAGGTGTTTCTCACGCACCTGGCAGGGGTACACTTGTGGTCCCAAAAGGGAAGGAGCATTGTACAGCCACTAATATAATATTAATATCATATGTAGAGCCAGAATGTGATAGGGAAAGTTGTAGCCCCTAGTGACAGGCACCAATACCATTCCCACAGTGTGATAGTTTTTCTCACGATAACTCCTATTGTTGATTCTGCACCAGATATTGGTTGGACAGCCGCAGCGTCATAATAAAGTTTGTAGATAGGAGTGGCAGGAATGGCGGGAATGTGATTATGTAAGTAATATGTGGAAAAATGACAGAGAAAAAAGGAGATTACTTGGAAAATCCTGAGTCTTCAAAAACAAAAAGTGATTCTATATGTTTTTCTAAATATGGTTAGGGTGACAGTAGGCTTGAGTAGGTATTTATAATTTAGATGGTCGATCTGCGCAAAAACAAGGGGGTCCTGTTTTGCGCGATATGCACATTTTGGTTTACACGAGATGTTTTAAAATAGAACCCATATGACGAAATGAAACAAAAGTGTGTAAAACACTGTGATTATTTGTCTGGAACACTGATACAGACATCATGCAAATGGGGAGACACCAGGATTTGTGCAAGAACAAGGCATTCTATATGATATTCTAAACCTCCTTAGGGCAAAAGTAGGCTTTGAATAGCATGCTCATATATGGATGGTCAATCTACGCAAAAACAAGGGGGCCATGAAATGCGTGATACATATATTTTGAACTGCAGATGACAGTCTACACCAAAGTAACTGGTGAATTCTATAAGATTGTCTAAACTTCCCTCCATATTGAGTCAAACCAACATTACCCAGAAATGTGCAGATTGACAACCTGCCCTTGAGTTGATATGATTGATTGATATACATGTATTCCTCATCACTGACAATATCCAATTCATATACCTGCTGAAAAACAGCGCCCTCTATATTTGTGTGAAATAGCATGAGGGATGACATTTGATAGCAATAATCAACAAATTAATCATATAATCAATGATAGCACATGTGATGTGTCAGATGAATGATTGTTTTTGTCCAAATCAGGAGGCATGCAAAGCCAAAGTCAAGTACAAGAGATGATAAAATGAAATCATTAAGTAACGATGGCACTGCTACACAGTGGTGTGATGGGGGACACATGGAATTTCCACAGGGAATTGTGGTCATGATGTGAAATAAAATGTACAAAGAGCAGGGTGTGCAAATCATGGTGGACATGAAAATGTGCAAGTATGAGAGGGAACACCACAAATGACAACATGGGGATCAGACATGCCATTCTGAGCAAATCAAGGGGTACCTGTTTTTGCACAAAATGGACGATCTGAGTGGGAAAGGGATGGTCAAGGCTGGTATGGTGGTGGTCTACATTTGTGAAATTCTGACAATCACAAGTATGAGGGAGAACACTACAAATGACAAGATGGATATCAGATATGCTGTTTTGAGCAAATCAAGGGGTACCTGTTTTTGCGCAAAATGGACCATCTGAATGTGAAAGGGACACTCAAGGCTGGTATAGTGGTCATCTACATTTACAAAATTTCTGACAATCACAAGTATGAGAGGAACACTACAAATGACAAGATGGATATCAGATATGCTGTTTTGAGCAATTCAAGGGGTACCTGTTTTTGCGCAAAATGGACCCTCAGATTTTGAACGGGACTCTCAAGGCTGATATAGTGGTTGTCTACATTTATGAAATTTCTGACAATCACAAGCAAGCAATAGTCATCTTGGATAGCCAACCACACCAGGGACCCAATCTAATAATATGCTTTCCGAAACCAAGCTTGACTTCGCATGCAACCGCCCATATAAGGAAGTCGCATGCATGCAACCTAGCATGGGTCAGAGGTTGCCTGCATGCAACCTTGCATGGGTCAGAGGTTGCATGCAGGCAACCTTGCATGGGTCAGATGTTGCATGCCAGCAACCTAGGGGTGGGTCAGATGTTGCATGCAGGCAACCTTGCATGGGTCAGAGGTTGCCTGCATACAACCTAGCATGGGTCAGATGTTGCATGCATGCAACCTAGGGGTGGGTCAGATGTTGCATGCAGGCAACCTTGCATGGGTCAGATGTTGCATGCATGCAACCTAGCATGGGTCAGATGTTGCATGCATGCAACCTAGCATGGGTCAGATGTTGCATGCATGCAACCTAGCATGGGTCAGATGTTGCATGCATGCAACCTAGCATGGGTCAGATGTTGCATGCATGCAACCTAGCATGGGTCAGATGTTGCATGCATGCAACCTAGCATGGGTCAGAGGTTGCCTGCATGCAACCTTGCATGGGTCAGAGGTTGCCTGCAGGCAACCTAGCATGGGTCAGAGGTTGCATGCAGGCAACCTAGCATGGGTCAGATGTTGCATGCCAGCAACCTAAGTGGGTCAGAGGTTGCATGCAGGCAACCTTGCATGGGTCAGAGGTTGCCTGCATGCAACCTTGCATGGGTCAGATGTTGCCTGCAGGCAACCTTGCATGGGTCAGATGTTGCATGCATGCAACCTAGGGGTGGGTCAGATGTTGCATGCATGCAACCTAGCATGGGTCAGATGTTGCATGCATGCAACCTAGCATGGGTCAGAGGTTGCCTGCATGCAACCTAGCCATGGGTCAGATGTTGCATGCATGCAACCTAGCATGGGTCAGATGTTGCATGCATGCAACCTAGCATGGGTCAGATGTTGCATGCATGCAACCTAGCATGGGTCAGATGTTGCATGCATGCAACCTAGCATGGGTCAGATGTTGCATGCATGCAACCTAGCATGGGTCAGATGTTGCATGCATGCAACCTAGCATGGGTCAGATGTTGCATGCATGCAACCTAGCATGGGTCAGAGGTTGCCTGCATGCAACCTAGCATGGGTCAGAGGTTGCCTGCAGGCAACCTTGCATGGGTCAGATGTTGCATGCATGCAACCTAGCATGGGTCAGAGGTTGCATGCCTGCAACCTAGCATGGGTCAGATGTTGCATGCATGCAACCTAGCATGGGTCAGATGTTGCATGCATGCAACCTAGCATGGGTCAGAGGTTGCCTGCATGCAACCTAGCATGGGTCAGAGGTTGCCTGCATGCAACCTTGCATGGGTCAGAGGTTGCCTGCAGGCAACCTAGCATGGGTCAGAGGTTGCCTGCAGGCAACCTAGCATGGGTCAGATGTTGCATGCCAGCAACCTAAGTGGGTCAGAGGTTGCATGCATGCAACCTAGCATGGGTCAGATGTTGCATGCCAGCAACCTAAGTGGGTCAGAGGTTGCATGCAGGCAACCTAGCATGGGTCAGATGTTGCATGCCAGCAACCTAAGTGGGTCAGAGGTTGCATGCAGGCAACCTAGGTGGGTTAGAGGTTGCCTGCATGCAACCTAGGGGTGGGTCAGATGTTGCATGCAGGCAACCTAGCATGGGTCAGAGGTTGCATGCATGCAACCTTGCATGGGTCAGATGTTGTATGCAGGCAACCTAGGTGGGTTAGAGGTTGCCTGCATGCAACCTAGGGGTGGGTCAGATGTTGCATGCAGGCAACCTAATAGTTTAACCTAGCATGGGTCAGATGTTGCATGCATGCAACCTAGCATGGGTCAGAGGTTGCCTGCAGGCAACCTTGCATGGGTCAGATGTTGCATGCATGCAACCTAGCATGGGTCAGAGGTTGCATGCCTGCAACCTAGCATGGGTCAGATGTTGCATGCATGCAACCTAGCATGGGTCAGATGTTGCATGCATGCAACCTAGCATGGGTCAGAGGTTGCCTGCATGCAACCTAGCATGGGTCAGAGGTTGCCTGCATGCAACCTTGCATGGGTCAGAGGTTGCCTGCAGGCAACCTAGCATGGGTCAGAGGTTGCCTGCAGGCAACCTAGCATGGGTCAGATGTTGCATGCCAGCAACCTAAGTGGGTCAGAGGTTGCATGCATGCAACCTAGCATGGGTCAGATGTTGCATGCATGCAACCTAGCATGGGTCAGAGGTTGCCTGCATGCAACCTAGCATGGGTCAGAGGTTGCCTGCAGGCAACCTTGCATGGGTCAGATGTTGCATGCATGCAACCTAGCATGGGTCAGAGGTTGCATGCCTGCAACCTAGCATGGGTCAGATGTTGCATGCATGCAACCTAGCATGGGTCAGATGTTGCATGCATGCAACCTAGCATGGGTCAGAGGTTGCCTGCATGCAACCTAGCATGGGTCAGAGGTTGCCTGCATGCAACCTTGCATGGGTCAGAGGTTGCCTGCAGGCAACCTAGCATGGGTCAGAGGTTGCCTGCAGGCAACCTAGCATGGGTCAGATGTTGCATGCCAGCAACCTAAGTGGGTCAGAGGTTGCATGCATGCAACCTAGCATGGGTCAGATGTTGCATGCCAGCAACCTAAGTGGGTCAGAGGTTGCATGCAGGCAACCTAGGTGGGTTAGAGGTTGCCTGCATGCAACCTAGGGGTGGGTCAGATGTTGCATGCAGGCAACCTAGCATGGGTCAGAGGTTGCATGCATGCAACCTTGCATGGGTCAGATGTTGTATGCAGGCAACCTAGGTGGGTTAGAGGTTGCCTGCATGCAACCTAGGGGTGGGTCAGATGTTGCATGCAGGCAACCTAATAGTTTACACTACACTTTGCTAATCAATTCCTAATCAACACTACACTTACTTGGTAGTCAAAAATGTGGAGTTTACTACACTTTTGGTAATAACACACTACACTAATTGTATTTTGCCTGTATCTCAACCATTTTTGCAGGTATGGATGAGATAAGCATACCTCTGGGGTCCTCTAGTCAGGCACTACAACTTTTGTTATGACATCTTTGAAATTTAATTTTTGAGATGTCCAATTGTTTTTGTTTTTTGCATTTTCCTCACCCATTTTTGGGCATATCAATGAGATAAGCATATTCCCATGATCCTGTGATCCAGCCCTATAACTTTTGTTATGACATCATCACTGTACAACCACTTTTCATTTTTGACAAACTGTGACTCCAGCTGAACTTAGCAAATATCTCACCCAAAAAAGGAGATATTGTTGAGGTAATCATGTTCCCATGGCCCCATGATCATAGGCTACAACTTTTGTTCCTCACTGTGGCTGTGCATATGGATGGTCAGAGGGTCTGGGAGGGTCTGGGAGGTCTGGAATCATCTGTCAAAAGTTCTGGGAGCACTGGAAAGCTGGGGGGAAACATCTGGTTTCCTGCTGGGGTGAGTAGTTAATACTCAAACAGCAGAATTTCTGGGGGACATAGGAGGTGAGACTTTGGCTCCCAATGATTCCCAAGTTTGATGGTGAAGCCTCCACACTCATCTACCCAGTCCTCAGATTCTACTTTGTCAACCTTGGGATCTTCTTTGGCTTTTGGTCTTCTAGATAGCCCATCAGGGGGAGCATGCTTGGTGGCAGGGATGTGGATGAGTTTGAAGTTGAAGAGTAGGATACTGGTGAAAAGTCTGAATGAGGAGTAACTGGGGATGGGCTAGAATGATCTGAGGGAGAAGTTCTTCCAAGGGGCTCCTCTAGCCTGGAAGGAAATACTGTCTGGGGATGTCTGAGGCAGTCTAAGGCTCTCTCATCAGCAAAACAGTAGGTTTGGTACAGAGGCACAGAGCAGCACAGACCCACAGATGGTACAGATTTTCCACAGAGCAAGTACAGACCCTACAGACCCACAGATGAAATCATTAATTTGCCCATATCTCACCCTAATATTCTTACCCGGGCCGCAGGGGCCCTGCGGCCGGACGCGCCTCCTAGATGGACGCGCCCTTTGGACGCGCCCTTTGGACGCGCCTTTTGGACGCGCCCCCCATATATGGACGCACCCCTCACAGCCACAGACGTGCTCCCCATATATGGATGGACGCGCCCCTCACAGCCACTGGACGCGCTCTTTGGATGTGCCTCTAAGACGGACGTGCCTTTTTGGACGCGCCCCTCACAGCCACTGGACGCGCTCTTTGGATGTGCCTCTAAGACGGACGCGCCTTTTGGACGCGCCCCTCACAGCCACTGGACGCGCTCTTTGGACATGCCTCTAAGATGGACACGCCTTTTTGGACATGCCCCTCACAGCCACGGACGCGCTCTTTGGATGCACTCTTCACAGCCACGGACGCGCTCTTTGGACGTGCCTTTTTGGACGCGCCCCTCACAGCCACTGGATGCACTCTTTGGACGCGCCTTTTTGGACACGCCCCTCACAGCCACGGACGCGCTCCCATATATGGATGGACGCGCCCCTCACAGCCACTGGATGCGCTCTTTGGACACACCCCTCACAGCCACTGGACGCACTCTTCACAGCCACTGGACGCGCTCTTTGGATGCGCTCTTCACAGCCACGGATGCGCTCTTTGGATGTGCCCCTCACAGCCACGGATGCACTCCCATATATGGATGGACGCACTCTTCACAGCCATGGATGCGCTCCCATATATGGATGGACGTGCCCCTCACAGCCACTGGATGCGCTCTTCACAGCCACAGATGCACTCCCATATATGGATGGACATGCTCTTCAGACATGCAGCACAGCCACAGTAGGACACCTATCATCAAGGCTGCACAGTTTGTCGAGGAGTTGTGCAAGGGTAGTGTAGTGACTAGCAAGTAGCAAGTAGCAACTACTGACTACCACTGACTACCAACTAGCAACTACCGTAGGATGGACCAGCATAGTTCGTCGACGAGTTGTGCAAGTGACTAGTGACTAGCAAGGACTGACTAGTAGGGACTACTGAGTGACTAGCACTAGACCAGCAACTAGCAACTAGTGACTACTGATGATGAGGACTAGCAAGTAGCAAGTAGCAAGAAGAGTGAGACTACTAGGAATCTGGAACTAGGGAGTAGACAGATGACTTGAGACCACTAGCAACTAGCAACTAGCAAGTAGGCAAAAAAAAAAGCTGACCCCCCCCCTTGCAAGTGAGCATAAGCTAAGAGGACTAGGGACTAGCAACAAGTGAGTAGCAAAAGCAGCAAGCAGTGAGTGATGAGGACAAAAAAAAAAGACCCCCCCAGTGTGGAGAGTTTTGAGACCCCCCCGAGAGCAACACTACTAGCAAGTAGCAAGTAGCAAGTAGAAAAGTGACAAGGAGAAAAACTGACGCCTTCCAAGTGAGTTTGGCAACACCCCCCCCAACAGTTGAGGTGAGTGGCCCCCCCAGATGAGTGGAGTAAGTGACCTGGCAGGTGACCGGAGTACAAGCCCCCCCCAAAGTGACCGGGGTACAAGCCCCCCTGAGGTGACCCGGGTGCGAGGCCCCCCCCTAATAATATGCTTTCCGAAACCAAGCTTGACTTTGCATGCAACCGCCCATATAAGGAAGTCGCATGCATGCAACCTCTGCCCATATATGGAAGTTGCCTGCAGGCAACCTCTGAGGCATGCAAGGTTGCATGCGACCGCTGACTTGGTGGAGTACAGAGAGGTTGCATGCAGGCGTCCACAAGGATGTAACCTAGATGGACTTGTAGCAGGGACAAAAAAGGTTGGATGCAGGAAATCACTGAAGTTGCATGCATGCAACCTAGATGGACTTGTAGCAGGGGAAAAAAAAGGTTGCATGCAGGCAACCACCGAATGAGGAAGTTGCATGCATGCAACCTCTGACACACAAGGTTTCATGGATGCAACTAGCAAATAAGGAAGTTGCATGAAGGCAACCTCAGGAACTATGAAGCGACTACCAAGGTGGAACTAGCAAGTAGATAGACAACTTGAGACCACTAGCAACTACAGAGTGAGACTACTAGCAACTAGCCAAAAAAAACAGCAACTGGTGACTACTACTACTAGCAAGTAGGCAGACAGTGACTAGTGAGTAGCAAGTGACAATAACAAAAAAATGACCCCCCCCCAGTGTCCGGAGTTTTTGAGACCCCCCCCAACAGCAACACTACTAGCAACTAATATTCTTACCCGGGCACCAGAGCCTCTGGTGCTGGACGTGCCTCCTAGATGGACGCGCCTTTTGGACGCGCTCTTTGGACGCGCCTCTTAAAGATGGACGCGCCCTTTGGACGCGCCCCTCACAGCCACGGATGTGCTCCCATATATGGATGGACGCGCTCTTCACAGCCATGGACGCGCCCCTCACAGCCACTGGACGCGCTCTTTGGACGCGCCCCTCACAGCCACTGGATGCGCCCTTCACAGCCACTGGACGCGCCCCTCACAGCCATGGACGCGCTCCCATATATGGATGGACGTGCTCTTCACAGCCACGGACGCGCTCTTCACAGCCACTGGAAGCACTCTTCACAGCCACGGATGCGCTCTTCACAGCCACAGACATGCCCTTCACAGCCACAGACATGCCCTTCATAGCCACTGGACGTGCTCTTCACAGCCACGGATGTGCCCTTCATAGCCACTGGACACGCTCTTCACAGCCACGGACATGCTCTTCACAGCCACAGACGCGCCCTTCACAGCCACTGGATGCGCTCTTCACAGCCACTGGACATGCTCTTTGGACATGCAGCACAGCTACAGTAGGACCCCTATCATTGAGCCTGCACAGTTCATCGATGAGTTGTGCAAGGGTAGTGTAGTGACTAGCAAGTAGCAAGTAGCAACTACTGACTACCTAATATTCTTACCCGGGCACCAGAGCCTCTGGTGCCGGACGCGCCTCCTAGACGGACGCGCCTTTTGGACGCGCTCTTTGGACGCGCCTCATAAAGATGGACGCGCCCTTTGGACGTGCCCCTCACAGCCACAGATGCGCTCCCATATATGGATGGACGCGCTCTTCGCAGCCACGGACGCGCTCTTTGGATGTGCCCCTCACAGCCACTGGACGCGCTCTTCACAGCCACTGGACGCGCTCTTCACAGCCACGGACGCGCTCTTTGGACACGCCCCTCACAGCCACAGACATGCTCCCATATATGGATGGACGCGCCCCTCACAGCCACGGACGCGCTCCCATATATAGATGGACGCGCCCCTCACAGCCACTGGACACGCTCTTCACAGCCATGGACGCGCCCTTCACAGCCACGGGCGTGCCCTTCACAGCCACAGACATGCTCTTCACAGCCACTGGACATGCTCTTTGGACATGCAGCACAGCCACAGACATGCTCTTCACAGCCACTGGACATGCTCTTTGGACATGCAGCACAGCCACAGTAGTGCTCCCATATATGGAAGGCAGTGCAGCACAGCCACAGTAGCACCCCCTATGGTTGAGGCTGCACAGTTTGTCGACGAGTTGTGCAAGGGTAGTGTAGTGACTAGCAAGTAGCAAGTAGCAAGTAGCAACTACTGACTACCACTGACTACCAACTAGCAACTACTGTAGGATGGACCAGCATAGTTCGTCGACGAGTTGTGCAAGTGACTAGTGACTAGCAAGGACTGACTAGTAGCAACTACTGAGTGACTAGCAACTAGCAAGTAGACTGATGACAGGCCAGTGCGATGGGTCAAGGAGTTGTAGCAGGGAGTGTAGTGAGTAGTGACTAGCAAGTGGATGAGCAGTAGGGACTAGGCAGGACTGACTACTGAGTGACTAGCACTAGACCAGCAAGTAGCAAGAAGAGTGAGAGTACTAGGAAGCTGGAACTAGCAAGTAGACAGAGGACTTGAGAGCACTAGTGACTAGCAACTAGGCAAAAAAAAAGCTGACCCCCCCTTGCAAGTGAGGATAAGCTAAGAGGACTAGGGACTAGCAACAAGTGAGTAGCAAAAGCAGCAAGCAGTGAGTGATGATGACAAAAAAAAAAGACCCCCCCAGTGTGGAGAGTTTTGAGAGCCTGGCAACAGCAAGACTACTAGCATGTAGCAAGTAGACAAGTGACAAGGATGAAAAGTGACCCCCCACAAGTGAGTGAGGCAACACCCCCCCCCCCCCTCCCCCAACAGTTGAGCTGAGTGACCCCCCCGGATGAGCAGAGTAAGTGACGCTGCAGGTGAGTGGAGTACAAGCCCCCCCAGAGTGACCGGGGTATGAGCCCCCCCCCCCGAGGTGACCCGGGAGCGAGGCCCCCCCCGGAAATGACGTGGGTACGAGTGTGGGCATGGAAGACGGTAGTAGTAGTAATAGTAATAAGTGTAGTGGTAGTAAGAGGTCAGACGAGGGTAGTGTTGGTAGTAGTAGGAGTAGTAGGAGTAGTTGGTAATGTGGTAGTTTTGACGAGGGTAGTAAGAGTGTAATGGAGGACAGTGGAAGTAGTAGTTGGTAAAAGAGTAGTAGGTGTAAGGGTAGTAATAGTGTTGGTAGTAGTAGGAGTAGGTAATGTGGTAGTTGGGAGGAGTGTAGTAAGTGTAGTAGTAGGGTAAGGAAGTAGAGTGGTAGTAGTAGTTTGGAGGAGAGTAGTGTTGGTAGTTGGAATAGTTGTTTAAGTGGTAGATTTGAAATGGGTAGTAGTTGGGAATAGTGTAGTAGTGTTGGGAATAGAATAGAAGTTGGTAGTAGGGTAGATGGATTTTGTGTAATAGTAGGGGTTGGGAATATGGTAGTGTTGGGAATAGTTGTAGTAGTTGGTAGTAGGAATGGGAATAGAATAGAATGTTGTGGAAGTTGGTAGTAGTTGGGAATAGGGTAGTAAGGAAGTTGGTAGTGATAGTGGAATTTTGGGTAGTAGTTTGGTAGTAGGAGATGGGAATATGGTAGTAGTAATAGTGGTGATAGTGGTAGTAGTGGTAGTAGTTGGTAGTAGAGTAGTGGTAGATGGTAGTTGGTAGTAGGGATAGGAGTAGGGGTAGTAGGGAATATATGTTTGTAGTTGTAGTAGTAGGAGTAGTAGGGCGAGTTTAGGGAGAGTAGAGTGGAGTAGTGTAGTGTAGTGTAGTGTAGTTGTAGGAGTAGTTTGTAGTAGGAGTAGGAGGGGTTTATTTGTAGTTGTTTGTAGTAGTAGTGTAGTGTAGTTTATGTAATATGTTTTTTTTTATTATGGAGATAGTAGTTGTTGTTTTTAAGTTAAGTGAGAGGTTAGGTTAGGTTAGGTTAGGTTAGGTTAGGTTAGGTTAGGTTAGGTTTAGGTTAGTAGTTAGGTTAGGTTAGGTTAGGTTAGGTTAGGTTAAGGTTAGGTTTAGGTTA